>CM068955.1:101255253-101273095 GCA_035128595.1 Eptatretus atami | reverse complement strand
ACGGACAATTCAGTCGTGACCCTCTCGGAACAACGCCGGGAGCTAGTCACGGGTGGGGGTTTACCCCACCACGACCGTGCCAATTGCCCACCCGCGCAGGATAGGGTTGCTCGCCAAATTCTATCTACCTAAGTACCTGCGCGGATGGTCGACCGGGAGTCATACCACGCCGCAGGCCGACTCCGGACACGAACCGCTTAAGCGGTCCGTTCCGTGCTACAGTGATAACCGAGCGTGTTATCGTCGGCCTCGACGGTTCCGATTAATTACCGGGCGTATTAAGCCCACTACGAACCCCTTACGTGAAGCAGGATGGAGGGTCAATAAAGAAAGGACGAAGCGCAAGGGAAAACAGTTCACACAAAGCACATTTATTACGCGACACACGAAAGCACACATATACAGCCAAACAGTCAAAATGCACATATAGCAATCGAAACAAAAGCAACAACGACGCAGAGTTACTACCGACTACACGCACACACGGCAACACTTATACATTTCTACTTTACAGACGGCGCCAACACACATTTACTCAAAAGCAAAGGAAAGAAGCCACCCTCATAGACAAGGGGGCAGACGGGCCTGTAGGCCAATTGTGCGCGTGACCTGGAGGAGCGGCCAGGCCCGGAGACCGGGGGGGGGTCCTACCCGCGTCCTCGTGACGCGTTGGCGGACGAGCCGCAGATGTGGCCGCGTGGCTGTGCCCCGACTCCGTGCTCCTTGGCGGGTTTCGTTGGCAACGTTTGGAGTGGGGTGGGAACGGGGCCCCTTTTGCACTATCTCAGCGCGGGGGAAAAGGGGAATTGTTGATGCCCTGGGGGAGAGAATGGCTGGCTGGCTTGGGGTCCCCGACAGCGATCTCACACCGCGACCTCGTCGCCGACCGCCGTCCTTCTCGCCTCGGACCCGAGCTCCTTGGCCTCTTCCCACAACTCTTCTCCGCCGACTCCAGAACCCAACTTTACTCAGCAACAAACTCTCTGGACTCCAACACTCACCCGCCTCCACTCGATTCTCTCTCTTGATTCGCCTTGCCTCGCCTTCTTATAGGCCGGCAGGAGAAACAATATGCAAATATCCGGATCAGGATGACCTCGGGGGCGGAGCCACGCTCGCCAATTGGACGGAGGAAAAGGGGCGATCTCTCTCTCGACTCCGTGCTCCTTGGCGGGTTTCGTTGGCATGACGTTTGGAGTGGGGTGGGAACGGGGCCCCCTTTTGCACTATCTCAGCGTGGGGAAAAGGGGGAATTGTTGATGCCCTGGGGGAGGAGAATGGCTGGCTGGCTTGGGGTCCCGCGACGAGCGATCTCACACCGCGACCTCGTCGCCGACCGCCGTCCTTCTCGCCTCGGACCCGGAGCTCTTGGCCTCTTCCCACAACTCTTCTCCGCCGACTCCAGAACCCAACTTGACTCAGCAACAAACTCTCTGGACTCCAACACTCCAGCCTCACTCGTCTCTCTTGATTCGCCTTGGCTCGCCTTCTTATAGGCCGGCAGGAGAAAACAATATGCAAATATCCGGATCAGGATGACCTCGGGGGCGGAGCCACGCTCGCCAATTGGACGGAGGAAAAGGGGCGTGAATCTCCCCTGATCCTAGAATTTGCATATATCGATTTCACACAAGACGCGCCTGGAGGCGGGGCCAAGCCGCCCCGCGCTTCCTAATTGGACGGATCAGAAGTGGCGGTGTAGCTTTGTGATCCGAATTTTCCTCGAAAGGCCGCTATTTGCGCTCGCGGCTCGGTGCGTATCGCTGAACGAGCCCAAGACAGCCCGACGCTCAGTGTTCACAGGTGGTGCGGGAATGGCCGTAGAAGGAGAGAGTGAGGGTGGTGGAGGGTTTTTGGTGGTGGTTTGATGGTCATGGTACCGTTTGGGAATGGCATGATGCGATGATGTGGAGCGAGTTGTGAAGTAGAGGTCGTGGCTGTTGGCGTTGTTGTTGTTGTCCGAGGGTTGGAGCGTGGTTGCAGTTGGTGACGATGGCTGACGTGGTGGTTGCGGTGGTTGTTGGGTGATGGCGGTTGGGACGTGGTTGGTTCAAAATAAAGATAGAACAGAAAAACGGCTATCTCAAGCATCGCAGCCCGAATGAATCACATAAATTCCCTTTAGACAGCGGGTTTGGGCTAACTACACATGTACTTAAGAGATATCTCACCTACGGGTCCTGAATGGTGGTTTGCGAATTTCCACAGCCGTAACAATATCATGCTCTATATTGTTTTGGCCCTATCTCTCAATAGTGAAGAATCACTTTAAAAATTGAATAATTCTTGTGTCCAGATGCGGATTCAGATCTTCACAAAAATCAAATCAATTCGTCCGTCTCACACACCCAACATGTCCACCAAGTTTCATCTAAATCCGTCCACAACTTTTTGAGATATCATGATAGATATAGTTTTTGGCTCGATCTCTCAATGGTGAAGAATCGCTTTAAAAATTCTCGTAGCTGGATCCCGAATCGGATCTTCACCAAAAATCGAATCAGTAACTCCTTGTCACACACCCAACCTGCCCACCAAATTTCATCTGGATCTGTCCGCAACTTTTTGAGATACCCTGCACCCAAACAGACAAACACAAACACTGAGGGGTGAAAACATAACCTCCTTCACCTTCGGTGGTGGAGGCAATTAGACCAATTTTGCATGAATAAGGTTTCTTGTGTAAAATGTGTTGTTTTGCTCAGTGAAAACTAAAATATTCACCATTTGATGAAAACTCATGTTTATGCATTAGAATCTTGATTTGGAACAAAGAACGGTGTCAGAACAACCTAATGTATTATAAATGCTTGTATTTGGCAAATTAGACCGTTTTTACATGAATACGTTTTCTCATGTAAAATGTGTTGTTTTGCTCAGTGAAAGCTAAAATATACACCATTTGATGAAAACTCGTGTTTCTGCATTAGAAACTTGATTTGGAACAACGAACGCTGTCAGAACAAGCTAATGTGTACGAAATGCTTGTATTAAACAAATTATCCCGTTTTTATATGAATAAGTTTTCTCGTGTAAAATGTTTTGAAGTGGATGCATGAAACACCTAGTCTCTGTCGCTCAAATGGCAAAGTCCAAGTCCTACTTCTTCAAGCACCTCCACAACCTTTCTCCACCAGCTGCTTCTTCGTGAAACAACAGATTCAAAACACTTTCTCACCAACATACAAGGATATAACGGAATATTGAATGGCATCATTCGGATTCAAGGAGATTAACCTTCAATATGGCTGGAATCCAATGTGACCCTTCCAGGGTCAAGTTCATTTCATCATCGGATCGGAAGTTTATGGGAAATCCCCAATGAAGATGCAAGCTATGTGCAACTTTACTTCTTGGATGAAGAGGAGATGCAAACCCAGTGCAAAATATGTCCTGGTCAGAAGCAGCATGTCATCCATGACCTACAGGAGATGCTGTCCAACTGCAATGTCTACGTAAACAGCCTCAAGATGGTCTTCGACTTCATGACTGACTCAAGAAACAGAGACTATAAGATTGTCATCAATGCTGATCGACAGCCCAGTACTGAGCATGAGAGGTGCTTCAATGCTCCTAAATGCAATGATGTTGCCTTTCTGATGGGAGATGTGGAGCACGGTAAGCGTTACATTGTTTTACATCACAGAGAAAGCCTCCTCCAACGAATATGTGAGACCCACAGGTCCTATGATCCTCTCCAATACCCACTCCTGTTTACAAATGGAGAGGATGGCTACACCCTCCAGAGTCAATCAGCTCCTGCTCAGTTCAAGGTGACCGCCATGAAGTTCTACTCTTTTCAGCTTATGTTTCAACGTAATGGTGACTTCAACATTTTGCTGCACTGCAAACATCTATTCCGGCAGTTTTGTGTTGATATAAATGTAAAAGTTGAGGCTGAACGATTGTGGGACTCTAAATTGGCATCAAGTGTGACCAGTACTCCATGATGGTTTTGCACTTTGACATTCCCCTACCCCAACATCCCAAACCTCCCACAACCCCACCAAATTCCATCCTCACCCCCCAAACTTAGGTTCACCTAGGTGACAAGGTATCTCACCCACTCCACTTTCTAACCCCAACGTCCCCTCTCCCCCCTCACCAACCCCCTCCAAATTCCCCCCGATCCTACCCACTCCCCCCCCTCAACATAATCAGATTTCCGAGGCGTAGAATGGGTTTTTCAGCTAGTTTATTTGTACAGAAGGCTGTACGTATATCTGAATATCTTTTATTCTCTGTACGTATATCTGAAAATCATCGAAAAAAATAAAGAAGAAAATCTCCACCATATTTTGCCTACGTGTTTGTCATACCTAAGGTCAGGTCATGGGCACACACCCATACCCCTTCAAGGGGTGGGGGGGCATGACCTACGATTTTCATCTATACACATGCCACAGTGAAAGTAGTTTACTGACCTCTACTGCAAACGGGTTGGATTATTAGCTACGGCACCAAATATACTTTCCCCACCTGACCCACTATCCAAACCTTGTGTTGGCCTAATGATTAGGATGGCTGGCTTAAGATCTCAGGGTCTTGAGTTCAAGCCCCTGTCGGCTGTTGAATTAACACTAAGTGGGGTTGATTCAGCCTGTCGTCCTTCCGAGGTCAGCAAAATGAGTATCAGTGTCCTGGTAATAGAGGGCACTGCATCAGTGGTACAGCTGTGCCCCCACAAAATGATGCAACCAGCAGCCACAGACTGCACATCACAGCTACCCACCTGCCCCCCACCCCCTCCCAGGCTGCTCCTGAAATTTTATTGGAGCATGACCATCGTGATGTGGTAGTTCCGGTATTGGCACATAGAACAGGCACGATGAACCAAATGGCCTTTTGTTTTCTGTTTTTTACATTTCTCATTTTTAACTTATCATTCATTCGATAGGTTTGTGCAGGTAGAATGCTACCTTCCTGCTGTAAGCATAAAGCTACTAAAGGCCCTCATTTCCCTGCCCTTTCCTTCCACCATGTTTCCTTTCTGCAATCGTTGAAGAGGACTGGATGGTGAAACTGCCCCATTTGTTCCAATCCACCCTGCCGCTTGTCTCTGGCCCAAACTATTCAACAATCAGATGCTGCATCCTGTTTTCACAGGAGACACACCACCTCGTCCAGCAGTTCCTTAAGGTACCTTATTAACTTTCACCCACAGCCATGACTTTGCTTGTCATATTGTTGACTTTGAGAAGTTATCCTGTAATTTTGATCTATTTAGACCATTGTAACCAATTCTCACACCAAATGGAGAGGATGGCTACACCCTCCAGAGTCAATCAGCTCCTGCTCAGTTCAAGGTCTATTGGACCTTTGTAGTCAATTTTCACACCATGTAAACGTGCACAAACTACGGATAAATAATTTAATATATGAAACTCAGGAAATAATAATGATTGTTGTAGTATCATCAAGTAATTCTTGAAGGGGCACCAGACATGTGCCTGAAAGTTTGCCCTCATACTACACTTTGCATCAGAATCCCAGTTTTGTTCTTTAAATTATCCAACAAAACTCTTTTTTGCTGAATAGTAAATAATAAGCTACTAACTGAAAATCATTCCTGAACTCACTGCTGAACCATCATAGTTGGTGGAAAATTAAGAAATTGACGTGTACCCATTACTGACTACGGCACCACCATGGCAATAAGAGGTGTGCAGTCTGAGCAGTTATGTTGCATTTTTGGAAAGTGAAACCAATGTATCTTATCGCAAGAACTACTACCATTGCTCCTTGAAAAAAAAATGGATTGAAATATGAGCTTTTGACTTTTTTTCTTGTTTGGTCTGTAAATTGATATCACAAAAAACTGTAAGCTGGCTTGAGTAGCTACCAGTATTTACCTGTATATGGATTGCTGGCAGGCATTCTCTAACAATGGCAATTATCGCATGATATAAGGCAAGCATCTTCAAAAATGGTAACATTTGTATGATCTGAGCTGGCCATCTTGAGAAATGACAACTTGCATGATCTAAGGCAGGCATCTTTCAAAATGGCAACGCTAAAATGATCTAAGCTGGCCATCTTAAAAAAATTTGCAACTCTTGCATAATCGAAATTTCATTATGACTGTGCTCATGTGCGTAGGATTACACGACCAGACTGAGACAAATCTGCGAGGCCAAGGGCCGTTTCTTCCTCCCGATGGACGTTAGATGCGAGGATTGTGAGGAGATGTTGGAGAGTCAAAGGCAGGAAATGCTTGCTGCTTCCTTCTACATTGTTTTCCTCAAGCAGTTAGTTTCCAGGTAAGGACCATCAAAATGCTCTCCTATGAACCTAAAGACTTTCTTTATATCCATGGTTTGTGCAATCAACATCTCTCTCCCACTGTGCTTTACTCACAAAATATAGTCGAATGTTGTACTTTTTATAAAATTCTGTTAAATGTAAAGCTTGAGAATTATTAAAATAAAATAAATCCACAAACTGATACATATTATTTGAAATAGCGCTTGGACGATGATGTACTTGCACCTTCCTTGCCAAATTATTTAGACAAGTCCTTTGAAATAGAATTGTCAAAGATGCCAAATAAATATGTATTGGAAATTGACAGCTAAAATAGCACGGTAAGTGATGTAATAAACCCTGGCATTCCATCTTGGGGGGAAAAGCATCCTCAAACTGAAAGGTTTGGAAGGTTTGCCGAATTGGTAACGCGTTTTTATGTTCATCTTCACCACAGTAGATGGTGCCCTTGTACTTATTAAAGTACCATTGTAATTTTAGTTACATCTATATATAACAAGAAAAAAAACATTTCAAGAAAAATGTAACATAGGGGGATGAATTCTCAAAAAAACAAACAAACAAGGTAGGAATGACACCACATTACGATGTCACAATACAACACCACAATCCTCTTATGGATTACCATCACGACATCTTTTGACATTTTACTTTTGTTGTGGGATTGTGATGGATGAAGAAGAACGAAGACGAAGAATAATAATGAAGAATGACACCACATTATGATGCCACAATACGACACAACAATCCTCTTCTGGTTTAGCATCACGATATCTTTTGACATTTTACTTTGGTTTTAGGAGTGTAATGGAATGATGTTTAATGTCCATCCGAGGGACAGCACACCCATTCGTGAAAGACTTTCCTTGGCTGAATGGACAAGAAGGTGGGATTAATGGTGGATGTTAACATAAATACACTCGTTATTTCTCCCCCATTAATCATCCCTTCATAAAAAAAAAATGTTATAAACCAACTTGTGACCTACAAGCAAATCGATTTACCAACAGGGTTCATGTGATAAACGCCAAATGAGAAGCTGTGATACTGCAGTGATATTTCAGAGTAAAACTACACCATTCCTGTCCATAAACATATAAGAATACCTTTGAAATGTCTTTCCACAAACCTCCTGTAACAGATGACAGCAGTTTATTGTCACACAAAATGTCATTTTAACATTGGTTTGGCTTTTTTCAATTTGCAACTTGTTCATTAGCACCACTTGGCACGAGTCAGCCAAGTGGTGCTAATGAAGATGGTGCTGGTCACGTGACCTTGAGCTCACAGCAGCGACACTTTTCACGGGTTTTGAGCGTTCCATTCATTTTCAGTGTTTTATATATTTTGTTATTTTGGTTTGGATTAAATCCATCAATGTTATTAAATTGTTTTAATACTTGTTTCAGTTGATTTAGGTGATGGTTTGAATATGTATCACTTTTGAAATGGTTCTGTCCAGTGTCCATGTCCAGAATGGTTTGAGTCCACATTTACATTTAATTTATTTTAATAATAAAACGATTAATGTTTTACATGTTTTAAATTTTGGGTTGTGTGCACTAGCCCAAAGACAAAGTAACTTCCTCCCATTGCAATCACCATCAAGGCTTCAGAAATTATTGAGGTAGGTTGGGCTACAGTTCTACATTGTTTTGAGAGGGGAAGAAGCAGAAGAAGAAGTACAAATTGGCAATTTAGCGATCTCCCGATGTGGTGCTTTAGTGATGTATTTTGGCATCTTTTTAGGTCTTGGTAGTTCAGAAAATGCTCGAGAATAAAAGTTATGGCTTTTAAATGCTTATGACTTCACACTTTCGGAGGTTATGAGCGTATCATTGTGTACGCATTTGAATGGGTGGCCATTTTTTTCCCTGTATCATCCCTCTATATGGAGTCCTACCATACTCCATGATGGGCAAGTGTATGTGATTATGTATGTATATCCACTCTTCACCCATTGGTTGGACAGCTGACCTGACGTCACCCACAGTTGTAACCTGAAATACTTAACCTTAAAGCACCCAGAGGACCCAAAAGACCCACAAGACACAAAAGACCCAAAAGACCCTGAGGAACCAAAACACCCAAAAGTACTGAAAATACCCTGAGGACCCCAAAGACCTAAAATACCCAAATGACCCAGAGGACCGAAAAGACCATGAGGACCAAAAAAAAAAAGCCCTGAGGACCAGAGGACTAGAGAACCCAAAAGACCCAATGGAACTATCTGGGACCCATGGAAATTCTGCAAAATTTAAAATGTGACTTAATGTCCCTAAACCCATCACACACACACACACACACACACACACACACACACACACACACACACAATCCCATGTCCTCAACCCCGCTACCAACTCTGTCCTCTCTCTGCTCCTCCCCCCTACCACCACCCCCAAACTCTGTGCTCCCCTCCCCCTTTCTTCAAATCCTCAAACCCCATCCATCCCAACCCAATGTCCTCAACTCCCCCCCTCCCCTAAAAAGCCTCAAACCCCTCGATCCCAACTCTGTCCCCTCTCTGCCCTCCCTCCCCAAAGTCAACTCTCTGTCATCCCCTCCCCCTTTCTTCTTCAAGTCATCAACTGCCCCAAATCCCAAGTACTCATCCCCCCCCCCCCCAAAATCTCAATCTCCCTCTTCCAACTACATGCACCCTCAATCCCAACTCTCTTTCCTCCCCTCCCCATTTATTCCTGTTCTTAACAATGTTACACAAAGATACACAGGGAACTTTGGTGCAGGAGAAGGCCATTCGGCTTATCATGCCTGCATTGTTCCTGTCCCCGTTTGTGTAGAAAAATGTTAAATGGAAATAAAGACGGAACGTTAAATTCACAATTACTTCCCCTTTCTTCTATTATCCATATTATAATTCACAGACCGGTGTTTGTGTGTTTGTTTGTTGTCGCGCTTCTCTTCCTACAGTTGTCAGTCGATTACATCCAGACTTGCTCCATTGGATCAGCATGACCCCATTTAGTGTATAGGGGTGTTTTTATTTTTGCCGGTCTGCTTGGGGGGGGGGAGTGGGAGGGGACAAAAATTCTCCATGTAAATGTGTATCATGTCACGCCTCCAGGTGGTGGAGGGTATTACAAGTCTCCATCATTTACAGTGCAGTATTCCTGTCCCTACATTTTCCAGTGCAGTGACGTGTTTTGAATTATATGCAGCAGGTATGTTTTTGCTTCATGCAGGTAACTTCATGGGGTTTTGGGCCTACACAGAGCTGTCAAATACACCGCCCAAATAAAGGTATGCATCAGAAGAACGTATTGCATGCTAGGAACAAGATTGCCCGGAGGGCGGGTACTCTGCTAGTTATTGTAATTATCCTGGCCAGAAGCGAGGGTATTGCATTTGGGTCTGTTTACTTGTCTGTTTGTCCTCACAGAACATGGGTAGGTGTATTAATTACATTTGACCCCAATATACCTTTTAGACCTCTTGAGACCCTTTAAAATCCCAAAACCCTTCGAACATTAAGAGCGCAAAGGCCCCTAAGGACCCTTTAAGATCCCTAAAACCTCCAAGACCCTCTCTCGACTGTTCCTTTTGTCGTGTTGGGTCCTGATCCATTCAGTGTACTAGTACTAGCTCTTCCGCGAGCCTCGACTATGCTGACAAAAGGTATATTAAACACTAGTAACAATTGTATGAAGATGTCTGTTAGAGGTAGTTATAGATTTGTAGTGTGGGTTGGTGTAATTGTGTGCAGTTTTTTGTGGGATTGAGACTGAAAAATGTCAAAAGATGTCATGATGGCAATCCGTCAAAGGTTTGTGATGTATTGTGGTGTCATTCCTCCCTTGTCATTTCTTCCTTGTCATTCCTTCCTACCTTGTTTGTTTGTTTTTGGGGAATTTCATCCTTGCATGTTTTTTCATTTTTTTAAATGTTTTTTTCTGAGCTGTTTAATATAGTAGTATTGACATATGGAGAATATAAGGGAGAGAGGGGTGATTTATTACACTTTGTTGTTTTTTTTATACCCCCTGAAGCCTGTTAAACACCCAGTGGACATTGAGAGTCAAACACAATGTTTGGCCTGACACCACTTGTAGACCTAAGTAGGAGGAGCAGCTAGATTAGTTCTTCATTGAAGGTTTTTCGTGAGCAAGCAGGGTTTTTTTTTTTTTTATTTAACACTGATACATTCTGCTGGATTTACACCCACAAAACCTCAGTTAATTGCCTTCTCCACTCAACCATTTACCCTTGAAGTTAATGCAGTGTCTGCATTAAATGACCAGTTGCTGTTTAAAGTTTTTATGATGTCATTTGACTTTTGCGTACTGGAAAGTCAATGAATTACATTCCATTGTCTATCTGTTTGTCTATCCATCCTCATTATCTCTCTGCAGGCCAATGCAAAGATTCTGTGAAGACATGTTTCTGAGATCACCCCAAGATGGGAAACCTTTGCTCATCTATCTCGATGTGTCGCCACATGAGCTAACAAGCAGCACTTCAATTCCTCTTACCCAGCACGGCGTGGTGGAGAATAAGGCTGAGGCCCTCATCAGCCAGATTAGAGCAATGGATATTGTTAGGAAAGTCAAAGTGAGTTGAACCTGTTTGACAATTATAATGTGAATGTTTATTATCGGAGGTTTACAGGAAATCAGAGGCTGGAAATAAATGAGCTGAAAAAAATGATTGTTCTTACTTTTTGTTGTTAGCAAAAGTGATTACAATGGTTTGGGCAATGAAAGGAAACCTTTCCTCAGAGCATCTGACATCATAAATCAATCAATACCATGATAACAGTCTGTGTTTACACTAACCTCCCCTGTAGCATTCCTGTAATAATGTTATCACCACAGTATTTTCAGCATCTGAGTACGATGACTGCACAATACTGGGTAGGGTTTGATTCCCACCTGTCTTTGTATCACAAAAGGTGCTGGAATGTGTTCAGGACAGCAAGCAGAACCTCCATCAACTTGCCATGTCTGCTGAGCATTTTGTGAAGCTGGTAAGCCACTCACAAAATGCCAATAATAATAGTCCAAACTGTTTGGACTAAGGATCGAGAGGACACAGTATAGGTCTAAATGAGTGATTGATTGTGCAGGACATGCGCACATATCGTAAATGGTACTTGAGGAACCTTTTGTTTTGTTTTTTTAGTCATCATTTTCTTTTTTACTTGTATGCTTACATCAATTATTTATTAATTTTATGACATTGGTTGGAGAATATTTGACTTTTTCTCTTTTTGTTTCTAATGGTGTAGAAATACTTTTATGGCATCTATTCTATAAGAGCTGTTTGTGTATCTGTTTGTGCTGTCGTCTTTTTTTTTTAATCAGAGATGGCTGAACGGATATTTGACAAGCTTTCAGGGTTCCTCAGTGAGTGCCAGGAAGTGTTTTAGACGGAAAAAATTGAAATATTTGAAAGAAAAAAAATGTCGGATTTTTTTTTATCGCTCTATCGTGCCGAAGCCTTTTTGAGGATTGACCATTTCAGTATATTCATGTACACATACACATAAATGAATAAAAAACAATTACCAGACATTTAAACACAAATAAACCTCTTCCGGAAGCAGTTAAAGTTGGTGGTACATCGTCTTCTTCTTCTTTTCCTTCCTGAACGGCACCATATTTATAGATCGGGGGCAAACTTAACTCAGAAACATCAACAGCACATTCACGAGCATCCATTTTTCCGAATAACATCTAATTCCACTTCCAAAGAAACACTTTTACAATGTCTTTTCACCAATAATCTGCAGGGTGTTTAGAAAGTCCCGTTACCCTCTCCGCAGAACCTGATAAATGAATATAATGAACACACAAGGGGAATAAATGTAAACTATGCATACACGAGACTTTTATTGTCATAAAAATCAGAATATTAGCGTGAACATTATATATATATATAATTATATATATATATTTTTTTATATATATATATTATACACACACACACACACACACACACACACACACACAAACATACACACGAAACGTACCCGGGTAGATGATTATTTGGAGGGGGCGGTGTAATGGGACTTTGTAACCACCCTGCACAGTGCAGTACATCTCTCTATGGGTGAAGTTTATTTTGCAATCTCTTCGTTTTGGGTCTCATGGTCACTTGACTCTTGCAATGTCACGGGGTTTCCGCAAATCTCATGGGATTGTGAGTTGGACAGCTGACCGTGACGGACCATTTTAAAATCACTATATCGTGTCTAAGCTTTTGTAGCTATGTGAAAGGGAATATTAAATGACCCCCGACTCCATTCCTTAGTGGGTATGGGGAAGTGTTTTAGCCCCCCACAAAAAAAAATTGACCGGGCAACGCCAGATATCCCTAGTAGATTTTTTTTCGTATTTTAAAGATGAGTGTTCTTGAGGTGCAGGAATTCATGATGAAGATTGGACAATCTGATCACTGGATGACAGCACGGACTAAGGGAGACCTCATCAACTCACCAAGAGATACTAGAACACAGGCCCTGGAGTCAACTAGGGAGGGATCACTGGATGTGCCAAGAGATGGAGATGGAGATCGAGGTGGAATTAGACGTGAAGGAGAATGGATGGAGGACAACGTGAATGAAGAGGAGGTGGAGGAAAATGACTGTGAAGGTCTCGTGAGATTGAACTGGGACCCTTATGCTGAAGAAGAGCAGGAAGAGTTGGTACGTTTTGCCTCCAGGTGTCCATCACCTCTTGGGCTGGACAAGGTACATGTTTTTACTGAATTTTTCTATCTCCACAACACTTCATTTACTGTTGATTGTTTATTTTAGAATGATTATAATCTTAATATGAACTTCTTCTTCTTCTTTTTCTTCCACATGCAGCACAAGGCTGTGGTGGAGCATCATTGGCTGAGGGCGCAGCTGTGCCGCTGATGCAATGCCCTCAGCTGGTTAGGGCAGGAATTTGTAATTTGGACATGGTGTTTGTGATAGCTCACCTTCTCTTCATAAAAGACACCGTGGCATCTTTAACGTCGAACAACCTATACCGGAAGATGGGACGCCCAGTTTAACATTAATCCGGAGGACGGCACACACATTGGTGACTCACCCTGTCTGTGAAACACCGGGATGACAGTTGATTCTAACCCAGGCTAGACAGCTTAGAGGCGAGTGTGCATACCTTTAGCCTCAAAATGAACTAGAGAGAGATGATAAAGTGATGATGGAAGGGACTATGAGGGGGTATTTAAACATTTTAAGTGCACTATAATCGTAAAGTTAGATGCAAGTTTGTTAAAACTAGTGAGAATTAAATAATCACATCCTGAAACATAAAAATTTTCAACTTTTAAAATGCTCAAGAGAGTAACAAGAGGGGTTTCAAATACCCTATCATCGTCATCGTCATCGTCATCGTCATCTATCCTCTGCTCAAATACTCTACATACTACGATTATCACCAAAACATGCACTCATCTATGTTGCAATCATCATTTGTGTACATATTACTTGGGTGATTTGGGTTATAATTGCACTTAAAAACTACAGCGGCACTCTGTCGAGTGCATAGTCTCGCCTCACATGTTCATTCTGAACAAAAATACCATCATTAACTGAAAACATGACTATTATGGCCGTTTGCTATTATGGCCCATATACCCATATCATCCATGCACTCTATTATGTCACATACATTGCCATTATCCATATCTTTATTAGTCCCCGTTGGACTTAGTTCGAAACGGGGGCTGATGGATTTGGTCTCGATTTTCGTGTGCGTGTGTGCATGTGTGCGTCTACAACCATATCTCGAACATGTATGGACCGATTTTATTCGTACTTGGCACAAAGACAACACATGATGGTATACATATGCACATCATTTTTTTGACACTAGATCCAAGATGGCCGACTGGCGGCCATTTTGGATGTAAAAAAAAAACGGTGTCGAACACGTCCTCAACCATTTCTCAGACTTGCATTTACCGATGTTGTTCGAACTGGGCACACAGACAACGAATGATAGTTTCCATAAGCACGTCATTTTTTTTCGAGATCAGATCTAAAATGGCCGACTGGTGGCCACTTTAGTTGTTTAAAAAAACCCAGTGTCGAACACGTCCTCAACCATTTCTTGGACATGCATTCACTGATGTTGTTCAAACTTGGTGCACAGATAAGGAATGATGGCTTACATATGCACATCGTTTTTTTTTCGAGATCAGATCCAAGATGGCCGACTGGCAGTCATTTTAGTTGTAATAAGTAATAAAGACATAAAATGTCATAGCCCCTGTTGTTTTAGTAATTTTGCTGTATGGAGTTATAGGGCTAGCCCATACTTACAGTGCATATAGAAAGTCTACACTCGCTTTCAAAATTTTCACCTTTTGTTGCCTTGTCGCCTGGAATTAAATTGCATTGTCAGACTTTTTTCCACCTTTATTTACACATCGTAACCCACCAACTTCCAAGTGAAAAACAAATTTCAGAAAATTAATTTAAAAATATAAAACTAGAATATCTTGGTTTGATAAGTGTCCACCCCTCTGAGTAAATACTTGGTGAAAGCACCTTTGACAGCAATTACAGTTGTGAATCTGTTGGTGTAGGTCTCCACCAACTTTGCACACCTTGATTGGGCAATATTTACCTTTTCTTCCAAACAAAACTGTTCAAGCTCAGTCAAGTTGTGTTGCGAGCAATAATGGACAGCAATTTTCAAGTCGTGGCACAGATTTTCATTTGGATTTAGGTCGGGGCTCTGACTGGGCCACTCAAGGATATTTAACTTTTTGTTCCTTAGCCACTCCAGTGTAGCTTTGGCTGTGTGCTTCGGGTTGTTGTCATGCTGAAAGGTGAACTTCCGTCCCAATTTCAGCTTTCTGACAGAGGGCAGCAGGTTTGCTCTTGGATTTTTCTATATTTTTCTCCATCCATTTTCCCTTCTATCCTGACAAGTGCCCCAGTCCCTGCTGATGAGAAACATCTGCCAGTCAGAATGGTGTTCTTCGGGTGATGTGCTATGTTAGGTTTGTGCCAAACATAAGGTTTTGCATTTAGGCCAAAAAGTTCCATCTTGGTTTCGTCAGACCACAAACCCTTTTGCCACATGGCTTAAGAATCTCTGAAGTGGTTTTTTTGCATACCTCAAATGGGACTCAAGGTGGGCTTTTTTGAGTCATGGCTTTCTTCTTTTGACCCCACTGTACAGGCCTCCCTTGAGGTGTGCTTGGGATATTGTTGTCACATGCACACAGTGACCAGTCTTGGCAAAAAGGCATGTAGCTCTTTCAAAGTTGCCATTGGCCTCTGGTAGCCTCTCTGATCAGTCTCCTCCTTGCTTGGTCATCCAGTTTGGTGGGATGACCTGATGTAGGCAGGGTCTTGGTGGTACCATACGCTTCCATTTCTTAATGATTGTCTTGACTGTGCTCCAAGGGATCGTCAAGGCCTTTGAAATATTTTTATACCCATCCCCTGATCTCTGCCTTTCCACATCTTCATCCTTAAGGTCTTTCGAAAGCTCCTCGGTGCTCATGGTTGAGTCTTTGCTGTGACATGCACTACCCAGCAGAGGAAACCTACAGTTCAGGTGAGGTCAGGTATGGGAGCATGTGCCGGAGCAGCGTGTCGCTGTGTCCACTTTCCGCCAGTGCTCCAGGGGCCTCCGTCTGGCCATCCCCCAGGCCCATCCCCATCTCCTTGAGATGCTAATCAACCTGCTGCAACCAGGAGGAACATAGTCGGCCAATTGGCCTCCTCCACTCACGAGGCTCCCTCGCTGAAAGAATCTGGTGAGTGGGATCAGCATCAGGAAAACGAGCCACAGGTCCATACAGCCACAGCTGACCCTCACGGATGACGTAGGTAACAGATTTCATTTGAGTCTCTCTCAGCAACTGCTTGTTGGACACAAAGTCTGACCAGCGGTAGCCAAGGATTCTCTGAAGAGACCTGGTACCAAAGGAATTAAGTCTCCATCTCAGATCCCTGGTAAGAGTCTAAGTCTCACATCCGTAGAGCAAGACTGGAGGTACCAAGGACCTGAAGATTCAGACTTTCATCCTCCTGCACAGATACGGAGAGTGCCACACCCCATAATCCAGTAAATCCATGACTCCCCAGGCCTGACGCAGACATCTCTTGACCTCAACCTCACAGCCAGCAGAGACATGAATATCACTGCCAAGATAAGTGAATCTCTCCATGACCTCAACATCCTCACCACAAACAGATGCAGACAAGATAGCAGTATCCAAGATGTCATTGAAAGCCTGGATCTTAGTTTTGACCCAGGAAACCCATAATCCCAGTGGCTCCGTTTCCTCATTCAACACCTCGAGGGCCCCCAAAACAATATCCAGAGTCTCCGCAAAGATGACAACATCATCTGTGAAATCAAGGTCAGAGACCTTGACATTCCCAAATACCGCAGCTTGATCTCTCTGACATTCTCCCCAGAATCCAGTCCATACAAGTGCTGAAAAAGTGTGGGGGCCAGTACACCCTTGATTAACTCCAGCACCAACTGGAAATAAGTTGGAGTTGTATCACCACATCTCACAGCACTCTCAGTACCGAGTATAGTTCAGACATCAGATTGATCAGTTTTGGTGGAACGCCATGAAGACCAAGAATCCTCCAAGGGCATTCGCTGACTGCTCTGGGTGCTGGTGCTCAAGCAGATGGTGGCACAGCCTATGAAGAATTCTCCAAGCAAAGACCTTGCCCAGCACTGAGAGCAGCGTCACCCCCTAGATAGTTGTTGCAGTCCTGGTGATCAGCCTTCCCTTTCCAGAGACAGACAACAAGGCCCCTCTTCCAGTCTGTTGATATGATGCCTGTGTTCCACGCAGAGCACAGAACTGCATTCATCGACATGAGTGCAGCATTTCCACCAGCCGTGAGAAGTTCAGCATTAATGCCACAGATCCCAGGAGCTCGACCCCATTTCAACCAGTTCACCGCAGCCTGTGTTTCGACAAACGAAGGTGAATCGCAGTTGATTGGAGGGTCAGAAATAGGGATAGTAACACCCCTGACATCCAACTCAACAGCTGGTGTATCAGCCTGGTACAGCCACTCAAAGTAACCGGCCCAGAGGGCATTCACTTCGGACTCTGCTGTGAAGAGCCCTCCACCCTCCGTTATAACTGCAGTTCACCAAGAGACGGGCTTGGAGGAATGCAATGCGCAAATTCTCCTGTAAGCAGGACAAGAATCACTTGACCACAGGTGACCACAGAAAAACGGCTAACTCAAAGATCACAGCCCGGGTGACACGAATAATTCCCATTAGACATCGGTGGGGAAATCTATCTGAACACAGACTTGTCGACATAACTGATCTAAGGACCTATATGGTGCTCTGCAAATTTCCACAGCCGTAACACTACCCCCTCCCCTTTTTACAGACTCGTCCCGAGTCGTCGAATTTTCGTGTGCCTTCATGTGTAAGTTTCCCCTCGTACATTTTATCTTCGGATCCCTGAGTGCGACATTTAGTGTATTCGTGTCCCAAAAATAAATAACCTACGGGCTGAGTAACTTCCTAAACAAACTCACTCATACAGACGACTTAAATACATTTCCGGCGCTATGACACACATGCAGGGGGAAGCA
>CM068955.1:101197527-101207636 GCA_035128595.1 Eptatretus atami | reverse complement strand
AGCGACAGGCAAAGGCGATAGAGTGGGGGAGACAGTAGGGTAGGTCCGAGCCCGCCTTCAAAGCGGCCGGCACCACCGCACTCCCTCCACACCTCATGGAACCACACCAGAGGCCGGCCAGCTTCACCTGCCGGCCTGTTGTGCTGCAGCCGCATGTTCTGCATGGGCTTGCCTGGCCATGCCTCATTTGCCTGCCTCTGCCATGACCCCATGCCTGCTAGCCCTTGTTTGCGTTGGCCCCTGTGTCCATCCATCACCATGTGCACCAGGATCATCCAGTTTTGCAAGGACTGCCCTGCAGGCAGCCCGTGCATCCATCATGTATGTCCATTTGTTTTTGCGACCATCTCCATCCATTCCGCACCAAAGACTTTGCAATGACTTTTGCCTTTCCTTTCCCATT
This sequence comes from Eptatretus atami, assembly GCA_035128595.1. Taxonomy (NCBI): domain Eukaryota; kingdom Metazoa; phylum Chordata; class Myxini; order Myxiniformes; family Myxinidae; genus Eptatretus; species Eptatretus atami. Next base: position 101,207,233 of record CM068955.1, on the reverse strand, counting down.
TCACAGATCACAGTCCTGGCCATGGTTAGTGTAATGTATAGATTAAGTTAAAGAATTGTAAATACGTGGAACCCCACCTGCATGTTTGTTTAGCGCCGGCAATTAGTTAAGTGCCTCGATGAGTCTGTGAGAGTTTGTTTAGTTAGTTACGGCAGCGCATTAGGTTATTTATTTTTGGGACACGTAAAGAAATGTCGCACTCAGGGATCCGAAGGTAGAACGTACTAGGGGAAAACTTACACATGCTGGTCACACGAAAATTTTGACGACTCGGGACACGAAGTCTGTAAAAGGGGAGGTTCGCCTGATACAGGTTTTTTTATGCTATGTCGATAAGTGCTGTTCCCTAGATAGCTCACCTTCCATTGTTTAATGTTGAATCGATTGATGCGCTGCGGATCGATTTAATAGTTAGGGAACGAAAACAATGGAGACGATCCCTCCCCCTCTTTCTGCGAAGAGGAAGAAGAACCCTGCGCTCCGTGACTGTCAACAACTCCCTCCACACCGTGGTTGAGCGGGGGGTGGATCACGAGGGCATGAGTCACGCCGTGCGGGGGAGGGGGTGAGAAGGATAAAGAGGAATCCTTTCTTTGTTTCGTGTGGGAGTCCCGTGGTAGGAGTCTGAAGTCCGTCGCGAGGCTGCAGAGTTCGTAGGCTGAGTCCCGGGTTTTTGGGCCAAAGTTGAAATCCCCGTTCTGAGTCCGGTAGATTCGTGCTAGATCCGGAGAGCTTTGCTAAGAGAGTCGTTCAGCAGGCCATACGGGTCCTGCTTGGCTTGCTTTGGCTGAGGCCTTCGGAAGACTTTTTGCTTCGGCTGCCCTCAGAGCTTCGCTGCTGCTTTTGTTGGGAAGGAACTTGAGGCCAGTTGTTCGGCTCGAGCTGCTGAGTGGAGGCTTCTTCCTCTCATCCTCTTCTTCTTGTTCGTGGAGCTTTTGTTCTCCTTTTGTTCCCGCTTGGTGCGACTGCATCGGCCTCTTTTGAGTGTCCTCGGGAAGCGATATCGACAGGAAGGATCGCGCCTCGTCTCACCAGGCACGTGTTGAGAAGCGGGGGGATCGCGAGCAAGCATCGCGCTCGCGATTTGGACCAGCTCGCTCCCGCTGGAGCCCGGTCCGAACAATTGAAGAACACACGGGGTGGAGAGGTTCCGAGAAGGTCTGAGTTTCAGCTCACCTGTCCTCCGAGCTTGGAGCTCGGATTAAAAGGCCTCAGGCCACCATTTGTTTGTGGTGTGTGTGTGTGTGGTGTGCGTACGTGTGTCCGTGGCCCGTCTAATAAGTAGGAACTGCTGTTAAGTGTAAATGACTGTACATAATAGTAGACGGTGTGTTCTTTTGTTGCTTTTGTTGCTTGTAAATTCATACGTGTTTTGCCTATTTAATTGCATACGTGTTTCATTATAATAAATGCTTGTGTGAAATGTAAATCTGCTCGTTGCGTCCATTCCCTCATTGACTGAATCATTCGTGTGTTGGAGTTAGAAAAGCCTTGGTTGCCGTAATAGGGGACATTTGGAACCGACGGTTCTGCGATTACGCCGCTCGGAATCGCGCACGACAAGCTCGCCTCGGCGGTTTGTTCCGTACGAGTTCCGTCGAGGGTGGAAAAACCCCGGTAGTTGCACGTGGGTATTTAGGTAAATTGAAGATTGGCAATCGACCCTACCCCACGTGATCTGCCATTGGCGTATTTCGTTCTTGTACAAGGACCCGTCGCTCGGAGTTTCCGGGCGGCGATCTACTATTCCGGGCGATCGTCGGGCGACTCGACTTTGCGTTCCGTTCAGAGCGGTCGGCACGGCTGACCCCGGCCACGTAACATATATAATATAGTTACTTTTTCTTTCCAAATTCCTGTATGAAGAGAGAGATGGATTGGCGCATTGACTGGAAAAAGTTGTCAGATTATGTTGCTGCCAAAATAAAAAAAATGCAAGTGTAAACTTGTGAATTTGGAAAGTCCTCAAGGAGCAATGAGGTGGGGGACGCTTTCCTCACGCAACCGACCTCAGTGTGCCCTCTGTGCAAATGGGTGAGCATATGACGTCATGTTGGGCATGCATTTGAAGGAAATAAGCCAAGTATGATGCAGCAACGGACACAGGAAACGATAGAACAATCTTAAAGAAATAAGATTAAATGATACAGATGAAAGCACTAGGACTGGGAAGAATCAGAAGACGAAACGATAATTAATGGAGAAACCATCGGCACAAAACACCACTGACGATTCTTCTTCTTTCTCTAAGCCTCTCCTTCAATGACTGAATATCTTGCAGATTGCACAAGTAGTCATGGATGCAGCAACATTGAAGGAGAGACAGGGTTTCCTCATGTGAAGTGTGGTTGACATAAGCATCCTACAAATTGCTGAGCAGATACTGAAGTGTGGTAATGAAAAAGAACTTTGCACCAGTAGCCCACAAGTGCTGGAAAACTATCATTTAGCCCGAAAGCTATGGTGTAAATGGATAGCTTTTTTCTCCATTTATACAAAACAAAGCCTGTGCTATCACAGTGTAGAAGGTTGGTGAACCTCTTTTAACAATGGACTCCTCTTTTTTTTACAACCCCACCCCACCCCCCACCTTCCATCTGATTTAGCTCCTCTGCTCACTCCGTACTTCAGCCTCTAAACCCCACCAACAATTGAACTCCCAACTATCCCAGGCTTCACCAAACACCTCCAACATTCTGTGCTTTGTTCTTTTTTGGCTGTTTCTGGTCACTCTTCTCCAATCTCCAAAAGGAGAGTGACACTACCATCTCAAATCATACCACATTCTACATATATCTTCGCACATTTTTCTACCCACAATCCATCCTCTCTCACCTCTTCACATTCAAAGATTATCTCCTTTGTCTGTAACAGGGTAGTGGCCCAAAAAATGAAAACACAATGCAAAGTCACTTAAAGGGTGTGGCCAACATGTGGCGGCCAGGACGGCCTGTATGTGCGTGGCAATAGTTCCAACCAGCGTATGGATTCTGCAGAGAATGCGGCACATTACCCCACAAAAAAGGCCAATCAACTCACACCTGTTGATGGAGGTGAAAAACGCTGTCTCAGGCATCATTCCAGATATATCCCAAAATGTTGATTGGGTTCATATTTGATGATTGAAGAAGGTCATGACGGGTGGATAACATGCAAGTGCATGCTCATCAAACAATAGATTGACCACACGTGCTCTGTGATGGGGGCATGTCATTCTGGAAGAACACCCTAATGGCAAAAAAGAAAAGCTGCAAACATGGGGTGAAGATGATCACTCGCACCATTAAGTAGTGATTGGGCATGAACCTGCCTCTAAAGGAATGAATGCACCAAAAACCATCAGGAAATGGCAACCACAAAATTACAGAATACCAGAACCTTCACTGTTGGAACCAAGGACTCAGGAAATTGTAGAGTTCTTCAGGTTGGCGCCAAGTGCACTCGTGCCGTTTGGCGAGAAACATGGCGAAAGACGATCATCTGACATATACATTTCTCCACTGCCGATAGTTCATTGCCTTGCTCTTTTGCACCACTGACTCACAAACGTGAATGCCAGGTGTGATGAGCGGTTGTGCATTCGAACCCGACTATGGTAATCCTGCCTGTGGACTTCAGGGGATCGTTTTTTGATGAAAACTGGTTGCTCGTCCCCAGATTGAAAATTTATAGTCAATTAATCCTGCAGTTTGCTTGCCGGCTTTGCCTTCAAGTTCAAATTGAGCATGGATACACGATACTGGAAATAGCACTTGCCCACTGTGCCCTTGCTGATGATGCTTTCCTTGGAAGTCCATGCCGACATCACCCGAACAATACCATTGCTCATGAAACATCAGAAAGTTGAGTCGACTTATCATGAAGCTCCTGCCAACATGCCTCAACAATCCACCCCCTCTTCAGTCAATGAAGGTCTCCTCTTGCAGCATTGCCTTCCATAATTATAGGCAACCAGGTTGTGCAGGCATTTTAACATGACCTAAAGCATGTCTGAGATGGTAATTTGCTAAATTAAACGCATGGCCAAAACTGATCAGGCCTCTGACGTGTGAAAGCCGTTGCTTTCAATATACTACTGTGGTAACCTTCCATTTACCTGTGTTCATAATTTTGTCCCACCACCTGCATGTGGTCCCAACTGCTCCATTGGTAGTTAAATGGCTTTCTACCTCTGTCACCTCCATTCTTCCATAAACCTCATATTGCAAGAAAAATAATTGGGCATACCATAACAATAATTAATAAACTTGCAATGTTTTTTGACACCTCCATAAATGTCTTACCTGCACCTCAGCCACAATTGCCGCAATTCAATGCTGAATTCAAGGCCCCCATCACCCTCAGACTGCCTTACCAAGAAGTCGCAAAAGCGATGAACCAGATTGGTCTCCATCACTGCAGGTGGCTGCAAAGCAAAATGTAACAAGGATTGATTCTGACCAATCAAAAACAAAAACGTTGCACAGTGACACGAGCACAATTTTTTTTTTTAAATACAAGGTACATTAATACAAAAATCCAAGTTGGATAAACAACATTACAAGGTGTTCAAAAGTCAACCCTCACTATTAATGAATAATATATTTGTTAGAGAGAGAGTGGTAGTATGTGTGTGTGTGTGTCGCGTTCGCGTGTGCGTGTGCGTGTGCGTGTGCGATGCGTGTGCGGTGCGTGTTGCGTTTTTTTTCCCCCTGAAGTGCTGAAAGGCATGAAAATGTTTATGCATACCTCAAACCCATTCATGATCTGGTCTCATCTCAAGTCCTCACAGAAGCGGGTGTTGCATGATCATGACAATGCCAAGATGTCACACAGCAAATACTCACAACAACACTCATGTAGATGGAGGAAGGACCAAACATCCACCCACACACTCCGATCTAAACATCTCACGATTAACTTAATTTCGGCCACTGAAGAAAACACTTGTGGCTATTAATTGGTGGAAATAAGTGAAGGCCATTGTCCAATCTTGGCTGCTTACCTGTCCCAGACTTACAAGAAGCGACATTAAAACACTTCCAAACTAGAGGGGGAGCACCGTAAAAAGTGCAAAACCTCTGCCGCAATACTGCTAGTCACTCAAGTGAACCTGATATCCTAATTCATCATTGACGTCAACAAGTGCTCACAGTTATAGTTGGCCAACTTTCCCTTTTTACTTTTAACTTTACATACTATCAATCCAATTCGTCATAAACTAGATTCCTTGAGACAGAAATGATTTTACGTGGGTATACTCCACCTGAAGTTCCAAATCAGCCCGCAATTATAATTAACCTCCGCCATCGAAGATCGAGAGTTACTGTTTTTCACCCCTTCTTGTTTGTTGGTTGAAATTTGTTGTTTGTGAACATATACGGGAAAAACTCCTCGACGGATTTCGAACGAAACTGGTGGGGGGTTAGTATGGTCCAAGGATCAGCCATTAAATTCGACTGGGTCCCCGGCCCCACAAAAAAAAAAAATTGTTAGAGAAAAAAAAAATATTTTTTTTTTGCATTTCTACATGTTTTAAGTGATCCAAACTCCCCCCCCCCCCCCAAAAAGAATTTTTTTTGCATTTCTACTGTTTAAGTGATTCGCAACCCCCCACCCCCCCCAAAAAAAATTGTTAGAGAAAAAAAAAAAATTTGGCAACTTTTTCAACAAAATTTTCGATTCTTTGCATTTTTTACATGTTTTAAGTGATTTCCCATAACCCCCCCCCCCCCCCCCAAAAAATGTTGGAGAAAAGATATAACTGTCAGCACTGTTGACATATTTAAATAATAAGATATAAGTTCACTTGAGTGACCAGCAAAGTAGCGCGAGGTTTTGCACCCCGAGTGCCCCCAGTTTGGCAATGTTTTTGTTGGAAAATCACTATAACATGTAGAATGCAAAAAAAAGAAATCGAAATTTTGTTGAAAAAAAAGTTGCAAAAATTTTTTTTTTCTCTACAATTTTTTTTGGGGGGGGGGTGGAAATCACTTAAAACATGTAAAATGCAAAAAGAAAATTCAAAATATTTTGTCAAAATGGCCGCCATAGCGCCATATGGATTTGGACCAATCCAAAATCTAATGGCATAATCCTTGGACCATACCGAACCCCCCACCAAGTTTCCGTCGAAATCCGCGAGGATTTTTCCGTAAATACTGTTCACAAACATAACAAACAAACAGAAAGGGGTGAAAAACAGTAACGTCCCGTCCATACTTCGATGGCGAGGTTAATAATGGACAAATGTGTTCATTACTGGGAATATTGTGAGATAATGTTGACATTACCAAGGTTTTGAAAAATATTCTGTGTGGTGAAATCAAGCGCAAGTTCGACCTTGAACTGTCCTTGTTTACCACGTCAATTTTCCAACCAATACATTTCCCCGTTGGGAATGTAAACTTCCTAGATACCCTCGAACTGAAAAGTTAACTTGGGAGAATAACATGTACTTACAATGTATTTGCCAGAAGTCAATTGAACAAGCAGCAAAAACCTGTGCCAGGGAGAAAGGGCGGAGAGGCAAAACCCGCTCCTCACTGGGAAGAAGCAGTGACCAGCCACTTGAAGCACTCCTGTCCGAAGCCTGGAACGAAGGAAGCACCTGCAATTGCTGCTAGTGTCACCACTGTCTGTTTCAGACTGCAACGAGCCTGAAGCCAGGCACTACCCCCAAGTACATGGAATCCATGCAGTGCCAATGCAGTGTGCAACTGCAGGCAAGAAGAAATAATCAAAGAAGGCAAAATGTTTTGCTTTTTGCTTTACATCCCAAATTTAAATGCCGATATGCATGCCAGAAATACAATATACATAAATAATAATATATATATATATAATAATATATATATATAATATATATAATAATATATACAATTAACATATATAATAATATATATATATTATATAGCAATATACATATATATACATATATATATAATTACATATACACATACATATATACTACTTCGACATACACAATATATATATATATATATATAATATATTATATATATATATATATACATATATAATATATATGGAGGAGGTATAATACACACATATAACACACATATAATAATATATACACAATATAATATAATCAATATATACATATAATATTAAAAACATATATATACCACCATATATCTATACATATATATAACATAATATATATACAGTGGGGAGAAACAAGATTTGATACACTGCGATTTTGCAGGTGTTCCCACTTACAAAGCACGTGAGGTCTGTAATTATCATAGGTAACACTCAACTGTAAAGACCGGAACTAAAACAAAAATCCTGAAAATCCACATTGTAGATTTTTTAAATATGTAATTTGCATTTATGCATGAAAAATAAGTATTTTTGATACATCAGAAAAACAAACTTAATATTTGGTACAGAAACCTTTGTTTTGCATTACAGAGATCAGACGTTTCCTGTATTCTTTAACCAGGATTGCACAGACTGCAGCAAAGCGATTTTAGCCCATCCCTCCATACAGATCTTCTCCAGATCCTCAGTTGGGGCTGTCGCTGCAACACAGACTTTCAGCTCCACCCAGTATTATCTATTGGGTTTCAGTCTGGAGAACGGCTAGGCCACTCCTTGAGACTTCTTACGAGCCCCTTAGTTGCCTAGCTTGTGTGTTCGAGGTCGTTGGCTGGAGACCAGCCCGCCCCACTTCATGCTCTTGTTGAGGAAGGAGGTTTTGGCCAAGATCTCGGGATACAGCCCCATCCATCCCCCCTCAATAGGCAGCCGTCTTCCCCTTTGCGAAAGTACCCCAAGAATGGTGTTTCCACCTCCATGCCTTACGTTGGGATGGTGTTCTTGGGGTTGTACTCATCCTTCTTCTTCTCCAAACGGACGGTGAGTGAGTTCAAACCAAAAAGCTATTTTGTGTCTCATCAGACCCATGACCTTCTCCCATTCCTCCTCTGGATCATCCAGAATGTCATTGGCAAACTTCAGACGGGCCTGACATGCGCTGGCTTGAGCAGAGGGCCTGCGTGCGCCGCAGGATTTTAATCCATGACGGCGTAGTGTGGTTATTATGTTTTCTTTGATACTGTGGTCCCAGCTCCTTTAGGTCAGACCAGGTCCTGCCGTGTAGTTCGGGCTGATCCTCCACCTTTCTCATGATCATTGAGGCTCCACAGGTGAAGACTTGCATGGAACCCAGACCGAGGAGATTGACTGTATCTGAAACTTCTTCCATTTCTAATAATTGTGCCAACAGTTTTGCAATTCTCAACCAAGCTGCTTGCCTATTGTCGTCCTGTAGCCCATCCCAGCCTTGTCCAAGTCTACATTTTTTGGTCCCTGATGTCCTTGACAGGCTCTCTGGTCTTTGCCATTGTGGAGAAGGGTTGAGTCTGGATGATTGAAAGTGTGGAAACAGCTGTCTTTTAATGCAGAATAACGAGTTTCAAACAGGTGCAGTTAATACAGGTAATGAGGAAGAATGGGAGGGCTATCTTAAAAGACAAACTACAGGATTCTGTAAGAGGCCGGATTCCTTACTGGTTGGGTAAGGTGATGAAAATACTTATTCATGGCAATAAATGCAAATTAATTATTTTAAATCAATACAATGTGATTTTCAAGGAATTTTTGTTTAGATTGCCGTCTTTCACAGATGAAAGTGTACCTATAATAAAAATTACAGACTCTAGTGCTTTGTAAGTGGAACCTGCAAATCGGCAGTGTATCAAATACTGTTCTTCCACTTGTACATATATCATATATATAACATATAGATACATATAATATATATACATATATACTTTCTTTCGGCTCTCCCGTTAGGGGTGCCACAACGGATCACCGCTCCATTCGCTCTATCCTCCACAATCTTTCCATTGACACTCCAACCGCCTATGTCCGCCCTCACAAGAGCATCCATGAACCTCTTTGGCCTTCCTCATTCTCCTCCTGCCTGGCGGCTCATCTCAGCACCTTCTCCATATAACTCCAGCTTCCCCCTGTGCACACGTCCAACATCTCAAATCTCGCCTCTCTCACTTTGTCTCCAAACCGTCTACCTGCCTGTCCCTCTAATATTATCTCATTCCTTATCCTGTCCATTCTCGTCGACTCCCAACGAGAATCGCAAGCATCTTTTAACTCTGGCCACCTCCAGCTCCGCTTCTTGTTTTTTGTTAGCGCCACGGCCTCCAAACCAAACAACATAGCTGGTCTCCTACCGTTTATATACTTTCACCTTAAACTCTTGCAGCTACCGCTCGTTCACAAAATCACTCCTGCAGACTCTTCTCCAACCAATCCCATCCGCCTGCACTCTCTTTATCACTTCTCTACCGCACGCCCTCCGTGACTTTGGACAGTTTGATCCCAAGTATTTAAACCATCCACCTTCCCCATCCTCACTCCTTGCCAACCGCACCATACACCACCCCCCTCTCCTTTACGCAGCATGGTACTTCTCTACTTACTTTTCCGCTTGTCTCCTACTTTGACTACATTCATTTTCTCTAGTATCCGTACCTTCCAAATCTCGAGCTGTGACTCAGCCCTGCTCCCTACTCTCTCTACAGATCATGATGTCATCCGCGACATCATATGTCCATGGAGACTCGCAGTCTGATCTCATCCGTCAACACTGTCCATCAACCATTGCAAACAGGAAAGGGGCTCAGGGTTGATCCTTGGTGCAATCCACTTTAACGCTTAGACCGGTCCGTCAATTCCCTAC
>CM068955.1:101159767-101177332 GCA_035128595.1 Eptatretus atami | reverse complement strand
TGTTTAATAAAATCTTCGAAAGTGAGAGGATGCTGGAGGAGTGGAGATTAAGTGTACTGGTTCCGATTTTTAAGAACAAGGGTTCTGTGCAGAGCTGTGGTAATTACAGAGGGATAAAGTTGTTAAGCCACACCATGAAGTTGTGGGAAAGAGTAGTGGAAGCGAGGGTTTGAGAGGAGAGGTGATGATTTGTGAGCAGCAATATGGGTTTAATGCAGGAAGAGCACGAATGATGGATGTGTGGCTTTGAGAATGTTGATGGAGAACGGTTAGGGAAGGCCAGAAGGAGTTACATTGTTGTTTGTGGATTAGAGAAAGCTTATGATAGGGGTGCCAAGAGAGGAAGTTGTGGTATTGTACGAGGAACGTCGGGAGTGGTGGAGAAGTATTGTTGAGGATGGTGCAGGATTGTTATGATGGACAGTGGTGACAGCGGTGAGGTGTGCAGTAGGAATGACAGACTCGGTTTTAAGTAAACGTGGAATTGCACCAAGGATCGACTCTGAGCCTTTCTGTTTTGCAAATGGTGATGGACAGGTTGACGGACAGAGAATCAGACTGAGTCTTCCATGACCTATGATGTTCGCAGATGACATCATGATCTGTAGGGAGAGTAGGGAGCAAGGCTGAGGCGAGCCTCGAGAGGTGGAGGTTACGACTGGAGAGAAGGGGAATGATACGTCCAGTAGAGTACAGAGGAGTACATGTGCGTAAATGAGAGGGAGGGTGGTGGTAGGTGCGGTGCAAGTAGTTGAGGATGGGGAAGGTGGCATGGGTTAAATACTTGGGATCAAACTGTCCAAAGTAACGGAGAGTGGTGGTGGAAAGTGAAAAAGAAAGTGCGGCAGGATGGTGGGTGGAGAAGAGAGTTGCAGGAGTGATTTGTGAACAGATAGGGTAGCTGCAAGAGTGAAGGGAAAGTAATATAAGCACGGTAGTGAGGTCCAGCTAATGTTGTATGGTTTGGAGGCGGTGGGCGCTGCCAAAAAGACGGAAGCGGAGCTGGATGGTGGAGCGTTAAAGATGCTGTATTCCTCGCTGGGATGCATGAGGATGGAACACGGATAAGAATGAGTATACTTAGAGGGACACAGCGCAGGTAGGGTACGGGTTGAGAACAAAGTGAGGAGAGGCGCGATTGAGATGGTTCGGACATGTGCACTAGGCAGGGAAGCGGAGTATATCGGGAGAGAGGAGATGCTGAGGATGGAGCCGCCAGGGTAGGAGAGAAGAGAAGGCCAAAGAGAGGTTCATCGGATGCCGGTGAGGGCGACATGGCGGCGTGGTTGGAGTGTCATTGGAAGATGTGGAGATAGAGGCAAATTGGAGACGGATGATCGCGTGTGGCGACCCTAACAGGGAGCAGCCGGATAAGAAGAAGAAGATATATAATATATATATATACTATATATAATATATATATAGTATATATATATCATAACAGGGTGTCCCAAAAGTCACTAGGGATTTTAGAAATTAATAAGCAGTTTCTGTTTTTAATAATTTGTTTTTCTTTTCTTTTCTTTTCAGATTTCAGGATTAACATTTGAAATTACCCATGGAAAATATTCACAACTGAAACAAAGGAACCAAAATCGTGGAATTTTTTATTTTCTAATTCTTCATCGATCAATTGTTCTCAACCCAAAGAGCATCGGACTGACGATAATTTCAGGAAATTCAGAAATTTCTTGGCCATCACGTCTCCTTGATTTGAGACCCTCCCGATTATTTTCTTGGGTTACCTGAAGGAGTGGTGTTATGCATCAATTAGCCCCATATAATTCAGCAGCCAAGACACAATACTGTGCGAAATTCGAGGGGCTGCTAGCCAAGTTATTGTCCCTGTTGATGGACAATGCTGTCGAAGACCCCGTCCTCTGCGAGCCGAAATGGAGGACATTAAACTAATAATTTCATAAATATATGCAAATTTATCTCCATTTTGTAAAATTTATAATTGGTAGAATAATGCTAAAACTAGCGAGAACACGTCACAGACGGATTCCGTTCATTCAAGAGCTCGACCAGGCTCAACACACTTGAGGGGACATGACTCGGCAGGGTGATGATGCCCCCAGCATATAACGCCCTGCCCATCCTCCCCCGCCTCCCACCCCGCCTTCAATTTGCTTACCCGCCCAAAAATTTAATTACCCTGGCCTGGCCCTGCCTCTCACTCCTCCGCCCATCCGTCGCAACGAAAGCTGTTTTATTCTGCTTAAGTTGAAGTTGACTAATTATGCCACTATCGGATGCCACCTTACAGGTACGAAGTTTCTTTCAGTCCAGGTCCACAGTACACGAGAAAAACGTGACACGACCGGCTAGGAGGAGCCACAAATTGGTCCTTCAGTATTATATATAGAGATGCAATGTTTCTTTTGTTACATTTTTTTGGTGCAAATTCACATTCTGAGGTAGTCAGCATGTGCAGAAGAGGTTTTACATCTCCAGACCGCTATTTTCGAGGAGTGGAAATTACACCTCCTCAGACGGTGAAGGTCTGTCGACGACAGACGTAATGACGTCAGCGAATGACCGATGAGTCATGACGTCTGAAGGCCATCTCAGCGGTGACGTCACTGTCGCCATGTAAACGAATGTATAACGAGAGTGTTTATATTCGGTTCAGAGTGTTGAAGTGTTGACTATTGCGCACTATGTGCGATGCCACATCTTACCAGGTACGAAGTTTCTTTCAGCCAGGTCAGCAGTCCGAGAAAAGCGTGAGTGCGGCCGCTTAGGAGGCAGCACAAAATTGGTCTTCAGTATTCATAATAATAAATTAATTAAAAAACAGAAATTGTTATTTTTTCTAAATCCGCGAGTGATTTTTTGGACACCTGTTATGTGCATATATATACATTATATATATATATATATATTATATATATTATATAGTATTATTTCTAAGTATGTATCATCATATATATATATAATCGGGTTGTCCAAAAAAATGTACTCACTCTTTAAATGATAATAAATGCGTTGTTTATGACTTAGAAACAAAGATTAATGGTTAAATGTATCAAATGCATAATGCATGTTTAAATGTTCAACTGACGACCATCACAGTTCCAACACAGCCGATACGCGGACCAATGGATTCCAACAGCGTTACGCCCATCTTTCATTTGGAACTGCAAGACTTGTCGTTTCTAATTTCCTCTTTCAGCTCATTGAGTTGCTCGGTTTGAGCGTAAACCTTATCTTTTGAGATATCCCCATAAAAAGAATCCATTGGAGTGAGGGTCTGGGAACGCGCAGGGAAATTACACTAACCCTCTTCGCCCAATCCATCTGTTTCGGAAAGGTTGCTTCGAATAGGCCCTTACATTCAACAGTGGAGTGGGGAGGTGCTCCATCTTGCCTGAAAGTAAATCTCTTGCGTCACCAAATATTCTTCGACATCGTGGACTGACGGATTCCTGCTCAGCAAGTTTATAAACATCCTCAGTGAACGTTTGGTCCAAAAAGAATGGCCTAGGAATGCACATGCTGATATCCCCACCACAGCTGTAACCCTGGTAAGTTTAAATGGTGTTTCATAGTGACATGCGGATTTTCAGGAGCCGCAGTAGGTGCAATTTTTCGGTTAATGAGCCTTTTAACTTGAGCTGGCCTCATCACTCCAACAATTTTGGATGGAAATGCTGCATCTTCTTCGCATTTGCGCCACGGTCACCTCACAAAATTCAGCTCTCCGGTCAGGATCGTCTCTTTAGGATGGATTAATTTGGAATAGTAACTTTTCCAATTAATCTCGCTTCAAATTCCGATGGGCATCCATTGATTTGGGATTCTGTCTTCAAGAGTATTTGTGTACAGATTTCTGTGGGGACCTGGTGAGAGGTTTTCGCAGCAATTGTGATTTTCCTTTGCGGGGGCGTTGATGCGTGGTCTTCCTGCACGTCTTATGGAGTCATGCAACAGTTTCATCTGTTTCAAATTATCTCGGATGCCGACAATGGTGCGTCGGCGTTGGTGGATTTTGTGAAATGTCTTCTAAATTGTCTTTGCCTTCCATGATGTTTTTCGTGCTCCAATAGCATTTATGAATAATTTCTTTCTTAACACCTAGTCCGTACTTCTGCATTATTACGGGTCAATTTGATCGTGAAAAAAATGAAAAATTCAATGTTATGAGGAGCCAAAATGTGAGTACATTTTTTGGGGACACCCTGGTATATATATTTCGCATAATTTTATCAGTTTTTGCCCTAATATTCCCTTTCCTCAACTCATCTCTCCTTCAAACTCTCTTCCCATCTCTGCTGCTTTCCTATCTTATATCCTTTCTGCCTCTAACGCTCACCCGCTCCCCAATCACCATCACATGAGCCAACCCCTTCATAACCACACATTGACTCTTGTTAATGTTAATATTCCCTCAATACTGATCTATTGAAACTTTATTGGGTTTCTGTTTTTATTCTTTATCATCTGATCATCTGCAGCACCCCGAGAAACACTTGCATTGGGCTGATGGCATCCCTCTCCCCGTGAATCTGCGTGTTGTCGTTTCTGTAATGCGAGAGCTGTCCTCTGCCATGTGAGGTGATTTGCTGTGTATGTCGTGTTTCATGCTTCCCTGGGATTATCTGATTAGCTGATTCGCATGATCACGTGCAATGTGACTCGCAAGGATTGCCTCCTATTGGTTTATGGTTTAGCGGTTCCACCACGAGATTGTTTTGCTTCAGCTGTACAACTTTTTATTTTATTCTCAACTGCCTCAGTTTTGAGATATCTCATTAAAAATAAACTTATTGTTGTGGGGTGCATGCTGTAAAGAGTTTAATTTTGTTCACAAATAACCGTCACCATTCTGTTTTGTTTTTTTATACATCAGGCCTGTGGGCCCACTTACACTTGGACTGCATTCTCGCCCAGCATGTGCTCACATAACTCCGTGCAGCAGTTGTGCAGCTGTAGGCTGTGTGCTGTCCGATCAAGCGGTGAGACCGACTGTCTTTTCACCAAACTGTTGATCCAGTTTTTTACCAATACTTCAATATCGCATGAAAGTAACAAATAATGTTGCACAACCTTTAATATTCCCACAAGGATTGCCAACTTGAAACCCGGTAATATCATATAGTTTATCAATCATGTGTATGGAACCAGTGCATAATGAGTGCCCTTATGGAACTCTCCACCACTAATTAACCCACACGTAAGAATCGCTTCCTATCTGAACCACAGTAATCTTCTGCGTATACACAAGTCGGAATAAGCAACGACAGTCAAGTGGACTGATTCGGCATAAGGCCATATAAACACGACTTCGAAAGGTTTTAATCACTTAGCCGGACCAAGCATTTCTCCTTTCACTTTAACCACATGCAGTCCCTTGATGGAAATCTTTTAATTTAAAGCCATAACAGCAATCCAGAACCAAGTTTACACAGACAGTGTGCAGATGTAGCACACATACTTCCTCATGCGCTTTCCTTCTGGATTTGCATTCCTTGATTGGTCTATACAATCTGGTTGGATGGCAATCCCGGCAAGCGCTGCTGCCAATCACAAAACCGTGCCTTCCCCTCAGATCGGATGCTTCTAAGCTGCGGCATCCCGTCTCCCAGCATCTCATCCTGGCTGATGCTAAAGATCACAGTGACTTTTGTAAGAGGAGGGCGAGTCCTCGTCGACCTGCACATTTGGCTCACCAACTCCCAATCTATCCCCTCCAGCTCAACATCGTCCAGGCCCTTGCTAGCGGTTGTGTGATAAATGAGTCAAAACTTTGCACGCGACCTCATACAGAAGGTGCGCATACATTCCAGGCATTAACACGAACGCGAAGTAGCTCAGCAGACCTGTACGAGCAGTATAGCTAGTAGCTCACGTAGTAGTCAGTCTCGCGTCTGCTGAGTCTGCTGTCGGTTCGAGTCATCAACTTGGTGTTCCGACTATTTCCGACGTTTCTTGCTTTTTCTGTCTACACCGACTTTTGTTATCTCCGGGACAAATTGAATCATGAGCTGCCGACATCGCCGACGCCTGAAGCAGATGAAGACCGAAGCCTGAAACCTTAGAACTGAGAAATGGTGTTCCTAATATTTGCAGGAAGTGGCTTGGGATGGACGACAAGAGCAGTGCATTGCTACGATCGTGACCACTGGTTCCAGATTAAATGCTTTCGATTAAAAGAAGTTTTTATGGAGACATTGTTACTGGTATGCATCGTGTGAATTGAAAGCGTGTTTGCAAAGAATGCTATTGCACAAACGTGCGAGAAAAAGAGAGCAAGAACAGGGCGATGCTCCGTGGTGTACACCACAGTGGTCGGCCTTGATTGCCACTCTGACAACGGAGTGCTGCGTCACGTAACAACCCTCCAAAAATGGAGGAGGCTGAAGAAACGACACTTCAGTAACCACAGGGAAGTTTCTGATAATCGGAAAGAGATGGGAGAAGAGAGGGCTTGGAAGTACCCACATCCTCTCTGCAAGCTACTTTTGACCAAGGGCTGCCGAAGCCATCTGGGCGGCAAACACCGGCCAAGCCAGGAATCAAAATTTGTGACAAAAATGTGCAGAGCAGCTAGGCTCTTTAGATTCAGGCACGAGCCAAGCCAACGTTGGCCGGATGGTGCCAGGGAAACGGCAAGCGAATGGAGTGGAGAGGAAGAGTGCTGGGTATTTAATATTGCGTACAAACCACGGACCTAGCCAACTGCATTTGAATAACCATCGCATCCAAGAAATGGTCACAAAGATCAGAGTTGTAGGTCATTTGCACTGGGATGAATGTGACCGCGTGTGATGCGAGGCCTAACTTATTGTTTTTTGATGTGGCAGAGTCATACGGGGCTACACCTGGAAGCCCGTTACAAGCACGGTGTGATGTTCCTGCAATCGTGCTCTATCTCTCCTGGCTCAGGGTGCAGGAGAAGGACACATCCGAGCTGTAATCAAATGGAAATCGCCCTGAAGGCTGCCACAAGCTATGCTCTGCATCTTCATTAACTGTGGTGCTCCATCTCAACATGCCGAGAGGGAATACTATGAAGGTGGGGCCGCAACTTAAGAGCATACTTCAGTTATGCAGCTTACGTCTCCATTGAGGAAGGCAAGTCACACCCTGGCAACTAATTACACAGTTTAAAACGCACAACAAGGCGACGCAAGGGAATCCGGCCTCAGAACAAGAATCGCGAGATGCAGATTGTAAGCATCCAAGATCGAGGAGTCATGAAACGGCCAATCATCTTTGACACAGCAGGGGGCTACTAAATCCCCTCACCTAATCAGCTAATGAATGTGCACTAAGCACGGAGTCTCATCGATAAGATGATAGTTAAGAGTTCTTATAAAGAGCACTCCACAATTAGTTTATTAGGTTAACCGAGACCTGGCCCACAGAAGAAATCACAGATGGGGAAGTAACCATCTAGGCTACTCCATCTGAAGAAAGATCGGGGAATGGTAATAGGGGAGGAAGTCATACTTTTTGTACATTTCTATAGTCCGCCAGGCTTGCATCTATCACCATCGACTCTGCGCCTTTCCGGAGTAAGCTGCAATCTATTGGTGCTGAATAATTATACAAGGTCTCACAACTAGCCGTAGGGGTCCATACGGCCACACAGCAATTTAAGGGATCAGGACCTAGAACTCCTTGCAGAACCATGCACCACTGCTCGGACAATGAGAAATGTGCTATTCATGGGAGACCTCAATGCGCCCCATGCAACTGGTCTAGCCTGCCATCTA
This sequence comes from Eptatretus atami, assembly GCA_035128595.1. NCBI lineage: Eukaryota > Metazoa > Chordata > Myxini > Myxiniformes > Myxinidae > Eptatretus > Eptatretus atami. Next base: position 101,169,608 of record CM068955.1, on the reverse strand, counting down.
CGGGAGCCTTCCAAACCTCTTTCAACGCAGTCGACTGTTGGATGTTTGCCTGCCGAGAATACTCACACAGATGTAGTGGAGCCTTCGGCTCTCTGAGTGTCAGGAGCCATCATGTCTGGATCTTTATTCACCAAGATGAATGAGATGTGCAAATTCAGCCATCTCTTCCACCATTGGGTAGCAGTGGTTTCATGTATGCTTCCACTAGTGGCACTTTCTACACCAATAATTACACGGATATGCACTGGGCACCCGCAACTCTGGACACGCTAACTTCATGGGAATGTAGATATGCAGGCCACCAATACCCCATTGGGAGCTTGAGGATAATAGCATCAGCAGACTCAGGTGGTGGTCTACACATTGCAGGTCAGTTATTTTGAGAACTAGTGAGTAGATACGCCCAAGAGCGGCAAGTGTTAGAAAAATAGAATTCCATGGTTGACGAGCGACACTCTGAAGCTCCTTGGCACAAAGTGAAATGATAGAGACATTTACGGAAACACAAGTCAGCGACGGACTACGCTGTCATTAAGGCCTTAAGTTACCAGTTTAACAAAGCGCTCAAAGGAGGCTCGGTATCAGGATGAGACTGCAGTGCTCGTAAGATAAAGCCCGGAAAGAAAACTAAACCAACCTAAAATGCCTATAGCCTACGTTTAGGGGAAAGACTCGTACACTGGATGGGTTGGTGGACTCAAAGTCGATAACCACAATCTGGAACAGAAACACCATAGAGAAAGCGGCAATGCTCTCCGACCACTACTCAAAAGTATTTATGCAAGAGAACGGGGCCTCTCCGGAGTTTCATATGCTGAAACTCACCAGTGGTTGAGCCTTAACTGAAGTCCTGTTTCTCGATGACGAATGTGGAGCAGTACTTCGTTGCTTGACTCCCATAAAGGTGCCAAGGCTGAGGGTGTTCACCTCAACAGGTGCTGTCATGAGCTTGCCACAGAGCTATCTATTCCCACTATGGACCAGTCTTCCAACTTATCCACCATCGCACTTGAATATTTTGTCCTTTAGATTGGAAAACTGCACAATATCGCCCATTGTTTCAAAAAAGGGATAAGCAGCACCCGGAACTCATAGGCATGTATATTTAGGAGAAGCACTGCATGTATATCGAATCTGCTGTCTGCCCAAGACAGTTGGACCTTTCAGCCATGAGATCAATGCTGAGCAATTGACATATATTTTCATTGACTTTTGCAAGCATTTTTGATGGCTCCCGCATGAGCGAATCTTACTGAAGCTTGAGGGCTGGACATTGGACAACCACTTGCTCTCTAGCTTCGTGATTTCTCGGGACGTACGGTACCCTGTCCACAATGGAAGGAAGTAGTAACTGGAGTACACAGGGTTCCACTGCTATGGCCCTGTATTATTCCTTGTCTACTATTTGAATGATCTTGTAGGCCAGATTTTCAATCCTAATGACCTTGTTATTTGCGGACGAGTAAAAATTTGGGGTGACGCCGCTCGAGGGTGGACTGACCATTCGATGCTACAGGAAGATCTTTCCCTTCTTAAAAGGTGGGCTGTCAAGTGCAAATTGCAGCTGAATCCTGCAAAATGCAAAGTATGCCACATCAGGTGCAAGCTACACCAGGTCTTGAGCTAAATGGTATTGAACTACCAATTGTTGACAGAGATTTGATGCTGGGCAATCTGCATACAAGGCATCGAATCGTTAACAGACACAATGCACTGTGCTGCCAACAGTGTGAAGGGTGCTTTGCCCTTTAATTCGCTCAGTGCTTTTGCTGAAACCATGCCAGAAATATTCCAGCACTTATTATGCCACACTTGTAATGTGCACGCATTTGAAAACGGCCTACCAGTGTGGAAGCGCTGTTTCTCAGTGGGATAGAAAGATATTGAGCCGGTTCCATGAATGCAATGCGATGCGATTCGCGACGAGGATGGTAAGAAGTCAGCACGATCTCATATGAGGGCTTGGCCTTATCAACCAATACCTCTTCTCAGCGCTTCGACAAATTAGATGGAGATTTGATCACTCTCCACGCTCATCCTGCATCGGGGAAACTCAAGTTTCATTTGAAGAACCGCTTGCTTCAGTCGGATGAACTGCCTTTGTGTTCACTCACTGGAACTCTGACCATGCTGCGGCGTGCTGCAGAGGAGAGGCAGTTTCTATACCATTGACTGGTCTATCGTGTGGAACGGACCTCCGATGACAGATGCCGTTAATCACGTCTGTCGATACATTAAAAATAGTTAGAACGGGCTGCTGTTCAACAATGATAGGACCCACATGGGGTCCTATCACTGCCTCGGCTGTCCTACTTCCTCCTGACTGACCTGACCTGACCTGACCTGAACCTGATGTTGTTGTTGTTGTGTTGTTGTTGTTGTTGTAGTGTAGTAGTAGTAGGTAGTAGTAGTAGTAGTAGTAAGTAGTAGTAGTAATAAACGATGTAGCGACTTGTTTAGGCTAACACTCACTTCATTCATTCATCTTCTGTTTCTCATTGCAGTTGACGTTTTTCTTAGGTCTGTTGTTTTCACACCATGGCTCCAGACTTAACCCTGCTTGCTCACTGTCAATGATGGTAATATCCCATTTCTCCCTCTGATGTTTTATTGTTGTTGCACCTTTCGCCCTTGTTTTTTTGGCCTTCTATGACCGCCACAAAACTTGTTTAAAGAATGTACATGCGGTGTATTACCGTGTAACATTGGGTTTCACATGAAGATGTCTTCAAACCTGGACTCAGACTGTACCTCATCAACATATCCACATATGCATGAAAAAAAAAATCTTTCGGTGCTATTCAGACTCGGAGTTGTCCTGTCTGGAGCGGGACACCCACTGTTTCCGCTTATATATGTATGTACCCCTTTACAAGGTGGAACAGATTGAAGCTTACATTTTCGTCTGCCACAACTTTGCATGCCTCTACCTGACAAGTTTGCATATCTATGTCGCAGGTGTGACCTTGCTTGAGTGGGGTGGTCTTTGCTTAAAATGTATATAAGATTGCAGACTGCTCTCCACATTATGTTATTGTGTTTGTTTTTTTGTTTTTTTACCATAAATTGGTCAACTTGATATTCCCTCACCCCACTGTTCTTCCCAACCAAGAACTTTTTTTGTTTTTTTATTTTCTTCTCTCTCTTTCAGTTACATGAGTTTGGTAGTGCTGGTCTTTCTCTGGTGTAGTATTTTAGTGCCCTCCAAATTTCCTCTGAATGAGGATATCAAGTGTGTGGATTGACAATATATGTGCAACAGTACCAGCAGAAGCAGGTAGATGAACCTGTTCCTGAAGATTCATTATAAGGCCAGCTGGGCTTTTCGTGGCAATCTGATGATCTATCTGCTATTTCTTGACGATAGTCTCGGTTTCCTGAAGTTTCAATTCCCATCGTGAAATGCCTGCTTCACTCAGATTTGAACCCACCAATCCTGACTCTGTCTAGCTCCACCATGAGGTTACCAACTACATTCTAGGGGTGGTTCATGTGAATGGTCAATCGCTTTTTAAGAAAACATAATGTCAATGTTTAATATATATATTTTTTTTTATTTAATCATCGTTTAATTAATTATTTGCCATATGGTATCGTGGGAAAATGTTATTCTTTTCACACATGTTGAATTATTTAACTATTTCTCCACATTTTTCTTCAATCTTGACTGGCTTAATGGATTCGTTTTAAAGCAATTATTTAGAAATGAGAACACTGCTTCTTCCTCTCCGTCTTTTCCTCTCCGCGTCCACATATTCTCTTCCTCCATTCTTCTCTTCTGCTTCTTCTGTATGAGGTTAAGCCACCCCAAAAAAGGATCTCCCGAACACTGAGTAAAATGTAATTATCTTTTTGCTCAAGTGGTATGGTGTACAGCGCATAACCTGATGGTGCACCCTGGCACCTTGAGTCATTTGTTTTAAGGTCACACCCTTTCCACTGCGCTCTCCAATACAGGATAATTGTGCTAAACTGTCACTTTGTAGCAAACCGAATTCCCCCAAGGTTTTTGGGATCCAAATTAAAGATTTAACCATTACAATGCGATACTGGTCGAATATTATTGCATGTTGTATGTTTTCAGCGGCTAACTAATGGTTAATAATCTATATATAAGTCGAGCAATTTTGTAGGCCGAGTCAACATGCAATCGCATGCCAGTAATTCACGTGACTACTGTATATGTCTATTAAACTACGTATGATTGGGACATACCTTTTAAAGGCTTTAAGACTGTTGAGACCTTACACAATTGAGACTTGAGACATTTTTAGACCTCTTTAGACATGCATTAGACATTTCATCCTTTTAGAAAACCCTTAGACCACTATATACCATGAGACAACCTATAGCCCATTTGAGACATTTTAAGCCATAAGGCTGCTTAGACCTTTAAGCCTTTTAGGACCCCAAAGACCATGTGACCTCCATTAGACCCTTTAGAACTGCTAAGACCATAATAACCTTTTTAGAGCCCATTAGACCCTTTTACCTTTAGATACCTTTTTGACACTTCAGACCACTTTGGTCCAATTCACCCCTTTAGACTTCTATGCTTTAAGACCGCTTTTAGACTCTAGATCCTTTAAGACCCCACAGACTTTTAGACTTTACCCCCTAAGTCCCTTAAACCCTTTAAACATGTTGACATCTCTTAGACCTGTTTAGACTGCTGTGGACCCTTGACCATTTCGAGCTAAATAGACATTTAGAACCCTTTGGACCATTGGAACCTCTTTGAGATGCCACACAAACAAACACTCAGTCTTTCTTGCAAAACACAGACGACTTTTTTCAGCAAAGTAATGCGTAAATTCCTACTGACGGAGGGTGGGTCTCTGTCTAATATATATGACTAATCTCAGTCTCACACTTTTCCAAATGATTGGAGAATAGTCATCAGATATCCCTAGTACTTTATCTTCCAAGGTGTGAAGAAGTCAAGAGCATCAGCAAAAAATAAAATGGTGTCGAATTTTTTTTTTAATGCAAAAGATGAATCCATGAACTAGAGGTGGACCAGGAGGTTAAGAGAATAATTTATTCAACGCAATTTCCCAGGAAGATGTACTGATTTTGGAACTAAAGACGTCGATGATATTTGAAATGCTTGGGTCGGTGACACCCTAACTGGTTCAGCACCAAATAAAAGTCAGGTCTCGAACATCCTTTGTTTGACTTTCGAAAACATATTCTCATACGTGGTACAGGTTTGCAATTCCAAATGACCCAAGACATCAGATTGCTGGAGGAAGATTGTCTGTTGCAAACTATCAATCCAAAATATTCTCGTCAAGATATGTGATGAGAGGGGGCTGATGCCTTTTTTTTGTTTGTTTGTTTTTAAAGTACATGGTCTAGGCTCTTGGAAGAGCTAGGACATAACAGACCAAGACAAAACATAACAAAGGGATACAGCAGGCAACAGGTGAAACACCATCATAGATAGGGCGGAGGAGAAGGTACATGGGATGGACAACAAGGAATGCAGGAAACGATGAGAAGTTCGGAGAGAACGCAAAGGGAGGACAAGATGGGTACAAAAAGAAGTTTTGGGAGGGGTGGCGATTATTTAAAGGGTGTAGAAAAGATATTGGCTTGTGATGGGGAATGACCTGAAAATGGTGTGGTGAATACAGCTGTCTTGAAGACTGGGGAAGAGAAGAATGGAAAAAGATGATGAGAGAATGTGGAAGGCGGTTCCACAGGTGGGAAAGAGAGAGGCATAATGAGTGGAGGTGAGTCACGTGTTTCCTGGAATTCGGCAAGTTTTCACACTAGGAAGGGGTTGCTGGTGGACTGTGTGTCGGCAGATACTGCGGGGGGGGGGCAAGCATGAGAGGGGAGAGGACAGATGGTGCAGACCATGAAATGAGGTGGAAGAAGACTGAGAGACGACTGACCTGTCAGGCGATGGCATAAGTGATAGGCAGACTCAGCTTTCATCATGAGAGATTCCAAGTGATCTTGAAATCCTTGTTTGCATGGCATCAAGCTGAGCAAGATGTGAGGCAAAGCAAGTGTTGATTTAGGATCCAGGAATAATTGCTGATTTGCATGCATCCGATGCCTCAAATATCATTTCAATTGTTTAATACCATGCATACCAGTTCTGGCTTGGTGATCCCCCCCCGCCTCTTTGACAGGAGAGGATTGCCCATTTAGTCACTAAAGAGGTGGTTAAGGAGAAGAGCTATATTCAATTCTGGCCAATGATACACCTGGTTTCTTCTCTCGGCACCAGGAATAATCCCACAGTGTCCATGAAAAAGTACAATTCAAATCTGACAACCATTGCTGCAGACTCAAAATGGAGATAAGTGCTGTCGATGTTCTGGACCTTCTGGCTCTCGCAGCATTTCCAGGGTGGATAGTGTCGCAACCCTTCTGGGTATGGCAAAGGTATCAGCACTCAACTCTCTTCAAGTCGTGCTGACGTGAAAGTAATTTTCAGTTTCCAGTGCCGAGAAGTCGGCTGTATGGAAGCAGGAACAATTTCTGTCATGCGTTTGTGTGGGTGGGATGGCAATCATCTTCATCAACGACTTGAGGTTCAGTCTGTCAATTAAAAGTTGAAAGGCAACCCAACATCAGAGTCTTTCCACCGCCAGAACAAGTCAGCAGTTTCTCCACGTCAGGTGTGCTCGCCTACAAACAGCTGATTGGAGAGGCAGCAGACAGGACAGAACCACTGAAGGCTGATATCAATATGGTTTGGGTGAAAAGTTGAGAAATGACATGCTACTCCTGACATGGAACGACCATGGTTGCTCCTCTGCAATTCTGCAGAATTTTTACATGCTTTGCAATCAAGTGATCACCATGCTCAAATCTGCCCGATGTAGCTGTTGATCAGCTAGCTTTCCATATACGACATATGAGTGTGGTGCAGAGGCAAATTGCGCTACAAAAACACAGGTGTCTGGTTTTTCCGTGGAGGATGATGATATGATGAATGCAGTAGAAGGCTTTGGAATTACTACTGTACCTTTCATCCAATCTCATTTGGCAGTTTGATACAAACCAGTTGATCTTCAAATACTGATCTAAGTTTGATTAATGTTCTTGTAATAATGGTACAGTGTTTCCTAGTATGTGGCTCTAGGACATAGACAGCCTTCATTGGCCTTGACAAAGACCTCATATTCGAGAACGGATTTTCCGAGCCTTTCAGAAAACTTCGGAACAATGAAGCTTGGATAAGTTCGTCTCATTATATTCTCAAACAACTTAGCACGTATAAATAATTACTGTTAATTAACTGTCTATATTTCGTATTCCTTTGGAGAAATGGCAATCATTATGAAAAGGGGTGTGGCCTGTAAAAAACTGCGAGCAGGCCTGAGTGGCCCACAAGATTTCTCCATGTAGCACCATGCCAGCAACCATTGTAAGCAAAAAAAATTACATTTTTAACCGTTGTACTTCTATCACGGTTCCCCGTTGTCGGCTACCTGACTAATTATACTTCTTCTAGTTGAAGTGTGCCTGTAACCAGCCAAGTGCTTTGAGCTCAGTACTTTGTGTTTAGGCGTGCAACATCTTCTCGGTGGCTGTGGATGAGCCCTGTTAAGAAGTGTACACAAAGCCACGACACGCCTTAGCCTCTTCGACCTGAATTCACAGCCATGAGAACCTCGATGCCTCTCACAAACTCCAACAGAAAAGGTGCATTCAGACTTGGTGCGACGTCATGCTTTCTACTTCTGATCAATTTACCCATTTTGTAAGGAGTAACAACAGCATGAAGCCGATGGTAAGTTCAGGAAGTTCTAAATGAAATGGACAACACTATTTGTGCAGAATTTGCAGTAAAATAGCAATTGCGTATGAAAAACACAGTTTCAAATACAACATGTTATTAATGGTTGTTCTTGTTGTTGTGTTGCCCTGGTCAGTCTGCTCGACTGGCCCATGGTACAGAGTAGCCGATCGATCTCTCAGGAGCAACCAGAGATCCTTCAATTATGATGTTGTGATCTTGTCTAAGTGGAAACCAGGACGCGCGTCTTCCCATAATGTGTTTTTGGCTGTGTGTGGGGGCGGCCTGGCAGGGTTGCAGGTGTCGCAGTTTGTGACGTCAGTCTGTGTTTGTAATGTAAGCTGTGGGTGGTGTCCAGCAGAGGTGTGCAAGGGAACATGATGGTACCTGGAGAGCAGTTGGTCTGTGTAAATGGGATGGGTGGGGGTTTTACTGCCAGGATCTGTTGGGCCATTTGTTGAGCAATTGATTAATTAAAGTGCAGAGGAGAAAATGGTCGTATATAGTACTCAAAAAGACATAATCTTTAGCTTATTTTTTCTTCATTTCATTTCTGTGATAATTTGCTATGACCTCACTGTCAATAAAAAGATTAGGTATGTTCTGAATTAAGAGTAAAGGTGAGGAATTGTGTGTGCGGTGTGTGTGTGTGTGTGTGTGTGTGTGGTGTGTTGTGTGTGTTCTCCGCCACTAATGGTGGCAGATGTTGGGCTTGTGCTGTGCGAGCGTGAATGGCCTGGCGAAGCCGAGCTTGTGGAACTGTGTCAGAGGTTGGCCTGGGGGCAGATATTATCCCATATTCGTTTTTAACAATCAAGATATTCTTGCACACTGTCGTGGTTTCATTCGCTTCCCTCACATACAGGTAATAATACCATAAATCTTATTTCAGGCTGTTACATTCAACTGCGAGATTTGCCAGACCATTTTCCTCATTCCACGGCCGAGATGAGTAGGCGTGAGTTGCTCCTCAATGGACAGTCAACTTCAAGCCTTCTTCTCTATTCATAACCACAGCTTGTCTCCTACTTCTCTATGTACAACAGTGAGTGTATACTGGTGCAATGCATGTCATGTGTTCACAGTCAATTGGGAACATTTAAACAAGCGATTCGACCTGGCCACTTGCTGTGATGTTAGTAGAACCTTTATTCATTTACCGTTCGGCCAGCCTAAGGTGACGGACTAATGTTTTCACCTCTGGTCTGTCTGTTACTTGCGAAATTGAAGAATTTGCAAGTACGGTATATTGTTCTGGGTCCGGTCTGTTTGTCTGTCGTAAATGTTCAAATTGTGCTTACAGGTCACATTTTACTCCTTCACGAAACTTCACCACGAGTAATGTAGTCACCAAGCTGGAAGCCTAATTGTTCTGAGGTCAAAAGCTGACAAGGTCAAGGTCACATAAATCAGTCATTTTCAAATTATTAACCTTACTATCTATATACAGTAAACCCTTAATTATCATGGGTTTGACCAATCTATGTAACTCTTGTTCTGAAATTTTATGTATGGCACAGGGTTCATTTCGAACACTTGTTGGGTTTTTGAACTGAATGTGAGTTGTGATCAGCTCATCTTGCACCACCAGCCTTTTTGTTGTTTCTTGTGGTGCACATTAATAATCGATATATAATGGAGCAAGTGGTGTGTGATTTAGTTTATAAGTAAATGTAATGTATGTATTCGCTCTTCCCACTTGGTGGAACTGAACGACGTCACCCACAATTGTAACCTGAAATACCTCACCTAAGTGCTCAGAGGACGCAAAATGACTCCTCCCCCCCCCCCCTTGAGGAACTCCAAAGACTCCAAAGAGTCGCGAAGACCCTGAAATTAACCCAAAAGACCAAAGACTCAAATACGAAAATAAACCCAATATAACAAAAAGACAACTGGAAAGATCCACAAGACACAAAAGACCCAAATCGCCAAAAGAACCCCAAGGCTTTGGAAGATTTAAATACCCAGAAAGCACAAAGGATCCAGAAGACCCAAGGATGCAAAGACTCAGGGACCCGAAACAAAAGATTTAGAGGACCCAAAAGACCTCGAGGATCAAAGACCCGAGGAATATAC
>CM068955.1:101143799-101159605 GCA_035128595.1 Eptatretus atami | reverse complement strand
GGCTGCAGCCAGAGTTATTGTCCGCTGTTATGGAAAATGCTGTCGAAAGACCCCGTCTCTGCGAAGCCGAAAATGGAGGACATCTAAACTGCATCATTTTTCATAAATAATGCAAATTTATCTCCATTTTGTAAATTTTCTTTTGGTAGAAAAATAATCATAAACTAGCCGAAACCCCGTCACAGACGGATTCCGTTCATTCAAGCACCCTCACCAGCTCACACACACTTGAGGGACATGGACTGGACAGGGTGTGATTGCCCCCGCCTACTCATCCCCCGCCCTGCCCATCCCCCCCCCTGCCTCCCACCCCGCCTTCATTTGCTTACCCGCCCAAAAATTTAATACCCTGGCCGCTGGCCCTGCCTCTTCACTCCTCCGCCCTACCCCGTCCAACGAAAAGCTGTTTTTTCCTGCTTCAGAGTTGAAGTTGACTAATATGCCACTATCGGATGCCACCTTACAGGTACGAAGTTTCTTCAGTCCAGGTCACAGTACCGAGCAAAAACGTGACACGACCGGCTAGGAGGAGCCACAAAATTTGGTCCTGCAGTATTAATAGTTAGAGATGCAATGTTTCTTTGTTAACATTTTTTTGGGTCCAAATTCACATTCTGAGGTAGTCAGCATGTGCAGAAGAGGTTTTACATCTCCAGACGCTATTTTCGAGGAGTGGAAATTAATCAACCTCTCAAGCGGTGAACGGTCTGTCGACGACAGAGCGTAATGACGTCAGCGAATGACCGATGAGCATGACGTCTGAAGGCCTCTCAGCGGTGACGTCACATGTCGCCATGTAAACGAATGTATAACGAGAGTGTTTATATCGGTTCAGAGTTGAAGTTTGACTATTGCGCACTATGTGCGATGCCACTCTTACCAGGTACGAAGTTCTTTCAGCCAGGTCAGCAGTACCGAGAAAAAGCGTGAGGCGGCGCTTAGGAGGAGCACAAAACTTGGTCTTCAGTATTATAATAATAAATTAATTAAAAACACGAAATTGTTATTTAATTTCTAAGATCCGCGAGGTGATTTTTTGGACACCTGGTTATTCATATAATACATTATATATATATATATATATATATATATTATATAGTATTAATCAGTTAATTATCACATATATATATATACTATTACAGGTGTGTCCAAAAAAAAATGTACTCACATCTTTAAATGATAATAAGATGCGTTGTTTATGACTTAGAAACAAAGATTAATGGTTAAATGTATAAAATGCATAAATGCATGTTTAACAATTTCAACTGACGACCATTCACATTCCAAACACAGCCGATCACGCGGACCAATGGATCCAACAGCGTTACGAACCCATTTTCATTTTGGAACTGCAAGACATTGTCTTTCTCAATTCCTCTTTCAGCTCATTGACTGTTGCTCGGTTTGGCCGTAAACGCTTATCTCTTGAGATATCCCATAAAAGAGAATCCATTGGAGTGAGGGTCTGGGAACGCGCAGGGAAATTAACACTAACCCTCTTCGCCAACTCCATCTGTTTCGGAAAGGTTGCTTCGAGATAAGCCCTTACATTCAACAGTGGAGTGGGGAGGTGCTCCATCTTGCCGAAGTAAATCTTCTTCGTCACCAAATATTCTTCGACATCGTGGATGACGGATTCCTGCTCAGCAAGTTTAAAACATCGCTCAGTGAACGTTTGGTCCAAAAAGAATGGCCCTAGGAATGCGCATGCTGATATCCCCACCACACTGTAAACCCTGGTAAAGTTTAAATGGTGGTTTCATAGTGACATGCGGATTTTCAAGGAGCCGCAGAGGTGCAATTTGTGTCGGTTACATGGAGCTATTTAACTTGAAGCTGGCCTCAATCACTCCAACAATTTTGGATGGAAATGCTGCATCTTCTTCGCATGTTGCCCAGGTCACCCACAAAATTCAGCTCTCCGGTCAGGATCGTCTCATTTAGAGCATGGATTAATTTGGAATAGTAACTTTTCCGAATTAATCTCGCTTCAAAAATCGATGGGCATCTTGGATTTTGGGATTCTGGTCTCAAGAGTATTTGCTCGTACAGATTTCTGTGGGGACCTGGTGGAGGTTTCGCAGCAATTGTGATTTTCCCTTTGCGGGGGCGTTGATGACGTGGTCTTCCTGAACGTCCTTATGGACGTCATGGCAACAGTTCCATCTGTTTCAATTATCTCGATGGAGCAATGTGCGTCGGCGTTGGTGGATTTTGTGAAATGTTTCTAAATGTCTTCTGCCTTCCATGATGTTTTCGTGCTTCCAGTAGCACTTTATGAATAAATTTCTTTCTTAAACACCTAGTCCCGTACTTCTGCATTATTAGGGTCAATTTGATCGGAAAAAAATGAAAATTCAATGTTATGAGGAGCCAAAATGTGAGTACATTTTTTGGGGACACCCTGGTATATATATTTCGCATAATTTTATCAGTTTTTGCCCTAATATCCCTTTCCTCAACTCATCTCTCCTTCAAACTCTCTTTCCATCCTGCTGCTTTCCTATCTTTATATCCTTTCTGCTCTAACGGCTCACCCGCTCCCCCAATCCACCATCACATGAGCCAAACCCATTCATAACCACACATTGACTCTTGTTAATGTTAATATTCCCTCAATACTGATCTATTGGAAACTTTATTGGGTTTCTGTTTTTATTCTTTATCACTCTGATCATCTCAGCACCCGAGAAACACTTGCATTGGGGTGATGGCACCCTCTCCCGTGAATCTGCGTGTTGTCGTTTCTGTCAATGCGAGAGCTGTCTCGCCATGGAGGTGATTTGCTGTGTATGTCGTGTTTCATCTTCCCTGGATTATCTGATTAGCTGATTCGCATGATCACGTGCAATGTGACTCGCAAGGATTGCCTCCTATTGGTTTACTGGTTAGCGGTTCACCACGAGATTGTTTGTGCTTCAGCTGTACACTTTTTATTTTATTTCAACCTGCCGTCAGTTTTGCAGATATCTCATTAAAATAAACTTATTGTTGTGTGGGTGCAATGCTGAAAGACGTTTAATATTTGTTCACAAATCCTCACCATTCTGTTTGTTTTTTATACTCCAGGCTGTGGCCCACCTTACACTGGACTGCATTCTCGCCCAGCAATGTGCTCACATACTCCGTGCCGTGTGCAGCTGTAGGCTGTGTGCTGTCGCGATCAAGCAGGTGAGACCGACTGTCCTTTTCAACCAAACTGTTGATCAGTTTTTTACACAATACTTCAACTATCGCATGAAATGTAACAAATAATGTTGCACAACCTTAATATTCCCACAAGGATTGCCAACTTGACCCGGTATATCAATAGTTATCAATCATGTGTATGGAACCAGTGCATACATGAGTGCCCTTATGGAACTCTCCACCGACTAATCTAACCACACGTAAGAATCGCTCCTATCTGAACCAAGTAATCGTTCTGCGTATACACAAGTGGAATAAGCAACAGACAGTCAGTGGACTGATTTCGGCATAAGGCCATATAAACACGACATTCGAAGGTTTTAATCACTTAGCCGGCACAAGCATTTTCCTTTCACTTTTAACCACATGCCCAGTCTCCTTGATGGAACATTTTTAATTTAAGCCCATAACACGAACTCCAGAACCAAGTTTACACAGACAGTGTGCAAGATGTAGCACAGCATATTCTCATGGCTTTCCTAGTCTGGATTTGATTCTTGATTGGTCTATAATTGGTTGGATTGGCAATCTCCTCAGGCACGTGCTGGCAATCACAAACACCGTGCCTTCCCCTCAGCATCGGATGCTCTTCAGCTGCGGCATCCCCGTCTTGCCCAGCATTCACTCTGGCTCGATGCATCAAAGATCACACGTGACTTTTGTAAGCAGGAGGGCGAGTCCTCGTCGACCTGGCACTCTTGGCCTCACAACTCCAACTCCTCACCCTCCCAGTCATAATCTGCTCCAGCCCTTGCTAGCCGGCTTTTGATAAAAGCTGAGTCAAAACTTTGCACCGCGACCTCATACAGAAGGTGGATAATTCAGCGCATTAAAGAACGGAAGTAGCTCAGCAGATGTCACGTCACGTAGTATAGCTCACGTAGTCAGTACGAGTCAGTCATGCGTTGCTGAGTCTGCTGTCGGTTCGAGTCATAACTTGGTGTTCCGACTATTTCCCGACGTTTTTCCTGCTCTTTTCTGTCTACACCGACCTTTTTATCTCCGGGACAAAATTGAATCATGAGTAGCGACATCCGCCGACCGCTGAAGCGATGAAGCCGAAGCTGAAACCTTAGAGCTGAGAACATGGTGTCCTAATATTTGCAGGAAGTGGCTGGGATGGACGATCAAGGCAGTGCATTGCTACGATTGTGACCACTGTTCCAGATTAACATGCTTTCGATTAAAAGAAGTTTTAATGGAGACATTGTATGGTATGCATCGTGTGAATTGAAAAGCGGGTTTGCAAGAATGCTATTGCACAACGTGCGAGAAAAGAGAGCAAGCACAGGGCGATGCTCCGTGGTGTACACCACAGTGGTCGGCCTTTGATTGCCACTCTGACAACGGAGTGCTGCGTCACGTAACAACCCTCCAAAAATGGAGGAGGCTGAAGAACGACACTTTCAGTAACCACAGTGGAAGTTATCTGATAATCGCAAAGAGATGGGAGAAGAGAGCTTGGAAGTACCCACATCCTCTTCTGAAGCTACTTTTGACCAAGGGTGCTCGAAAGGCCATCTGGGCGGCAACACCGGCCAAGCCAGGAATCAAAATTTTGTGACAAAAATGTGCAGAGCAGCTAGGCTCTTAGATTCAGGCACGAGCCAAGCCAACCGTTGGCCGGATGGTGCAGGGAACGGCAGCGTAATGGAGTGGAGAGGAAGAGTGCTGGGTATTTATATTGGTACAAACAGGACCTCACCAACTGCATTCTGAATAACCATCGCATCCAAGAATGGTCACAAAGATCAGAGTTGTAGGTCAACTTGCACTGGGATGATGTGACCGCGTGTGAATGGCGAGGCTAACTTATTGTTTTTTGATGTGGCAGAGTCATACGGGGCTACACCTGGAAGCCCGTTACAAGCAGGTGTGATGTTCCTGCAATCGTGCTCTTATCTCTCCTGTCAGGTGGCAGGAGAAGGACACATCCGAGCTGTAATCAAATGGAAATCGCCCTGAAGAGCGCCACAAGTATCCTGCATCTTCATTAACTGTGGTGCTCCACTCAAATGCGAGGGGAATTACTATGAAGGTGGGGCCGCAACTTAAGAGCATACTGTCAGTTATGCAGCCTTTACCGTCTCCATTGAGGAAAGGCAAGTCAACACCCGGACAACTAATTACACAGTTTAATAAAACGGCACAAACAGGCGACGCAAGGGAATCCGGCCTCAGAACAGAATCTGCGAGAATGCAGATTGTAAGCATCCAAGAGTTCGAGGAGTCATGAAACCGGCCAATCATGCTTGACACCAGGGGGCTACTAATCCCCTCACCTAATCACAATGATGTGCACTAATGCACGGAGTCTCATCGATAAGATGGATAGTTAAGAGTTCTTATAAAGAGCACTCCAACAATTAGTTTATTAGGTTAACCGAGACCTGGGCCCACAGAAGGAAATCACAGATGGGGAAGTAACCATCTAGGCTACTCCATCTGAAGAAAGAATCGCGGGAATGGTAATAGGGGAGGAAGTCATACTTTTTGTACATTTCTAAGTCCGCCAGGCTTGACATCTATCAATCGACTCTGCCCTTTCCGGAGTAAGCTGCAATCTATTGGTGCTGAATAATTATCAAAGGCTCTCACAAACTAGCCGTAGGGGTCCATACAGGCCACTCGACAATTTAAGGGATTCAGGACCTAGAACTCCTTGCAGAACCATGCACCACTGCTCGGCAATGGAAATGTGCTATATCATGGGAGAACCTCAATGCGCCCCATGTCAACTGGTCATAGCCTGCCATCTACGGGACCTCCAAACCTCTTTCATGCAGTCGACTGTTGGATGTTGCTGCGAGAATAATCACACAGCATGTAGTGGAGCCTTTCGGCATCTCTGAGTGTCAGGAGCCATCATGTCTGGATCTTTATTCACCAAGATGAATGAGATGTGCAAATTCAGCCATCTCTTCCACATTGGGTAGCAGTGTTTCATGTATGCTTCCATAGTGCACTTTCTACCCAATATTACACGGATAGCACTGGGCAACACCGCAACTCTGGAACGCTAACTTCATGGGAATGAGATATGCAGGCCACCAATACCCATTGGGAGCTTGAGGATATAGATCAGCAGACCAGGTGGTGGCTACACATTGAGGTCGTTATTTTTGAGAACTAGTGAGTAGATACGCCCCAGACGGCAAGTGTTAGAAAAATAGAATTCCATGGTTGACGAGCGAACACTCTGAAGCTCCTGGCACAAAGTGGAAATGATAGGAGACTTTACCGGAAACACAAGGTCAGCGACGGACCTACGCTGTCATTAAGGCCTTAAGTTACCAGTTTAAACAAAGCTCAAAGAGACGGCTGGTATCAGATGGAGACTGCAGTGCTAGTAAAGCCGGAAGGAAACTAAAACCCAACCTAAAATTGGCTATAAGCCTACTTTAGGGGAAAGACTCGTACACTGGATGGGATTGGTGCGGACTCAAAGTCGATAACCACAATCTGGACAGAACACCTAGAGAAGCGGCAATGCTCTCCGACCACTACTCCAAAAGTATTTATGCAAGACGAACCGGGGCCTCTCCTGGAGTTATATGCGAAACTCACACACGTGGTTGAGCCTTATCTCGAAGTCCTGTTCTTCGATGACTGAATGTGGAGCAGTAACTTCGGTGCTTGACTCCCATAGAAGGTGCCAGGACTGAGGGGTGTTCATCTCAACAGGTGCTGTATGAGCTTGCCACAGAGCTATCTATTCCCACTATGGACAGTCTTCCAACTTATCCACCATCCACTTGAATTTTTGTCACTTAGATTGGAAAACTGCACATATATCGCCCATGTTCAAAAAAGGGGATAAGCAGCACCGCGGAACTCATAGGCATGTAATTTAGGAGAAGCACTGCATGTATATCGAATCTGCTGTCTGCCCAAGAAGTTTGGACCTTTCAGCACTGAATCAAGCTGAGCAATTGACATATATTTTCATTGACTTTTTGCAAAGCATTTTGATGGCTCCGCATGAGCGAATCTTACTGAAGCTTGAGGGCTGGACATTGGACAACCACTTCTCTCGTGCTTCGTGATTTCCTCGGGATCGTAGGTAACCCTGTCCACAAGGAAGGAAGTAGTAACTGGAGTACCACAGGGTTCCACTGCTTGGCCCTGTATTATTCCTTGTCTACTATTGAATGACTCTTGTGGCATTTTCAATCTAATGCCTCTGTTATTTTGCGGACGAGTAAAAATTTGGGGTGACGCCGCTCGAGGTGACTGACCATTCGATGCTACAGAAGATCTTTCCCTCTTAAAAGGTGGGCTGTCAAGTGGCAAATTGCAGCTGAATCCTTGCAAAATGCAAAGTATGCCACATGCAGGTGCCAAGCTGACACCATGGTCTTGAGCTAAATGGTATTGAACTACCAATTGTGAAGGAGACTTATGATCTGGGCAATCGCATACAAGCATCGAATCGTTAACGACACAATGCACCTGTGCTGCCAACAGTGTGAAGGGTGCTTTGCCAATTTCGCTTCATGCTTTTGCTGAAACCATGCCAGAAATATTCCAGCACCTTATATGCCACACTTGTAATGTCACCTTGAAACGGCCTACCAGTGTGGAAGCTGTTTCTCTCAGTGGGATAGAAAGATACTTGAGCCGGTTCCAGAATGCAATGCGATGCGATTCGCGACGAGGATGGTAAGGAAGTCAGCAACGATTCCATATGAGGGCTTTGCTTATCAACCAATACCTCTTCTCAGCGCTTACGACAAATTAGATGGAGATTTGACTCACTGCTCCACGCTCATCCTGCATCGGGGAAACTCAAGTTTTCATTTGAAGACCGCTTGCTTCAGTCTGGATGAACTGCCTTTGTGTCACTCACTGGAAACTGACCATGCTGCGGCGCTGCTGCCAAGGAGGAGAGGCAGTTTCTATACCATTGACTGGTTATCGTGTGGAACGGACTCGATTGAAGATGCCGTTAATCACACGTCTGTCGATACATTATAAAATAGTTAGAGAACGGGCTGCTGTTTCAACATGATTAGACCCACATGGGGTCCTATCACTGCCTCGCTGTCCTACCTTCCTCCCTGACGCTGACCTGACTGACTGACCTGAACCTGATGTGGTTGTTGTTGTTGTTGTTGTTGTTGTTGTATGTAGTAGTAGTAGTAGTAGTAGTAGTAGTAAGTAGTAGTAGTAGTAATAAACGATGTAGGACCTTGTTTATGGCTACACTCACCTCATTCATTCACTTCTGTTTCTCTTGGCATGTTGACGTTTTCCTTAGGTCTGTTTGTTTCCACACATGGTCCAGGACTTAAACCTGCTTGCTCACTGTCACATGATGGTATATCCCATTTCTCACCTCTGAGTTTTATTGTACTGTTGACCTTTGCGCCGCTTGTTTTTTGGCCTGTCTATGACCCCACAAAACTTGTTTAAAGAATGTACATGCGGTGTATTACCGTGTAACATTGGGTTTTCACATGAAGATGTCTTTCAAACCTGGACTCAGAACTGTAACCTCATCAACATATCCACATATGCATGAAAAAAAATCTTTCGGTGCTATTCAGACTCGAGTTGTCCCTGTTCTGGAGCGGGACACCACTGTTTCGCTTATATATGTATGTACCCCTTACAGGTGGACACGATTGAAGCTACATTTTCGTCTGCCACAATTTGCCAATGGCTCTACCATGACAGCAGTTTGCATATCTATGTCCAGGTGTGACCTCTGCTTGAGTGGGGGTGGTCTTGCTTAAAAATGTATATAAGACTTGCCAGACTGTCCTCCACATTTAATGTTATTTGTGTTTGTTTTTTTGTTTTTTTTACCATAAATTGGTCACTTGATATTCCCTCCCCCACTGTTCTCCCAACCAAGACTTTTTTTTGTTTTTTTTATTTTCTTCTCCTCTTTCAGTTACATGAAGTTTTGGTAGTGCTGGTCTTTTTCTGGTAGTATTTTAGTGCCCATCCAAATTTCCCCTGAGATGAGGAATATCAAGTGTGGGATTGACAATATATGTGCATACAGTACCAGCAGAAGGCAGGTAGATGAACGCTGTTCCCTGAAGATTCATTATAAGGCCAGCTGGGCCTTTTGTGGCATCTGATGATCTATCTGCTATTTCTTGGATAGTCTCGGTTTTTGAAGTTTCAATTCCCATCGTGGAAATGCCTGCCTTCACTCAGATTTGAACCCACAATCCTGGACTCTGTTCTAGCTCCACCATGAGGTTCCAACTACTTCTTAGGGGTGGTTCATGTGAATGGTCAATCGCTTTTTAAGAAAACATAATGTCAATGTTTTAAATATATATATTTTTTTTTTTTAATCTCTGTTTAATTAATTATTTGCCATATGGTATCGTGGAAAAATGCTTATTACTTTCACACATGTTGAATTATTTAACTATTTCCACATTTTCTTCAATCTTGACTGGCTTAATGGATTGTTTTAAAGCAATTATTTAGAAATGAGACACTGCTTCTTTCCTCTCCGTCTTTCCTCTCCGCGTCCTACATATTATCTTCCTCCATTCTTCTTCTTCTGCTTTCTTCTGTAGTGAGGTTAAGCCAACCCAAAAAAGGATCTACCCGAAACACTGAGTAAAATGTAATTAATCTTTTGCTCAAGTGGTATGGTGGACTCAGCGCATAACCTGATGGTGCCACCCTGGCACCGCTTGAAGTCATTTGTTTTAAGGTCACACCCTTCCCACTGCGCTCTCCAATAACAGGATAATTGTGCTAAAACTGTCAACTTTGTAGCAAAACCGATCCCAAGGTTTTTGGGATCAAATTAAAGATTTTAACCATTACAAGCGATACTGTCGATATTATTGCATGTTGTAATGTTTTCAGCGGCTAACAATGGTTACATAATCTATATATAATCGAGCAATTTTTGTAGCGAGTCCAACATGCAATCCAGCCAGTAATTCACGTGACTACTGTATACTGTCTATTAAACTACGTACTGAATTGGGACATTACCTTTAAAGGCTTTAAGACTGTTGAGACCTTACACAACTTGAAGACTTGAGACATTTTAGACACTCTTTAGACATGCATTAGACATTTACATCCTTTTAGAAAACCCTTAGACCACTATATACCATGAGACACCTATAGACTCCATTTGAGACATTTAAGACCATAAGGCGCTTAAGACCTTTAAGCCTTTTAGGACCCCAAAGACCATGTGACTCCATTAGACCCTTTAGAACTGCTAAGACATATAACGCTTTTTAGACCCATAGACCCTTTTAACCTTTAGACCTTTTGACACTTCAGACCACCTTTTGGTCCAATCACCCTTTAGGACCTTCTATGCTTTAAGACCGCTTTTAGACTTCTAGATCCTTTAGACCCGCACAGACTCTTAACTTTACCCGCCTGAAGTCCCTTAACAACCCTTAAAACATGTTGGACATCTTTTAGACCTGTTTAGACTGCTGTGGACCCTTGACCATTTCGAGCTAAATAGACATTTCAGACCCTTTGGACCATGGAACCTTTTGAGATGCCACACAACACAAACATCTTAGTCTTTCTTGCAAAACACAGCACGATTTTTTCAGCCAAAGTAATGCGTAAATTCCTACAACGGAGGGATGGGCTCTGAATTAATATATATGACTAATCTTCATGTCTCACACTTTGATCCAATCGATTGGAGAATAGTCATCAGATATCCCTAACTTTATCTTTCCAGGTGGTGAAGAAGTCAAGAGGCATCAGCAATAAAATGGTGTCGAATTTTTTTTTTATTGCAAAAGATGATCCATGAACTAGAGGTGGACCAGGCATGGTTAAGAGAATAATTTATTAACGCAATTTCCAGGAAGATGTACTGATTTGGAATAAACGTCGATGATATTTGAAATGCTTGGGTCGGTGAACCACCTAACTGCGTTCAGCAACCACAATAAAAGTCGGTCTGAACACTCCTTTGTTTGACCTTTCGAAAACATATCTCATACGTGGTACAGGTTTGCAATTCCAAATGACGCCAAGACATCTCAGAATTGCTGGAGGAAGATTGTCTGTTGCAAACTATCACATCCAAAATATGTCTCCTGCAAGATATTGTGATGAGAGGGGGGTGATGCCTTTTTTTTGTTTGTTTGTTTTTAAAGTACATGGTCTAGGCTCTTGGAAAGAGCTAGGACACATAAAGACCAAGGACATAACAACATAACAAAGGGAACAGCAGGACAAAGGTGAACACCATCATAATATGGGCGGAGGGAGAAGGTACATGGAGATGGACAACAAGGGATGCAGGAAACGATGAGAGTTCGGAGAGAACGCAAAGGGAGGACAAGATGGGTACAATAAGAAGTTTTGGGAGGGGTGGCGATTATTGTAAAGGGTGTAGAAAAGATATTGGCTTTGATGGGGGAATGACTGAAATGGTGTGGTGAAGTCAGCTGTCTGAAGAACTGGGGAAGAGAAGAATGAAAAGATGAGATGAAGAGAATGTGGAAGGCGGTTCCACAGGTGGGAAAGAGAGAGGCATAATGAGTGGAGGTGAGTCACGTGTTTCCTGGAATTCGGCAAGTTTTCACACTAGGAAGGGGTTGCTGGTGGACTGTGTGTCGGCAGATACTGCGGGGGGGGGGCAAGCATGAGAGGGGAGAGGACAGATGGTGCAGACCATGAAATGAGGTGGAAGAAGACTGAGAGACGACTGACCTGTCAGGCGATGGCATAAGTGATAGGCAGACTCAGCTTTCATCATGAGAGATTCCAAGTGATCTTGAAATCCTTGTTTGCATGGCATCAAGCTGAGCAAGATGTGAGGCAAAGCAAGTGTTGATTTAGGATCCAGGAATAATTGCTGATTTGCATGCATCCGATGCCTCAAATATCATTTCAATTGTTTAATACCATGCATACCAGTTCTGGCTTGGTGATCCCCCCCCGCCTCTTTGACAGGAGAGGATTGCCCATTTAGTCACTAAAGAGGTGGTTAAGGAGAAGAGCTATATTCAATTCTGGCCAATGATACACCTGGTTTCTTCTCTCGGCACCAGGAATAATCCCACAGTGTCCATGAAAAAGTACAATTCAAATCTGACAACCATTGCTGCAGACTCAAAATGGAGATAAGTGCTGTCGATGTTCTGGACCTTCTGGCTCTCGCAGCATTTCCAGGGTGGATAGTGTCGCAACCCTTCTGGGTATGGCAAAGGTATCAGCACTCAACTCTCTTCAAGTCGTGCTGACGTGAAAGTAATTTTCAGTTTCCAGTGCCGAGAAGTCGGCTGTATGGAAGCAGGAACAATTTCTGTCATGCGTTTGTGTGGGTGGGATGGCAATCATCTTCATCAACGACTTGAGGTTCAGTCTGTCAATTAAAAGTTGAAAGGCAACCCAACATCAGAGTCTTTCCACCGCCAGAACAAGTCAGCAGTTTCTCCACGTCAGGTGTGCTCGCCTACAAACAGCTGATTGGAGAGGCAGCAGACAGGACAGAACCACTGAAGGCTGATATCAATATGGTTTGGGTGAAAAGTTGAGAAATGACATGCTACTCCTGACATGGAACGACCATGGTTGCTCCTCTGCAATTCTGCAGAATTTTTACATGCTTTGCAATCAAGTGATCACCATGCTCAAATCTGCCCGATGTAGCTGTTGATCAGCTAGCTTTCCATATACGACATATGAGTGTGGTGCAGAGGCAAATTGCGCTACAAAAACACAGGTGTCTGGTTTTTCCGTGGAGGATGATGATATGATGAATGCAGTAGAAGGCTTTGGAATTACTACTGTACCTTTCATCCAATCTCATTTGGCAGTTTGATACAAACCAGTTGATCTTCAAATACTGATCTAAGTTTGATTAATGTTCTTGTAATAATGGTACAGTGTTTCCTAGTATGTGGCTCTAGGACATAGACAGCCTTCATTGGCCTTGACAAAGACCTCATATTCGAGAACGGATTTTCCGAGCCTTTCAGAAAACTTCGGAACAATGAAGCTTGGATAAGTTCGTCTCATTATATTCTCAAACAACTTAGCACGTATAAATAATTACTGTTAATTAACTGTCTATATTTCGTATTCCTTTGGAGAAATGGCAATCATTATGAAAAGGGGTGTGGCCTGTAAAAAACTGCGAGCAGGCCTGAGTGGCCCACAAGATTTCTCCATGTAGCACCATGCCAGCAACCATTGTAAGCAAAAAAAATTACATTTTTAACCGTTGTACTTCTATCACGGTTCCCCGTTGTCGGCTACCTGACTAATTATACTTCTTCTAGTTGAAGTGTGCCTGTAACCAGCCAAGTGCTTTGAGCTCAGTACTTTGTGTTTAGGCGTGCAACATCTTCTCGGTGGCTGTGGATGAGCCCTGTTAAGAAGTGTACACAAAGCCACGACACGCCTTAGCCTCTTCGACCTGAATTCACAGCCATGAGAACCTCGATGCCTCTCACAAACTCCAACAGAAAAGGTGCATTCAGACTTGGTGCGACGTCATGCTTTCTACTTCTGATCAATTTACCCATTTTGTAAGGAGTAACAACAGCATGAAGCCGATGGTAAGTTCAGGAAGTTCTAAATGAAATGGACAACACTATTTGTGCAGAATTTGCAGTAAAATAGCAATTGCGTATGAAAAACACAGTTTCAAATACAACATGTTATTAATGGTTGTTCTTGTTGTTGTGTTGCCCTGGTCAGTCTGCTCGACTGGCCCATGGTACAGAGTAGCCGATCGATCTCTCAGGAGCAACCAGAGATCCTTCAATTATGATGTTGTGATCTTGTCTAAGTGGAAACCAGGACGCGCGTCTTCCCATAATGTGTTTTTGGCTGTGTGTGGGGGCGGCCTGGCAGGGTTGCAGGTGTCGCAGTTTGTGACGTCAGTCTGTGTTTGTAATGTAAGCTGTGGGTGGTGTCCAGCAGAGGTGTGCAAGGGAACATGATGGTACCTGGAGAGCAGTTGGTCTGTGTAAATGGGATGGGTGGGGGTTTTACTGCCAGGATCTGTTGGGCCATTTGTTGAGCAATTGATTAATTAAAGTGCAGAGGAGAAAATGGTCGTATATAGTACTCAAAAAGACATAATCTTTAGCTTATTTTTTCTTCATTTCATTTCTGTGATAATTTGCTATGACCTCACTGTCAATAAAAAGATTAGGTATGTTCTGAATTAAGAGTAAAGGTGAGGAATTGTGTGTGCGGTGTGTGTGTGTGTGTGTGTGTGTGTGGTGTGTTGTGTGTGTTCTCCGCCACTAATGGTGGCAGATGTTGGGCTTGTGCTGTGCGAGCGTGAATGGCCTGGCGAAGCCGAGCTTGTGGAACTGTGTCAGAGGTTGGCCTGGGGGCAGATATTATCCCATATTCGTTTTTAACAATCAAGATATTCTTGCACACTGTCGTGGTTTCATTCGCTTCCCTCACATACAGGTAATAATACCATAAATCTTATTTCAGGCTGTTACATTCAACTGCGAGATTTGCCAGACCATTTTCCTCATTCCACGGCCGAGATGAGTAGGCGTGAGTTGCTCCTCAATGGACAGTCAACTTCAAGCCTTCTTCTCTATTCATAACCACAGCTTGTCTCCTACTTCTCTATGTACAACAGTGAGTGTATACTGGTGCAATGCATGTCATGTGTTCACAGTCAATTGGGAACATTTAAACAAGCGATTCGACCTGGCCACTTGCTGTGATGTTAGTAGAACCTTTATTCATTTACCGTTCGGCCAGCCTAAGGTGACGGACTAATGTTTTCACCTCTGGTCTGTCTGTTACTTGCGAAATTGAAGAATTTGCAAGTACGGTATATTGTTCTGGGTCCGGTCTGTTTGTCTGTCGTAAATGTTCAAATTGTGCTTACAGGTCACATTTTACTCCTTCACGAAACTTCACCACGAGTAATGTAGTCACCAAGCTGGAAGCCTAATTGTTCTGAGGTCAAAAGCTGACAAGGTCAAGGTCACATAAATCAGTCATTTTCAAATTATTAACCTTACTATCTATATACAGTAAACCCTTAATTATCATGGGTTTGACCAATCTATGTAACTCTTGTTCTGAAATTTTATGTATGGCACAGGGTTCATTTCGAACACTTGTTGGGTTTTTGAACTGAATGTGAGTTGTGATCAGCTCATCTTGCACCACCAGCCTTTTTGTTGTTTCTTGTGGTGCACATTAATAATCGATATATAATGGAGCAAGTGGTGTGTGATTTAGTTTATAAGTAAATGTAATGTATGTATTCGCTCTTCCCACTTGGTGGAACTGAACGACGTCACCCACAATTGTAACCTGAAATACCTCACCTAAGTGCTCAGAGGACGCAAAATGACTCCTCCCCCCCCCCCCTTGAGGAACTCCAAAGACTCCAAAGAGTCGCGAAGACCCTGAAATTAACCCAAAAGACCAAAGACTCAAATACGAAAATAAACCCAATATAACAAAAAGACAACTGGAAAGATCCACAAGACACAAAAGACCCAAATCGCCAAAAGAACCCCAAGGCTTTGGAAGATTTAAATACCCAGAAAGCACAAAGGATCCAGAAGACCCAAGGATGCAAAGACTCAGGGACCCGAAACAAAAGATTTAGAGGACCCAAAAGACCTCGAGGATCAAAGACCCGAGGAATATAC
>CM068955.1:101117694-101135159 GCA_035128595.1 Eptatretus atami | reverse complement strand
TTTTTTTTTATTCATCTGTTTAATTACTTATTTGCCATATTGTATCGTGGAAAATGCTTATTTACTTTCACACATGTTGAATTATTTAACTATTTTCCACATTTTCTTCAATCTTGACTGGCTTAATGGATTGTTTTAAAGCAATTATTTCAAAATGAGACACTGCTTCTTCCTCTCGTCTTCCTCCTCCGCGTCCACATCATCTTCTTCTCATTCTTCTTCTTCTGCTTCTTCTTGTAGTGAGGTAGCCAACCCCAAAAAAGGATCTTACCCGAAACACTGAGTACAAATGTAATTATCTTTTGCTCCAAGTGGTAGGTGACACGCATAACCTGATGGTGCCACCCTGGCACCCTTGAGCATTTGTTTTAGGTCACACCCTTTCCCACTGTCTCTCCCCAATACAGGATAATTGTGCTAAACCTGTAACTTGGTACAAACCAATCAAGTTTGGGATCAAATTAAAGATTTTAACCATACAATGCGATACTGTCGAATATTATTGCATGTTGTATGTTTTCACGGCTAACAATGGTTAATAATCTATATATAATCGAGCAATTTTGTAGGCGAGTCCAACATTGCAAGTCCAGCCAGTAATTCACGTGACTACTGTATATGTCTATTAACTACGTACTATTGGGACATACCTTTAAAGCCTTTAGACTGTTGAGACCCCTTACACAATTGAAGACTTGAGACATTTTAGACTCTTTAGACATCATTAGACATTTACATCCTTTAGAACCCTTAGACCACTATATACCATGAGACCCTATAGACCCATTGAGACATTTAAGACCACTAAGGCTGCTTAAGACCTTTAAGCCCCTTTAGGACCCCAAAGACCATGTAGACCCCATTAGACCCTTTAGAACTCTAAGACCATATAACCTTTTAGACCCATTAGACCCCTTTTACCTTTAGACCCTTTTGACACTTCAGACACCTTTGGTCCAATTCACCCTTTAGACCTTCTATGCCCTTTAAGACCCCTTTTAGACTTCTAGATCCTTTAGACCCCACAGACCCTTTAGACCTTTACCCCCCTTAAGTCCCTTAACACCCTTTAAACATGTTGGACATCTTTAGACCTGTTTAGACTGCTTGGACCCTTGACCATTTCGAGCTAAATAGACATTTAGACCCTTTGGACCATCTGGAACCTTTGAGATGCACACAACACAAACATCTTCAGTCTTCTTGCAAAACACAGACGACTTTTTTCAGCAAGTAATGCGTAAATTCTACTGACACGGAGGGTGGGTACTCTGCTCATAATAATATAATGACTAATCTCAGTCTCACACTTTGTCCACATCGATTGAGAAATAGTCATCAGATATCCCTACTTTATCTTTCCAGGTGTGAAGAAGTCAAGAAGAGCATCAGCATAAAATGGTGTCGAATTTTTTTTTTTAATGCCAAAAAGATGATCCATCAACTAGAGGTGGACCAGGCATGGTAAAGAGAATAATTTATTCAAGCATTTCCAGGAAAGATGTACTGCATTTGGAACTAAGACGTCGATGATATTTGAAATGCTTGGGGTCGGTGACACCCCTAACTGAGTCACAACCACAAATAAAAGTCAGGTCTGAACATCCTTTGTTTGACTTTCGAAAACATATTCTCATACGTGGACAGGTTTGCATTCCAAATGACCCAAGACATCCAGATTGCTGGAGGAAGATTGTCTGTTGCCAAACTATCAATCCAAAAATATGCTCTCCTCAAGATATGTGATGAGAGGGGGGATGATGCCTTTTTTTTGTTTGTTTGTTTTTAAGTACATGGTCTAGGCTCTTGGAAGAGCTAGGACACATAACAGACCAAGGACACAACATAACAAAGGGAACAGCAGGACAAAGGTGAAACACCAATAGAAGGGCGGAGGGAGAAGGTACATGGAGATGGACAAACAAGGGATGCAGGAAACGATGAGAGTTCGGAGAGAACGCAAAGGGAGGACAAGATGGGTACAAAAGTAAAGTTTTGGGAGGGGTGGAGATTATTTAAAGGGTGTAGAAAAGATATTGGCTTTGGATGGGGGATGACCTGAAATGGTGGTGAACAGCTGTCTTGAAGACTGGGAGAGAAGAATGAGATTGAAGAGAATGTGGAAGGCGGTTCCACAGGTGGGAAAAGAGAGGCATAAATGAGTGGAGGTGAGCAAGTGTTTCTGGAATTCGGCAGTTTCACTAGGAGGGGGTTGCTGGTGGACTACGTGTGTCCGGCAGATACTCGGGGGGGGGGGGGGACAAGGCATGGAGAGGGTGGAGAGGACAGATGGTGCAAGACCAGAAATGAGGTGGAAGAAGACTGAGAGACGACTGACCTGTCAGCGATGGCAAAGTGATAGGCCCATAGACTCAGCTTCATCATGAGAGATTCCAATGATCTTGAAATCCTTGGTTTCCATGGCATCAAGCTGAGCAAGATGTGAGGCAAAGCAAGTGTGATTTAGATCCAGGAATAATTGCTGATTTGCATGCATCCGATGCCCAATATCATTCAATTTTACATACCATGCTACCATTTGGCTGGTATTCCCCCCCCCCCCTCTTTGACAGGAGAGGATTGCCCATTTAGTCACAAAGAGGTGGGTTTAAGAGAAGAGCTATATTCAAATTCTGGCCAATGATACACCTGGTTTTCTTCTCTCGGCACCAGGAATAATCCACACAGGTGTCCATGAAAAAGTACAATTCAAATACTTGACACCATTGCTGCAGCCTCAAAATTGGGAGATAAGTGCTTCGATGTTCTGGACCTTCTGGCTCTCCATGCATTTCCAGGGTGCGATAGTGTCGCAACCCTTCGGTAAAGCAAAGGTATCAGCAATCAACTCTCTTCTCAAGTCCGTTCTGAACCTGAAAGTATTTTCAGTTTCCAGTGCCGGAGAAGTCGGCTGTATGGAAGCAGGAACTAATTTTCTGTCATGCTTGTGTGGTGGGATGGCATCATCTTCACTCAACTACTTGAGGTTCAGTCTGTTCAATTAAAAGTTGAAGCAACCCAACATCAAGAGTCTTCCACCGACAGACAAGTCAGCAGTTCTCCACGTCAGGTGTGCTCGCCTACAAACACTGATTTGGAGAGCAGCAGACAGGACAGAACCACTGAAGGCTGATATCAATTGGTTTGGGTGAAAAGTTGAGAATGACATGCCTACTCCTGACCATGGAACGACCATGGTTGCTCCCTCTTCAATTCTGCAAATTGTTACATGCTTTTGCAAATCAGGATCACCATGCTCAACTGACCGATGTAGCTGTTGATCAGCTAGGTTTCCATATACGACATATTGTGAGTGTGGTGCAGAGGGCAATTGCGCTAACAAAAACACAGTGTGTCTGGTTTTTCGTGGAGGATGATGATTATGATGAAGATGAGTAAAGGCTTGGAAATTACTGTACCTTTCATCCATGCATCATTGGCAGTTGATACAAACCAGTTGAATCTTCAAATACTGATCTAGTTGTGATTATGTTCTTGTAATAATGGTACAGTGTTTCTATAGGCTCTAGGACATAGACAGGACCTTCATTGTCTTGACAAAATGACCTCATATTCGAGAACGGATTTTTCCCGAGACTTTCAGAAAACTTCGAAAAATGAAAGCTTGGATAAGTGTCTCCATTATCACTCCTAAACCAACTTAGCACCGTAAATAATTATGTCTAATTAATGTCTAATTTATACTTCCTTTGGAGAAAATGCAATAATTATGAAAAGGGGTGTGGCCTTAAAAAACTGCCGAGCAGTGCCTGAGTGGCACCCATCAGATTCTCCATGTACACATGCCCAACAACCATTTGAAGCAAAAAAAAATTACATTTTTACCGTTGTACCTTCTACGGTTCCCGTTGTCGGCTACCTGACTATTATACTTCTTCTAGTTGAGTGGCCTGTAACCAGCCAAGTGCTTGAGCTCAGTACTTGTGTTTAGGACGTGCACATCTCTCGGTGCTGTGGATGAAGCCCTGTTAAGATGTACACAATGCCACGACACGCCTAGCCTCTTCGACCTGACATTCAAAGCCATGGAGAGACCCGATGCCTCTCACAAACTCCAACAGAAGGTGCATTCAGACTTGGTGCGAACATGTCATGCCTTTCTATCTCTGATCACATTTACCCATTTTGTAACGGAGTAACAAACATGCATGAAGCCGATGGTAAGTTCAGGAAGTTCTAAATGAATGGACAACATATTTGTGCAGAATTTGCAGTAAAATAGCAATGTGCGTAATGAAAAACACAGTTCAAATACAACATGTTATTAATTGGTTGTTCTTGTTGTTGTGTTGCCCTGGTCAGTTCTGCTCGAACTGGCCCATGGTACAGAGATAGCCGATCGATCTCCCAGGAGCAACCCAGAGATCCCTCACATTTATGATGTTGTGATCTTGTCTAAGTGGAACCAGGACCGCGCAGTCTTCCATAATGTGTTTTGCTGTGTGTGGGGCGGCCTGGCAGAGGTTGCAGGTGTCGTCAGTTGTGACGTCGAGTCTGTGTTTGTAATGTGAGAGCTGTGGGTGGTGTCCACAGCAGAGGTGTGCAAGGTGAACATGATCGGACCTGGAGAGCAGTTGGTCTGTGTATGGATGGTTGGGGGTTTTACTGCCCAGGATACTGTTTGGGCCCAGTTTGTTGAGCAATTGATTAATTAATTGCAGAGGAGAAAATGGATCGTATATAGTACTCAAAAAGACATTAATCTTTAGCTTTAATTTTTTTTCATTTCATTTCTGTGATAATTTGCTAATGACCTCACTGTCAATAAAAGATTGTATGTTCTGAATATGAAGAGTAAGGTGAGGAATTGTGTGTGTGTGTGTGTGTGTGTGTGTGTGTGTGTGTGTGTGTGTTCTCCCCACTAATGTGCAGGTGTTGGGGCTTGTGCTGTGCGCGCGTGATGGCCTGGCCGAAGCCGAGCTTGTGGAACTGTGTCCAGAGGTGGCCTGGGGGCAGATATATCCCATAATTCGTTTTTTACACAATCAAGATATTCTTGCACACTGTCGTGGTTTCATTCGCTTCCCTCACATACAGGTAATATACCATAAATCTTAATTTCAGGCTGTTGCATCCCAACTGCGAGTATTTGCCAGACCATTTTCCTCATTCCAGGCCCGAGATGCAGTCAGGCGTGAGTTGCTCCTCAATGGACAGTCAACTTCAAGCCTTCTCTATCATAACCAGCTTGTCTCCTACTTCTCCATGTTACAACAGTGAGTGTATACCTGGCTGCAACACGCATGTCATGTGTTCACAGTCATTGGGACATTTAAACAAGCGAATGACCTGGCCACTTGCTGTGATGTTAGGAGAACCTTTATTAATTACCTTCGCCACCTAAGGTGGACGGACGTAATGTTTTCACCTCTGTCTGTCTGTTACTTGCGAAATTGAAGATTTGCAAGTACTGTATATTGTTTGGTCCGGTCTGTTTGTCTGTCTGTATGTCAATCGTCTACAGGTCACATTTTTACTCCGCTTCACGAAACTTCACCATCGAGTAAATGTAGTCACAAGCTGGAAGCCTATTGTTTCTGAGGTCAAAAGCTGAAAGGTCAAGGTCACATAAATCATCAATTTTCAAATAATTAACTTAATATCTATATACAGTAAACCCTTAAATATCATGGGTTTTGACCAATCATGGGTAACCTCTTGTGTACTGATTTAGTTAT
The DNA here is from genome assembly GCA_035128595.1 of Eptatretus atami. Lineage (NCBI taxonomy): Eukaryota > Metazoa > Chordata > Myxini > Myxiniformes > Myxinidae > Eptatretus > Eptatretus atami. The sequence goes on along the minus strand of CM068955.1, from coordinate 101,129,460 downwards.
GGCACAGGGTTCAATTTCGAACACTTGTGGTTTTTGAACTGATGTGAGTTGTGATCAGCTCAATCTTGCACCACCAGCCTTTTGTTGTTTCTTGTGGTGCACCATTAATAATCGATATATAATGGAGCAAGTGTGTGTGATTATGTTTATAAGTATATAATGTATGTATGTATATCCGCTCTTCACCCATTGGGTGGACAACTGAACTGACGTCACCCACAATTGTAACCTGAAATACCTCACCTAAAGTGCTCAGAGGACCCAAAAGACTCCTCCCCCCCCCCCCCCCCCCCGAGGACTCCAAAGACCCCAAAAGCCGCGAAGACCCCTGAATACCCAAAAGACCCAAAAGACTCAAAATACCGAAAATACCCCCAATATAACAAAAAGACACTGAAGATCCACAAGACACAAAAGACCCCAAATAGCAAAAGACCCCAAGGACTTTGAAGATTTAAAATACCCAGAAGACACAAAGGATCCAGAAGACCCAGAGGATGCAAAAGACTCAGGGACCCCGAACACAAAAGATTTAGAGGACCCAAAAGACCTCGAGGATCCAAAAGACCCAGGGAATACAAACGACCCGAGGACCTAAAATATCATGAGGAACCAAGATGACCCAAAGCACCCTACGGACCCAAAAGACACGATGGACGATCACGGACCCATGTAAATTCTGCATAATGTAAAATGTGACTTCAGGTCTCTAACCCCTCCTCCCCACCCCCTCCACAACACACACACACACACACACACACACACACATTCACATGTCCTTAACCCCCTCCCCACCACACCCAAACTCTGGGCTCCCTCCCCCTTTCTTCAAATACTCAAATCCCTCGATCCACTCTGTCCACTCACTGCTCTCCCTCCCCCAAGCCAACTCTGTCATCCACTCCCCCTTTCTTCTTCAATCCTCAACTGCCCAAACCCCAAGTACTCAACCCCCCTTCCAACCCCAACCCAAGAAATTTCCCACTTTCCCAACATCTCAATCTCCTCTTCCAACTCCATGCACCCTCACCCCCAACTCTCTGTCCTCCTCTCCCCATTTTTTGCTGTTCTTAGGCTTAAGTCACATTTGCTCTACGGCGAGGATACGCAGCCGTCACCCTCTGAATTGACAGAAACGTGCCGGCGGCAGCAGTTCTGAGTGGCCTCAGGGTGGCCCTACGCCGTATGGCTATATTTTACAGGCCGTAAGGTCGCCGTGGAATTATAACGAGTTATAACTTTTTCATTTCTACGTTCGCCGTAGCAATTCGACAAGCCGAAAAAAAAAACTGGTAAAAAAATAATATATTAACCCATTCGTTACCGTCCGTCTGGCCGCACGTTCGCCTTAGCCCCCCTGCGGTCGCCTTGCGGGCACCTTGAGGCTACCTTGCGTCTGCCTTGAAAATTCTATGGCCACCAGGGCCCCTTAAGGTCACCGTGCGACATCAAATCAAAGACCGTACGGCAACCCCACGTTTTCGGTCTCCACCAATTTCTAAGACCTAAGGCCTAAGTCACATTTGCTATACGGCGGCCGTACGCCCTCTGAATTGACAGAAACGTGCGGCAGCCCAGAGTTCTGAGGTGGCCTAGGGTGGCCTACGCCGTATGGCTATATTTACAGGCCGTAAGGTCGCCGTGGAATTATAACGTGGAGTTATAATTTTTTCATTTCTACGTTCGCCGTAGCAATTCAACAAGCCGAAAAAAAAAACTAGTAAAAAAAAAAAAATAACCCATTCGTTACCGTCCGTCTGGCCCACGTTCGCCTTAGGGCCCCCTGTGGTCGCCTTGCGGGCACCTTGCGTCTGCCTTGAAATCTTATGGCCGCCGCAGGAACGCCCTAAAGTCACCGTGCGACATCAAATCAAAGACCGTACGGCAACCCCACGTTTTCGGTCTCCACAATTTATAAATACGCCGTGCGGCTCCCAAAAAATAAAAACATATGTGACTGCTACATTGTGTGACCGTGGAAATACTGCGGCCGCCGTATAATTGCTAATGGCCGTAGATTTTGGAGACCCCACGGCCGCCGTGGCAAATGTGACTTAGGCCTAAATACGCCGTGCGGCTCCCCGAAAAATAAAAACATATGTGACTGCTACATTTTGTGACCGGGAAATACTGCGGCCGCCGTATAATTGCTAGTGGCCGTAGATTTTGGAGACCCCACGGCCGCCGTGGCAAATGTGACCTAGGCCTTAACAACATTACACAAATATACACAGGGAACTTTGGCTCATGAGAAGGCCATTCGGCCTATCATGCCTGTGTTGTTCCTGGTCCCGTTTGTTAAGAACAATGTTAAAAGTAAATAAAGATGGAACATTAAATTCACAATCACTTACCCCTTTCTTCCCTTATCCTTACTATAATTCACGGACCGGTGTTTGTTTGTCACGATACTCCTCCTCCAGTTGTGGGCCGATTCCATCCAGACTTGCTCCATTGGATCAGCATGACCCCAATTAATGTGTAGGGGTGTTTTTATCTTTGCCAGTGGTCTTGGGGAGGGGGAGGGGCGCAAATTATCCATGTAAATGTGTATCATGTAGCGCCACCTCCAGGTGTGAGAGGGTATTACAAGTCTTCTCCGTTTACAGTGCAGTATTCCTGTCCCCACGTTTTCCAGTGCAATTAGATGTTTTGAATTATAAGCAGTTGGTACGTTTTTGCTTCATGCACATAACTTCATGTTTCTTTTGCTTACACAGAGCTGTCAGTTGCCTATATACTGCCCAAATAAAGGTATGCATCAGAAGAACGTGTTGCCTGCTTGGAACAAGATTGCCCATAGGGCGGGTACTCTGATCGTGTAAATATTGCAGCTGAAAAGTAAAACGATGGAGAAAATAAGTGATTATTGTTAAAAGTTTCGAGTTTACACATATCATTGGACTTTACACATGTAATAGGACTTTACACATGTAATTGGACTTTACACATGTAATTTAACTTTACACATATAATTGTAAATCAGCGCTGTTGTGGAGCAGGTGTTACCTGAGACATGCAGCGCATACACGACTGCGCTGTACCTATCAACGTGTCAACACTTCCATGTAATCGTAATCAATTCCTTTGTTTTTGGTTATTATTGTTTAATGATTTTAAATCATGGTTCCCAAGAGGAAAGACGTTGCTAGTGATGAACCAAATGCAAAAAAGGTCGAGTCAAGTGATGTGTTTGACTCAGAAAGTGAAGGATTTGGATAGGCGTGGTCGAGGTGGGAGTGCGTTTGTTCTTGCAAAACTTCGATTTTGCAAGTATATTGGTCAGTCGATTTTGTTATTCTGTCTGTTTGTCTGTTTGTCTGTCGCCTACAGGTCACAATTTCAAACCGATCTTCACAAAACTTCACCACATGGTAGAGTTTGTCATAAGGAAGAAGCCTATTGTTATTGAGGTCAAAGGTCAACAACTTAGGCGAGATTTCTAAAATCCTCAATTTTCATCCGATTGACTTTAAATTTGAAGAGGATTTATATTTCATGTCAATGAATTCAACTAGCCAATTATTTTTGAGGTCAACATTGACCAAAAGGTTAACATAGGCCAAAGGTCAACAACTAAGGTGGTATTTCTAAATTCCTCAATTTTCATCCGATTGACTTGAAATTTGAACAGGATTTGCATATCAGGTCACTGAATTCAACCATCATTTATTTTGAGGTCAACATAGGCCAAAAGGTCAACATAGGCTATATTTCGAAAATTGTCAATTTTCTTCCGATTGACTTGAAATTTGAAGAGGATTTGTATATTTGGTCATTTAATTCAACCACCAATTATTCTTGTTTGTTTGTTTGTCTGTGAGCAGAATATGTCAAAAATTTTGGACGAATTCAGATGAAACTTGATGGACAGGTTGGGTGTGTGTTAAGGACAATTTCTTCCGATTTAGGAGAAGATCTGGATCCCCAAATTTTTTTTAGTGATTCTTCACCATTGATAGTAACAAAAATGATATATAGCATGATATCTTCTAAAGTTATGTCCAGATTCGGACAAAACTTGATGAACATTTTGGGTTTCGATAAGGACAAATTGATTCAATTTTGTTGAAGATCTGGAACCTGGATTTTTTTTAATTTTCAAGTGATTCTTCACCATTGAGAGATGGGGTCGAAAATGATAATATAGCATGATATTTCAAATAATTGTGGATGGACTATGACAAAACTAGGTGGAGCAGTTGGGTAGGTGACAAACATAAGCCGATTATTTTTAGTTCAGGCCCAGATACAGATCCGGCCTATCAGTAGGATCCAAAACATAAACTGTTCAGCCTGGCAGAGGTAGGTGCTCTGCCGAGTGCCATTCCAGGGGGATGTGAGACTTTTGAAGTGTGTGTGTGCGTGCGTGCGTGCGTGCGTGCGTGTTATTTGTCTGTCTGTCCGTGTCTATATATTTTCGCATTAAAAATCGTTTTCTCTGCAACTGCTTGTCCGATTGATGTGAAACTTTAAACATAGGAGGGACTCCCATTGAGAATATTTTATTGCTTACTCTGATGTTATAGGTCACATGGACCTATGATGGCAGCCATATTGGAATAAAGATGGCAGCCATATTGGAATAAAGGAAAAACATTGCACATCTTCCTTTTCTCCAAAACCACTCAATGAAAAAAATTGAAACTTCGCATATGTCATCAACTCTCCCATGATGTATATATATATGGTGATAATGATGACATCATCGTTTAAGTGGTATTCCAACCATATTGGTTGAATTGAAATTCTTATCCGAAAAATCTGAAACTTCATATATCTGATCAATAACCCAATGTGAGTGAATAATTAAATTAATGATGTTCATAACCCATGTCAAGAAACTATGTGACATAATAAAGTGCATGGATGATACGGGTAAATGGGCCATAATAGCAGTGGGTCATAATAGTAACGTGTTCAGTTAACAATGGTATGTTTGTTTAGAATGAATGCACCAGATGAGACTATGTGCTCTACCATTGCCATTCCAGTTCCAATATTGTTTCCAACTGTGAGTGGCTCCAACTGTGAGATCATGCATAGGATTTGTACAGGTTCCTCTCTTAGCCAAATGATTTTTAATTAGAAAACCACCTTTCCACATCTGAGCACACAAACTACGACTGTATTGCATTTCTAATTCATAGAGAGACTCCTTGTAAGTTCGATAAATTCTGGCTCAGTTATGTATTTATTTTTTGGTTATTGGTGGGACTCTCACCATATGGCCATTGACAATCAAATATGAATGCTTTTCTTGCTGTTCCATGCTTTACAAGGTTAGAAATTTTCACAATTTGGAGGCTGCAAAGAGTGAAAGTTTTAATGTTAAACTTCGGATGCCCTTTCATTAAAAAATAAATAAATCTCTCCTTATGATGTGGTGAAATGTTCTCCCCACAGCACGGTCAGATAAACAGCGTGGTTTGACAAAGTGTTAAAATTTCCATTGCCTGTGCTTCGTCTTATCACCTGTTCCCAGAACACCTTAGCTCTCGCGGCAGTTTCATAGTGAAAGCTATCTTTTTAATTCCATCCTACTTTGGAGTGTTCATGCGGCCTTTTCTCACCCCATTCTCATATACTTATGCTAACAGTTTGATATTCCTTTCATTTCCCCTTGTGTTGCCTCTCTCATCATTACTCTTCTTCTGTTAAACCTCCAGTTTCCTTGTATGCAATTTTCATTGACATGAAGTGATAGGGCTGGGCTAAAGCATCCATATAGTTTATTTGTCGTCATAAAACATTTATGGATTATCAAAGGCTGATGTGCATTTGAGTCCTTGTCAATGACGGTCATTTTGTTGGCCTTTCTTTGACAAATGGCCTTCCCATCAGAATTGTGCAGCACAAATGGTGAAAGTGTATTTTATGATTGAGAGGTGGAGGGGGGGGGCATGGTGGCCCTGGACCCATCTTTAATATTACATTTATAAACAAATACAAATTGAAACTAAAGACCATTTAATAATAATAATAATAATACTAATAATGTTGTCCTTATTTGAGATCTAGTTAGGGATCTCGCTCTTGTCCTCATTTGAGATCTAGCTAATGTTTATAAATAGTCAATATTTATAAACAAATAAAAAGTGAAACTAAAGACCATTTAATAATAACATATGGAACTCCCCCCTCCCCTTTCCCCGCCTCACGATAGGGCAGAGCTCTACACCAAAGCTATCATCCTTAAGGGGATAATGCATTTAAGTGGAAGTAAATTCAATATACAGCATCTTTCACCATCACAATCACTAGAACTATATATCATTAAGTCACAAGCACAATGTGGAGATATGAATCTTCATGGAATGTCTTGTCATCACAAAATTGTATCCTTCATTGTGCCAGGGTCGGGCGTGTTACATGGCGGGTCGCGAATGAACTCCCATGGCTCTTGAGGTTGGAAGGCAACTTGCAGCAGCTGCAGAAGATCCTGTTGTGTTTACCTGTCACTCAAAACCTATATCGGAGGTGTGGAGCACATCCTTACACACTCACACTCAGGTCCTGCACATACATATCTGCACCAACGTGCCCAGCCCACCATGACGACTTCAAGAGTTGCTTCTTCGAAGCTTTGACGCAAGCCTGGCTTACAGCCTAATTTGGCAGAATTTCCATTTTTTAAACAAATTTTCATCCATTTTCTACAAAAGCATCAGTACAAGTTCAACTTGTGTTTTGCAAAACATTTGACAAACAATTGAATATCCAGGGATGATACAAACCTGGGGCTGAACGTGTCCCTCAATATCTCATGCTGCTGGATTTGTTGGGGGGATGGGAAACTTAGAAAGGATACCAATTCGCTGCTTCTGTGACCTCTGACCTGCACTGCAAAAATAAAACAAACCGTCTTGTGAACCATTATGTTATTGCTCAATTCTCACCTGTGTTTTGTTTGCATTATTCTGATGAATTTCCAATGAGATTATAATCAGTCATTGTGCAGGTTGAGCTGAAGAGGTAATTTTCTTGGTATTATCCTCTTTTCTGTGTGATCGATTCCCCATGACTATCTTGTGCTCTTACCTCCAGTCCTTCAGACGGCTGCCATCGCCACATCTTGGTTTCTGCCAAACACGTTCCCAAGCTTTTACACACTCGGTGACCTCTCCTTTTTCCTCCATTCCACTCCCCTTCACATAATGTGATACATCTGTGCAAGGTTGTCCACGCATTCCCCTCCACTCTGTCATTTTGTTGACCTGCCATCGTCTGCAGCTCCTTTTTTGCAGACGAAAATTCTTAGCTCATTGAAGTGTCGGGGATAAAGGGTAAAATAGAAACATCCTGATAGAGGTTCAGTGTAATGACAGTTGGACACAACAAACAATGAAAGAACGAAAAAGAGAGGAGAGGAGAGGAGGGGAGAGTGGAGGAAACATAGTAACCTACAAGTAAGAGGATGAGTTATGTATGGTTGAAAGGAATGCAGGTATGAATGGCAGGGTGTGGGAGGGAGGGGGTTGATACATGATAGTGTACTATCTGTTTAAAGTTCTGTAAAGAAGAGTGGGATTGAATAGCCTTAGGAAGTCAGTTCCACATATGGGAAAAGGGAGTTTGGTTGTGGATACCTCCTCTCTGAGCAATTCCGATCGATGGTAAGCTCTCAGGCAAACCAGTAATGAGAAAGCAAGCAGGCAGACACACAACCCTGGCATATACCTTCTTGGCACGACTCCTCTGAGTGCCATTGGTGACCCCTGTCAAGCAGCCGAGGCCATACGGCCTCTTCGGGAAAGCAAAATGTCTGGCTGTAAGTAAAATATGCCAAACAATGCCAGTCAGTCACAGGAAATGACGAAAGGGACACAGACCCCTCGTAGGCTGAGGTGTAAGTCTATGCGGCCACACCGAGCAACCGGAATGTGTGCTGAAAAGGATAATGACTGCAACTTCTCCAGTGAGGAAGGGGATCCCTGCCTCACGATAGGACAGAGCTCTACACCAAAGCTAAAAGCCAAAAGGTGTCGCATGTTCTACAACCAACAACTACTAAGTTCCAGACGAATCAAAGAAGATTAAATGAACAGAGTTGGAGCTGGAGGAGAAGTAAATCATCCTCCACTGCAAAGCGTATTCTGTGCATGAAGCATGGGGAACTAATGGTAAAGGAGAATGTTTCAAGACAATTTGGTTCATGAATAATTCATCCATCCATTGGAACCATACTCTGTGCAGAGCGTTGGTGCTGCCTCAGCAGTCTCCTTGGCTATTGGACACAATCCTGGACGGGTCGCCACTCCGACACAGTATACCAGCATGCAGGCACTCATTTTGCTGACCTCGGAAGGATGACAGGCAGAGTCAACCCCACCTGGTATTAATTCAACGGCAGAGGGGGATTTGAACTCAGGATACTAAGATCCCAAGCCCACCAGCCTAACCATTAAGCCAACACCAGACATCATGAATAATGATCCTTTACCAAAAAGGATGTGGAGATTTTGAGTTCTGGGAGCCACCTTCTGAAACCCACATATGGAGATAACAACCAATGGGAGAAAGTAATAAAACAAGTGGAGGTGTATGTGAATCCCTAATTTTGGGGGATTAACCATGAGGGGGTAAACACAACCCTGAGGTTCTTTACTCGAGTGATCCAAAACTGGCAGGTGGGTGAACTGCAGACGAGTTTAAACCAAAGTCAAATCAAAAGCTCACAACTCCGTCATGCTATGGTACAGAACAAAGCAACTCTTCACCAGCTGTTCTTCTTCCTCATCGATTATGCTTTCCCATATACTGGACTGTATATATATATATGTATATATATATATATATATATATATATATATATATATATATATTCTCAGAGAACATTCACAAACGTCCTCTCTACAAACTGCTCGTACTCGCTGGACAATTCTGTATCCGTAAGAACCGGAATCTTTGAAACCCTGTTGATCTTTATTCACAAGTTCAAGTCTAACTGAAACATTATAACTTGTCCCTTTTCAACTTTACTCCGCATTTAGCATAAACATCTCACCGTGACAAACCTTTGACAATCATGTTATCGCATCAGATGGGGTCCATTAACATGTACTGCTCTGCGCTGCCGGTCCGAAACAATTTGTTATTTGTCACCGCATTCTTACTGTTATTACGATTTCCCAAAGATCGTTCCAATAAAAGCCGAACATGATGGTGAAACGTGCTGGAGGAAAAAGGCTGGAAAACATTTCTTTTTGCGAAAATGTGATTTATTAAAAACGAATACCAGGGATAAGGAAGGGCAGGACACTCAATATATGACATAGATCTGGCAGTCGACAGACACAGATAGGAGGTGATGGCACATGAAATCTTATATCCAATGAGAACTAAATAACCTGCTAATGGCACCAAAATACTGGACTCATACAAGACGAAGAGGAACACAACAGGCGAGCACTTGAAGCTGGCATGAGCTGGTTATGGTTGCAGGACGATGATTGTACAAGGCTGGCGTGGCACAAGGTGAAGTGTGATTCAGGCGCAATGGTGAAGAGGAGGAATGGCAGTGAGGGAGGTGGCCAGAGAGAGGGATGTGTCGTCCTTTGTCCCCATTGCTCAACTGCCATGCACATGTGCGGTCATGGCATCTCTGGGACCGCCTTCATGGGCGGTGGGTCCTGTTATTGACTGCCTGCAGTCTGGCCAGTGCCATCTTCCGGGCCATCCCGCCCTATGGAACGGCCCTGAATGAAAGTGTTCCGCCCTTATCCAGGGCTCTACAGCTGACTTTGTCACCATAGCTGGAGATGCACTGGCCAAACAGCCCATGATGGTCCCTTTAAAAGCTCATAGTGCTATCCACGTGCCTTTGATGTTAACAAGTCCTCCACCTGGCCTCGCCTACTACAGGAGGTTTTACATGATAATCTTACCCTAATCTGCTCTCCACTTTACAATTGCTGCCCCCTCGGTGCACGTTTGAGAAGACGACTTACCTCTAGACAAATATCTTATACAAGAGGAGTGCTACCCTACTCAAAGAAAGGGACAAAACTATTTTTACCGCAATCTATATATGGAACTCCCCCCTCCCCTTTCCAAGTAAAAAATATACAACAAACAATTAATTCCATATCAAATAGTAAGCTTCCAAGCATTAATATTGTACTGTACTGTTATACTACCTAACAGACAAGTAAATAATTTATCACAAGGAGTTACTGGAAGAGCACATGCCTCCTAGAGTTGCTGGGCAGTCAGAGAGTTGAGGAAATGGGAAGCTAGACTGGAGAAGAACAGAGACCACTGATCTGTTTGTGATATGAGAGCAACAGGCCTTGTGCTTTAGCCTTATCATAGAAAATGCCAATAATGTCTTTAAGGCTCTTTCATCAGCCTCGACTTGTTTGGAGCACACAAACATTATGGAGCCACATTTTGGTCCTGAGCAGTCACTTATGTTACAATTGACTCAAGGAAAGATAATGTGTCTTATTGTTATAAATGCCTTGCATTAGTGTATTTCAAGTTTAACCATGATAATTATTTTCCTTGCTGATATTTTCGTTCTTGGACCTCTGGTAGCTTGGACATGTTGCTGTGTTTGAGCCTGGGGAGTAACTGCTGAAATCTATCTGTCTGGGTTCTTCCTGACATCTTTGTTCTTTGTTCCTTTCACACTTCTTTCCACTTTTTCTTCACATTTCTCTTTATTCATTCTAATTCTTACTTTTTCTTCTCTTTGATCTTTTACTCTCTATTCCTCTCTTTCGTTATCTATCTCTCTCTAAGGCGAAGTGAATTCTTGCAGAAATTTTTCTGTAAGGCCCACTTGGCTGTGCCTGGATGGGTTTGACGGTAATGGAGTCGCGGCTGAAACCTGAATCCTATCCAGGTTCCTCCTGATGACTCCGTCTTTGCTCTTTACTTCTTCAGGTTCCTTATTGGTCTTCCATTTCATTGTCACAATGATCATTATTATTGTCATAATCATAATTGTGATAATCATGTTTTATTGCTCACATCCTAAATCATTTTTCTGCTCATATAAAGATATCGTTTCTCATTTTTGCAAAGCATTGTGCCTGTTTTAAAAAAAAACACTCACACACTACTCACAATGCTTGTCAGGTAAGAGAGCTTGAGATGAACAATGAAAATGTGCGGAAGAATAGCCAATCACACGGCCGATTGCATGACCGTGTGGATTGTGCTTCAGGGGAAGGCTGGCCGAGCTGTTGGGATACTGGAAGGCCATTGGACTAGACCGTACATCATTAGTGGACCTTTACCAAGAAGCACTGCAAATCGAAAAACAAAAACTTTTGGGCGCAGGTCAAGGAGGCTTGCGGGAGTTAGCTCAACTACAGGAAACACTCGGCTGCTTCCTTCAGGACCTAGGACTCTTTAGCCAGGTTTGGAATGACGAGCCCTTATGGTTTTCTTTATTTCAACCTCATAGGCTACATTATTTGTGCATTTTATGATTTAGTGTGCGCAAAATGTGATAATTTTAGACGTTGACTTATAATAATTTAGCAGTGAACTTGAATCCTGAGTGAGACAGGCTTTATCCATTGGAATTTTAACCCTGTGATCCTACTACTACTATTACTATTACTGGAATTCCTTTTTATAAAATGTAATGTTGTGCGATTTCTTTTTTTTTGAAAATTGCAACACGTGTCACCACTGTCAATCATCAAGGTTTAGTAGTTGTACAATTTTTATATGAATTTGGTAATTTGATTTCCTCATCGCAGGCTGTAGACCTCCTGCAGCGTTGCCTGGAGCTACGAGAGACCAGGTTGG
>CM068955.1:101088447-101108414 GCA_035128595.1 Eptatretus atami | reverse complement strand
CAGATCACAAAATAAAGTGAGGGGCACGTGTATGCATGCCATCATGTACTGTGCTTGCGTCGAGCTTGAACAAAATCGGACCGTGCATGTCCAAGAAATGGTTGGATGCATATTTTAGTGATGAAACGGTCACCAGTCGGCCATCTTGGATCTGATCCCCCCAAAAAAAAAGACAGCATATATAAGCCATCATTCGTTATCTGTGTGCCAAGTTTGAACAAGATCGGTGAATGCATGTCCGAGAAATGGTTGAGGACGTACGTGTTCAACATCGGGTTTTTACAACTAAAATGGCCACCAGCCGGCCATCTTTGATTGAATCGCGAAACAAAATTATGTGCTATGCATACCATCATATATTGTCTTTGTGACAAGTATGAATAAAATTGGTCCATACATGTCTGAGATATGGCTGTGGACGGACGCAGGGACGGACAAGACCCCATCCATAAGCCCCCGTTTCGGAATAAGCCCAATGGGTGCTAATGACTAGAATAAGTCCATTAATATAATAATGAAAGAGAGAATATATAAAAAAAGTGGAAATTCCAATATTTTATCTTTCTCAAGGCTGGCAGGATAATCTAGTGGTGTGCACACTTGTCTCTTAGCTGTCGAGACTGGATTCAAATCTTGACCCAGCTATAAACTGTCACCCTGATGTTTCACAGACAGGGTGAGGCATCAATGTATGCCGTTCATCAAATGAAAGTTAAACGAGGTTCCGCATCTGCCAGCATTCGTTTGGTGATCTCCTTCTTGCTCTCTCCTCTCTCTTCTCTCTCTCTCTCTCTCTCTCTCTCTCTCTCTCTCTCTCTCTCTCTCTCTCTCTCTCTCTCTCTCTCTCTCTCTCTCCCTCTTTCTCTCTCTCTTCTCTCTCTCTCTTTCTCTCTTTTCTCTCTTCTCTCTTTCTCTCTTTCTCTCTTTTTCTCTCTTTTCTCTTCTTTCTCCTTCTCTCTTTCTCTCTTCTCTCTTTCTTCTCTCTTTCTCTCTTTCTCTCTTTCTCTCTTTCTCTCTTTCTCTCTTTTCTCTCTTTTCTCTCTTTCTCTCTTCTCTCTTCTCTCTTCTCTCTTTCTCTCTTTCTCCTCTCTCTCTCTTTCTTCTTTCTCTCCACTGCCTGCCCCGTCGCACCGTCACCAACTGGCCTGCTCCCTTTGCCCCGTCAACTGTGCCACTTTCGACATGCGGGTGCTCTGTGGTCTAATTGTAGCATAGGCTATGTGAGATCGCCCCAGACAAGAGAGGTTGGGAATTTTTGGCGATTTTCTAATTTTTACATTCGTTGCATGCGGACGTGTGACGTCACTGCTGAGAGGCGTAATGATGTCATGACATCATCGGTCATTCGCTGACATCATTACGTCTGTCGTCGACAGACCGTCACCACTGAGAGGCATAATGCCACTCCTAGAGAACAGCGTCTGCAATGTAAAACCCCCTTCTGCACATGCTGACTACCTCAGAAGGTGAACTTGACACAAAAAAAATGTAACAAGAAACATTGTATATAAAGATATTATATAAATCACATTGTGAACACTGGATATATTGACGTCTTAACGAACCCTCACTCAGGAAACTTCACGCAGAGCGTGGGTTTGGCTAGTATGTATCTATAAGTATAATATATACAGTATGTATACATCACACACACACACAGTATCTAGCCTTCCGAGTAAACGATCCTGCTGCACTGTCGGCTTTGTTCGAGCCACTGGGCCTTCCCCATCATACATTGAGCTTCTGTGAGCCATTGTTCATTTTCACTTGTCATTAGTGTGTGGTGCACCCTGCTCCACAAAGACATTGCCAGCAGAAGCCATTCCTCAAGAGGGTTTGTTGTTGCTTCTTTCACCGATCTCAACTTGGAACAGTGATATCTGTTGCAAGTATCAAATAATTTTGTTTGTTTTTTTATTTTTTAATTAACTTTGATTTCATCTTCTTCAGAAATCTACATTTGTGATTTTTATTTTTTGAACATTTGAGCCAAAGTATTTTGAGCCAAATATACATTTGGGTTTCTCAAAATCATATTTCACAATGTCATTCAAAGCCGTTTATGGTTAATATCAATGACAGGTAATTAACATGGAAGCACATATTCAAGTCACACACACACACAGTTTAAGGCCATTTTTCCCTACAAGAGCGGGGGGTTGCCTTGCAGGTCCCATGGCAATTTTCTATCATGGTTCCCTTTTTGAAGCAATGTTTTTCAGGGCCAGATGCCCTTCCTCTTTGGATCCTAGTGTCCTGAGTTCAAATCCCACTCAGCTGTTAAATTAATACCAGGTGGGGTTAACCCGGCCTGTCATCCTTCCGAGGTCAGCAAAATGAGTGTCAGCATGCTGGTATACTGTGGCGGAGTGGCGACCCATCCAGGATTGTGCCCAATAGCCAAGAAGACTGTGCTTAGGAATTTTTTTATCAGACGCTTCACCAACGCTCTGCACAGAGTATGGTCCCAATGTATGGATGGGTCAGATGCCCTTCCTGACGCCAACCCTTTAGTCACCTCTTACAACACGCAGAGATACAGTGTACCTATCATAAACCGGGGCTCACACTGGGACATCCCAGCAAGCTGTTACTCATTTTGTCGACCTTGGAAGAATGACAGGCTGAGTCAACCCCACCTGGTATTAATTCAGCAGCTGAGCGGGATTTGAACTCAGGACTCTAGGATCTCAAGCCCACCACCCTATCCATTATGTCAACACCAGGCTACGTATTCAAGTCACACTTTAGCATTTACTTGTTTTTTTTATTTATTTGTCCCCTAGCGGATCACTAAAGGTTTGCTCTCCATCCATCCCACCTGTGGTTTTTCAGACTTTTTTTCCCCCATACCCTTTAACATATTCAACTGAAACTTGGTACATGGCTTTATTATGATAAGTTACAGAACAAGTTTGAGTTGCAGGGCATTTCCTCAATTTTTCAGTTACGCACTTTATGGAGAAAATATCACATTGGTAGGGGACATGCACTGCAAAGCAATTCTTGCTCTTTTATAATTGGATTGAAGCAGAAATGCTTTTAACATTTTAACATTTAACACCATTACTTTCCTGTGCATCTCCAGGATGATTGTCAGACATCAATCCCAAACCCTCTCTATCCCCTTTTCCTCCTATCAGCTCAGTTCCGTCTTTATACCATGTGCCTTCTCCAAAAATATATTACTCCTCCACCCGCAGGTTCACATATGTTATTAGGATGATCCTCTTCTTGTCCTACTCCTTATTAGCTCACCTGGAACGTCGTTCCAGGGAGCTTATGCGATGGCGCATCGTCCATCTGTCCATCTACAAATACTTGCAACTTCTTCTCTGAAACCTCACACACAATTCCTATAAAACTTGACCACAACCTTCATCACGTGTGATGTACCAAAGTTTGTTCATGACATTAGAAAAATTGGGGTCTCAGGTTTTAAAGGGGGGGTTGCCCCCCAAAATATGTATTTGCTTTCTTCTCCAATCTTATACACACAATTTTGATGAAACCTGACCATAACCCTCATCACCAATGATGTACCAAAGATTGTTCATGGCATTAACAACATCAGGGTTTAAGAGGGTCTACAGGGTGGTTCCCCCCCCCCCCCCCACTCCAAATATGTATTTGCTTTCTTCTCCGAAACTACACACACACTTTTGATGAAACTTTAACACTACCCTCATCACCCGTGATGTACCAAACATTGGTCATGGCATTAAAAAAACATCGGGTTTGAGAGGGTCTACAGGGGGGGTTGTCCCCCCCCCCCTCCCCCAAATATGTATTTGCTTTCTCTCACACAATTTTGATGAAACTTTACCACAACGTCTATCACCATGATGTACCAATGATTGTTCACACCATTCAAAAAACGGGATAAGAGCGTCTACGGGGTGGTGGAATGTGGGGGTGGGGGGTGAGTGCCAGAGTGAGCGCCCAGGGGTATTGCCCATGCGTTTTTTTTTTTGTATGCAGTGCATGCATTGGGTAGTTCATTTTCTGGTGACACGGCTGTGCCACTGATGCAGTGTCTCATGTCCGTAGAGCATCAATCTGGAATTTGGCCAGGCCATGTGCCAGCAATAGCTCACCTACCCTTCAGAAATGACACCGTGAGATATTTAACATCCACCAACTAACGCTAGCAGATGGGACACCCGTTAACATCCGCCCGAGGACACCACACTTTGTGATGCGGCGCCCCTGCCTATGAAGCCCAATCCAATAGTGCATCAGTCGTTTGGAATCAAACCCAGACTGGACAGCTCAACGATGACCTCCACACTATCCGATCAGAGCTTTCTCTCTAAAAAATAACTAGTTGATTGTTGACTTCCCCCCCCCCCCCCCCCCCCCCCCCCCCCCCCCCCCCCCCGCCCCCCCCGCCCACGATGATTCCAAGATCTAGTAGGCGCCATCTTGTTGTAATTGTTCTGTGTAAATAATATTTTGGTGATCATTTCCAAATACATTATACAAATGTTTCAGCTGTACTGTAGAATGTATGACAAAGCCATGATTGACATTTTGTATTTAAATATTTAATGATGTCATTTATCATCATTTGATTCTCTATCAGAGCGGCGTCCCAACTTGTGTGAAAATGTATTCTTGATGAATTATTTATTTTCCCCATTATTTCGTGCAGATTTGGGTTGAGCCCTACGTTATTATATACTGCGGCTGCACGTGGGAGAAATCTTCGGGAAATGAGATTTGTTTCTTAAATGGGAATTTGTGAAAACGCAATACATTCATTGATGTTTGAAGGCATCACAAATCGAAAATTGCACTGTTATACTTACAATTTCAGCACTAACAAAACCTACAATGGTGCTGATAATTCTTCGTAGCGGCAGAGAATGGCTTTGTGTTTTAGAAGGCATTTGAATCATCCCATGGAACGGCTGTAAGTGACTAATTCATTTGTGCCATCGGGATACAGTGCAGTGAAAATTGTGATGAGGGAGGGTTTAGTGGGCCATTGTCTCAGGTACAGACAATACATTCAGAAACACAGAACGCTACATTTTGGCAAGCTGCTGTTCGAAAAAAACCTAACTGTGCAACTACCTCGAGTGTGGAAATTGTTCGTCATCTTGCTGTTTGTGTTTTCAGGGCAGCAGAAACCTGTTTCCAGCGTTCTCTGGCTGTGCGAGAGCCATCAACGTGGCAGCAGCACCCAAGTTGTGCTCAGATTCTTCACAACTTGGCTATACTTAACCAGAGCACTGGGAATACTGACCAAGCTGAGGCCTATTACATACGGGCTCTCGAAATTGCACGCCGAGCACCGATTACCCACCATTTTATTTTGGCACACGTGCTCAAGCACTTGTCTCAGTTTTACATCAATGAGGTGAAGTCAACAGCACACAAGGGGATTTTATTTTTTTTTTTCTTTTCAGGTCGTTAGCCCGTCCCCCGCGCAGCATGAGACGGGGTTTTGCAATCACGCGATGCGTGTGTGCGTCCGTCCGGACCGTAAAAAAAATTTTGCCGTTTGAGCTTTCGTCATCAAATTTCAACAAAGCTTTATTATAAGAATATGGAGAAGCACAAATTAATAATTTGGCTCAAAAGGTTAAAGGTCAGCGTCACATAAATTTTCATCCAATCGACTTGAAATTTTAAGAATTTGCATATTGGGTCACTGAATTGGTTTAACAATCAAAAGCTATAGCCCAGACGCCTATTGTTTTTTTTTAGATCAAAATGTCAAGGTTGCATAAAATCGTTGATTTCCATCTGATTGACTTGAAATTTGAGCAGGGTTTGCATATTGGGTCACTGAAGCTTATTGATTTTGAGTTCAAAAGGTCAATGTCGCTTAAAATCATCAATACATGTATTTTTGTAGTTTTTCTTTACCTGGTTTCATCATGTTTACCAGACAGAATAAGAAGAAGTCCGAATACAAAGCGGACGGGCTTTGCATTTTCAGATTCTTTCCAGTTGTTAATTGTAATTAGCATGCCACTCTTACCCCCCACCCCCCTCCCAATCACGGATTATCTTTTTTTTATCACGATGGATGCTGTCATGTAAAATTGGCCAGCTTGGTTAATGCTTATTCAGTCAGACAAATATACACTGACATAGAGAAATCCCATTAATTTGGCAACTGAAGAAGCCAAGTGGCAGAAACAATAAGCCTCTTCATAAACACTTATTATTGATTCTTTTCGCAGGGAAAGTTGGAGGAAGCATTCCCCTTGTTCCAGGTTGCTGTGGACATACGCTGTAAGACTCTGGGTCCAACTCACCCCAGCGTTGCCACAGCCTTCGTCAACATTGCTGTGCTGTACTGCCAGATGGTGAGGCCTTTATCGTGAAGCTCATTCCAGACTAGCCAAGTAACTGTGGCTCTGTGGATTGTGTAAACTGAGCATAAAGATTACGTATTCATTACCTCTGCCACCAAAGGTGAAAGAGGTTATTTTTCACCCCTTTCTGTCTGTCTGTTTGCTTGTTTGTTGGGTCGCCGAAATAGGTGACCCTTATTGTCAGTAATTCTGTCTGTTTGTTTGGATGTTTGTTCGGATGTTTGTTCGTTTGTCACAGCATAAATGGTAGTAAACGTGGGCCGATTTTGACCAAACTCGGGTGGTAGATACCTCTTATGACCTAGTGCTTTGGAAATTGTGATGGTTGCTAGGGATGCTTTGGTTCCCTAGCAACAGCCGAAAAACCTTCAAAATCGGTACCGTTCACGCGAAATCAATTCCGAAAGCCATTATCCCATGTGGGCTTATGAAATTTGGCATGCATCATCTACAGGTGATGCTCTAACAAATATATTCCGGTTTTTGTGATATATGGAATAGTTTACCCGCACGCCCCCTACAAATGGGGTAGCCCGAATGGCGAAAATTGAAGGTCCCGAGCGACCAGTGGAGTGCATCGATCCAATGAAACTTTGCAGGTTCATAGCACGCAATGAGTGCTAAACTTTGCCTCAGGACATATTGACCGATATTGCTAGGTCAGGGTCAAAGGTCAATTAGTGCAAAAATCGATAATATGCGAGAGCGGAGGTGCCTTCGCGCCAAATGCTACTCCTAGGTTATGGTCAGATGGTCATGAAAATTCACACTAATCATCTGGAATACATTGTGCACAAAGATCGAGCCGGATTTTCGATTTATATCTTTGTTCACCCACAGCACCCCCTCGAACTTTGGGGATTTCCGATATCAAACCGCATTTCGGTACTTTTCATTCAAATTGATGCCAAGTAGTTATCAGTAGATGGAACTCGATGAGATTTGGTATGCATAATCTTTAAGGTGATTCTCTATCGCTATTTGACATCCATTTTTTTTCATATATTATAGTTTCCAAATGGTAACCCTCTCAACTTGGCTGTCCGAGGGCCATTGAGCATTCCTGCTGAAAATTCAAGTACACTAGCTCCATGACGGTTGAACCGAATCAAATGAATCTTTACATGCTTATAGACCTAATGAGTACTATAACTTTGCTCATTTGCATAATGACCTATCTCGAGTAGGTCAGGGGTCAAAGGTCAATAAGTGCATTTTTGGGTGAAATTACCATTCAAGGCACCCTTGCTCCTACACGGGTAACCGATACGAATGAAAGTTCATAGGTACAGAGTACTCAATGTGGTATACAACTTTGCGGACATATTGACCTATCCGGCAGGTCAGGGGTCAAAGGTCAATAATGCATTTTCGGCGAAAATACTACATTCAAGGCACCCTTGCTCCTACACGGGTTAACCGATACGAATGAAAGTTCATAGTACAGAGTACTCAATGGGTACTACAACTTTGCTTCAGGACATATGACCGATCTCGGCTAAGTCAGGGTCAAAGGTCAATGAGTGCATTGTTCGGGCAAAATGACCATTCAAAGCCCCCTGCTCATACACGGGTTAACCGATTCGTTGCAATTTCGTAACTACTTAGTACAGCATTAATTCAGATCAGGGGTCAAAGGTCATCGGATGCTCGGCGACCCATGGCCGCCTACCGGCTTGTCTGTTTGTGTGCAGGATATCTCAAAAAGTTGTGGACGGCTCCAGATGAAATTTTGTGGACAGGTTTGTTGTGTGACAAGGATGAACTGATTCAGTTTTGGTGTTAATCCTGGTCCAGATATGGATCTGATAAAAAAATTTTTAATGATTCTTCACCATTGAGAGATAGTTCTAAACCGATATATAGCACGATATCTCAAAAAGTTGTGGACGGATTTGGGTGAAACTTGGTAGACAGGTTGAGTGTGTGGCAAGGACGAATTGATTCAATTTTGATGAAGAGCCGAATCCGTACCTGGATACGAGAATTTTTTAATTCTCAAGGTGATTCTTCACCATTGAGAGATAGGGCCAAATACGATATAAAGCATAATATTTCAAAAATGTATTGAGACTGATATGTTCTCATGGATCAGACATTACGTGACGGAGGGATGCACTCTACCGAGTGGCCCTTCTAGTTTGTGTCTGTTTTAGGGTTGGGTTATCCATTCATTGGAGAAATGACAAAAACGTGATTTTTCAGTTAAAATGCTTTCCTTTGACTCCATTTGCCATAGAGATTGACATTCCATTGATGACCACTCTCATACTTCCCTCCAAGGTTGTGTGAATCATTACTGCCCTGCTAGATATTGTGCTTGCAGCCTTCACCACATCCCCACCCGACACTAGAGCACAACCACAGGACATCGGTGATGAGTTCCATTCGGGTAAATTCTCGTGGCTTCCGAATGTGGAATCATCTGGTAACTAAGAACGGTAGTCGGTCGAGTGCATATCTCCACCAAGCTGAACATTTTACGTTTTGTATCCCACTGATCGGCCAGATCTGTATCAGGATCTTCACCAAAGTCAAAATTAATTCATCCTTATCACACACCCAACCTGCCCACTATGTTTTGTCCGAATCCATCCATAACTCTTTACTCTTTAAGATATCTTGCTCACAGGCAAACAAACAGACATGGGTGAAAACATAACCTCCATCCACCTTACGTGGTGGAGGTAAAAATTAAGAAACATTCTTGGATCCAGATCCAGATCTTCACCAAAATTGAATCAATTTGTCTTTGTCACACACCCAACCTGTCGGCAAAGTTTCGTCCAAATTTGTCCTTAACTTTTTGAGATATCCTGCTCACAGACAGACAAACAGATAAATATACAAGAAAAAAATCAAAAATTCTCGTATCTAGATTAGGATCTTCACCAAAATCGAATAAATTAGTCTTTGGTCAGACACCCAACCTGTCCACCTTGTTTCATCTGAATTCGTCCACCACTTTTTGAGATATCATGCTATATATTGTTAATGGCCCTATCTCTCAATGGTGAAGAATCGCTTTGAAATATATATTGTTTAATTCTCCTATCCGGATCCGAATTCAAATCTTCACCAAAATATAACCAATTCGTCATTGGTAGATACGTAACCTGTCCACTAAGTTTGATCTGAATACGTCCATAACGTTTTGAGTTATCGTGCTGCACTCAATACATTTCTGGCTCTATCTCTCAATGGTGAGCAATCACGTGGGAAATTCTCAGATCCAGCTCCATATCCAGATCTTCACCAATATCGAAAAGAATCGTCCTAGTCACACACCCAACATGTCCAACAAATTTCATCTGAATCCATCCATAATGTTTTGAGATATCTTGCTACATATCATTTTCAATCGTAGATGAAGAATCACTGAAAGAATTCTAGATCAGGATCCACATCGAGATCTTCACCAAAATCTAATCATTTTGACTTTGATACACACCCAACCTGTGTACCAAATTTCATCCAAATCCATCCATAACTTTTGGAGATATCCTGCTAACAGACAGGAGTGAAAACATAACCTCCATCCATCTTCAGTGGCGGAGGTGATAATGAGTGATTTATAGGGGGGAGGGTTTCCTGAAAGTTTGTGGAGTGAGCCTATAAAAAAACGATTATGTGCTGAATGAGAGAGCATGGAGAGAGGGCGAAGCTAGTTACCTTTTGCTTCATATAGTGTCCTGTTGGTCTAGTTATGTTATATCAAGTTTGGACCAACTCGTCTGACTTCCGGTTTGAAAACCATCAATTACAGAGCCTTGGTTTTGTGACATTTGGGGGCTCATCTGGGATTTGAACCTCGTATGCAGGACGCCTATATCGTTAAAGTTTTTGCCCATTTTCCCATGTTACCAGCACACAATGGACTTCTATAGGTTCACTATTAAAGAAAATGGAGTACATTTCCTTCAATGCTTCATGCTCGCTTAAAACAGATGGATGGTCTGGCTTGTAAAAGGTTTGCTCAAAACTTAAATTTGTAGTGCCAGTTTGCATGTGCATTGATGATACTTTTGCTAAACCATTGTTCATACAGAAACGATATGATGAAGCGCTGCCTTTGTACAAGCGAGCACTGGATATATACGAGTGCAGCATGGGTACAAGGCACCCCCGCGTAGCTGAGACTTTCCACAACATGGCTGTGTTAAGGTGGGTGGAGGTCCAGAAAATTGAGCTCGTCCAAAAAACCTTTGATGAACTCAGAAATGTTTGGTGTGCAATAAGGACCTTTTAATGCTCCACCACCCAAAACCATACTATGATATGAACTTTTACCCATAATGAACGAGTACCCACAGTGTCCAACAGCATGGTGCCCAGATATTGCGCCTTTGAGCTGTCTAATTTTGGTTTGATTATTGAGCTGACCATAAACTGTAACCCTGAGGTTGTTCAAGGCAAGGTGTTCCATCATTGAGTGCACTATCCTTCGAAAAAATATCAAACCAAGCACTTGTAACACTAGCTCTTGGACATTTAAGTTCCCACAGTTTCTTTCTGAAAGAGTAGGTGATTATGCGTCGGCACTCTGGCTATATTCCTGCACTAATGTGTATAGATACCATGTGAGTGATGCAGGTGCTGCATCAGTAATCAGTAATAATGCGGCTGGTAAGCTTAATTCATAATTTAATCCATTATGTATTTGCTGATGATGACAAGTACTTTCAATGGATGAAATCAACAGGACGGCAATTGAGGTATACTGACTGCCATGAGAAGCGAGGGGAAACTGACATTTTGGACGTTAACCCTTCGCTGGAGGAAAACATGCAAAGGATTAACTCTGATAAAGGGTTAAGGCTTGAAATGTCAAGTTCTCTTTGCTTCCCATGGCGGTTAGCATACCTTGATCAATATACTGTTGATATCATCCATCATTCGCAGATCGACACGAACCTCACTATCAAGACCGGTTCTTCATTCGACAAGTTCTCACAGTTGTGTCCATAGCAGAGACGAACACAAAATCTAAAGGAAGCAATTTGTTTTTTATTTAATCACTAGAACAAACATACAGTAATGATATTGCTTGTTTGCACATTCTGGAGTTTTCAGGTTCTGGAGATTTTTTTTTTTTATTTTGCTCGCTTAACATGTCCTCCGCTTGACCTCCATCTGGTGTTTCATTAACATAGCTGTCTCTAGCTAACCAGGCTGGCTCGGCTGGATTATAATCTCCTGGCTTCACCAGCAGTGGGGAGTGTGCAGATGAAACTCTTTCATCCCGTATAATCCCCACTGATCCTTACTCTGGATCCTCACGACCAAAAGGATGCTGCCTGCAGATTGCAGTTGGGGGTGGAAGTTAATCTCTTTCACTGTTGTAATTTTATTTTTCTTTATTCCTAAACTGGCCATCGCATTAAAAGGAAAGCCTGAATTTTAATAAAGGCTTTGCAGGAATAGGCTTTCATTGGAACGGAGTGCAACAAAGCCGTACCATTTCTTGGATCATTTCCTCATCCTCATGAATCCATCTTTTGCTGCACAGCTCATTTCTGTGATGCTTGGAAGTTGGAGGTGCTTCGTTTTGTGTAATCTTTGGGTTTGTACGTCCAGCAGGACCACACGGAATAAGTAGGTCTTGTGACCATAATTCACGCATCACGATTTGCTTGAACGATAATGTTACCTTGTCACTGAAAACGTATTGTGGCAGAGAATACTCTCCTCCACATCGTTGCTTCAAATTTGAACCAAACAAAGGGCAGAATATTGTATGTACATGTGTTTTGGGTCAGGTTTGAACCACCCACGTACGTCTGTGACTTTTATAAATCTTCAGATTAATAATCTTGATGGTGAACTTGGCCTTCCTCATTTTAATTTCCTTTTGTTCACATTTGCTATCCAAATCTGCAGAGAGAACAAGCGTTTGCTCCAATTCACAAACCTTTTTCTGTTTAATTTTCCTTCAGCATCAACTTCTCACCTCCCTCCCCCACCAATTCTAACACTTCCATTATCCCCCTCCCCCACCCCCAACCTCTTCCCACCACCATTAACTGTATCATGCACAAACTAGAAGGGCACTCGGTGGAGCGAATACCTCCGCCACGTAATGCCTGATCCACGAGAACATATCGGGCCAGATACATTTTTTTAATATCATGCTATATACAGTACTGTATCGTTTTTGGCCCGATCTCTCAATGGTGAAGAATCACTTTAAAAATTAAATAATTCTCGGATCCAGATCCGGATTCAGATCTTCCCCAAAATCGAATCAATTCGTCCTTTCCACACACACACACACACACACACAACCTGTCCACCAAGTTTCATCCGAATCCGTCCACAACTTTTTGAGATATCCTGCACACAAACAAACAGACGGAAAGGGGTGAAAAGATAACCTCCTTCACCTTCAGTGGTAGAGGTAAAAAGGTTTGAAATACACAATGTGTCAAGATGATATTATAAATCGTTAAAAAAAAAAAGTCGAATCCCTTTAGAAAGGTATGGGACATAAATCGTAATGGGGTTGCTCAAACGGTTAAAGACCAGGAATGGCTTAGAGTAGTAGGTTGTAGACAGCAACCGCTCAGGGTAGTACTACCATTCTGACGTAGGAGCGTTAAAGTGGTGCCCGGAACCATCTTGCACTCTCCGTATCAGGATTACTGGTCTTGCTTTCTGTCTCACTCAAACTAAAGCCACCGGGCTCGCTTTAATCTCACTTTCTTGCAAACAAACATCACACACTTTTCTTACTCACTCATTTTTCACTCCTCACTTTACATTCTCTCTTTAATTTCCCTTTATTTAAGGCCTGACCTCGATAAGGACTATTTAGTCCGTGACTGGAGCCTTCAACATAAAAAATAACAAAGAAAAAAAAAGAAGAATGGTGGTCAAATTGCACTGATCCCACTCCATAAGTCCACAATTTGACCAGAATACTGACCCCAAAGGCCTGTGGGAAAGATTATTATGAATAATAATAATAATAATAATATGATTAATAATGTCAGCATTGAGAATTTTGCAAATTATACAGTGAACTCAGTATGTTGTTGTTGCTGTGTATGAAGCATACACCATTTTAGTCGAAACAGTCAGTCGTCCTTGCGAGTAAATTTCTTTGTACATATGAGGAAATATATTTTCTTTAACATTAGCACTGCTCGAATAATTACTCAGGGCTGAAGGAATATCCTAGGGGTAGGTACGCACTGAGCTGTCTAGCCTGGGTTCGAATCTCGACCCAGGTATAAAATGTCATCCTGGTGTTTCACATTCAGGGTGATTCATCAATGTGTGTGCCGTCCCTCAAATGGACGTTAAACTGGTCGTCTGGTCTGCCGGCATTAGTTGTGGATGTTAAAGATCCCCCAGTGTCCTTCGCAAAGAGTAGGCAAACTGTCACTTGCACCATGAACAAATTACAAATTCCTACCCTGACTACCACTGGCATAAACTGCTTTCAGGCAGAACAAAATACACAGGACACACACACACACACACACACACACACACACAAACACACTGTGGATACTTTGGAGGTGGATACTTTGAGACCTGGTAGGTCTCCATTCCATGTCCTGAAACCCACACATGTGTGTAGATAGCAACCAACAGCAACTTCCATGTGCGCACACACTCGTATGTACACGCACACATGGAGGTGAATGCTTTGAGACCTGGGAGGACTCACATATGGAGATAACAACCAACGACACACTCAAAACCTTCCACTGTTTTCCTCCCCATAGGTATGAGAAAGGTGATTACGAAGAAGCTGCAGTGCTCTACAAACGAGCACAACAGATGAAGGAGCGAGAACCATGTACAGTGAAAAGACCATCCAGGATTGAACTTCCAATCAACAATAGTTCCTGCAGCTCCCAGCTACATATGCTGCTGTGACTGGCCTGGACATATGTATCACGTGCACTCCATTGGAAGTTGTAAGTTCGTGTTTAGTGGTCAATCATCAGTGCGTTAATTTGGTGGTAGCCTGTATTGTGGCTCGTTGTATTTTCAAGAGAATATGCTCAATACACAGCAAAAGGTTTCCAGTAGATTGTCACTGCATCGCTCACCTGGTGGATGGTTATCTTTCTATATACATATATATATATATATATATAATATATATATATATATATATATATATAGTAAATGCAAATTTGCATGATAATGTCTGAACGGGGTAACATCATCACCACAGCACGTATAATCTGAATGGTACTTCATTTAAAAGCTCTTGGGTCTGGACAGTGCATGCGGAGATCTACAAATATCGATATTCATGCAATTTCGAGTTATGTGCATTTTTGTTACGCACATTGGTAGTGTATAGGATCAGTACCGTTTTTGGCGCACCTACCGGAGGTAAAAAGACAACAACAACAATATAACCACAACTATTCAGTTAATTCTGTCAATGTATAATTACCTTTCTGTCGATTTATTTCACCGAGAAACATTAGCAGTCATAACAGTTATTGATTATATATATATATATATATGCTGTCAGAGGACATTCCTAGCAAGCTCCATAAATATTTCCACACTCCCTTGGGAACAAATTACCTTATAAACAGAACATGGGACTCCTTACCAATGCTTCCACTTTCTTTTCATGCACATGTGAGTTGTACAAAAGAATGCTGTGCCAATGCCTTGTGTGAGCAGAAGCACAAAGTTTCATGGGCGGTGTATGATCTCAGAGTCACTGTTTTGCATACCTACCAGAAGTAACACTGATATAACCAAAAATTATTCAGTCAATTCCCACCAACCCACCCCCTCAGATTCCCCAAGGAGGCTGGGAAGGTGCGGGCTGGAGGTGAAGATGGGAGAGGGTGAGACACTGGATGGGGGAATGTCCAACAAATTATTTCCTTTTTGTCAATTTACTTCACTGAGAAATCTTAGCAGTCTTAACAGTTAGTGACAATTATGCGGACCTACGGTTGGGGGTGGGGTGGGGGAGGACTTGAAGAAAAAAGGGGGAGCTGCAGACCTGAGTTTGGGAGGTGGTCAGAGAGGGGATAGAGAGCTTGGAGAGGGGGTTTGAGGACTTGGGGTGTGGAGGGAGCTTGAAGACTTGAGGCTGGGAGGGGTGGGGGAGGGTGGGTTGAAGAATTGAAGGAAGGGGTTGAGGAATTGAAGAAGGAAGGTGTTGAGGACTTGAAGTCACATTTTACATTATGAGGAATTTCCATGGGTCCCTGCCATTATGCTCTCAAAGCACATTCCTGGCAAACTTCCAAAATATTCCACACTCTATTGGGAATGAATTCCCTTCCAACATCCCAGTGGAACTGGGTTATCCGCTAGTCTATACGCAGTATACTGAAGCAAGTGTTTCTATGTCCGCTCTATAACCATTGGTTGGGCAGCCGGCTTGCCGCCACCCACAATGTAGCCTGAAAAAAAATCGTATGTCTGCCATTTGGTGCTATGATAATTTGCCTAAGACATCTTTGAAAGTGTCATATTCTCAATCGCCATGCCCGTTCAAACATCCATGCCCGGAATAATTTTTCCGTTCAGTGTAAAACAACCGAAACAACTGTTCAAGGGATCATCAAAATATCGAAAGGTTGGAGCCAATAGGCATCATAAGCCTTGTGAAGGTGACAGTACATATATGGCTCAGGCTTTAGGCCTTATAGGCTTCAGGCCTCTGGTGTCAGCTTATGGCCCAGTGCAATTGCACTTATCTGAGCTATATAACCATGATGTATTTATTAGATACGCACATAAGCTGTAGGCATGTTTTTGCTTCATGTACATAAACTGGGTTATTTATATTTTAGGAAGCGATTGAGTCAGATGCCTGTTGCCTATACACCACCCAAATAAAAGGACATGTCAGATGAACGTGTTGCACGCTTGGAACAAGATCACCCGTAAGGCGGGTTCTCTGCTCGTAATAATAACAACACATGCTCTTCCATCTCTCACAATTGTCATCATGAGACAGAATTAGTACCGGTGCATTTTTTTGCAGAGGTCAAACCATGGGGTTAAGTGGAACCGGATGATTTCAAATGAACAGGTAAACTAGGTCAGTGAAAAAGAAAATGATTTCTGGTCGTGTGGATGTGAAAATGTGGTGAAGTACAACCTTACATACACACTGCATGGTAATGAACACGTCTTTTTCATATACAAGATCTTGACTCATGGAAGAGTGATGTTGCCGACAGTAAAAAGCAAAGGACTGACAGTGCAGTAGTGAGGCAACAGTTGGACACTGATCAAGGGAATGAACACACTGGAAAAGGTGAGGAATGAGAAGAGGGAGGGGGAGGTATAGGTATAGAGGTAGAGGAAATGTACTAACCTGCAAGTAAGAGGTTTGGATTATATCAAGTAATGTGGGTAGACAATATTGTGGGTAGGAATTGCAGAGGGGGAAGGGGGCAGGAGATAGTAGTACACTGCCATTTTGAAGTTTTTGAGGGAAGAATGTGTTTGAACCACCTGCGGAAGTCAGTTCCACAAATGGAAGAAAGGTGGAATAAAGGAGTGATGGTGAGTTTTAATCCCTAATTTTGGGAGTTTACCCAGATGAGGGTTATTGTAAGAAAGCATTATCCTGCTTGAGTTGGAGAGGGTTGGAGGGCTGAAAGAGCAGTGGGAGCAAGAGCGGAGAAAATTGGGTGAAAAACATACAAAAACCAGAGATGCCACAGACCTGTCTGTGATGTGAGAGCAACAGGATTTGCACTTCAGCCTCATCTTTATTTTTTTTATAAGAGCGAAGCTCATGAAAGAGCAGACAAGATCTGACAGGGGGATAGACATCAAGGGCATAAATGAACAGGAGCAGAGGAAAGGAAGGAGTGGAGGAAGCACTGCAACTTGCAAGTAAGATGGTTTGATTAAGAAAGGTTAATGGGGGTAATAAAGATCAAGGGACTGCAGAATTTGGGATGACAAGAGATAGCAGTGCACTGCTTGCTTGAAGCCCTGGAGGGAGGAATGAGAGAACAGCTTCCGAAAGGTGGTTCCATAGATGGGAGAAGTGAGAAATGAAAGAGTTGAGGTATGCAATCAGCCTGGATTCTGGAAATTTAACCAGGAAGGGGTATACTGGAAGAACACGAGCATCCTGGATTAGATCGGGAGGGTAGAGGAAAGAGAGCAGAGGGAGAAATATTAGGGAAAAGGCAGTTTTTAAAATAGCAGAGGCCACTGACCTGCCTGCAATGAGAAAGGAACATACCTTGTGCTTCGGCCTCATCATGGGAGATACCAATTGTTTTGACAGCTTTAGATTCCCTGGAATCCAGGAGAGATGGATGTGATGCTGGTGCCTTGTAGGCCACGGGTAGTGATCTTGTTAATCAGAGCAGGATGCCAGACTGTGTCGAATGCCCAAGATATGTTCAGGGAGGCAGTCCTGACCTCTTGTTGGAGATTTAGGGCTTCAAACTGTTGCTAAGTGAGAAGCAGCAGGATATAGATTTGTGACTGGGATGGGTGTGAGAGGGCACATTGCAGTCCATGTCAGTTGGCCTGATGGAACAACCAGATTGTGTGGTGTTGAGTTCACTTCCTAACATCAGTCAGAGAGATATTGGCTTTGAGAAAAACATTGTCAAAGGAACCAGGAGGACAGAAGAGGAACAGGAGAGGTTGGATGTAAAGTTGTCATTGCCAGGCCATAAGGGAGGATGTGACATTATCATAGATGTGTGTTAGGAAGTTCACATATTGAATCAGACCCACAAGTCATAAAAGACTGAACTGGACGAATCGTGACCTTGGAGGTGGATCTGTGAGATTGTGGCTAGTCACGAAAGGGGTGGAGGGAAGGATGGTTAAAATCATGATGGAAAGTAGCACTGTGCGATTGTGACTACAGGTCATGGGGCGAGAGCTTGTGAATGAACCAGAAAGGGAACAGAAGAGGTAGGAAGAAGAAGAAGAAAAATAAGCTTGTCCAGTGCAAGTGTTTTGTTGAAATCACTCCATGGAGATCTGAAGCATTATATGTTTTGAATGGAATTAACTGACCAATTAGTTTTGAATGAAAGATTTCAGAGAAGAAGAATTTTAAAGGCTTTCTTATGATCCAATATGGCTGCCATACCACGTGACTGATTCGTTAGAATAGTAATGTGGTAACAATACCAGCTGGGGTGACATCATTGTTAACAAACTATATTCTCCTTGGACAATACCAGCTGGGGTGACATCATTGTTAACAAACTATATTCTCCTTGGGTAGTTGATCACAAATTTAAAGTTTCACATTGATCTGTGAAGCAGTTTCAGAGAAGAAGATTGTTCAAGGTTTTCCTGTAATCCAAAATGATGGCCAAACTACATTGAAATTCAAGTACTTTTGTGACCTTTAAACCTTTGATGACCTACTTTTTAGGTGGAGGGGGGAGGATTCCTTAAACAAACTTGAGTTCTACCACACCAAAGATCATTTTAGCCAATTTTGATCACAATTCCATAAGCAGTTTCGGAGAAAAAGTTTAAGTGTTTGTGGACAAACGGACGGACGACGCACCATCCCGTGAGCTCACCTGAAGTATGTTCCAGGTAAGCTAAAATGTATCGGTTGAATTTCAAAGCTATTCATATTTATTTGCTTCATGTGAATGCCAAAAGAAAGGTGTGTTTAATGGAAGGAGTACAGACAATGTACTTCTTCTTCTTCTTCTTCTTCTTTTTGCGTATGCAGCACATGGTTGCAGGTAGCATCATTAGTTGAGGGTTGGTGCACTGTGCTGTTGATGCAGTTCTACCTGTATGCTGGAGCAGGAATTTGGAAACTGGCCAGGGTGCCAGCAATAGCTCGCCTACTCTTCGTGAAGAGAATATGTACTGCGTGGATAGTAGGAAGTGAGGAAATGCACTAATACGATCCATTGTGTGTACAATAAAACTATTGTGGATTTTTTTTAAACCATATGGTGTGATAAGTTTCGTTATAAATAACCACCCTCCCCCTGTATTATCAGTGCACTTTATGCACATTCTCAAGGTTCTTTTGGGGATATATTTAAATATAGTTATTGATAATTGATGAGTCATCAACTGAGATCATGGACCATCAACTACTCATCTGGAAAGGTTGCACTTGGGTTCACCAGCATATTAACATCCCTGGCCGAAACAAAGCTCCACATTTGAAATTGTGAATACAAGACAAAGTTATTGCATGGAATAATGCAATAATTTTATGATTTCATTAGTTATCCCAAGCCATGTGATTCTCAATCCCAGATATCATCCATACCCTAAAGTTGATTCCCTGAGAAAAAAATTTTTCACCTCTACAGTTCTTCACCATATTATCTTTTACATTCTCATGTTTTTTTTTGAACCCTAAAGTTTACCACTCACTTTTTTCATTTTATTTGCATCATTTTAATTGCATCATGCTCTATGGGACCTGTTTCTCTTTGCATCATAGGAATGTCTGTTTATCGGACCTCATTGATGTCTGTTTATTGAACCTGATTAATCTCTGTTTATTGGACCTGATTAACGTCTGTTTCGTGAACCTGATTAATTTCAGTTTATTGGACCTGATTAATTTCTGTTTATCACACCTGATCATTTCTGTTTATTGGACCTGATTAATGTCTGTTTATTGGACCTGAATAATTTCTGTTTGTTGAACCTGATTAATTTCTG
>CM068955.1:101057445-101075860 GCA_035128595.1 Eptatretus atami | reverse complement strand
TTATAACATTTATATTCATGATTACAAACATCGCAGTACGTTGTTTTCACCATATTTATATCACAAAACTTTGCTTAAAATAAAATTTTCTTGATGAAAATTCCGTTTAATTAATAGGTGAATCTGTGCTGAAAACCATTTTATCCTCCAACTTTTATCACTTAATAAATACAATGTATCAAGACACATAAGACAAGTTTCAATCAATCTCTTCATTTGTAAAAGATACTGAGAAATATGTTCGAGGATGTAAAATTGAATAAAGATAAAATATAAACAACTATTGGATAAAAAACAATTATGGTGAATAATATGGAGTCTTCAATTTCCCTTTCGGGAAGGGCTTTTTAGTAATCGGAAGAACATCAATTAAAAGGTAGCTCTAACAAAAGTTCTCCTCTCCTTCTGGCAATAATATTTCAAAACTAGAAAGCAATGAAACAAGAACAAGTTCAAAAAAGAAAAACCTCCATGGATGAAGCTTTAGAAAGAAAAGATAAGACCATCCGTAATATGTCAAGGAGAAATTTGTATTTTTTCAACAACCCGAAGATGTAAAATCCCCCTGGAAAAAATAAATTAAAAAAAAAATTAAAATGTTTTTTAAATAATCAAAGTGTTGAATGACATTTCGTTCAATAGTAGTTTAAGGAACCATTTACCAATTACCTTAATATAAAAATGTAGTCGTTGAATCTGTTATATGAAAAAGTATATAGATATAGATGGTAAATGTTTTTTTCTCCTAATTAAATATGAGTCATTATTCAACTGAAGTTTTGAAAGATTATGAGAGTGATGATATATCTGTTGGAACAGAAGACAGTGATGATACCAAAGAGTTTGTATTGAAAGATAGTTAGAAAGTAGTTTTAATGAGATGATTGTGAAAGCACCAAGAAAGTAAACCGAAGATGATACCGAAGATGAAATTTTATTTGGAATGAAATTTTCTTATAAATATGAAATAAGTTTTACTAGATTTTGAGCCTCTTGAATTTCCTGATTCTCCACATGACAAATTTGAGATTGTCCTGCATTGAAAGGCGGGGATTAAACAACAGCGTCAAAAGCCTATAAAACATGTAATCTGTGATTATCTTCTAATTAATGATAATAAAAAATATAAAAGGAAATATAATTTCTTGAGATTTACACAAAAATGAATTGCTTTACAAGATTGATTCGAGAATGAAAATGTAAAGTATGAGGGTGATAATACACCTTTTCTTACAAAGAGAAGAGACAACAAAGACGACCATGTTCGCGTGGATTGATTATTATATTAATTAACGATTGTCATTTTTTCAGGGAAATATCAACACAAGATATTGTTATAAATAAAATAATGGATTATCTTGAAATTAAACCTGACTTTGTGATAAAACATTAGAGTTTCCAAAAAAGCCATAAGACAAGTAAATAACTCTGTTTTCCAAATAATATAAATGAATGACTTTACCCATTTGGGAAATAAAGATAAAATTTAACAACCATAAAAATCTTCCAAATCATTATTGATATCTCATAGTTTGGTTCAAGTGGACTGGAAAAACCTGCTCAACTTGTTAAAGATGTTCCTTACTTCCCAACTTTTTGATTAAGATTAATTTAATAATTTTCCAAAGTCGAGTTTTAACCTGAGTATACGATCTAAGCTCCACAAGGTTTTAATTGCTGGTCTTCAAAGAAGATATATCGGTTTTATGTTAACCTTCAAAACAAAGAAATATTACAACATTGAAGATATAATTCATCTATTTGTGATATCATACAGATATAAAAAAAATCAAAGCCGATAACTTGTATCTTCGGTGATATACGGATGATATACCTTCTCCCCAAGAATTGGATAAATCAAAAAATGAAACCTCGTTACTTTGATGATGTTGTTAAAGAGAGAAACCAAACCGGTTAATGGATAGCTACTCACACATAGAGGGAGACATTCTTCTGTAATTTGGTATTATCTTAGTCAATCATACTTTCCACTCCCTATGTCTCTCATATAAGAAACAATGCTAAACTTTATTTTTTCAATAGTTAATTAAGTATATATAAACAATTTTTGGAGAGACATTGTTCTATCATCCATGTAGTAAAAAGGAATTGGGGATTTATATGAAGCACACGACTGAAAAAATATATAATAAATTTTGTGAACACGATGAGATATTAAGGATATTATTTTTTAATTATAACAATTAACATTATAAATGACGAACTATTATATAAATCTGTGGAATCTGCTTCTGGAAAAAACTTTCCATAATAATAGGTTCTTTCTAATAGTAACAAATGAAAAATATTGTAAATTGCTTAAAAAAAGCACAATGTAAGTTCGTAATTGTATCAATCAACAGACTAGAGCAATAGACCTGAAAAGTAGAAGGTGAAGATTATTAGCTATATTTCAGTCCCGAGGAGCATATGCGATTGAGGAATGAAGGTCAAATACTTGAGGAGTTTTTCTCTTGTACAACAAAAATATTCACATTGTTAGAGTGAGTAACTAACTAAAATTGGGGGTCTTGGGTATTTTAAGAAACTAATCTCAGAGGAATGAGGCAAATTATTCAACATCTGAGTGGTAATGGAGTTAAGATTTTATCATTCGATTTGAATGTTAATGAAAAGAAACTCAACGCAAACGTATGAAAAGCAGAGATACAAGTTATTAGTGAAGAAGATTACAACTTCGTATTAATGTTAATAAAGAAATTTGATGAAATATTTTAAAGAAAAGGCTTTATCTTGAACACATCTACTTTAATGATGAAGAAAAAGGAAAATTTCCCATGTTGACCTTTATAATTCAGGTGAATGAATATTTTTCCAACAATAAATGGATGCGAAAGAAGAGCAAGAAGATTTACGGAGCCATCAAGATTGGGTTTTCAAAAGTCGTAAACAACAGGAAGACACAAGAAGAAACGCAGACAGAAACTAACGGGTGAAGAAGCATTGAAAGAAAACAGAGAAATTTTTTAGCCACTTTAAAAACTTCCCAAGAAAAATTCCCTAGATGCCTTCCACAGTTACCACAATAGAATATAACTCCTAAAACTCAAAGTTAAAAGATTCAGTCAAATGACGGAGAAAAGAATTAGTGCATATAGAGAATTAGAAATATGATGATGGATTATTTTCAAAAACTGGAAGAGATTAATTCACCCCCTGATTATATGTGAAAGGTTCTTCAAAAACAATAGATATTCAGCGATTCAAAAACCAAAGGCAAGGACTCATTCCAACAGAAACAACTAGCAATATTTTAATCTTGTTCAAAGAAAAGGGATTGATATTTAATTATGAAATTAAGGTTTCTTGAGTTCGCTCAACCCCCCTGTAACTAACGTCCGAGATTAATGTTCTTCTAACAAAAGATGGAAAACAAGGTTCAACTGTGAGGATGAATCAAAGTATTTTGATAAACCCATTGGATATGAAAAATAAGGATGATAGAGTATATATTGAATCTGCTGGACTCTCTTAATTATAGGGTTAGTCTATCTGGTAAAAGTAGGAAGAAATGAGAAGGAGAAACACATTATTCAGGCTTTTATGTTTCCCTTGGGTTCAGGTGTAGTTTTCTTCCAAATGACCATCACAATTAGTTTAATAGACTTTATTGCTGTTAGGTCGTAAGACGGCGGAAAAATAAACAATTGTTTTTAATGAAGCATCAGCCATTTTAGACCAAGTTGATGAACATGAAAAATAATTAATAAATGTCCAATACAAAGACACTAATCTCATTAAATAAGATGAGAAGCACAAATCCTTAATTTAAAATTTTCACAACAAGCAACCACACATCTCATTCCAATACCCACTACAACTTAAACGCAAACAAAAGAATAATGAAGCATCCTTTATTGTCTAATGGAAACTTAATAATACCTTGTTTATATTATATCACCGAGAAAAATGACAAGTTATGTTATAATATCCGGGAAGTGGAACAAACACGATAAACGAATCTCACTCCGGAGCATAGAGATTTGCAAATATCTTCCGAAATTGCTCCGCCTTAATGAAAGAACAGGGTGAATAACCAAAAATATTGTTATCGATATTCAAACCATATTTCAAAATCAACGATTGAAACTTAAATATAAAACTGCAAGGTATTGATTACATAATGAATCATTCATTTAGAGAGTTATTGGTTTCTCCTCAAAAATATTGAACTAATGGGACGCTTTTTAACAGTGATATTGTCGTTCAAGATATCCTCAGGCATAAATTGGTTATTAATCACTGTGATTTGATGATGGCACTTATAATGATGGAATAAGAAACAAATACAATATTTCATTCAAGCCGCATACCAACCCCAATTGGTTATAAATTTTAATATGGAACCCAAAAATATTGTTATCTACCTGTTGTCAGGAAAAACCATATGGCAGAGTAAATTTAAGATAACCGACCAAGATAATCGCATGATTTCTTAATGGAGAAATTATATCATCAGAATTCGCCTAACGTGAAGTTTTCCAATAAATAAATACGAATGTAATGTGAAAAACTACGAGTTTTGGGAAAATATGAAATAATAGCAGGGGATGGGATGTCCTTTTCTCCATACTAAAGTGGAAGGTATATATCTTGGTAGAGGATTACTATAAACCTGAAAGACAAAGGGGTGTAGGACATCAATTAGAAAAAAAGGAGACTTGGGATAATTGATACTCTAATGGGGATAGGTTCAACTATTCTTAAATCATAAAGACCTACAATTGGTTCAACTGCTTCTGCTGTGGAAATGTGCGGGTGCGATAAAAGTGTATAAAAGATCCCAAAAGAACTCATAAATTTCAAGGCAATAAAGAAATTTAGAAAAGCAAACTCATTGTCTCCCAGAACAACGAAATAATTCAAATACTTTAGTTCATTTTATTCACCAGGAATTACAAAGACAAGCATAATTGAAAATTTTTTTTTTGACTCCCACCCCTTTTTGACTCCGCCACACAAGCCCACCCACAGCCCACCACAAAAGCCACATCACCAAGCCTCATCCACTGCAAGCCCCACCCACGCAACCACATCCCCCAAGCCCCAACCATATCAGCCACATCTACGCAAACCCCACCCAAAACCCCACCACCATAAGCCACTATCCACATCATCATATCACATAATTAATGATTAGTTTATTAAGTTCCCACACACAACATGTTTATTTAATTTTAAAAAATTGGCTCCACCCACAGCAAGCCACATCCCACACAAACCCCATACATCACACTGCAACTCCACCCACAACACAAAGCCCCATCCCCCCACACAAGCCCCACCGACGCAACCCCACTCAACACAAACTCCACCCACAAAAGCCAATCCCACAAGCCTCACACCCACCCACCACAGCCCACCCACACCACATAAGCCCACCCAACAATCTCCACCCACACAAGCCTCACCCCCCTGTGTGCCCCCACCCTTTGACCCACCATCCCCCATCCCACCCCCAACCCTTACCCCACACACACACACGGGAGGGGAGGAGGATGAGCGAGGTGGGTCGTTGGGGAGCCGCACCTACGCCCCCCCCCCCAACCCTAACCCCCCGCCCCCCCCGTTAAATCTCCTTTATCTTTCTTGTAATTCAAAATCAGATAATTATAAGGAAAAGCATATATGAATAAAACAAGATTACAATACATTGAACAAATCTCTTTCGCACAGTCTGAATGGTTTGTGGATTTGAAACTCTGTCAACATATTCTGTTAAAACAAAGAGGGAAGAACAATAGGGTAATTATAAGATGATTATATATGAATATTAATAAAATAATGAAATATAACATTTTACCTCCAGAAGATGAGTGCATGTTCAGATTCCTCCAGAAGATCAAGTTGGTGTGTTTGGTTCATCCAGACAAGGTGTTTAAACTAAAAAAATAATAATAATATAATAATGAGTCAACACTCAGAGAAGATATAGACAGAGACATAGAGACAGAGAAATGAGACAGAGGAGAGAGAGACAGAGAGAGACATAAAGACAGAGACACCAAGCCACAGAGAAACCACACACAGCACATATAAACACACACCCACACACACCACACAGGGATAATTTCTTCACCTTTGACGTCGATCATCAAGGTCGAGGACGTGAGAGGAGTTTCTTTCCAGCCAACAAAAATGTCTATTCAATTCTCTCTGAATGATTGATGTCGTTAAGGAGTCAATTCATTTTTTGTGCCACTCCGTCGTGATATGCAAAAGGCCACCTGTTCCCAGATTCAGTTATCATGATGTTTCTTAATTGGGGATATCCTGTTAGAAAAAAGACATACAATAATATTGGTTGTTTCGTGATTTAATTCTGTATAAAACAACAAAATAATGAATGGATTCAAGATCTCACCTCTCATCTTGTGAAAACGATTGATTCTGCAGGGTCAGAGTTCTCTTCTAAATACTCATTCTCTGAATAAGACCAAAATTCTCTGATAAGACTGAATAAGAAACGAAGTTTCGCTTTGGTAATAAATAGCCTCGATTGATGACATCATCGGAGATTACACAACAATGGGTTTTTTCAGGGTGTCTCTCACATAGAAAATGAGTCGCATTTTTTTCCTTCGGTCTCAAGCAGTCTGACTCATTTTAACACGAAAAATGAAACAGCTTGCTTTGACTGATTTTGAAGAAAAACTTACAATAAAAACACATATGTTTGAATTTGGAAAGACCATGAAAAAATAAGAGCATTACGAGAAGTTTATCATTTTCATTTCTGGCACAACAAAGACACTTAAAAACCAAGAACCAAGTTCCAAGTAGCTTGTGA
The DNA here is from genome assembly GCA_035128595.1 of Eptatretus atami. Taxonomy (NCBI): domain Eukaryota; kingdom Metazoa; phylum Chordata; class Myxini; order Myxiniformes; family Myxinidae; genus Eptatretus; species Eptatretus atami. Next base: position 101,069,049 of record CM068955.1, on the reverse strand, counting down.
ATATACTCGATGGAAATAGAATGTTATAAAAAATTAAGTTATTCCCAAAGTAGAACATGGACAATATTCCGTTGGTTCAACTGTTTTGAAAAGTGGAATGAAAATAATGAAAGGGAAGAAGTGCTTTATCAGTAAGTCTCATCTTTTATAAGTCTCAATTTTACATTTCCTTGTTTGGGAGGGAAAGGGGATAGGTGGGGAGAAAATCAGTCCCTCCTGTTTTTGGGCTATTGGGCTTGGTCAGAAAGTTTTTCCCTTTTCCCCAATTATTGAAATGGGCGTCCCAGAAAACCCCATTTTTTTTTATTTTTTTTTTTTTTTTTATTTCAAATCTACTGGTGACACTGAAAGATTTTCTTGGATTAAATGACATGTTTCTATTTATCAGGCCTCAGTCTAATAATTTCAAGTCAGCAAAGAGATGCAGCTGCTTGTCTGCCAGCAGAGAAATGGAGTACTGTATGACACTGTGTAGTCATCTGCAAAAATGGAAGAGAGGGATTAAACCAGATCATCGAGAGGCCCATTAATAATAGATTAGGAACAAGACTGGACGCCACACTGCTTGGGGAACTCCATCATCCACTGGGGAGAGGGAGGGTGAGAGGTCCCATTTGATGGCAACACATTGACTGCGTGAATGGAGAAAAGTCATAAATGCCCAAGGGAAATGGACAAGGCTTTTGGTGGCACAGGCAGAGAGCTTGGAAAGCCTAGCAGAAATGCCAAACTGTGTCGAATGCCCGTGATATGCCCAGGAAGATGGTGCTAACTCTGTTTGAGATGGAGGGCCGCTCCATCTAATTGCTGAGGGCAATGGAGTGGAAAGACGACCAGAGTGGCATGAATTGGAAATGGAATCAAACTGATATTCAGAAATCAGGTTGTTTTAAACAGGAAGAGAGCATCGGCAAGCAATGATGGATTCCATGGCTTTGCTTGAACTGGAAGCAGCTCACTGGACTAATCGTGGGTAGGGTCCTGTTTTTTGAATCCTTCTTCATAGATGGGAGTGATTGTTTGCTGACTCTATGGCAATGGGAAGGTGCCAAGGAGAGGGTTGACTCAAATAAGTCTGATAGAGGGTGAAGCAATAATGCAGAAGCAGGATTGTGAGAACATGACACTGATGCCATTGGGCCAGTAGAAGGGTGGTGATAAAGAAGGGAAAGTGGGTATATGGGGTAAAGAAGTTTAGGAGATAGGAGTGTGTACAGAGCATACCTTTTAGTCACATTAATGCTTCGATCTTGCAATCATCATGGATGGGGTCCACAGGATGTAACTACCAAAGACGTCATTATACCTATATCGAAGAAATGGTGTGTGTGGCTCGCAGCTACCTCTCTGTGCTCAATCGTGTCACTTAAACAACCCCCACATAACATTGTATCCTTATCTGAATGATACAAATTTCCTTTTGACATTTCCAAGAGACTCCAAAAATGTCTTATCATTGCGTTGGTGGACATTGATCATTATTTTTGAAGAAACATTTAATTCAATACTTTAATGCCCATACAGGATCGCTATGGAGCATAAAATCTCCTACTGCCCAACCCTTTCATGACGTCAGAATGATTTGCTTAATGCAACTCTAAAGAAATACCATTTTAAACTATCATGCCATATCACGCTCTAAATTTGACGACGGAGCGCAGAATGGTGGAAGTCCAGCTCTTTGCTTTGACCGAGATCCAGCCATAATGGTGCATTCTTCAAGTCGACAGCGAGGGAGAGAACAGGATGGAGGGATGAGGGGGGGTTTCCTGGGCTTCGGAGGACGCGTTATCAGAATCACAGCATCACACGCAAGAAAAGCTTGCGCTGGGATCCACGGCTTTATCCATATCCTGCGAATCAACCCCATAGCTCATGAGCGACGACTACCGATGACGCCGCTGGAAAGTGCAGCCCTCGTGCTCCGACCCAGGAATCTAGAGATCGAGTCGAGGTCGTCATAACATCTCTGAAGCATCTGAACCCGCTGCCATGAGGTTGGAGCTCTGAGTCCATCTCATCCTCATCCTTGGCAGGTAGGACCAGTGCTTGGACCTGTCGTGATGAGAACTGAGACGGTGGACCCGAAGCCGTGGCGCCATGCGGCAGACAGGCGGACCGACAGTGCCCGGGTAAGATTGACGGTCTTGCCCGCTCGCGGATAAGACTCGTAGGGGAATGAACGTGAGCGGAATGAGATCACTGAAAGTCTGTTCTTAAAACCGGGCTGATGGGGCCATTTGGACTATCTGTGGGTGGCGACCATTATTCTCAATGTAATTACTAGCAGTTATGCGCAACATAGGGCCATGTTTCACCATCTAATGCTCACCACCTGATGATTACCACAATTCTCAAAATGTCAAATGTTTCACCATCAACGTACGATCAATCAATCGTGTTTCCGTGACATACCAGATGAGTATTGTAGGAGCAGCAGAGCAACGTGGAAACTGCGGGTTCTCTCCAATGCTCAATTTCCATCGCCCCAGGAACCCACCTGACCTTTCCTCGTGCGTTTGCGCTTAAAACGTCCCCGCGACCCCCCGTCAACCTGGAGCACCTCCTCACACACACCGGGGGGCCGCATTCATTAACGCCTACCAAGTGTTGAAACGTTAATTAACCCTGTTCTTGCCTCATTTTCAGGCGCATTTGGCTCTTCGCTCTGCCCCGTGCCTTTCATTTTCACTGCCTTTTTTTCGTTACGGTGCCAGGACGGGAATGTTTGGTCCACCTAAAGGGGAGGAGGGATAAGGAATTGCACCTGTGTAGGTCTGGCAGTGTGAATGCAGCAGGAACAGTATCCTTCACAAAGAAGCATGGACATCATAATTACTGCAGTATACACTATATAGTCCCCAATGGTCTTAGACGTTACGGTTCTGATTCTGACATCAATTTTTGATTGGACGTCATTACATTAGCCCCATCAATAGTGCTTTTGGATCTTATGACCCTGATTATGCATCCTAACATTCCAGAGGAAATATATTTCAAATTTACAAATTCCTGCTGCTTTGTTCGAACGTACAAGGCTGGCCAGCCTGATTTGTAAAACACAAGATGGTGGGAATAATGGGCTGTTAGAGTAGTAGTAGTAGTATTCGTAGTAGTAAAATCAACAGACAAAAATTGAGTTAAGGGAAAACAGTGCGATTATGAAATAATTGGATCATCGTGGCACAAAGGAACGGAGTTGCAGGAGAATGGTGGGAACAGGGTCTAAGTGGATGTCCGTGAGCTCAGAAGTGAAATTGGGAGAGCCATGAGGTGGTGGATGCCAGCAGACTTGTCATCCTGTAAAGGAAGAGTTTGAGACACCGGTCTCTTGGCAGGTTGAAACTTCTGATGATATAATGTGAATCATACTCAAGTTTTATCCAATAATCCTCCAAAAAAGATGTCTAATTGGATCACGAGAAATTTAACATCGATCGAAACCCGTAAGTTAATGTCCCATAATAGCAATACAAAGCAAGAGTTCCAACTTTTCATCCATGGCGCTGATTTATCCAAATCCATGGGGTCAGCTTGAAATTATTATTCATCGTGAATATCAACTTCCTTCCTTTTTGCTTTGTGAAGTTCCTTTCAATGAGTCATTTAGGAAGAACAATTCATGTATTGTTTCAACACTCATGATTCTTGGGCATCTTCAAATGAGAATATATAAATCAATTGAATTTTTCTACCTCGGCCTGGCAGGATAATCTTTGAGTCGTGCACACTGGACCTCTGTGCTGTCCTTAACACTGGGTTTGAATCCGACCTAGGTAATAAAGAGTCACCATGGTGTTTTTCGCAACAGGTGGCGATACATGAGTGTGTTGTCGTCCATTCGGATGACGGTCAAGCCGAAGGACCGGTCTGCCAGCACTGGCGTTGGTGACGTTAAATATCCTTGTGTAGTGTGGTTCGCAAAAACGAAGATGAACTAATATGTAAGATCAGTAAAGGATTACGTGGGAAGAATAAAAGTAAGGAAAAATAATTTTTCTAGCATACAGTGGAGGAGGGTTTGAAATCTGCCATGTTTGTTTATCTAATAAATAGATGGCTTTCCTGGGTCGTCGCATCATGGTGGAAGAATATCTTGCCCTGTTCTGTGCTCCACTTTCACAGAGAAGATGTTCAATGCCAGAGGGCCACGAGTCGTATTTTTGAAGCGTGCCTCCATTTAATGAACAGGAGTTTTAGAAAGCCGGCCAGGTACGTACCGATTATCAACAAGGAACACAGCTCGAACAAACTGAATTTAACATAAGAAATAAATAAATCGTTGTTAAAAACCAAGTTCTTTGTTGCAGAAGTCCAAGTTAGCTTACTGCAGTCAATGATGTACGCAATGAAAATCCGAAGGCAAGCGGGCAGCCTTCCAGAATCGTTACAGCAGGTCCTTCTGTCCTCAGGCAGCCCGTCATCGTCGCATGCATCCCTCCAGAATCCCACAACCGGTTACACTCTCTAATTCTAAATGTAACATTCGCCTCATTCTTTCATCCCTTATTCCTCGAGTCTGAGGAACCGCTGCCTCCCGTGTGGTGATCTCATGCCCTCCCTCTAGCCTTGTAGATGCTGCCCATAGTCACACCATGCTTCCCCGATACCACCGCTTGGCCCTTCTCTAAACTAGTAAACCCCTCCCAGATCACCCCTTTCCTTCTCCAATCATCCACTCATGTGCCGATTCCTTTTGTCCCTTGCTCCCCTTGATCTGGTGTCACTCGTGAACCTGTTTCCCTCCTGTCATTCAGATCGCCCATGACCTATATTGCTGTGTACATAATATATAACAAACTATGTCAGAATGTCTGTCGCAACAGAGGAACTTTTGTCTTTTCACCCTCGTTGAAGGAGTTACTGAATCCTTGAGCTGAGAATCCTGGAGGATGGATCTGGCTCCTCAAAATGACTCCACAATTCCTGTGACAACAGACATTATAATTACATTCTGCAAGAAACAATTTCCAAACCACATCCTTTCACAAAAAAAAAACCCAAGAGGTACCATCACTGAAGAAAGTACACACGGTGATCGGTAGAAGCACATACCACCGCAGTGAAGAAGTTTACGTTGTATTCCAATGACTGGCTGCATCTGAATCGCCAACTGATGGGTGGAGCCTGAATCCAGAACCTGAGCAATCTCTGCAATTGTGAAGAATCACTTGCAAAATATTTTTTTTAAATCCAGATCCGAATCTTCACCAAATGGAATCAATTTGTCCTTGGGCACGCACCCAACCTGTCCACCAAGTTAATCTCGAATCCATCCATAACCTTTTTTGAGATATCCTGGTCACAGAACCACAGACAGGTGGGGTGAAAAAACACAAGCTTCTCCAACCTTTGTGTGGAGGTAATAACAGGTGAAAAAATTGCCACTGACTCACAAACATGAATGCTTTCCTCAACCCCTTTTGGTTTGTCTGTTTTTTTTTTATACCAACTCCACTGTGATCTATACACAAAACCAACTCAAATCTACTGCCATCTATTACTCATGACCACTGGTAATCTGAAAAACCTGACAGGCAACACCGATGTGCCCATCGTCAGCATTGGTAGTAGAGGTCTGTGGCCCTCTCTGTATTCTCCTGCCCCTTTTGGTCTCGCACCTTCTGCCCTCTCTCATCTCCATCACTCCCGGGTTCTCAGGGCACAGCATGGTCTGCCAGTTAACCCACTTTCTTTGTTAAAAACTCCCAAAATCCAGGCCTCACTGATCACCTCCACTCAATTTGGTCTCTTTTCTCACCTGTGGATCAAGCTTCCTGTCTTGTTCAGTCACATTCTTCTGTCCCAGACCTCAATGACAGCTGTTCACTACCTCAAGGCCAATACCCCATTCATACTCATGAATCTTTTCTACGCCCAAATGACCCGATTCCCAAGCACTCCCCTTTTCCAGGTTATTGTGATTTTTTTTTCCCATCTCCTCACCTCTTTTTGTTTATTAGTTGTCAGTTTGGGTTTATTCGCTTCTGTTTCATCCACATCTTCCTCGAACTCTTTCTTCTTGCTGTTTTTCATTCAGCTTGTGTGCAGCTTCTCACCCCAAGGTGTCCTTACCCCCCATCCCCTTGGATTCTCCTCTCACCTCTGCTCTGAATGTAGAATGTCCCCGCTTTCCATTCGCTCAGCTCTTCCAATGAGCCTGATCATGAATATAAAAAAGCTTATTTTTCCTATGGTATTTAAAAGCCTCTTTGAAGATACACAATCCCACCTCATTCTGCTGTTTTTCATCAACCAGAGACTTTAAGACCTGATTTATTGCACAGAGAGATGATATTTTGCTCTCCGACAATCAAACACTTGCATAGTTATTCAAACCGATGGATGTAAGGTGGAGCATGATGTCCTGTTTGAGCGTTTCTACCTTCCCCCTTCCTGCCCTAACCTCCACGATCCTGGTTATAGTATGTTCAGAATCCTCCTAACGCTCCATACACATCGATTCCCTATACCCATTTCAACTTCAATGTCCAACTTCGTTGAAGAGGCCATATTAAGCCCCGGTTGATCGTGTGAGCAGTTACATGCAACTGACTTCAGTCCACTTCTCGCTGTAAAATTCTGGAAACTGCAACATCCTCCACCAATCTAATAGGAAATTCTTTCATTTAGACTCGATTTCTGTGACAGTCCCTTGGGGGCTGCTCCATTGCACATTTATATGGAGTCGTGCACACCTGGATGCACCTTTTTTGTGAGGAGCCAACGTGGCCCTGCATGATGGAGCTGAAAATCAGGGCAAGGATGGCCCGTCAGCTAGAAATAATCAAATACTATTTCACCAAAGAAGTTGAGCTTTTGTTCCACTTTTGAAAGTACAGTATGTCTTCTGTTGTTAAAGTTGGCCTACATTCGCTAGGTTTATCGAATTTGTAAACTGGCTGAATAGATCCTAATTATGGCCTTGTTGGTCTACATTATACCCCCATCTCTCAAAATGATCATGATGTCACATTCAAACAGCACATCCACTTTCAATTTTGAAAAACGTTCTTGATGTACCCATTTCTGCATGAGGGGCACATTAACGTAACGTCAGGAACATAGAAGCTTCTTTATACCGGTGAATCCACACAAGAATTAGGAATTTGACCTTTTTTAAAGTCTGAGGTTTCACCTTACATTGCACTGAAGGATCTCAGAGCAAACATTCGTGGATTAGCAAACAATCAAAGCAGATTGGTCGATTCGATCGCCACCAGGTGTCAAAAAACGATGCAATGATGGGCGGAAATGAAATTTATTATAATACAGCTGAACTGTGCCCTTGCCAGAGCACAAGCTGAATGACTCTGAACAGTCATATGGTCATCATTAATTGGTTGCCTCGTACCAAAGATGACAGTTCATGGTGTGACATCCGACACCTAGAAACGTGATTTGTTTACAGTGTAGGAACTGTTCAACGAAATCAAAACAACACACTGAGAGCAGGCAATGTAAAACTGGTGTCAAGAAATATCCAAGACACGAACATGTCACGATCTGCATTTCGGGCAGGAATTTGTCTTCTTTTTTAATCAGGGTGGTGGTATAACTCACCCACTTTCTACAAGATACTGGTGAGATCTTCCAACGTTTACGCAATGACACTTTGTGGCAGATGGGTCGCACTGGTTACTTTGTCTTCCGATGGATTGTGCACACCTTGATCATCGCCCAGCAGTGAAACACGAGGTGGCAGTTAAAAAAAAAATAATATTATTATATATATATTTACAAGATGCGAGGCTCATTGAAGATAGACAGTGAGCAGCAAGATAACAGTTGGATGGTAATAAGCAAGCAATAACAACAGGAGAATGAAGAGTGAAAGAGAGAGAGTGGAGGGAGAAACAAAACCTCCAATAAGAGGGTGCAGTGGGAAGGGATTAATGGGGGGATAAGGATTGTGGGTAAAGTGGCAATAGCATGAGATGTTGTGTACCACTGCCTTGAAGCCTTGAAGGAAAGAGTGAGAGTGGCAATCCTTTTGCCAGCAGTGTTCGCACATTGGGTGTGAAGCCAACAGGCTTTGTGTTTGGGCGGCATTGTGCGAGATGTCGCCCAATATTGATGAGAGGTTGGATTCCAAGTTCATGGAGACAGATGTGAAAGGCTGGGAGCTAAGCCATTGGAAAAAACAAGGGCTCTCCATGTTTGGAGCCATTAATATGCTCTAAAACAGAAGATTAAGTAAATTAATAAATAAAGAACTTGTCTCGATTATGGAGCTTGGATACCATTAACACAGTCATGTGAATGTACACTCAACAAAACATGACTGAGCATGGAATAAAGGACTTTTCCCTCTGATAGAGTGGAGTAGTTCTGATTTCTCATTAAAGGACTGAGAATAAATGGAATAATGGACTGAGAATAATGGAAGATATAATAAGAATAATGGAAGTGCCCAGTCTGCACTGTTTTTGAGGCCAATTTTTGCTGTAGGTCATCCTGTCTGATGTGAGATGATCAATTCAAGAGACAGAACCTCTTCCAGTGGTGGTCCCATGGAATAGATAGATTGGGTTAATTTGGAAATCCCTATGGAGTGGATAAGGCTGAGCCATGACATTCTTCGGATTGAAGGGCATGTTCCATTCGTCAGAAACAGATCTAAAATCATTTCCAGATCAGCAGAGAGTGACACAGCTGCTGTCTGCCCATTAGTGCCTAGAGTTTTGCACAACACAAGGGTGGGGTCATACGCAAAAAGGAACGGAGGGGTTTTCTAGAGCATCAAGAGAAGGTCATTTATGTAAATGAGAAACAACGCTTGAGTCCACCACTCCAACCTTGGGGCACCGCAACTGCATGGTAGTGGAAGCAAAGGGTTCCATGGATAAGCTGGTCGAGATTACGTAGCTGGGTGGCCCATGTGAGTTTATTAGCAAGTCACGGATTTAACGCCAGGCTCGAAAATTTCAAAGCTCGCGCGACTCATTAATACACCTCAAATGCAACAAGGAGAATTTTAATTATAAAAATAATAAAGAAAGTTCTCCAGTGTGGACCTTTAATCCCATCAAGCACAGTTTGTGATGCAACAATTAACACAAATGTCTCACTAATTTGGATTGAGTTCTCTTCCCAATCAAAGGTTTTCCCCCCCAAAAGTTTCCAGTGTCTTTGGATGAACATACAACTCCATCGTATGATTCATATACAGGTACAAAAGAAAGGTAGACATCATACAATAGGGGTCTGTATCCCATCATGTCCATGTACACCCCCCAATAACGCTGATATATCCTTTGTTTTCTTCTGAGCACTGTGCTGTTGTCCACTTGGCTTACAACACCTGTTCCACTAGCAATAAAACGAGCACTGGTAGAGCGCGTACCTATTTGACGGCAGTTTACATTTGTAATCCACTGATAGGCTGTATCTGGATTCGGACATTAACTAAAAATCAATCGCTTGTCGGTTGTCCACCTAACAACTCATCCAGCACGTTTTTGTCATACCATCCATCCACAACTTTTTGAAAACGTCATGCAATGTATCATTTTTGGCCAAAACTCTCAACGGTGGAAAGAACGCTTAAAAAAACAATCAAAACTTTCTGCTATCTGGAGCCTTCACCAAAATCCTTAACCAAAATCAAATAAATTAGTTGTGGTCACACATACCAACCTGTCCACAAAATTTCGCCCAGGTCGTCCATACTTCAATGAGATATCCTGCTCACAGACAGACAGACAGACAGACAGACAGACAGACCAACAGGGGTGAAAACATACACTCCGTCCAACCTTTGTTTGTGGAGGTATCAGCTTTGGCAACGCACTAGTTAAGTGGTGAAAGCTCCAACGAAAACGGTGATAGGGAACAGCTGGCTCAGCAGCGATAACAAGCTGATTGTAATGGAACACCGCCTGTCCCAATGCCCCGTCCATGGAGCCACATCCAGGTACTAACCGGCTCGAACTCTACTTCCTATTGAGGTCCAATGGGATCGGGTGCAATTCAAAGGCGGAAACCGAGAAAAGGCTTCGAGAAGGTATTGTGCAGAAAATGGTAATTCTGAACAGACTTGCAGCAATTATGGAAAAGATCCTCTTTTTAAAGTGCAGGAAATCCAGCCGTTTCACTGGGATCACACGGACAATGACTGGATATTCAGTCCAGATGCAGTGAGTGCTTAATGGCTATAATCAAAAACGGATTGGCAGATATTTGTGGTACATCATGTCGATATTTCCTGTCGGATTGCCAGATATCTGAAACTATTACATCTAAAATGGATTGACAATTTCGATATATGATGGATGGAGGATGCACAGTGAAAAACTGGATTGTAGCAGGTATGACGTGCGGATTGCAATCAAAGCTAAACAGACCTACGTTATTTCAAAAGCTTCCTGAGACAATTGCGGAACATGGCAGGGATGGAGAATTATTTTATTCGACAGCTGGCTTTGTTCGCTGAACTTGCAATCCGTAAATGTGAGCTTGTCTGACATTTCATTCGGGCAATCAAAACCCGAGGCTGAACAAAACTACGGGCAGCCAACATCACCACGATAACTCCGAGAGATCGTCACGGTCTTGTTTCGATGCAACAAGCCACGTGGATTACGCACGGTGGAAGACCGTCGTGGGCCAATCCATGCTGAGCGCCGCATACGTCACTGGCAAATGGTGATTGTGACGTCATAGCCCTTGTGATGGAAGCTACCCAGATTGGAAGCATTTATAAAGAGCAGATGTACAAAATACAAAGGAATTCGAGAAATGTCATTGAATTTGTTGACTCCGTCTCGTCGATGAAAGTGTCACTTGTTTAATCAAGGGCCCACTGTAGCCAATCGCAAAATTGGGATGGAGGGCACTCCCTGCGGTGATGGAAATCAGGCCCCTACTTCCCAAACTGCCTCTCTTCGTGGCGTTCAAGATGCTCGGCAACTCGTAACATGTAAATTTCACCGGCTGTCATGTCGTTGTGGCCAGCAACGTCAAAGCATAGCCTGGAGTCGTGCAGTCCGTGACTCGAAACCAGAAACCCGTTCATTTGAAAAAGATAACACGGTGTCGGAAGAATGGATATGGCGTTGCGAAAATGACAGCAAAGCAAAAGGCAGGAGTTTTTCTTCCTTACTTGAACTGCTGTGATTTTTCACAGGACCTTCCTCACGAGGTTCTCATGAATCCCACAGGGGACCTTCGTAAGGAAAGGTGTCGAAATTCCCGAAACAGCCTTCTTTAAACCAGGATGCCAAAAATTAGCATAAATCAAGCGAGGAAATCCTGACAGCAACTTCCCACTGAGTGAAATTACGCAGATGGCAAAACCAGTCCAATGCAAATATATATGCATAATAAGGGCCTTTGTGACTCCGTTGGCGATCTCCAGCCATTTACCTCTTTGTTGGAACACACTCGTCCTGGAAGCACGACACAAGATAGCGCCCTACAGCGTCCCTTGGTGTCACAGAATATGTGCTGTGATTGAGATGGGACCACAAGACCTGGACTGTAATAACGCTCTTCCATAAAGCCTTGATATGAAAGACGTACACGTGGGATCAAGAGGGATGGTGTCAGACTGGTGCCAGACAGGTGCTGAAATAGTTAATTTGTGTGTTTCCCATGGGATTC
>CM068955.1:100994550-101004708 GCA_035128595.1 Eptatretus atami | reverse complement strand
CTCCTGTCTCCAAACAAAATTAACGGGAATCGGATCCAGGGGTATGCGAAGCAACCCTCCATTCCCCCAAAATACGAGCTTTAAATTATTTCCGAGAAGCAAAATGGCATTTCAAGGCAAACAGGGGCAGGAGGGATTAGGTATGAATTTAGAAATGTTAGACTCCATGGCCCAGGACGAAATGACCATAAGAGGAGTTCCACAACCGTTACACTCTCTAATTCTAATGTGAACATTCGCCTCCATTCTTTCATCCTTTATTCTCGAGTCTGAGGAACCGGCTGCCTCCTGTGTGTGATCTCATGCCCTCCTCTAGTCCTTGTAGAGTGCTGCCCATAGTACCATGCTTTCCCGATACCCACGCTGCCCTTCTCTAACTCAGTAAACCCCTCCCAGATCTACCCTTTCCTTTCTCCAAATCATCCACTCATGTGCGATTCCTTTGTCTCCTTGCTCCCCCTTGATCTGGTGTCACTCTGTGAACCTGTTTCCTCTGTCATTCAGATCGCCATGAGCCTATATTGCTGTGTACATAAATATATAACAAAATGTCAGAATGTCTCTCGCACAGAGGAACTTTTGTCTTTTCAACCCTCGTGAGGAGTTACTGAATCCTTGAGCTGGAATCCTGGAGGATGGATCTGCCTCAAAATGACTCACAATTCCTGTGACACAGACTTTATAATTTACATTCTGCAAGAACATTTCAAACACACTCCTTTCACAAAAAAAAACCCAAGAGGTACCATCAGAAGAAAGTACACGGTGATCGGTAGAGCACATACCACCGCACGCTGAAGGTTTACGGTTTGTATCCAATGACGGGCTGCATCTGAATCCCTACTGATGGGTGGACCTGAATCCAGACCTGAGCCAATCTCTCAATTGTGAAGAATCACTTGCAAATATTTTTTTTAATCCAGATCCGGATCTTCACCAAAATGGAATCAATTTGTCCTTGGCACGCACCCACCTGTCCACAAGTTTAATCCGAATCCATCCATAACTTTTTTGAGATATCCTGGTCACAGACACACAGACAGGTAGGGGTGAAAACACAAGCTTCTTCCACCTTTGTGGTGGAGGTAATAACAGGTGAAAACATTGCACTGACTCACAAACATGATCTTTCCTCACCCCTTTTGGTTTGTCTGTTTTTTTTTATATCAACTCACTGTGATCTATACACAAAACCAACTAAAATCTACTGCCATCTATTACTCATGACCACTGTATCTGAAAACCTGCAGGCAACACCGATGTGCCCATCGTCAGCATTGGTAGTAGAGGTCTGTGGCCTCTCTGTATTCCTCCTGCCTCCTTTTTGGTCTCGCACTTCTGCCCTCTCTCATCTCCATCCCTCCCGGGTTTTTCAGGGACACGCATGGTCTGCCAGTAACCCACTTCTTGTTAAACTCCCAAATCCAGGCTCACTGATCACCTCCACTCATTTGGTCCTCTTTTCTCACCTGTGGATCAAGCTTCCCCTGTCTGTTCAGTCACATTCTTCTGTCCAGAGCCTCATGACAGCTGTTCACTACCTCAGGCCATACCCCATTCATACTCATGATCTTTTCTACCCCAAATGACCCGATTCCCAAGCACTCCCCTTTTCCAGGTTATTGTGATTTTTTTCCCACTCTCCCCACTCTTTTTGTTTATTAGTTGTCAGTTGGTTTATTCTTTCTGTTTCATCCACATCTTCTTCGAACTCTTCTTGCTGTTTCATTCAGCTTGTGTGCAGCTTCTTCACCCCAAGGTGTCCTTCACCCCATCCCCTTGATCTCACTCTCACCTCTGCTCTGCTGTAGATGTCCCCGCTTTCCATTCTGCTCGAGCTCTTCCATGAGCCTCGATCATGAATATAAAAATAGCTTATTTTTCCTATGGTATTTAAAAGCTCTTTGAAGATACACCTTCCCACCTCATCTGCTGTTTTCATCACCGAGACCTTTAAGACCCTGATTTATTGCACAGGAAGATGATATTTTGCTCTCGACAATCAGAACACTGCATAGTTATTCAAACCGATGGATGTAAGGTGGAGCATGATGTCCCTGTTGAGCGTTCTAACCCCTTCCCCTCCTGCCTAACCTCCACGATCCTGGTTATATGTATGTTCAGAATCCTCTAACCTCCATACAACATCATTCCTATACCCATTTCATTACAATGTCCAACTTCGTTGAGAGGCCATATTAAGCCCCGGTTGATCGGGTGAAGCAGTTACATGCAACTGACTTCAGTCCACTTCTCGCTGTAAATCTGTGAAACTGCAACATCCTCCACCAATCTAATAGGAAATCTTTCTTCATTTAGACTCGATTTTCTGTGGACAGTCCTTGGGGCTGCTTCCATTGCACATTTATATGGACGTGCCACCTGCTGCACCTGTTTGTGGCAGGAGCCAACGTGGCCCTGCATGATGGAGCATGAAATCAGGGCAAGGATGGCCGTCAGCTAGATAATCAAATACTAATTCACAAAGAAGTTGAGGCTTTTGTCCACTTTTGAAAGTACAGTATGTCTCTGTTGTTAAGTTGGCCCTACATTCGCTAGGTTATCGATTTGTAAACTGCTGATAGGAATCCTAATTAGTCCTTGTGGTCTACATTATACCCATCTCTCAAATGATCATGATGTCACATTCAAACAGCACATCCAACTTTCAATTTTGAAAACGTCTTGATGTACCCATTTCTGCCATGATGGGCACATTAGACGTAACGTAGGAACATAGAAGCTTTTATAACCGGTGAACCAACAGAATTTTAGGAACTTTGACCTTTTTAAGTCTGTAGGTTTCACCTTACATTGCACTGAAGGATCTCAGAGCAACATTCGTGGATTAGCAAAACAATCAAAGCAGATTTGGTCGATTCGACCTCCCACCAGGTGTCAAAACGATGCAATGATGGGCGGAAATGAAATTATTATAATTACAGCTGAACCTGTGCCTTGCAGAGCACAAGCTGAATGACTCTGAAACAGTCATTATGGTCACATTTTAATTGGTTGCCCTTCGTAGCCAAAGATGACAGTTATGTGTGACATCCGAACAACCTGAGAACGTGATTTGTTTACAGTGTAGGAACTGTTAACGAACAAAACAACACACTGAGATAGCAGGCAATGTAATCTGGTGTCAAAAATATCCAAGAACACGGAACAGCTATACGATCTGCAGTTTCGGGCAGGAATTTGTCTTCTGTTTTTAATCAGGTGGTGGTATAACTCACCCACTTTCTACAAGATACTGTGAGATCTTCAACGTTTACCAATGACCTTGTTGGCAGATGGGTCCACTGGTTACTTTGTCCTTCGATGGATTGTGCACACCTTGATTCATCGCCCAGCATGTGAAACACGAGGGTGCAGTTTAAAAAAAAATATATATATATATATTATATATTACAAGATCGAGGCTCATTGAAGAGTAGACAGTGGAGCAGCAAGATAACAGTTGGATGTAATAAGCAAGCAATAAACCACAGGAGAATGGAAGAGTGAAAGAGAGAGAGTGGAGGGGAGGAAACAAAAACCTCCAAGTAAGAGGGTTGCAGTTGGGAAGGGATTAATGGGGGAATAAGGATTGTGGGTAAGGATGGGCAATAGCATGAGATGGTTGTGTACCACCTGCTTGAAGCCTTGGAAGGAAGAGTGAGAGTGAGCATCCTTTGCCAGCAGGTGTTCCACATTGGTGTGAGAGCAACAGGCTTTGTGTTTGGGCGGCATTGTGCGAGATGCCATAATTGATGTAGAGGTTGGATTCCACAGATTCCAGTGGAGACAGATGTGAGGCTGGGGCGCTACCCATTGGAAAAAACAGGGCTCTTCACATTGTTTGGAGCTCATTAATATGCTCTAAACATGAAGATTTTAAGTAAAATTAATAAATAAAGAACTTGTCTCGATTATGGAGCTTGGATACCATTAAACACAGTCATGTAAATGTAACACTCAACAAAACATGACTGAGCTATGGATAAAGGACTTTTCCTCTGATAGAGTGGGAGTATTTCTGATTTCTCATCTAAGACTGAGAATAATGGAATAATGGACTGAGAATAATGGAAGATATAATAAGAATAATGGAAGTGCCCAGTCTGCACTTGTTTTTGGAGGCCAACTTTTGCTGTAGGGTAATCCTGTCTGATGTCGAGGATGATCAATTCAAGGACAGAACCTCTTCCAGTGGCTGGTCATGGAAATAGATAGATGGGTTAATTTGGAAATCCCTATGGAGTGGATCAAGGCTGAGCGATGACATTTCTTCGGGATTGAAGGGCATGTTCCATTCGTCAGAACAGCATCTAATCATTTCCAGATCAGCAGAGAGTGACACAGCTGCTGTCTGCCCATTAGTGGCCTAGAGTTTTGCACAACACAAGGTGGGGTCATACGCAAAAAGGAACGGAGGGGTTTCTAGAGCATCAGAGAGGTCATTTATGTAAATGAGAAACAACGCTGAGTCCAACACTCAACCCTTGGGGCACCGCAACCTGCACTGGTAGTGGAGAGCAAAGGGTTCCTGGATAGCTGTTCGAGATTACGTAGCTGGGTGCCCAATGGTTAGTTTATAGCCAAGTCAGGATTTGAACCCAGGCTCGACAATTCAAAGCTCGGCGACTCATTAATAACCTCAAATCAACATGAGAATTTTAATATAAAAAATGAATAAAGAACGTGTCTCCAGTGTGGACCTTTAATCCCATCAAGCACAGGTTTGTGAATGCAACAGATTGAACAACAAATGTCTCAACTATTTGATTGAGTTCTCTTCCATCAAGTCCCAAAAAAGTTCCAGTGTCTTTGGATGAACATACAATCATCGTAATGATCATATACAGGTACAAAGAAAGGTAGACATACATACATAGGGTCATGTGATCATCATGTACATGTACACCCCATTAACCTGATCTATCCATTTGTTTCTTCTGAGCACTGTGCTGTGTCCCTTGGCTTACAAACCTGTTCCACTAGCAACTAAAACGAGCACTGGTAGAGCGCGTACCTATGTTGACCAGTTTACATTTGTATCCCACTGATAGGCTGTATCTGGATTCGGACATTAACTAAAATCTAATCGGCTTGTCGTTGTCACCTAACCAACTCATCCAGCACGTTTTGTCATAATCATCCACAACTTTTTGAAACGTCATGCAATGTATCATTTTTGGCAAAAACTCTCAACGGTGAAGATCGCTTAAAAAACAATTCAAAACTCTGCTATCTGGACCTTCACCAAAATCTTAAACAAAATCAAGTAATTCGTTGTGGTCACACATCCAACCTGTCCACAAAATTTGCCCAGGTCCGTCCATAACTTCATGAGATATCCTGCCACAGACAGACAGACAGACAGACAGACAGACAGACAACAGGGGTGAAACATAACTCGTCCACCTTGTTTGTGGGTAATCAGCTTGCAACGCACTAGTTAAGTGGTGAAAGCTCCAACGAAACGGTGATAGGGAACAGCTGGCTCAGCAAGCGATAACAGCTGATTGGTAATGGAACACCGCCTGTCCAAATGGCGTCCATGGAGGTCCCACATCCAGGTACTAACCGGGCTCGACCTCTACTTACCTATTGGGTCCAATGGGATCGGGTGCATTCAAGGCGGGAAACCCGAGAAAAGGCTTGAGAAGGTATTGTGCAGAAAATGGTAATTCTGAAACAGACTTGCAGCAATTATGGAAAAGATTCCTCTTTTTAAAGTGCAGGAAATCCAGCGTTTCCACTGGGATCACCACGGACAATGACTGGATATGTCAGTCCAATGCAGTGAGTGCTTAATGGATTATAATCTAAAAACGATGGGCAGATATTTGTGTACATCATGTCGATTTCTGTCGGATTGCCAGATATCTGAAACTATTACATCTAAAATGGATTGACAATTCGATATATGATGGATGGATGGATTGCAAGTGAAAACTGGATTGGTAGCAGGTACATGACGTGCGGATTGCAATCAAAAGCTAACAGACCTACAGTTTATTCAAAGCTTCTGAGACAATTGCCGGAACATGGCAGGGATGAGAATTATTTTATTCGACAGCTGGCTTTGTTCGCTGAACTTGCAATCCGTAGATGTGAGCTTGTCTGACATTTCATTCGGGCAATCAACCCGAGGCTGAACAAACTACGGGCAGCCAACATCACACGATAACCTCCGAGAGATCGTCACGGTTTGTTCGATGCAAACAAGCCACGTGGATGTACGCACGGTGGAAGGACCGTCGTGGGCCAATCCATGTGGAGCGCCGCATACTCACTGGCACAATGGTGATTGTGACGTCATAGCCTTTGTGATGGAAGCTACCCAGATTGAAGCATTTAAGAGCAGATGTACAAAATACAAAGGATCGAGATGTCATTGAATTTGTTGACTCGTCTCGTCGAATGAAAGTGTCAATTGTTTATCAGGGCCACTTGTAGCCAATCGCAAATTGGATGAGGGCACTCCTGCGGTGATGGGAAATCAGGCCCTACTCCCAAAACTGCCCTCTTCGTGGCCGTCAAGATGCTCGGCACTCGTAAACATGAATTTCACCGCTGTCATTCGTTGTCCAGCACGTCAAAGGCATAGCCTGGAGTCTGTGCAGTCGTGACGTTCGAAACAGAAACCGTTCATTTGAAAGATAAACACGGTGTCGGAGAATGGATATGGCGTTGCGAAAATGACAGCAAAGCAAAGCAGGAGTTTTTCTTCCTTACTTGAACCTGCTGTGATTTTTCACAGGACCTTCTCACGAGGTTCTCATGAAATCCCATCAGGGGACCTTCGTAAGGAAAGGTGTTCGAAATTCGAAACAGCCTTCTTTAAACCAGGATTGCCAAATCATATAAATCAAGCGAGGAATCCTGACAGCAACTCCCAGCTGAGTGAAATACGCAATGGCAGGACACAGTCCAATGCAAATATATATGCATAATTAAGGGCCTTTGTGACTCGTTGGCGAAATCGCCATTTACCTCTTTGTTGGAACACAATCGTCCTGGAGCACGACACAAGAATAGCGCCCTACAGCTGTCCCTTGGTGTCACAGAATATGTGCTGTGATGTGAGATGGGACCACAAAGACCTGGACATGTAATGAACGCTCTTCCATAAAGCCTTGGATATGAAAAGACCGCACGATGGATCAGAGGGATGGTGTCAGACTGGTGCAGACAGGTGTCTGGAAATAGTTAATTCTGTGTGTCCCATGGGATTCTGCTTGCACGTGATCAGCAAAAAGGAAATTGCATTTGCTTATTGCTTATTTATTTCTTATCTTCATTATCCCTGATGTAGCACAAACACCCCCTTTTATTTGTTGCTCCCTCTTGCTTGTTTGTATGCGTCACTGCTACCTTCTTGTTCACCCCTGATCCTCCACCCCCCCCCCACTCCCCCCCCCCCATGTGAGTCAGAGGTATCGCCGTACTTGCAACAAGGTGTGCTCATGTCAAAAACTTAACATTGTACTGTATATATATATATATATATATATATTATATATACTATATATATATATATATACTATATATATATATATAATATTGTTACGGCTGTGGAAATTCGCAAAGCACCATATAGGTCCTTAGATCAGTTATGCCGATAAGTTTGTGTTCAGATAGATTTCCCACCGTTGTCTAATGGGATTTATTCGTGTCACCCGGCTGTGATCTTTGAGTTAGCCGTTTTTCTTTTACTATCGTTATTTTGGACCAACCACCCACCAACCACCAACCACCTTCTCCACCACGCCAACCACCAACCACCTTCTCCACCACGCAACCACCAACCACCTTCTCACCATGCCAACCACCAACCACTTCTCCACCACGCAGCCACAACCACCTTCTCCCACACCAACCACACCACCTTCTCCACACACCAACCACCTTCTCCACCACAAGCACCAACCACCTTCTCCACACGCAACCACCAACCACCTTCTCCACCACGCCAACACCAACCAGCTTTTCCACTACGCAACCACCAACCACCCTCTCCACGACCACCTTCAACACGAACAACATCGCCTCACCTTCATCTCTGAAGCGACGCCATCTTTGCGCCAGCCACGGCGAGTCCGCATCGAACGGCATCGCTGCAGGCAGATGCGGGGTCCGCTCGCTGCGCGGGTCGGTGATCTCGCGCGTCCGCTCGCCGCGCGAGTCGGTGATCTCGCGCACGTCCGCTCGCCGCGCGAGTCGGTGATCTCGCGCACGTCGCTCTGTGCAAGCTTCGTCCGAGTTTCGGGTCAAGATCGAGAGGGGGCGGAGCCAGTAGGGGTCAGAGTTGAGAGTGCAGAGATCAGATCTCGTCTCTCGGCCCATAAAGGCCGAGCGGAACGCCAGTCTGAAGTCAGTCGGTGGAGTGTCTGTCGGGGTTCGGAGCGCCTGGAGCCTGAAGCCTGCAATCGGTGGAGAAGCTAAGGAGAGCGGAGGAGACGCGAGCGCGACAAGCCTGCTGTGCCGCGCGGAGCTGTATGTTCGTGTGCGAGCCGGACAGAGCTCGCCAACCAGCACCGAACGGTCTGAGGTGATCGGGCTTCGGAACGGTCCGAGCATCGCTAAGGACGGACGGGTTCTTAAAGAGAGCATCAACTCAAAAAGACGAAGACCCGTTCGTTCCTCTCAGGTGTTGCCGGCTGGGCCCGAATCACCAGGCCGCGCCGAGCCGCGGTTACGCTAGCTGCCGTGGGGACGGAACGTCGTGGGTCGCCCAGCGAGAAGGACCTGCGCGGCTCTGGAGCTCTTCGGTCCTCAAAGCTCCATGACATAAAGACCCGAGAGGTCCAGTCTACCCTGTCTTTGAGGGGGGTTTCCCTTGCTTTTCTTTGTATGAAAGTTGTGGCGCGAGTCCGTCAAGTAAAACTGTATAAGTGACTGTACATAATAGATAAACGGTCGTAGTTCCTTTGCATTGTGTTTGGCTGTATAATTGCATGCGTGCTTCCCCATTCATTGCATGACTGCTTACGTGCTTATGTTGTTGTTGTTCATCTTTCATTGCTCCCGTTAGGGGTCGCCAGAGCGGAACATCATTATGATCCGCATACTGATTTGGCACAGGCTTTACCCGGATGCCCTTCCTGATGCAACCCTGGTCACCTCTTACGACACAGGGATAAGGATTGGGTTTCGCCTTGATTCCGGGATGCCCTACACCCTCTCATAGCGTGGCCAGTGCAGAGCACCCATCCTCTAGCGATCCTCCAACCCAAGCCTCCGAGTAGCCGGATTACAGGCGCACACCACTACGCCCGGTTGCTTACGTGCTTATGTGTTGTTTGGAAATAAATGTGCTTCTTTAAATGTTGACCTGTCGTCGCGTCATTTTCCCCAATTGACTCTGCCATCTTGCCCTCGGAATATAGTGGGCTTTTAAATAGCCGATAATAGAATCGGGTCCAGCGAGGCCTCGCGATAATACCCCTCGGTTATCCAAAACAGAGCGAGCTGCTTAAGCGGCTCGTGTCCAAGAGGCCTCGCTGAGGTACAATCTCTCAGTAATCTACCCGCGCGAATAATTAGGTAAATCGATTATTGGCGATCGGACCCTGTAGTGCGGGTAGAGTGCGGACAAGGTTGTGGTGCGCTTGGAGCACACCCGTGATGGTTTTCAGCGTTGTTCCGGAAAGTCGCGACTGAATTGTCTGTCCGGTGGCGTACGGCCACGATTCGGCTAAAAGCGGCTGTTCACGACCGGTGGGCGAGAATTCGTAACACTGGTGTCAGCGAGCGGGAAACAAACTCTCCTGTCTCCAACCAAAATTAACGGGAATCGGATCCAGGGGTATGCGAAGCAACCCTCCATTCCCCCAAAAACGAGCTTTAAATTATTTCCGAGAAGCAAAATGGATTTCAAGGCAAACAGGGCAGGAGGGATTAGGTATGAATTTAGAAATGTTAGACTCCATGGCCCAGGACGAAATGACCATGCAGAACATGCCTATTATGCAGGTTGAACACCCCCCACAAACGAACCAGAGCCCGAAATTGGCGCGGCGGTGGAGGCCGCGGTGTATGACACCCCCCCCCTCCCCTCTCTGTCAAAATCCCTCCGATCCAGTGAAACTGCGACCGATGAGGACGGATCGGTTGCGTTGAGCGGAATGGCCCAGATATTGGCAATGCTGGCAGAAATGAAAACAA
>CM068955.1:100933304-100949580 GCA_035128595.1 Eptatretus atami | reverse complement strand
CCGTGCACTTCACCCCAGCTGCCGTTTGCCATTCCTTTTGTAGGTCACTTGATGTCTTCCTACGGTTGTTGAGTGACATTCGAATGAGTTGGCGGTCATCCCCGTCAGTGGAAAGTCGTGTTTTTCGCCCTCTGCCAGTCTCTAGCTTTGTTGTCCCCAATGTCTGCTGCTTGACCTTGTTCTTTGAACAGCCGTCTTTGAAATTTAAGGATGGAAGCAACGTGACGCTCACTGTATCCTCTGCCAGTAAAGCCAGAATTGAACTATTCTTTTCCTCACTCAAAACTTTTCTTTTCAACTCTTTGGCATGGTCAATAGTTATTTTTTTGATTCCAATTACTTTTGAGGTACTACTAGCACTGTTTTTGCCATCCAGCTGGTCCTATTGCAAGAGGATAGTGATGACCACAGCAGTGGTTTAACTCTCTTCGGAGGTTCAGGTGATCACCTAATCAATACCTCACTAAGTAGAATGAGGTGTGCCTGTGTTGGAATGCAACAGACACTGGAATGGAATGGCTGCCATACATGTAGAGATGCTGATTTAAAAAAAATTTGGAGTGCTCTTATTTTTTTCCAGAGCTGTATATATACATACATATGTATATGAATATATATATATATATATGTGTGTGTATATGAATACATATATATATATATATTAGGGTGTTTCATATTGCAACTTTTTTGCGCTAGTCAAGTTGGCTACCCGTCGTAGCTTTCCATATTGTGATGTTGTGTGGGGACCATGACATAGTGGGAGTACCGCCGTGTGTTTCCCTGGGAGACGGATTCAACAGATCTTGCTGGTGGATATGGCGTTTGAAGACCTTCACGTTCAAGGACGCTTGATTTGGTGGCATTAATAGCCCCACTCAAACAGAAGCGTTTTTATGATTATACAAGCCAGTTCTGCTTCAAATTACATTTCTGTTTCTGTCTGATGTACTCCTGCCCAAGTAATGTCTCAAAACGCAAGACTTCATAGCTGCCATCTTGAATATTCAGCCCTGCTCACGGGCCCATGAGACATCGAAACACCTGTTGCAGCATCACCCTGCGCGTGCATTGAATCCACGCAGGAAATCTCAACAAAGATTTCTCATTGAAGCACAAAGGACACGAACAGCAAGCTGAAGGAGATGATGTGTTCAAGAAAAAAGATTCTATTCTTCTTCTTGTGTATTGGCAGCTTGGCGCCGGGTTAGCTATCATTTTTTGGGGCACAACTATGCGCTGATGAGTGCCCTAACCCATCCGTGGTACTCATTTCGCCGCACCTCAGTAGGGTGACAGCCCGAGTCAACCCCACCCGGTGTTAATCGCAGCTAACAGGGCTTGAACTCAGCACCCGAAGATCCCAAGCCCAACTTCAGGCTTAAAACTTTCTACAAAAACAACCATTCAATCAATCTTTCAATCACCAATCAATCATTCAATCAATCAATCAATCAACCAAATCAATCAATCATTCAATCAACCAATCAATCATTCAACAATCAATCAATCAACCAATTCAATCATTCAATCAACCAATCAATAATTTCAATCAACCCAATCAATCAACCATCAATCAACATTCAATCAACCAATCAATCAATCAAACCAATCAAACCAATCAACAACCAATCAATCAAATCAACCAATCAATCAACCAATCAATAATTCAATCAACAATCAATCAACCATTCAATCAACCAATCAATCAATCAACCATTCAATCAACCATTCATCAATCAAACCAACAATCAATCAACCAATCAACATAATTTCAATCAAACCAATCAACCAATCCAATCAACCATCAATCAACCAATCAACAATCAATCAATCAATTCAACCAATCACATCATTCCCCACCCCTGAGCAGAGTATAAAAGTCGTAAAGCTCGTTCTGGGAGAGAAAAACAATCCTGGAAGGGGTCGCGACACCACGCTGGGGCTTGTCTGTATATCCGGCAGGAATTCCCCCGTTTAGTGCACCGGCACACAATGGCCTAGTCTTTTTGAAACGAGGGGAGGGGGTGTGATCGTAATAACCACAGCTTTGGTTATATTAATCAGGACAGACGCCCTCCAATTAAAGGATGGTGCAATCAATTGACGCAACACCCTACCTGTGAAACACCTGTGAAACCTGTGAAACACCCGCAGTATTTCCGTTTATCGAGTCGCTCGTTTCGTCGTGTGGTTTTGTAAACCGTTCGTCGTGGTTTTGTAACCGTTCGTTTCGTGGTTTGTAACCGTTCTTAGTGGGTTTGTAACGTTCGTCGTGTGTTTTGTAACCGTTCGTCGTGTGTTTTGTAACCGTTCGTCGTTGTTTTTGTAACCGTTCGTTCGTGTGTTTTGTAACCGTTCGTCGTGTGTTTTGTAACCGTTCGTCGGTGTTTGTAACCGTTCGTCGTGTGTTTTGTAACCGTTCGTCAGTGTGTTTTGTAACCGTTCGTCGTTGTTTTGAAACCGTTTGCGTCATTGCGTGTGTTGTAAACCGTTCTCGTGTGTTTTCTTAACCGTTCGTCGTGTGTTGTTGTAAACCGTTCCTCGTGTGTGTTTTGTAACCGTTCGTCTGTGTGTTTTGTAACCGTTCCTCGTGTGTTTTCTAACCGTTTCGTCGTGTGGTTTGTTTACCGTTCGTAGTTGTGTTTGTAACCGTTCGTCGTGTGTTTTCTAACCGTTCGCGTTTGTGTTTTTGTAACGTTCGTCGGTGTTTTGTAACCGTTTCGTCGTGTGTTTTGTAACCTTCCTCGTGTTGTTTTCTAACCGTTTCGTTCGTGTGTTTTTTACCGTTCGTAGTGGTGTTTTGAACCGTTCGTTGTGGTGTTTGTAACCGTTCCTCGTTGTGTTTTCTAACCGTTCGTCGTGTGTTGTTACCGTTTCGTTAGTGTGTTTTGTAACCGTTCGTCGGTGTTTTTGTAACCGTTTCCTCGTGTGTTTTGGTAACCGTTCGTTCGTGTTTTGTTACGTTCGTCGTCGTTGTGTTTGGTAACCGTTCGTCGTGTGTTTTGTAACCGTTCCTCGTGTTTTTCTAACCGTTCCGCGTGTTTGTTTTGTAAACCGTTCCTCGTGTGTTTTCTAAACCGTTCGTCTGGTGTGTTTTTTACCGTTTCGTAGTGGTGTTGTAACCGATTCGTCGTGTGTTGAACCGTTCCTCGTGTGTTTTCTAACCGTTCGTCGTGTGTGTGTTACCGTTCGTAGTGTTTTTGTAACCGTTTCGTCGTTGTGTTTTGTAACCGTTCCTCGTGTGTTTTGTAAACCGTTCGTCTGTTGTACCGTTTCGTCGTGATGTTTTGTAACCGTTCGTCGTGTGTTTTGTAAACCGTTCCTCGTTGTGTTTTCTTAACCGTTCGTCGTCTGTGTTTGATAACCTGTCGTCGTGTCTGTTTTGTAACCGTTCGTCGGTGTTTTGTAACCGTTCCTCGTGTGTTTCTAACCGTTCGTCGTGAGACTGTGTTGTTACCATAGTTCCGTAGTGTGTTTTTGTTAACCGTTTCGCGTGTGTTTTCTAACCGTTCGTCGTGGTTTTGTAACCGTTCGTCGTGTGTTTTTTGTAACCGTTTCCCTCGTCGGTTTTCTAACCGTTCTCGTGTGTTTGTTACCGTTCGTAGTGGTGTTTTGTAACCGTTCGTCGTGTGTTTTGTAACCGTTCCTCGTGCTGTTTTGGTGTAAACCGTGGTCACGTGTTTTGTTACCGTTTCGTCGGGGGTGTTTGTTGTTAACCGTTCGTCGTATCTGTGTTTTGTAACCTGTTCCTCGTGTGTTTTGTAACCCGTCCTCTCGTGTGTTTCGTGTAACCGTTTCGTCGTGTGTTTTGTAACCGTCCTCGTGTGTTTTCTAACCGTTCGTATCACGTGTGTTTGTACCGTTAGTAGGTGTTTGTAACCGTTCGTCCTGTGGGTGTTTTGTAACCGTTCCGTCGGTGTGTTTTGTTACCGTTCGCGTGTTGTTTGAACCGTCCCTCGTCTGTGTTTTGTAACGTTCGTCGTGTGTTTTGTAACCGTTTCGTCGGTGTTTGTTACCGTTCCTTCGTGGTTTTTGTAACCGACCCTTCGTGTGTTTTGTACCGTCGTTTCGGTTTTAACCGTTCCTCGTTTGTTTTGTAACCGCTTCCCTTCGGTGTTTGGGTGTTTTCTAAACGTTCGTCGTGTGTTTCTTTAACACGTTCGTGTTGTGTTTTGTAAACCGTCCCTCGTGTGTTTTGTAACCGTTCGTCCGTGTGTTTTTGTTACCGTTCCTCGTGTGTTTGTAACGTTCGTCGTGTGTTTTGTAACCGTCCCGTGTGTTTGTAACCGTTCGTCGTGTGTTTTCTAACCGTTCGTCGTACGCTGTTTTTGTAACCGTTCGTTCGTGTGTTTTGTAAACCGTGCGTCGTCGTGTTTCTAACCGTGTCGGTTTTGTAACCGTTCGTCGTGTGTATTTAACGTCCTCGTGTGTTTTTGTAAACCGTTTCGTCGTGTGTTTTTGTAACCGTTCGTCGTGTTGTTTGTTACCGTTCCTCGTGTGGTTTTGTTAACCGTCCCTCGGTGTGTTTTGTAAACCGTTCGTCGGTTTTAACCGTTCGTCGGTGTTTTGTAACCGTCCCCTCGTGTGTTTTGTACCGTTCGCGTGTGTTTGTTAACCGTTCTCGTGTTTTTTGTAACCGTTCTCGTGGTTTTGTAACGTTCCTCGTGTGTTTTGTAACCGTTCCGTCGTTGTTTGTTCGTTCCTCGTGTTTTTGTAACCGTTCGTCGTGTTTTGTAACCGTTCGTCGTGTGTTTTGTAACCGTTCGTCGTGTGTTTTGTAACCGTTCGTCGTTGTGTTTTGTAACCGTCCCCTCGTTGTTTGTAACCGTCCCTCGTGTGTTTTGTAGACCGTCCGTCGTGTGTTTTAAACCGTTCCCTCGTGTGTTTTTGTTAACCGTTCGTTGGTGTGTTTTGTAACCGTTCCTCGTGTGTTTTCGTAACCGTCGTTCGTGTTTTGTAAACCGTTCGTCGTGTGTTTTTGTAAACCGTTCGTCGTGTGTTTTTGTAACCGTTCCTCGTGTGTTTGTAACCGTTCGTCGTGGTTTTGTAACGTATTCGTCATGTGTTTTGTAACCGTTCGTCGTGTGTTTTGTAACCGTTCGTCAGTGTGTTTTTGTAACGTGTCGTTCGTGTGTTTTGTAACCGTTCGTCGTGTGTTTTGTACCGTTCGTTAGACGTGTGTTTGTAAAACCGTTCGTCGTTGTGTTTTGTAACCAGTTCTGTGCTGTTTGTAAACGTCCGTCGCGGTGTTGTAACCGTTCCTCGTGTTGTTTTGTAACCGTTCCTCGTGTGTTTTGTAACCGTTCCTCGTGTGTTTTGTAAACCGTTCCTCGTGGTGTTGTAACCGTTCCTCGTGATGTTTGTAACCGCTTCGTCGTGTGTTTTGGTTTAACCGTTCGGTAGTGTGTTTTTGTACCGTTCGTCGTTATGTGTTTTGAACCGTTCGTCGTGTGTTTCTGTAACCGTTCGTCTATTGTGTTTTGTAACCGTTCGCGTGTGTTTTAACCGTCCCTCGTGGGTTTGTAACCGTCCGTCTTGTGTTTGTTACCCTTTCCTCGTGTGTTTTGTAACCGTCCCTCTTTGTTTTGTAACCGTTTTCGTAGTTGTGTTTTGTTAACCGTTCGTTAGTGTGTTTTAACCGTTCGTCGTGTGTTTTGTAAACCGGTTCGTCGTTGTGTTTTTAACCGTTCGTCGTTGTGTTTTGTAACCGTATTCGTCGTGTGTTTTGTAAACGTTACGTTTTCGGTGTGTTTGTAACCGATTCGTCGGTGTGTTTTGTAATCGTTCCTCGTGTGTTTTGATAAACCGTTGCCTCGTGTGTTGTTTAACCGTCGTCCTGTGTTTTTGTAACCGTTTCCTCGTGTGTTTGTAACCGTTCCTTCGTGTTTGTAACCGTTCCTCGTGTGTGTTTTTGTAAACCGTTTCCTCGTGTGTTTTGTAACCGTTCCTCGTGTGTTTTGTAACCGTTCCTCGTGTTTAACTCTATGTTTTGAACCGTTCCTCGTGTTGTTTGTAACGTTCCTCGGTTGTTTTGCTAACCTCCTCGTGTGTTTTGTAACCGTCTTCGGTGTTGACCGTCGTCGTGTTTGTAACCGTTCCTCGTGTTTTTTGTAAACCGTTCGTCTGTGTGTTTTGTAACCGTCGTCGTGTGTTTTGTAACCGTCTTCTTGGTTTTGTGTAACCGTTCGTAATGGTTTCTGTAACCGTCTCGTGTTAACGATCGTCGTGTGTTTTGTAATACCGGGTTCGTCGTGTGTGTTTGTAACCGTTCGTCGTGTGTTTTGTAACCGTGTCGTGTTCTTACGCGTCTCGTGTTTTCTGATAACCGGTCCCTCCGTGTGTTTTGTAACCGTCCGTCCAGTGTGTTTTGTAAACCGTTTCGTCGTTGTTTTGTAACCGTTCGTCGTGTGTTGTTTACGTTCGTATGTAGTTTATGTAACTTTGACTTCGGTCATGCTGTTTTGGTAACCGTTCGTCGTGTCGTTTTAACGTTCGTCGTGTGTTTTGTAAACCGTTCTCGTGTTTTTGTAGCCGTTCCTCGTGTGTTTTTATACCGTCCCTCGATGTGTTTTGTAAAACCGTCCGTCGTTGTGTTTTGTACCGTTCGTCGTGTTTTGTAAAACCGTCGTCGTGGTGTTTTGTAACCGTTCCTTCGTGTGTTTGTAAACCGTTCGTCGTGTGTTTTGTTAACCTGTCGTCGGCGTGTTTTTGTAAACCGTTCCTCGTGTGTTTGTACCGTTCTCAGTGTGTTTTGTAACCGTTCCTCGTCGAGTTTTTTGTAACCGCTTCCTCGCTGTGTTTTGTAACCTTCCTCGTTGTTTTTGTAACCGTTTCGTCGTGTTGTTTTGTAAGCGTTCCTCGTGTGTTTTGGTTACCGTTTCGTCTGTGTTTTGTAAACGTTCCTCGTGTGTTTGTAACCGTTCCTCGTGTGTTTTGTAAACTCCGTCGTTTTGGTTAACCGTTCGTGTGTTTTGTAACGTTCCCGTTCGATCTGCTGTTTTGTAACCGTTCCTCGTGTGTTTTGTAACCTCCTCGTTGTGTTTTGTAACCGTTCCTCGTGTGGTTTTTAACTCGTTCGTCGTGATGTTTGTAACAGTTCGTCGTGTGTTTTGTACGTTGGAACCGTTCGTCTTGTGTTTTGTAACGTTCGTAGTTGTTTTGTAACCGTCGTCGTGTTGTTTTGTAACCGTTCTCGTCTGTGTTTGTGAACCGTTCGTCGTGTGTTTTGTAACCGTTCGTCGTGTTTTGTAACCGTTCCATCGTATGTGTATTGTAACCGTTCCCTCGTGTGTTTGTAACCGTCCGTCTGTGTTTGTACGTTCGTCGTGTGTTTTGAAACCGTCGTCGTGTGTTTTGTAACCGTTCGTGTGTGTTTTGTTTACCGTCGTCGTGTGTTTGTAAACCGTTCGTC
Source organism: Eptatretus atami (assembly GCA_035128595.1). NCBI lineage: Eukaryota > Metazoa > Chordata > Myxini > Myxiniformes > Myxinidae > Eptatretus > Eptatretus atami. Next base: position 100,942,169 of record CM068955.1, on the reverse strand, counting down.
GTGTGTTTTTGTAACCGTTCGTCGTGTGTTTTGTAAGCCGTCGTCGTGTTTTGTAACCGTTCTCGTGTGTTTTGTAACCGTCCCTCGTGTGTGTTTTGTAACCGTTCCGTTCGTCGTGTTTTGTAACCGTTTCGTCGTGTGTTTTGTAAACCGTTCGTCGTGTGTTTTTGTAACGTTCCTCGTTTGGTTTTGTAAACCGTTCGTCGTGTGTTTGTTACCGTTCCGTCGGGTGTTTTGTAACCGTTCCTCGTGTGTTTGTAACCGTTCCTCGTGTGTTTTGTAACCGTTCTCGGTGTTTTGTAACCGTTCCTCGGTGGTTTTTGCTAACCGTTCCTCGTGTGTTTTGTAACCGTTCGTCGTTGTGTTTTGTAAGCCGTTCCTCGTTGTTTTGTGTTACCGTTCGGTCGTGTGTTTTGTAACCGTTTCCTCGTGTGTTTGTAACCGTTCCTCGTGTGTTTTGTATAAACCGTTCCGTCGTGTGTTTTGTAACCGTTCCTCGTGTGTTTTTGCTTAACCGTTTCCTCGTGTGTTTTGTAACCGTTCCTCGTGTGTTTTGTAAACCGTTTCCTGTTGTTTTTGTAACCGTTCGTCGTGTTTTTTGTAACCGTTCCTCGTGTGTTTTTAACGTTCCTCGTTGTTTTGTAACCGTTTCTTCATGAAAACTCGAGTAAAACATGCGGCAATCATTCACCGTTGTGGTGTCTACTCAAGATGGCCCTGACGTGATTGGATATCTCCACTCTGTCTTCAACGAGTCCGTTCGTGTTCATTGCGGGTTCGCTCCTGCTGTGTTGTTCAGCACGTTTCATACTAAAATTACACCAGTTCCTTGTATGCATATGTGTGTGTATTTCGACTGTATATGTACATTGTACAATATGTATATATGTTCTATATGTACATGGTGTCTGTATATGTTATGTGCATATATGTTTGTATTGCCAGTACATAACATAAGCAGTACATATACAAGCTTCTTAATTTGCCGCTTAAATCCAGGAGAATGGCACCCATCCCAGCAAGGCTGGATGTGGCAAGCTCAAGGATGAGAGGGTAGCTCTGAGGAGTGCGAACAGGTTGAGTGGAGTTTTGAGGGGCTGGATGCTTTGGGGGATCCTGAAGAGTTGTTGAGTGCCTCAAAGACCACCGTCCTTGATGTTTGCCGGTTCATGTGTGAACTTCACCGCAGGGCGAAGAAGAATTTGTCTCAAGGGACACTGGATACCATTGACCAGTCACAGGGCCAGGCAGAGTGGCAGAGCTGAGCTGTTCAGGGAGCTGAGTGTGAAAACTGTACGTGCACTAAGGGTGGACAAGGAGACCTATGTGAGAGGAATCTGTGAGGGGGGAGAGCATCACCTTGGTCAAGTGATTCTCGTCCTGTTACAGGGAATTCGCACATTGCGTGCCTCCAAGCCTGTCCCTCAGTGTACTCCAGTTTAGAGCAAAAGGCCCACTGGCCGGTTATTGAGTGGTTGTACAGTGTGCGATCCACCAGCTGTTTAGTGGATGTCAGGGTATTACTGTCCCATTGCTGACCCTCCAATCAACTGTGGTCCACCTTCGTTTGTGCAAACACAAGCTGTGGTGACCCGGTTGAAAACGGGGGTAAAGCTCCAGGGATCTGTGCATCCGTGCTGAAACTTCTCAAGGCTGATGGATTGCTGTACTCGTGTCGTTGCATGCATTTCTGTGCTCTGCCTGGAACACAGCATCATCCCAACTGACTGGAAGAGGGGCCTTGTTGTCCAGCTCTGGAAAGGGAAGGGTGATCGTCAAGACTGCAAACAACTCCCGAGGGGTGACGCTGCTCTCAGTGCTTGGCAAGGTCTTTGCTCGGATAATCTAGATAGGGTTCGCCACCATCTGCTTGAGCACCAGCGCCCAGAGCAGTCAGGCCTTTACACCAAAGAGGTCAACGATTGACCGTATCCTTGCTCTTCGTGTCCTCACCGAACGCAAGATGAGAGTTTCGGCAGGGGCTGCTTGCAGCAGCAGCACATGTGGTATGAATATATATATATATATATATATATATGAAAAAGACACACTCAACATCCTTGTTGATCTCTGTAAAGCATTCATTCAGTGAATTGGGATGCCCTCTGGAGGATTCTTGGTCTTCGTGGGGTGATACCAAAACTGACCAATCTAATGTCTGAACTGTACTTGGTACTGAGAGTGCTGTGAGATGTGGTGATACCATCTCTGAATTATTTCCAGTTGTGACTGGAGTTCCTCGGGTGTGTGTACTGGCCCCACACTTTTCAGCACTTGGATGGACTGGATTATGGGAGAGTTGGAGAGATAAAGATGTGGTGCATCGTTTGGGAATGTCCAAGATCTATGACCTTGATTTTGCAGATGATGCAGTCATCGTTGCGGAAACTCTGGATATCCTTTGGGGGGCTCGGGGTGCTGAATGAGGAGTCAGAGCTGCTGGGATTATGGGTTTCCTGAGTGAAAACTAAGATCCAGGCTTTCAATGACATCTTGGATGCTGCTATCCTGTCTGTACCCATTTGTGGTGAGGATGTTAAGGTCACGGAGAGATTCACTTACCTTGGCAGTGATATTCATGTCTCTGCTGGCTCTTAACCAGAGGTCAACAGACGTCTGGGTCGGGCCTGGGCATCATGCGATTCACTGGATCATGGGGTGTGGTGCTGTCGGACCTGTGCGAAGGACGTAAGTCCGAGTCTTCAGGTCCTGGTGTTTCAGTCTTGCCACTATGGAGTGTGAGACTTGGACTCTGACCCGGGCTCTGAGACGGAAACTTAAATCCTTTGGTACCAGGTCTCCTTTGAGAATCCTTGGCTATCGCTGGTCGGACTTTGTGTTCAACGACGCTCGCTGAGAGGGACTCAAATGAAATTTGTACCTGCATGGTCCGTGAGCGTCAGCTGCGCTGTTATGGACATGTGGCTTGTTTTCCTGACGCTGATCCTGCCTACCAGATTCTCTCAGCGAGGGAGTATAACGTGAGGGAGGACGCCAATGGGCCGGACCACGTGCCTCGTGTTTGCATCGGATTGATCAATATCTCAAAGTTGATGGGATGGGCCAGGGATCTGCCTGGGGATGGCCAGATGGAAGCCGTTGGAGTACCAGCGAAAGTGGATGCAGCAACCCGCTGCTCTGGCACATGCTCCCATTCCTGACCTTGTATGTTGTGTATGTTTGTGTGTGTGTGTGTGTGTGGTGTGTGTGTGTGTTGTGATGTACTTGTATGTGTGTATGTGTGCATGTGCTATTTATATGTTTGTGTGTGTGATATATGTACATGTGCATGTGCATATTTATATGTTTCTGTGTATATGTTACATGTAATGTGTATGTGTGTATTATGCCTGGTGTTTAGCTTAATGTTGGGGTGGTGGGGCTTGGTGATCCGAGGATCCTGAGTTCAATCCCACTCAGCGTGTGAATTAATACCAGGTGGGGTTGACTCTGCCTGTCATCCTTCCAAGGTCGGCAAAATGAGTGCCAGCTTGTTGGTATCCTGTGTCGGAGTGGCGACCATTCAGAATTGTGCCCAATAGCCAGGGGACTGCTTAAGCAGCACAAACACTCTGCACAGAGTATGGTCCAATGGATGGATGGATGTGTGTATGTATGGTATCGTGTTTAGGATTTCAGAATCGTATGTCATGTCTGTATATGCATATTTATATGTTTGTGTGTATGTGTGTATGTATGTATTCGTGTTTAGGATTTCAGAATCCGATCCGACTAATGTATACAAACATTTCGGTTCTCAGACAGTTATTTTCCCTAAATGCATGTCAGGATAGAACCTATCCCCATGTCTGGTGGGATTCTAACTTTCGATGCATTGGAGAAGGGTAAAAATAGATTCCTTTTCTTATGGATGGACTTGTTCTCTATAGAATGCGCACGAGACAGCCGTTAGCCCAATGGAGGCTTGTCTACCCTTTCCATCAGGACACATTGGCTTGGAGGTGGATGATTATTTACACTTTGGACTTGCAGGACATTTTGATGAAGCACACCGCGGGCTTTTCCTGAGTAGTTATTCTGACGGTCAAATACGGCTGTTGATCATTTACCTCACCCACCTTCTTTCATTGACATTCGACACCCACCTCTTTCACCGATGTTGACGTCACCTATCTTTCTTTGACGTTTGGCAGCTGTATGGTGCTGGCTGGCTCTTGTTCGTGTCGGGTGACGGAACGAGGAAGGAATTATCGCGAGGTTGACGTTGGTCATGTGCAACGATGCGTCAATAGGCAAGGTGGATTTGGCTGAAATCTGCTTGAGGCTCCGCCCAGACTGGTCGCCTATAAAATGGACGGGAGGACCGTTTTCCTGACAGTTTTTGTGACAGCTGTGTGACCGTTATTTTCAGCTCCAGTCAGACGGTTGGTGAGCTGGTGATAGCCTTAAGCCTTACAGCTCTGACCGCTTGGTGACTGGTTTGTGGACAGTTGGTGACAGCTGTTACAACTCCTCACAGCACCTCAGCGCTTCACAACTTCTTGCAGCTCCTCACAACGCTGTTGCAGCTCCTTGAGCTCCTTACAGTGCCTTGCATCTCCTTAACAGCTGTCCGTTGGTTGCAGCTCCTGGTGGCTCCTGACGGTGGGTGACGGTTGGACAGTTCCTGCTGGTCTGCTCATACCTGATTCTTGGCGTTCCCTGGTTCCTGGAGGTGACGACGTGACGCCGATTGGTGTTTGAGCCTGTTTGTGAAGTGGGTGCACGGCGAGGTAGGGTGCTGGCAGCGAACAAGGCACGCTCACACATTTTGGGACATTTTATTTGACGTACGACGACCTCTACCTTGGTAAGCCGAGACTGGATTTCTCCCCCCCCCCCGAATGATCTGCTAGGTACCTTGTCTCATGTTTAATCATCAAGTAAGGTGTAGTGATAAGCATTTACTATTTGTCTTTTTCACCAATGCTTGTTTAATTCTTTATTTGTTTGAGATTATTTTAATTTATTTGAATTTACCTATTTTCACCACAAAGAAATATGTTCTTCAGTTTATTTATTTTTCTTATTAATATATTCCTTGTTGACGTTTTCAACCTGTCCGTGTTTTTCCTTTTCTTCCATTGATCCAGCATTGTCCGAACCTAGGTAGACCTGGGATGAAGTTCCCAAACTAATTAACCTGTCGTAGTTGGCGTGCACCAGCGGTTAACGCTCGGCCGCCCTACTTAAGATCTAATCAAGATAAGATTGGTGCATCGCCGGAGGGTGCGTCCCTGTTCAGGAAGCCACGTGACCTATAGTTAATGGAAAAATTAAACGGTGGACACGAACTCGTGGTTATCTGATTGGCGTTTGTGGTTGGTAAAGCAACCCACCATACCACGAAGTTAATTGTGAGCGGTGGTCCCAGGTCCAGTTCTTCAGAGGACAAACGGAGATGAAACCCCTCATAAACACTCGGTACCCGTGGCCGTAACAATACGTATATGTGTATATGACTGGACCGTGTGTATCTGATATATATATATGTAGTGTGTATTTACATATATATATATATCTTCTATATCTATCATATATGACTAACCTCTCATCTTGTATACATGTATGTTTGAATGTTCCCGAAATACAGCCAAAACGGAACACGAATCGCGCAAATATTTTGGGCCACATTATCACCATTCACCTGCGGTGTGCAGTATCAAGTTTCGTTCAAATCGGGCAACTGAAAAAAATATTAAAAATCAATTCCCGATTCAGTCAAGTACTCTTCAGGAGAATTGATCAATGCAAACAACTCAGCGGTATAGTTCGCTGGAGCTATCTTTTCTTTGTTTTTTTTTTGAAATTATTTTTGTATCAATCGCTGTCACAAGGGGAACCCAACAGGTTCACGGGTCGTCTGGTATATACTATGAAGTTTCATCACGATTAACCATGGGAGCGCAGAGGAGTAGATTCTTAAACAAACGGTCTCTTTCTCTTTTTATAGAAAATAACGTTACTCTAAGCTCCTAATGAAATGAAATAACATCCTAAATGAAAGCAGATCACACAAAAAAGTTAAACATTGCAAACCCATGGAAAAAACAAACAAGCTTACACTGATGACAATGAGGCACCGCATGACACGTGGGCCCACACTTTGTACTTTGATCCATAGACCAGTTATTACAAAGGAGAATAGGATGTATTCTTTGTTGTGTTTAGCAAAGTGACAGTGTGTGCAGAGTGAACTGTGTACTGTAGCACAAGTGACTGAACACTACCCTTGTCTCGTGTTTAATCGCACGCCCGCGCACACACACACACACACACACACACACACACACCACACACACAACACATACACAACACCGAGTGAGTGACTGACACAGACATTTATTTATTATATATATATATAATATATATATAAGATCTAAGGCTTATAATTGAGCTGACACACACACACACACACACACACATACGGACATGGACATCCTAATGAGACAAATACTTAAACCAGCCACTGAGCTTGGGGGAAGTGCCATCACTTCCTGGGATATACTCTGGTACCTGTGACATCACAACAATGGCACTGCTTTTCTCACCGCACTCAACAGGGCATTTCCTCCTCCCCATGGATGCAAACCTATGGGGACTGTCCATGCTCTTTCTCTTTTTAAATGCTGATCATCAATTGATGAAGCAGCTCGTTCCATTTTTAGTGGTTGGTATGTCTTGGCTGGGGTTTGAACCACCGATCTCCCAGACTCAAAGCAAAGGAGACCTCCCAGACTCCAGACTCAAAGCTCTAACTATTATACCACTGAGTCTGGTTTTGCTGCAGGATCAAACACTGGTAAGAGTTGGGGGTGTAAATGCGAACAAGCCTTGAAATATCAGTTGTTTTTGTTTCCAAGCCACAAATGCTTCTGGCTTTTCTGTGAGATATACTTATTACCTGTTAAGTATATTTCCAACCAAGCAACTGGAAAAATTTTTCCTTATTTATTGTCAGTGTATCTATATTGAATGTTGAAAGCTCGTTTGATGGTCGTTCCTAAAAATGATGATGTTGTTGTGCCTTCCAGCTGTTGCACTGCTCTTGCTGTTGGCCATTCTGCTACTCTGTTAGAGAATGCAGAAAGCTCGATGAGGTTGAATTCAAGCGAACACTCAAATGAAACCATCGCCAGTATGACTGTTGTCCAAACATTTCAAAAGCAGTCGATGATGAGATACAAGATCGATGGAACGATGATCTGCGCTTTGTTCCAGAAGCATTTTCCACTGTGGTTGGTGATGTACAGTTAAAATGAAACTTTTGCTCAGCCATATTCAGAACAGAGCGAAACTGATTTGGCCGTGTCAATAACTTGGCTGGAGGACGTTGTTGGGAGTTCTGCAGAAGACAACAAAATGGATTTACAAGTGTTCCACATTCCATTCAACTCTCATTTCTACATCAAGCCATGATGTGCCTGAAGCTAATGGAACTGGAAATTATATCACTAAAATTGGACAATTAGCAATGAAATCAGGTGATATGGACATTTATACAGCTGCCAATGAGAGTTCTTCAGGATATGCAACTGTATTGAGCTCCCAGCCAGAGCAGACATCAGAATCCTCAGTTTCTGAGCTTTCCACAGCTCCAGCCCAGACCTTACTCAGGATTTCAGGTGGGCCAAGCATGCACTCACCTTTAAATACAGCAGCTTTCTCCATCAATGGAGCCCATGCACTTTCAAAGCCACATCACACACAGAGGGCACCACGAGCCCCTTCCGATTGCTCCTCCGACGTGTAGATATGGCTTGGATTGTCTCTGCTGCCACAGTCATCCTTGCTCTGGCTGGTAGGTCTCAGCAATTATTTGAATTATATTATACATGATATGTGTGCAAAGGGTTTAATGTTGTTGAATATGACGTCGGCCTCCATAAAGTTGTTGATAATAAACCAGAATAATTGTTGCTGCCACCTCAAGCTGAACAATATGAGAGCTTTGTTTTTTGCCACTATTTTCTTTTTGACCTCTTAACATGAAGGATTTTATTTGAGAGATCAGTTATTTGAGTGTGTGAGTTCATGCGTGTCCACTCAGTTTTAATGTAGTGGCAGAAGAACTGCATTCTTGATCTTAATTCAATACGGTAAAGTATACTTTTAATGTACCACAAACTTCTCACATTTGCAAGAAACGAAGTATAATTCCTTGACCACATTGCATTGTATGAAACAGCCTCCTCATGGGACTGTGTTTTCCTTAAAAATTCAGTGCTGGGAGGAGTGGGTTTGTGTGTCCCGCCGCAAAAAAGAACTGTGCCAGAGAACCTCAGCTACTGGAATGAAGCCATCACACTGGACTACTTTCGCCATGCGGTGCAGCTGCCTCAAGACTCTGGCATGTCCCCAAGCAACGGTGAGCATAAACGATCAAGGGGGTGGGGTGGGGGAGGATAGATGGGGAAAGTTGAGAAACGGAAGAGAAAAGAAGTTTGTTGAGTGTGGTGAGAAGAAATAGAGGTTTGGAGGAGATTAAGGATGGGTGGTGGAAAGGAGGGGACAGTGAGTGAGAATGGAAAGACCTTTGGGAGGAAATATGAGTATAAGGAGTGTAGGAAAAGTGGAAGAGTAAAAGAGATTTGGGAGGATATATGGGAGAAGGAAAGGAAATGGAGCAAATCTCTACTAATAAATGTCAGTGTGCATCAGTCAGTCAGTCGTGTGTGTCTGTGGGTGTTTCCTCCATAACTCCAAAACCATGAAACCTAGTGGCCTGAAACTATGCAAACTAAGGGAACTCCAGGGAATGCAAGAGTGAAAATTGGGCATTTGGGTTCATTAAAACATCCCTTTTGAAGATAATAAATCTCCTTGTTAAATTATTTCCTTTATCAGGCAAATCCTCGGCCACCT
>CM068955.1:100905484-100920762 GCA_035128595.1 Eptatretus atami | reverse complement strand
ATTTACATTCTCTAAGGCTGGGAATAACACAAACGCTATACTCGTCGATGATTTCTTCTGGAAAATGTTTGATCGTGTTCGTTTGTACTTTGGAACACAAGAAGTTGAAGCAGTTGATTATGTCTCTGCTGTATCTGAAATGATGAAATTTACACTATATCTTGGTGAGATAGAAGGGAGGGGTGTCGAGGTTTATCCGATATGTCACGGAACAAAAGACTGATATAAGGAAAGATGTTGTGATGATAGAAAGCAGGTAATCAGTTTACTGCTGGCAGTCATCTTCAAGGTATAATATTGGATTTAGTGATAATAAGTTGTATGGTTTAAATTAGAGTTTAACTAAAGAATGCATAAGAAATAGTCACTTTTTTGGTGATAGTAGTGCCATTTGGTGAGGAAAAATTGTAATTGATGAAGAAATGTTTTAGTGATATCTCCTATCTTAACGAAGAGATGTTGAATAGAAGACTAACATCAAGCCACTCGTGTATATACTCAAACGAAGATGTCATTAAATCAACCAACATTTACATGGAGTTGGGTTCTGGAAGGAAAGCATTGATGTGATCATTTTTGAAAGCCGAAGTGATACTGCGATGATAAATATCATTGTGATAATGCTAAGGTTGAAACATTCGGTGTTCATCTAATGGACTTATTCATCAGGAATAGATTGGAAATTAATGGGAAAAAAAGATTTTGCTGAACTACATTCTACAAAAGGTGTGAAGTAATGGCACATTAAAACCTATTGGATATACAGTCTATTAAAAGTTGTGTATACATCATGGGTTACTGACGGCTAAAGGACTACTTCAAGTTAATCGATCGGATATTCCTTATACGAGTTGAAAGAGAGAGCAGTGAAGAGTTATTATTGTTTGCTTATGGAAGATGTCGAACGATAATACGATATGGTGTATGAATTAGTCTACAATTATTTGTTAAAATACTGGTGATACAAAGTAGGGTATGTTATCAATAATTTCATAAACATCCATCTGTGTTCCAAATAAGAACTGCCACTTGTTATATGCGTTAATCAACATTCAGAGAAGAAGCAGTAGAAATTGGAATGTTGTGCCTTCCACAAGAACCGGTTAAATCTTGAACATACTGGGCTCACTTAAATTAATAAAAGAAACCAGTTGAAAATATTTCCATAAGAGGCACGGTGGATATGTCTCCATGTCTATATTCCTATATTTGCTGGTAATGCGTTGAGCATTGGCGTGTGGAAGTTCAACAGCGGTGAAAATGCCATAGAAGGAATGGCTCACTCAGACTAAAAAGAATTGGGAAAGAATTACATAGTTGGAAACAATTAGTGGAAGTGGTGTAATGTGATTTTTAAAACTTGAGTGCCTGATAAAGCGACGTATATGTTAGTGGAGATACCTTCTTCATCGCACAACAGCTGTAAAATTAACTAAAAGGTATGGAATTATATATGCTAAGGAATACACCATAAGAACTGATGAGTGGTTAAGACATTTGAAAGAATACAATCAATTACAACTGTGTCAATGATTGTAAGAAAATTAAATTCATAATGGTTATTTGTGATGAGAGAATGAATTAAACATGTGCCCGAAACAAACAAAAATTAGTTGATTATGAAGTATAGAGATAAGTGGTGAACGAGGTTTCCATTGGGTTTGGTATTTAATTTGTCTATAGGCCTACGACATATATATTTGATAGTTGTGGTCCTCACAAACTGTGACATTTGAAACTTACAGAAGGGTATCAAACTTCAAGATCGATTATCCAGTGTTGGGTCAATTGAGGACGTGCGTGTGTTATTTCAACCACAAAAATAAATTTTTAGTGAATTATTTCTATACTATATCATGTGAACTTATGTAGGCGAAATAGAGTGTTCATCTTTGTGTATTCCAAGAACTGGAATATTGATTACAATGTAGAACCAAAGGCCACAGGTGAAGACATATTTAATATTACAAATATAAAAATTGCTTATAAATAAAAATTATCCGCCGACGGAGGTGCGATGATTGGTGCATTAGCGACCTTTTATCAATATAGTACCTTATAAAACGGCTGTGTATTCCAAAGATATCAAAGTCGTTGATTTACTCCAGGTATAACAGAATTCAATGAATTACATAAAATTTTTAATAAGAGAGGGCGAGTTGTAGAGAATGAAATGGGGATGTATGAATGATATAGGGATAAAGTCATTTAAAATCGCAACCCCATAGAGACTGGAGTCATTACATCAGTCTCGTAGGAGAAATTATCTTGTAAGTAGAATGATGATGTGGACGATAGTAAGCAAAAAAAAGATTTAATAGGGTAAATAAAATGTTTGCTCAGTTTATATAATGAAAAAGAAAAAACAGGATTAATGTATAGTAGGGAAATAAATGATTAAACATGGGAAGGATGGGGATGTTGTTTCGTGTCATAATTTCATATTAAATATATTCTAATCTAAGCGGGCAAGAAGCTTCAATGATAAATTATCATTGTGCAACATACCATCAAGAAAGGGTATTGGTATTTTAATAATAGTCAAAAGAAAATGAAGTATTTCATAAAGATTGGCTTTATGCTGATGTTATAACGACAACTTCGAATAACAAAGTAAATAAAGAAAATTATAAAGTTAAGAAAAGAAAGGGCCTTTAGAATTCAAAAGAAATTGTTTTGTTCTGTTTAAAAAAATATTTGGATACAGGATACAAGAAATACATGATAATATATGTAGAATCCATCACTGGGGTGTAAGTGATAAAGGGATAGTAGGACGAAGGAGGATTGAAGAAGAGAGGAGAAGGAATAGGAAGAAGGAGGAAGGAGAAGAAGAGATAGGAGAAAAGAGAAGAGAGAAGAGAGAGGAGAAGAAGAGACAGAGAGAGAGAGAGAGGAGAAAGGAGAGAAGGAGGAAGAGAGAAGAGAGAGAAGAGAGAGAGGAGGAAGAGAGAAGAGAGAGAGGGAGAGAGGGAGGAAAGGCGGACAAATAAATTATCAAAATAGGAAAACCAGTGAGAGTTAAAAGATGGTGATTAAAGAAAAATCAACCAGTCACAGAGAGAAAACACGAGAATGACAATCTATGTTGCATGTATGTTTCCAAGGACTATTGGACATGTCAGCATTACTTAATTCAAGTTTTTTATCTGAATAAATGGAGGAAGATTGTAGGCATTATCTTATCTTATAAGATCTTTTATGTTTAAAATTAAGATTCAAATGTGCATGTGGAAACTAAAAGGTTTTATGCACTCTGCGGAATGTGTTTCATAAATATGAGTATTGTCTCAATGTAAAGTAAAATAATATACGAAAATTTCATATATTATAAAGAGTAAAATAAAGGGTTATAACAAAGGTGATAGGTTCGTTGTGGTTCAAATAAAAACATTTTGTCCACATTCAAACTGGGAGATATACCATTTATTATCAGGAGTACATTTACAACTCGGACAACCAGGAATTAATATACGAGGGATTCTTCTGTAGGTACAGGAAAACTGAATAAAATGATTAAGATGAAGACAATCCTCCATGGAAGTAACTTATCAATAGGTGATGAGGTACATGAGCAACGATATTGATTATGGATGACACTTTAGAGAAACAGAAGCCGATAGGAATGTTGTTAATTGTCTCTGATACCAAATCACTGCAGAGAAAGCAGTTGATCGTTCATCGTGAGAAGATGATCAGTGCTTATGACAACTTGGAGGAAATTCAAAATTATGGAGCCTAATGATGTATTAAAGATTGAAGAGCCATTTGCTGATGAATTAAATACATATTCAATAAGTCGTATAGAGAGGTTATCAAGAATATGATTATATCTGGTCCCATAGATTGTGATAACCATAAGTAGATAGCGGGTATAGCTTATCGTTATGATTTGAAGGATAGATACGCATACGGTTGTACATTAAACAACAGGTAATAACTAATTTGGCTTTCAACGATATTAAATAGAAGTAAAGAGAAAATAAAATGTGAGAGAGGTAGAGAGTTTATAAAAGACATTTAGAATTTCCTAAAATTAACAGTATTACTACATTTGCGTACTTAATGAGAGGCGTTTGGTTAGAACTTAATCGAACTTAAGAGAGACTATATAAAAATCACAACGTCAACAATGGTTATGTTTATTCAGGTGTGATAGTATCTTACAAGCGATTAAGGTCACATTATGAAACCATCAAACATTAACATAATATTAAAAATATGAGAAGAGATAATGTAAAAACTATCAAAAGTTGGTGATAATGGTAAGATCAGGTGGAAATATCATTTGAAAAGTTACTGACGATGGCGAAAACTTTTTAAATTGGGTTATGTAATAGATAGTTATGGATTAACAGTAGTTAGAAGGAAGAAAGATTTGGTTATTTATCACAGGATAATAAAAAGCAAAAACAAGCCAGATAACCTACTGGGCCAATGGTGCGCTTCCTCTCCTACTATAAACACGTTGTGGAACTCGAGGTGATAGTGATATATGTGAAGGGGGAGCGTTCTTGGGGGGGAATTTGAAACCAACAAAACCACCGAATATCAAGGCTTACTTTATGATTGTTATGTGTGTGGCAGTGGGACTCTTAGATCTGTACCCCAAAAAGAATCCTCAACTGATATGTCAAGGTTACTTTTGTTTTGTGTGTCATTGGGGAATCGCTTCTTCAGATAGTGACCCAACACAGAATCTAACTGAAAGTCAGGTTACTTGTTGTTTGTGTGTTGCAGTGGGGGAACGTTCTAGATCTGTAACCACCAAACAAGATCACTGATAGTAAGGTTAAATGTTTGTTTTGTGTGTGTGTATGTGTGTATGTGTGTCAACCCAACCAAATGTGATTTCAAATGAGATTCCAACCTTAAGATTTGTTTTTTCTTCTCAATCTGTTTTTCCAGGTATCAGGTTGATGATGTAAAAGGGGGTAAGACATGCACTTTCCCAGAAATAAATATATTTTTTATGTTTTTTCTACTTCTTCATTATGTTTTCAGTCTTCAGGTTATGATGTAGAAAGGGGTCAGATTTCTTGATAGTTAGACCCAACGTGGTAGCATTTCAAGTCTAAATAACCAACTATTAGGTCTCAAGTTAAATCCGGTTGAATTTCCAAGACGTATCCATTGTGAGTGTATCAGCAGAGAACATTCAAGTCCAGGTTAGACCACATTCTGTTAGCAATTTCCAGATACGTATCACATTGTGAGTTAGCAAGAGACCGACTTAAGTTCCAAACTATAACATCATATCAAGACCCAGTAGAACAGTCCAGAAATATTGTGGTTCAGTGATAGAACTCAAGTAGTATAACAGTGTGAATCATAAGAGCATTCGATTATTTTCAATTGATGGGTGTTCAGTGATATGCTTCATATAGTAGTGGGGATATCAAGGAAAACTCATTTTTCATTGCGGTTCAGTGATAGATTCGACATGTACACGTGAATATCAGGCCTCTCATTTTTTCCATTTTGATGGATTCAGTGAATAGAATGCACTAGTATCTGTGGATAAGGAAATTCATTTTCAATTTTGATGGATTCAGTGATAATCTCACATAGTATAATGTGATATGAAGAAACTCATTTTCAAAATTTGAAGAGTGTGCAGTCCAAGGAAAACTTGTATTGGCTCAACAGTATAACTTGTTAGTGCGCTATCCTGTCAGATATAACGATGAGATAACTATTGTTTAAAACTCTTTTCAGGATTTTGCTGTAGATCCAGTGTAAATTGTATCTGTCATCAAGGAGATGTTCTGGTATGTTGTCTGATATGCAATGAGACTATTGTGTAAACCTTTTTTCAGGATTCTGTCCCAAGTATAATTTGGTTGGTCTAGAGAACTGTTTTGCTGTCGCAATAGGTCTCACAACCAACATTTGCCAATGTGGAAGAGATATGTCATTTACGTATTTCTGATAACATTCTGGAGAGCAAATAAAATTAGATTAATTAGTGATGGATTATTATGTTCTAGTTAATAAAACTGAAAATAGGAAAATAAAATCTGTGTCAACAGATAAGAGTTATTTAATACATATGATAGTTGTAGGTTTAAGTGCTGTTAGAAGTGAAAGCCATTACGAGCAGGTGGAAGGACTGGGATCGTCGGAGGTAGTATTGCGAGATATGGTGGTATCTGTTGGTGGGTAGCTGTGATGGCGTTGAGGTTAGGGTTGTCAGTGAGTAGGGCGTAAAGTAGTGGCAGATGTGGATAGAGTTCGGTAGTGTCGTTTGGTCAGGTAGGCGTATAGCAAGTAGAGGGTGGGAATTAGTAAGGTTATACAGGGGATGTCTCATAGCAATGAGATGGCGTAGTGTGGAAAAGCGAGGATCTGGTGGTTGATCTGACCGAGGAGGAGAGAATGGAGTATGTACGTGTCCAATAATGATCCACCACGGACGTATGAGTAAAGATATAAGCATACAAAGAACAAATAAATGGAGTGAAGGAAAGGAGAGGTGCGGATAGGGGGTAGAAGGGTAGATGGGGGTGGGAGCGTGAGATGGGTAGTGTGTAGTTGGGCTGTAATTAGGGATAGCAAAGGGAGGGATTGTGGTGGATGTATGTGCTGTGAGGGATATGTGTACTATGGCGAGTGCCGCTGGGTGAAGGCAGAGTTGATGTGAAGTTCGGTGTGCTGTTATATATATTGTTATGGTCTGGGTTGGGGTAGGTAAGAGTGTGGTATAGGTGACACAGATATTGTATTAGAAGTAGTCAATCCCAAGGAACCCAAAGTTCCACCAGTCCGTCGTTCTGTGGGTCTGGTCGCGCACAGGTTTCAACCAAGTTCATAATTTCGCCCAAAGTGTGGAAATCGGTATTTAGATACAATTCTGGGAGAAATACTAATGTATTATTTGTTATTTAATATTAAAAGTCAATGTTTAAGGAATTGAAATAGGGGAATTTAGATTTACCTCACGATAATAGGTTGAATCAATTCTTCAACTTGTAGTTATAGTTCATTAAAAGTATTGAGAGTTCGCAGGCATAGCTCCAGTCCTATAGTCAATGGCTCAGTTAGGTAGTAGAAGAAATATGTGTAAATCAGACCTGGTGATGGCTTTAAGAGGAATAGAAAGACTGGTGGGGTGGTTTCTGTGGAAGTCCATGGGCAAGCCAGGCATGCTTCGTTTCGGAAAATTTCAGAACATAACATTGTAATGAATTTCATAGTGTTTTTTGTGTCGAAGATGAATGGCAATGAGTAAGAGTAGGTGGGTGAAAAAGAGTGGGCGGGGCTTAGGGAAGTGGCGTGGCTTGTAAATGGGCTGCTTATGGACACCTAAAAAAGTGGTGGGCCTATATGAAAAGTGGTCGGAGCTTGAAAGTGGCCGGCTTTGAAAAGGGGCGGTTATGGAAAAGTGGCGGCTTAATGAAAAGTGGGTCGGGCTTATGCAAATAATTGAGCTCAGGAGTGGTCAATGAGACATTAAGTAGAGTATAAGTAATTGTAATGGACAAGGGTATCTTGAAAATATAAAGATTCAAATGTGTTATTTTAATATATTTTAAGAGGGAGGATTATTGTGCAAGAAAATAAACTATTAAAGGATATGAGAATGAACAAATCTTAAAGGTTAATAGTGAGTAACATATAATTGTATATTGAAATGATGTCCTGGTACAGGTTTCAGATATCCTAGATGCCATGAACAAACATACGTAGTTCTATGAACCAATCTTTTATTGTCGTGGTGATTTGATAGAATGCCTAGGTTAAAAGGGAGACAAACATATATATCTTGATATAAAGGGTGTAATTTTGGGGAAAAAAATTGAATCGTGAAAAATCCTTGCATTTACTGGAAATGTGGCCAGAAATATAATTCACCTACTCCTCTCTTCATGTCTTGATTCGTTTTTTGTAATTCAAATCACAAGTGAATGTTTAACAAAAAATTAATGTAGCATGCAAATTGAAAATTTTATTTCATTTGCCGAGGAATGTATAATCTTTCCCAGCAATCTTACTTCAGGGGATGTCTTGTGATTTGAAATCAACACCATATTCTGTTTTAGGAAAACAAAAGTGGATATATTGTTTTATAAGATAATTACAATGTATTATAATAAGCCAGGTGTTGGTTAAGTAAAGCCTGTTGACACTGATTCCACAACAGGAGGCGAGTCAGCTGTATGACTCGAGGCTCATATAGATTCCGTGTACTGGAAAAGTGTACAACAATGATGCCGCAACAAAGGCTTCAAAGAGAGAAGTGATATTAATAAAGAATATAAACAAATACTAGATATATAGAACATTTTACTCGAAAATAAGTGTTGTAGTAGATTGTTCAACAGCTTTATGTTGTTGATCGGGCTGAATAAAAATAAAATAATGATGTCAGGTAAGATGGAGAGACAGAGGAGAGAGGTAGTTGAAAGACAGCGAGAGACAACAGTAGAGAGGATCAAGACAAGGGAGAGATTGAAGAGAGAGCAAACAGACAGGGACAGAAACATACAACACACACATACACAAACACCATCACCCACGCACAGACGTAGCGAACGGAACCAGTACAACACGTACAACACACACCGCATGCACCACACACGCACAGCAACAAAAAAAAAAAAAAACTCACATGCGCCACCAACACACAACGCAACGCACACATCGGCACACACACACACACACTAGTTCCCTGTGGTTTTATTCATTGAGAAAGTGCCTTGATATACTTGTCAATATTAAAAATATTTTCAATCTCGTCTAAATCAATGACCTCATTCAATAAGGAGACATTCATTTCCATGCCTATGTGCATGTACAATCCACTTCTTCAGGACCTGCGAGGAAAAATATATATCGAATTATCACGATTAATTTATATTATTGCTTCATCATTCGCAGGAAACCATACTCAACTACCAAACTTTGTGTGAATGTATTTCTTACGAAGAGAGCGAGTCATGAGTCGTTTTTTTACATGTAGATGGAAAAAGATAGATACTATTGTGATAAGACGTACGTGTGAGTCATTTAAAGTTTGTTCATCTGTCTAGATGATCTGGACTCTTCACTAAGAGCATTAATTCATGAACACGTCGTGATTATGTCAACTGCCTTGGTTTCCAAGGATATGTCAGGAAAAATATATTCAGAATTAATGGACTGTTAATATTTTATATATTGCTTTCATGTTCAGAGGAACCAATCACAACTTCTGCATACTTTGTGTTGAGGGCTGTTTTGTTGTGGGAGGAACGGTCGTATGTTCAGTTAAAATGAAAATTCCGTCTGGAATTTGTCTGGCGAATAATCTATAAAGCAACGTGAGGAAATTATGCGTATAATCGGGTGTGGCAAGGAAAATGACGCTTGGGGAGATCAGTTGGAAAATATTGGACATTATATTCTATATTGTATTTCATTTTCAAAACCATATTAAATGCTAAATATTTTGATTAACTTATGTTTAAAAGCATTGTGTTCTGAATTAGTATATATAACCGAGCTGGTCAAGAATGTTTCTGTTTTTTTCACAGCACGACATGTCGAAAATAAAACCTTCTATTTTAACAGCACGACCGTGGTGAAAAAAACATTCTCAATTTTCCACGGAGAAATGAAACAGTTTTTAAAAAACTTGTTTTGGTGTGGTTATACAAATAAATAAATAAAACTCAGGGAGATGGTCAGATAGATCAGTAACGAGAAGTTATATTCGTAATGCATAAAAGGGGTATTCGAAAAATATAAAGATCAGATTTTTATTTTAAATATTTTAGATGGGATTATTGGTGCAAAGAAAATAAACTATTAATGGATTTGAGAACGAAGAGAAATGTTATAGTATGAGTAGCAGAAACATATGATTTGGTTATTTGATAGCTAGGGCTCCCTCGTTAAAAAGGAAACAAATAAAGTTACCTTGGATAAAAGGGGGTTTTTTTTTAGGGTAAAAAATATATTGTTGAATCATGTCATTTACATGGGAAAGTGAGACCAGAAAGTATCCCTACTTATATATATATTCTTTTCATCAAAACTCCATGTTTGAATCTTCAGTCCATCTTTTACTGACTCAACTGCAGAATTCACAGGCTCAACAGGAGAATTAAGACAAGGACTTATTACTGCAAAACAGGCAGTTTTCAACTGCAGATTGACTTGAATAATCTTATGCGTGATTGAGTGCCTCTGGACGGGGTTCACATCATGTTACTAAAAACACGAAATGAGTATGAGGCCTTACCTTATGTAAGCTGCTGGATAGTGCAAGGCTTGTATTCTAAACAATTAAGCTAATACAGAAATGTAATGTGATTGTTTTTAATCGTTTGGCTGTCGAGTCTTGCACTCTTCTACAATGCATTTTGCTGGATTTACTGCGCCTACTATCATTGAAGTGGCTGGGGATAGCATGGATGGGAGAAAGCATTGTTGACTCTCAGTACTTGAGTGGGTTTGATTACCTGCTTTAGCAAAAATTTGCACCGAAGTGATGAGTCAGATTTATTTCTTAGCTAAAGAAATTCATGAACTGTTATGAGCACGCACATTCGTCATGGAATGTCAAGAGTCACCAAGAGTGTTGGTCTACTCACACTACTACTGAATTGTTCATACTTATAAATATATATTATTATATATATATATACATATCTATATTATATAGTATAATTATATATAATAATTAGAAGTTGCTGGTGAAACTATTTCCTTTGCAGCAAGCTGTGGATTCCTTTAAGGATTCTAAAGGCATCCAACATGCGTAACTGCGGACGCTGTAGCCTCTATCTTTAGACCCCCATTCATCATCTCCGTCATTTAAGACTGATACAATATAAAAAACATATTTAGACCCGGCAAGCACTCGTTTATATTTGTATTACTGATTGAAAAAGGAAATCTTACCTTCTTGCTTGGATATATCGGCCCAGCATGAGGACATTTAGGTTTAGTCTTTGCTGAAATGATGATGTTTTGCTAAATTAGCGACATGATATTTCTCCTCAGATTGATTACCGTCTTAATATGTCTGTGATTTTGCTGGGAGATTTTTTCTTTCATTATTTATTTTTAACTATTCGTATATTTTTATTCATTCACATTTGTCTCAGGTTCTCATTGTTTAATTCGGTAATATTTTATCTTCTGTCCGGATAAATGTTTGTGTGTGTGTGGGTGTGTGGTGTGTGTTGATGTGTGTGTGTGTGGTGCGTGCGGGCGTGAAGTCATTCGAACCATTGATGAGAGTGAGTAGCACTCGAGAAGTGTCTTGGATCTGGATGTAATGGTGATGAACTGTCTCCAGAAAGAGATCACTCCTGCCTAGTAAGAGGGCACCTTTACACAGCTTCAACCTATTTTCAGTGTTATCACATAATAAAAAAAACCAAACTATTCAGAGATGCTTCAAGGGAAAGATTGACAGGGGGACATTTTGCAAGAGATCGGTGGGGTGGGGAATAGGACTCCCATGCTGGAGGGCAGTATTTTAACCTATCTATGGAAGTGTTGAAACCTGAGATACTGGAAATGTTTTATGGGATGGGGGAGGGAGTATTCATACAATGTACGTCATTATAGTGAAGTATAGCTAGATTATACACTGAACTAGAAGCATCTAATGTAACAGCACTTCGATCGCTTTGTACTAAAAACTAAACTACGAAAACGACAATTAAAAATTGTACATTACATCTTTGGTTTCGAATGTTCTAAGGAGTGTTAAAGATTTTTAAAAAATCATGGTAATGTAGGCTAGACATGCACACTGAATCCTAGAAGCGGCTGTACTCTTGGTTGTGTTTGCCGAGGATATGGCAAGTAAAAAATGTTAACGGCTGGGTATAAGTACGCTGAACTTTGATGTTTTTCAGTTTTGGCGTATATCATAAAGAGTTGGACGTATGAAAGTTTTAAGTACGGTACCAAGTTTCGTCATATAGATAATTATACAAGAATCTTAGGTGTTGTGCGTTCACAACGTATGCCAGCTAGTTACGTAATGAATGCGTGCGGCTAGGTATGCGACAATCAGTGGGACCTATTAAGGTGCGGCTCAGACAATCAAATAAGCACTAGCTTGAATTAAAAGGCTGTACCTTGAAGTTTGCAGGATGCGAGTCTGAAAATTTGCCGATTCAGTGGCACACCGTTCATATAATGTTATTGGTAAGTTTATATTACGTTTAGACATGCTAAGCAACGATGGCGTACGTCGTAGTATGCCTGAGCACGGGACAAATTTTAAGCTGCTCAAAATTATTTCGCGTATGCGCGAATGACGCACAAGTCCTTGCCCGAGCTGGATAAGTGCAGGCGATGTACGATATTGACACATCTCGACACGGTATATTGTAGCTTAGCTCATAATCGAAAAACACATGGTATGTAGCATACCTGAAACTATTTGTAACGCTATGAATACGCTTGAACTATGTGTTCGTATATTACCATAAATTCCAATAGCATATGACGTATGTATGATGATTAATGACGTTCCGATGAAAGAACTTCTGAACGTGTACTAATTACACTACGATAAGTATGGTCAAGGGTTTAGGGATAGGTATATAAAAAAACTGCGGTCAACAAGGAAGAGAGAACGTAACAGTGTTCGACAGATAATGGTTTTTTTTTTTTTTTTTTCCCCCGTCAAGGATTGGTTACGATATGATTTCTAGTGGGTAATGATATAAATCGTGAGCGGCAGTATTATTTATTATAATTAAAACGCATAGAAATAGACGTGCAATCCGTCATGCAAGAAAAAAATAGAAATACTGAGTCTGAACATGACCTAAACAATGAAGTGTTCGACTATATGAGTAAATTTACAATACGTTGTCGAGCGTGTCACGATGGGTAACGGCCACAACACGTTACTCATAGGTTATAATAAGATTCGGGTATGCTAATACAGTCGACGTGTTTCGACTTATGACGTACATAGTAACGTTGTGTGACTGTGCCAACGATGCGTAAAGTGCCTACACGTAAGGCACGTATGCGAAACATGTAGTCAACACGCTATAACGTGTAAATATTTTGAGCTGTAAATTGTCGAAGAGATCGGGCTACGAACGTATGCAGCGTGCTTCAGCAATGCTTAGGTGCTTAACGTATACAAATTACCATAAACGTATCGACGTGTGCCAGCGTTTTAGACAAATTTTTCATATCGGATACCGGTTAAACGTAAGAGTTGACAGGGCTTAAACAGATTTGATTAAACATGTATGATGCTGGTCTAAAATTATATTTGAATCATTCTTAAATTTTTTCTTGGGAAAGAATCAGATGTTGAAGTTAAAAAATTTCACATAAGCGGTTCAGAATACAATGGTTAATTTGTTATCCAGATGGTGCATAATACAAGTGACCTATGACATCACAATGAAAATACAATATTCGCCATGGGGTCCCCTAACTTGATATTTTGTGTAATACGGCCAGTGTTTTGTAGAAAATAAATGTTAAAAAAAATACTCGCAATACTAAATGAATAAATAATATTCTGATAATTAAGGGTGTGAGATTGATACAAAAGATAAAATGTAGCAAAAAAAAGTTATGGCTGGAACACAACTGAGTGGATAGTAATAATAAAAAAACAGGAAGCAATTTTTTTAAAACAAACGTGCCGCCTCTCTTGACGCCTCGAATGGTGATGGGTCATTATACCATTGAATTGCCTTTGAATTTCGAACACCCATTCAATATTCATACTCATATCTCATCATTTAGGTTGTGAAATTTGATGACAAACTAATGGTAATAATGTAAAAAGGCAGAGTATTATCATTACTTAATATAACAAAGCAAAAAGATAACATCCATGTGAATGAGAAAAGTTAGTGAATAATTCCCGCTGCAATAATTTAGGAGAACAAGATGATAAAACTTATCATGCTATTCTCTTCATTTCATAAGGGAGTTGAAGCTGCCCCTGTGCAGCAGTTTAAATAATTGCGGTGGCGCCCAGCAGCCATGTATGATTCAGACGAAAGAATGGAAGACAGCGACGGTTATTATATATATATATGTAATATATTATATATTATAAGAATATTTATAAATTTAATTAGCACTTATCATGTATTTACACAATCAAGGACATGTTGATAGGCAACGTGGGTCTTCTCCATCACCATACTGTTACATCATTCCCCGCTCCTTTCATCACCCCATCCTACCGACACCCACATTCTCATTCTCAATTCAGTGATAAGATATTGCAAACGAATTCAAAACCTTGATAACTAAACTAATAATTCAAGAGAATACTTCTGTATAAAAGGTCAAAAAAGTGATAATCGTTTCACCTGAATGGTAAATCATGTAAACTATAAAATTACTATCAACAACGTCAACTTAACAAGAGTTTATGGTAATCAATTAAGTCAACAACAAGAAACGAGAACAAGCGGGTGAGAGCATAGCTTATCTATCCTTATATGGCCACGTTTATCAAGAGTTTCCAAAGAAATTAGCTCCTTGGGTAAAGGAGTTAGCTCTTTTCAAAGACTCATATTCCTAACTCTCCATGCCTGCCTCTTCTCCAACCTACTAGGAATACCAATCGCTACGTTCCTAACTCCCAATCTTGATTTATATTGTGGTAACCAAACCACAAGTGAGAACTCACATTACAAACTCCATATAAAAACTAGGACCAACTCTATCCTCATCCAACTCTTCATATGTGTGACTTCAACCATCATGACCAGTTGAGCGAGTTAGGATATTCTCCCTGCATGAAGCACTAGAAAAAGGACTTATGCGTGACTCGAGGATTCATGACAGAGTATGTTCTCAACAAAGGATCTTAACCCGGGGAACCTGTGCGATTATAGTAATACGTATTAAAGGGCTTCAGATGTTGTTTGCAGCTGTTGATAAACTAAGAACAATTCGTTACTATTTTGAATCCACATTAATTGATTCTTTAGTTATGCACAGAAAAGTGTTATAACATTACTAAAGTGGAATACACCTACTGGAATGACTGGTAAATATGATGGCTTATGAGTGTGGGAAGGAGGATCCGAAACTCGTAGTGAGTGGCATTGTGCCCAAGCTTTGAAAGGAATATATATAGAGTATTTTGAGAGGGTCTGGATATATGAACTGTGCTATGTGGTGAAGAAGGAATAAAGGGGGCAGTGGGTG
This sequence comes from Eptatretus atami, assembly GCA_035128595.1. NCBI lineage: Eukaryota > Metazoa > Chordata > Myxini > Myxiniformes > Myxinidae > Eptatretus > Eptatretus atami. The sequence continues at coordinate 100,905,612 of CM068955.1, read as the reverse complement.
AAAGTGGTGGAAATGGGATGGTGTGGGTAGTGTTGATGGCAACTGTGTGACATGAAACATCCGGAAGGTTTGACTTAATCGGAGGGTGGGATAGTTATAACAACCATCGTTTTGGTTGCCGTAGATGT
>CM068955.1:100820511-100840746 GCA_035128595.1 Eptatretus atami | reverse complement strand
GAGGCCCACACCTCTCTCTCCAACGTGGGATTGACGAGTTATGGACCCAGTAACATGCCACGTTAACTCTATCTATTACGTACAGAGTTCACCTTTTTCCCGGGTTCGCGTCGATTGAATTGGTATCGAAATCACGTGAACACGAAGTCATAAATGTTGCACCATGAAGGAAGCACTCACTACTCGAGCAGTACGGACCAACAAGTCGTGCACCTGCACCTGCACCTGCAGTACCTGCACCTGCAGTACCTGCACCTGCAGTACCTGCACCTGCAGTACCTGCACCTGCAGTACCCTGCACCAGACCACAACTTTCCATCAACAGAGATTATCATCCGTGGCATTGTTAGTTCGATGGAGTTTAATAAATAAATTATTTAAACATATTGTTATGGAAAATGACTCCTGGGGATTAAAGGTCAAAGGATGGTGAAAGGGGGGGGAGTGCTCGCTTGAGTTTAACGAAGATTTAAAGGAAAAAACATCAGGAATATTGAACTGCAACGATCCGCACATTATGGTGTCCATAAGGGGAAACTTGAGGAAATATTTAGTAAATCCGAAATCTTTCCCTAGGATGCTTCATGCAATCAGGTCAGTGTCCTCAAGGACTATAACTGGATTACCAGGAAGACCTCCACTCAGAGACCTGCTCTTCTTCCAGTAAATATCCAAACATAAGTAAATCAATAATAAATAATCAATCGCATGTAGGATGTTAGTGTTGTGTGAACTTGTGAAAATGAAACCATCGCTCACTGCCCCCTTTTGGGTGGTTGTCCGTGCCCCTCTGGGGAAAAATCCCTCATGTCTTCAGAGGGTGAAGGAACTCAAAGCCAACATCGCCGTGAAGACTTGAGCAACGTGCAGGTGGATTTCGATCCAAGGAATGGATCTTCTGCCGTCCTGACGAGCCATCCGTGAAGAGTACAATCGTTTGTCCAAGAAGAACGAACAGGACCGCAAGAGTCTGGTATCGTGAGAAGGGGTCATGTTTACATGGTCTTACGGGTCCCCGATGTTAGTGAGCCGTCGGCCATCACTCAACAAGCCGGGAGGCGACGTCCGTGGTCGCTACATAATTGCATACTATCATACAGTTTTTCAAGGATCGGGCTAAAAAATGTTCACAAGACGTTGATTATATATGTGCGCATTAAAACACTGGAAGCCGATTTTTGATTTCGAAAAACAAAAATGTAAAAATATTTTTCGGATTTTTTCAAAATTTTCAAAGTCCGTTTGCTGGCAACGGTGGCGTCTTAGCAACGGTGGCGTCCATAGCACAACGGTGGCGTCCATAGCAACGGTGCTCAAAGCAGAGAACTTGATCCTGGTATGAACCCACCAGTCAAGTTTCATCAAAATCGTTTGACTCCTCTGGCTCCAGAGCTGTCCATTACATACAAACAAACATACAGACAGACAGAAAACCTGAGAATAACGGTAGTCTAGTGACCACCCAATAACGGTAGTCTAGTGACCACCCAATAACGGTAGTCTAGTGACCACCAATAAACGGTAGTCTAGTGACCACCCAATAACGGTAGTCTAGCGACCACCCAAAAACGGAGTCTAGTGACCACCCAATAACGGTAGTCTAGTGACCACCCAATACGGTAGTCTAGCGACCACCCAATAACGGTAGTCTAGCGACCACCCAAAAACGGTAGTCTAGCGACCACCCAAAACGGTAGTCGAGCGACCACCCAAAAAACGGTAGTCGAGCGACACCCCAAAAACGGTAGTCTAGCGACCACCCATAAAGGTAGTCTAGCGACCACCAAAAACGGTAGTCTAGACACCCAAAACGGTAGTCTAGCGACCACCCAAAAACGGTAGTGGAGCGACCACCCAAAACGGTAGTCTAGCGACACCCAATAACGGTAGTTTAGCGACCACCGCAATAACGGTAGTCTAGCGACCACCCAAAAACGGTAGTCTAGCGACCACCCAAAAACGGTAGTCTAGCGACCACCAAACGGTAGTCTAGCGACCACCCAATAAAGGTAGTCTCAGCGACCACCAATAACGGTAGTCTAGCGACCACCCAATACGGTAGTCTAGCGACCACCCAAAAACGGTAGTCTAGCGACCACCCAAAAACGGTAGTCTAGCGACACACCAAAAACGGTAGTCTAGCGACCACCCAATAACGGTAGTCTAGGGACCACCCAAATAACAGTAGTCTAGCGACCACCCAATAACGGTAGTCTAGTGACCACCCAATAACGGTAATCTTGCGACCACCCAATAACGGTAATCTTGTGCGGACCTACCCAAAACGTAGTCCTAGCGACCACCCAAAAACGTAGTCTAGTGACCACCCAATAACGGTAGTCTAGTGACCACCCATATAGTAGTAGTCTATGACCACCCAAAACCGTAGTCTAGACCACCCAAACGTAGTCTAGAGACACCCAAATAACGTAAGTCAGAGACCACCCAATAACGTAGTCTCGAGACCACCCAACAGTTTGGATCCCAATTAAAATGATTAAAGACCACATCAATGCCAATCAATTGAAAAGACTTTGCTAAGTTAAATGAGGCTTCAAACGAATTTATGTTTTCTTGCTCAAGTGGTTGGTGCTATTTATTTTTGGGGGTTTTGTTTCAGATACAAAACATTAAAGAAGTGGTGGGACAAGGAAGAAGCGGGAACTAAATCCTCTTGATGAACAACTTCATTTTACAGTCAAGAACATCACAACCTGCAGCTCACCAATTAACTCTTCAGGCACCAAGGTCATCTGAATCCCAACGGATGACAACATCCCAAAGCATAAGGTCTTCATGATTGGGCAGTTTCGAGTGTGCTGCGACTGGGAGTTGAGGAGGAGGGTAGGCGCGACCTAGCACCCTGGTGGTTTCGGTCCACCAGTCGAGGATCACCGAGGTAACGAGTTAAAATTTGAAATGTGACAAATTATGAAAAAAATAAAAGAATATTTCTCCATGTTCCACACAGAAAGAATTTCTGAGGAATCGTAACCCGACGTGGAGATACATTTTCACTCGGAACGAAAACCGAATGAAGGTTAATGGGCCAGTTGATGGAGCGACCCTGGCTGGGCCCAAGGAAGAGCTGGAAAAACAGGCTTCGGTGCTTATGAGCAGCTGATGAGCACGCAAGATCAACTCGGAACAAGAGCTAGCGAATACCACAACCTGCTGGAGCACGCGCATACAGTGAGAGTTCCTTGCCACCAAAGGTGGACCGAGGTCATGTTTTCACCCCGTCTCTCCCGATCCGTGTGTCTGCGACCAGAATATCCCAGAAGGTTATGGACGGATCGCATGAAACTGGTGAACAGGTTTGGGTGTGTGATAGGAAGAATTGATTCCGATTTGGTAAACATCGGTTTCCTTGAAACTTTTATTTTTTAGGTCCTCGTGGAGGATCTCCACAAGTCTTACTCAGTTTTGTTCTTCCAATCTCGTCTTTGTGGACTTTTTTGTTCACCAGCCTACAGTTTTCATCCAAACTTCCTGAAACTGGTCATACTATATTAAAATACCCTTGCAGACAGTAACCATCTCCGATTTGGAAATTCCTCCGAGAAAAAAAGTATGACGTCAAAATCTCTCCGCTATGGCAATACGCCCAAAAAATTATCTCCGAAACTTAGGCAAGCTTTTTGAATTCTTTTGCGGGAATCGAACGGGGCATTAGCAGAGAGAATTACCGCACATATGATAACATCACTATGACATCATATCAATGTTTTATGAACGTCATTCCTATTTTTTGACATTTTTTGTTTCACAACCCAGAGTTTTCATCGGATCTCGTGAAACTGCCAGTTATATGCAGAAACCGACGCGCAGCAGTAACCATCCTCCGATTCTTGGAAATTCTTCCGAGAAAAAAAGAACTTGACGTCATAAAATCGCCGCTAAGGAAATCGCCTACATCCTTATTAATCTCCGAAACTAGGCAAGCCTGTTTGAATTTTGTTTGGGGAATCAAGCCGGGCATTAGCAACAAGATAATTTATCGCAAACGACTGATACATACAATGAAGTCATATTCGTTCTTGTGACCGTCATCAATTAAGAGACGAAGGATCTAGCTCTTTTGAGCTCGTTAAACGAATTCTTCCCACCATTGAGAGATTCTCGCGCGCACAAAACGGAGAATAGCAAATGTCTTAAAAAGTTGTGGATGAGTTGGGTATTGCTCCACCGAGTGACGTTCTAGTAAAGGATGTGATGTAAATCCAGAGAGAGAGCAACTGTAAGTGCAAGGGGTTGAAAAACATCCAAATGACAAAATTCCTTACGGTTATAAGTAAGTTTTGCAACCTCAGAAGGTACATTTCCCCTTATTTCGTAAATGCAGCGTAGAATGCAGGTGCAACAACTTTGCTGGGGACACACCGATGGCAACTAGTGCAGTGCCCCCCTGTAAGTTGGGCAGGGATTTGTAATTTGTTCGGGTGCCGGCGATAGCTCGACACTCATTGCGAGGACAACCTGAATGTTTAGTGTCCGGCATGAGAAAACTAGCAAACGGTCACACCCAGTTTAACATCCATCTGAAGGGGCACACGTTGATGAATGCATCCTCCTGGAAACACCAGGAATGACAAGTTCATAGCTGGGTCCGACATTGAAACGCGCAGGCGTAGAGGTTTCAGAGGTGAGTGTTGCACACCTCTCGGCCACATGCTCACCCAGAAGTACCATAGATTGATTATTCCTTCATATCAACAGCATTACCTGGAACGAGGTTACTTGCGATTACTTGTTAAAACATTCAACATCATGTTAACTTCTTCCTGAAGAGATAACACATTGTTGATAAGCTATGTCGAATCAAGAATGCCCTGAAAACCCAATCATACAACGAAATTATTACACAACTTATTGTACTGCTGTCCACAAATAACGTTCCAGAATGCAAACCGTAATTTAAAAAAAACAATGAAATTGGGATATGATGATGGGTTTGCTGTCTGAAGAAAAATCTTAAGTATTATTCTCATGAATGTCATCTGAATTCCAACTGGAACTTGTGGGGACTGCCCAAACAATTCGCGCAGATGTGTTCAACAGCCTCAGCACTTTGTGTTAGGCTGGCTGGCCTGCCACCCCCCCCCTCGTTTTACAGAGAGTGCTGCTTTTAACATCTCTTAAAGTGTGTGTAATATGTCATAACCCAAGAAAGAGAAAAATAGATTGCAAAAGTATGCAGTGCCTTGTATTTATTCACATATTTTGAATTATCGTTTTTTTTTTTTGGCCCACCTTGCAATTTGTAAACAGATTCAGGCAGGGAGGATGGCCTAGTAAGGTACTACACCAACCTCGGAGCTGTCTAGCCTGGGTTTGAATCCAGACCTGGCTATAAACTATTCATCCTGGTGTTCACAGGCGAGTGATTCATCAGTGTGTGGGCCATTACTCGGATGGATGTTAAAATGGTAAGAAATCCCATCCTGCAGCATTCATCGGTGGAACGTTGAAGCTCACATTGTGTCTTCACGAAGATAGGCAGCTATCGCTGGCTACCAAGGCCAGAGTCTGCCCGAATTCCCTGAGTCAGAGTGGTGCACCTGGCCAGGATTGTTGCCTCGTAACTGCGTAAACGCATCTGCGAGCACATGGAGGATCTATGATTAATACAGATAAACGCATTTGATGTTTATCTGATAAGAAACCAAATGCATGAAAGTGCAGAAACGCATCATATTGAAGAAGTGAATTAATTTAAGGAAACAGAAGGCCTGTTGGTAGTTCACATCTGGATATTTATGCTTTAATTCTGTCTTCTCTTTTCCAGAACAAACAGTACAGCTGTTAGCACGGTGCGGTTAAAGTATCTCCGACACACCACCACACTGACCTGAATGAAGACCCACACCAAATAGTGCCACGAGGAATTTCTGAATCTAGTATTGTAGAACTGCACTGTTACATGGATTTTGCCTCATTAAACTCAAACTAATGCAATGAAAAGCACGCTTCCTGAAAGTAAGTGAAAAGATCATCCTGAACAAACAGGTTGACGTCCTAATCATTAGACTTATCAGACTGTATCTTAATTCATGTCTCCCCCTTGTGACATTTTGTTGCCCTTTTATAGGTTTTCCTCCATCCATGGCTATTTTGATGTTCTGGAGCCTTGCTCATATCCCTCTAACCCCTCCTCCCCCAACTGTCCTTCCTTCGCTTCTGGTTGAGCTCTGAAGGCTTGTCCTCATCAAATGTTCGAGGTCTCCAAAGAATAACAAGTCGGTGAAGGCGTAAAAGAACAATATGTGCAAGCATTTGTTCTACGATTTGATAGGATAACACGATTACAGAAATTAATCCAGATTAAAATATCAGACTTATGGAAAGCTAAGAACTAGAATGGATCAGAATAAAAGGAACAGTAGAGAGAAGGTGGGGACCACATCAGCAAGGTTGAGGGACAAAAACACAGGCAGACCTGGACACATAGGGGATGTTGGAAGAAGAGGGCAGGGGTGGACAACATGGATATTGAAGCAAATCTTTGGAAGGAAAAGGAAACCTGGAAAGAGGGGGGGGGCTGGGAGTCCTAAATGGAGTACAGAAAAGATCATGGTTTAGAATTGGGGACAATCTTATATGGTGGTGAACAGCGTTGTTTTGAGCCTGGAGGAAGATGAGTTGGAAGAGGATGGTAGGAGTTTGTTCCACACAGTGGGAAAAAGAGGAACGAGATGAGTGGAGGTAGCAGTGATTCGATTGTGCAAAATGCCGGATCCAAAAATTTCACGGGCGCTACCATAATCACCTCGTATGAGAAATAGTTCCTTTCAAAAGCAGATATGAAAATGAGGACAACCTCAGTCTTAATCATAGGGTGGTGGGGTTCGTTTAACTTTTCTTTGGCCCAAGAACATGAGCGTCAGCAATGGTTTATATTCCATATCATACCAGATCACAAAAACCATTTCCTCTTGCACCCTTTTCTAACCTGCAGAAGCATGAGAGGGGAAGATTGTCAGGGTAATTAAAAATAAATAAATTAATAAAGGAAGATTCATTTGGTGACGTCACAGTAAATCCGTTGATAATGTTTGCTGCTCTGTTTAGAACATGCTTGGCTTTTAACAAGCAAGAAACTGCTTACTCAATTAACCACAGCTTTAAAGGATTTATAACACAATTTCAGTGATTGTAATAATAAATATAAATAAAAATTACACACGAACTACGTGTTTGTGCATTTACTTTAAAATTTACACAAACAGTGTTGGAGTCGTCTCAAGGTGGATATGAGCTTCCCATGACTTACTTTACCATTTTTTCCTCCAAGAGTTAACCTTCTGAGACCCTTCAAGCGACTGCTCTTCCTAACTCAATCGGATTTTTCTCTCGGTCAACAGAACACGACACAGTTTCCTTTTCTTTACCAAATACTTGTATTAGTCAAAAATACAAATGCCTCTGTTGTTGATGTTTCCTGACATAAAAACAAACTTTTGTTGTCCTATATTTACACTATCTAATCTTTTTCAACAACCTTTGCAAATGTTTCAAACTTTCAATGACTGCTCTGTTAGTTTAACTCCTCTGTAAAATTAGCATAACTAGTAAACCATCCTTGAACCATGGTTGTGGAACATCGGCCAGAACCCTCACTTTTGTTTACCCTGCCTCCTTTTTCACCTCATTCGCATTTTAAATCGTTTCTCTTGCAACCGCTTGATCAATCGACCAGCAAACTTTCATCACTGGACAGCCCGAACGATGGGATTTTTGCTTTTTTTAACAGAGTTGCTGGTAATTGATGGAAAATGCGGCCACGTTCAAAGTCCCGTTTTGCTACATGCATGGGATGCAGGGTGTTCACGTATGGAATAAAAGGGTCTCCAACTGCATCTTGATCAACGCACAACAACAGTGGAATATTTGCCCAATTTCAGGGATCACCTCGTTCCGACATTTCTACCGAACTTCATCATCCACTTGATTCCTACATACCCGCCATCTCTATCGTTCCACGAACAAGTACAGTCGGACCCGCTACCTTTCCTTTATTTAACTTCAAATAGCCGATTCAACTTCTTTACATTCCAGGTCATTCTCCGCCATCTCGTTTTCTTCATTCAAAGAGCTTCTCAAGTAAGTTTTGATATTCCTTATCAATGAATTTTTTTCACGAGATGTCTGTTTTTATCAAAAATTCCTGACCCATACCCCTTGCATCCTTTAACCCACTGCCCTGGCTATTCTTGGAAAATGTTATCTGCTCCTCTGATAGCTGTTAGCTTTGTCGCACTATTGTCAATACACTTTATTCTTTGTTATACGAGTTCCTTCTCAAACATATATTATCTTATTTTGAGGGTCTTTACGCTTTGTGCCACTTTGTGTAAGCTTCTTTCTTCTGTTTGAAGAACAGAAGTTCTTCTTCGTCGGCCATTCATGCGATTGGATCACAGCGAGATTAGGATCATTTCTGGTTATACCTATAGTCTGGTTATCAGACATTCCCTATATGTCAAACTGGTTTTCCCCCCTAAATCCCTCCCCTTTCTTCTCTCAATATATTTAATTTACCAAATCTCAAAAGTGACTCAGAGATCCATCGATGTATGTGTGATAAGCTCGAAATATAATTCACACATCACCATACCATCAGAACAGCAGAGTCGGCAATGAAAATGGACAAGCCAGAAACGTTGCACAATCTTCTTCAGAGCCACTTGGACAGGGCCTGCAGTGATAATGATAGGTCCCATTTGGCATTCCAATCATAACGCCAGCAAATAAATAATACGCCAGACATATTTTAATTTATGAGTGGACGTCATAAGTAACTTAAATGACATCTGAATTTTTTTTTGGTCTCCCACAGACGTAGCAATTCTCCATTTTCCCTCTTCCTCTGAAATCAGTCACTCATCTAATTATTATGAACGTGCCACTGAAGGCCATTCTAACACCCGAATATTCGAGCGGGGAGGGGGGTCTCTTGCCACTCAATGCCCTACCCGGTTGCCCTGCCCCCCAAGTGCAATCAAAAGACGTGGTGTAAATAGCCTTCTGAGATGGAAGATAGTTGTTATCAATGAAGCAAATTGGTAAACCTTGATTATGACCAATTAAACAGGCAAAAATTATCTGGGCCATTGGTGTTGGTACTTCCTGCACAATAATGCCTTGCGATGACTGCTTTCATTTGGGCAGAATACAACAAAGAACAGACGAAAAAACAACTTTCAAAACGCAAGCATTTATATCATTTAAGCAAAACTCAGGAAATGTCCAAGTGAAAAAAAATGACCCAAAGTGTACAACCCAACAAGAGGAATTTAACTTTAAATGACTTGCATGACGAGTTTAACTTTTATAACACACTTTGGAATGCATTACATGTCCAAAGGAAATGTAAAAGAAACCAATCGCTCCCTTGCTCTTCCCATTCTTTACATTAACAAGTCCATCACAACCTTCCATCCAATGCAGACTGCAACCTTATCGATTGAGGAAACAAACGGATGCCAGAAAGGGGGGCGTGCAGGGGATTTAACACCCTTATGGCTTTTTAAATGTTACAAAATGTATAGCTGCTACAAGAAACAATGGAGGGGAGGGTGGACATCAAGCTTCAACCTAACAAATTGGGGCAGGAAGAAACATATAAACGCTGTTTTTTAATTTGTTAAACTGGTGTAAATTGAAAACCTGGCCACACAACCGTGCCCCCCCGGGTGCCCTTTTGGTGGATAACTGCATCCACGTTCTATTTATGAACAAACGAAATGCTGGGTTTTTGGCACAGTTACTTTTCTGCAACTGTAAATGATCATGGGTCCGTTCAACACACTTTTGAAACGGTAATATGGAACAACTGCAAGACGAAGAAAACAAAAAACTCCTTTTGTGAAACAAACTATATGAAACACAAATCTACATTTTGGAACGGACAATATGCCTGTGGAATCCAAACCGTAGTAAACGGGACTCTCTGCCCTCAGTTAAATAAAAAAAAAAAAAAGTACATAATAATACAAATAAAATGGGCCTAGCACTTTCGCTTATATTTACCACAGCCCCGCTTTCAAATCCTGCAAAGACTGAAAAGCGGGGAAAAGTTTGTTGATCAAACACGCAAAAAAAACTCCTCAAAAAAACTAAGGAATAAAAATAACAAAGTGAGGTCATACGTCCATTCACCAGACGCAAGACAGCCTCAAGTGGAGGTATTTTAACTCAAAGCAGATTAAAACAAACAAACAAACAAACAAAAAAATACCAATTACAGGTGCAGCCCCATCCATGACACTCCAGGGATGTGGTAAAGCGGTGAGCACCAGCAGTCCAACTCCGAGTCATTCCAACTAATTGGCACTTAGTGCACTACTATATCAGACAACAATGTAATGTACAACGAAGCACCACAGTGGAGGTTTTGACCAAAGAAAAGAAAATTTTATATATATATGTAAATTATAATAAGAAAGCCGAGAGCATAATTATCTGCCTTTAACAAACACTCATCAGCGTTAAATTCTTTGAAAGCACACAAACCAAAAGTGAAATTTAATGTTTGTAGTATTTCTTTTCTTTGGTGGTTCTGATGGTCTGCACGTCAGAGGAAAAACTAGCCAGTGACCAAGATGCGACCGTTAACACTGCTTTGAGTCAATATCTCAAAGTCCTCGTCAATCAAGATAAACGTCAGCAAATTGCATCGTAGACCAAACAGGTTTTTTCTGTTAGGAGCAAAGCATTCAAGAAAACATGAATATATATATCATACATACATACACACTTTTCGGCAGAAACCCCCAATTAATTCTGTGGACAGCAGATCAATGACGAAATAAGCAATCAATAAATTTTTTTTTGTTCCATCGAATATTTCTTCACAAACCCATAATTAGATAATAAATTCTTTATAAATGCCATATAACTGGGAACTGGAGTAGGATTAAAGAAGAGTTAACAGTTTTATCCAGTTCCTACACTCACTCACACAGGAAGAAACAATTATCCTACTTTCAACTCCAGCCATCGTTAACTGGTACTTATTCCATAATTTCCACCGTCTTGAAAACCCCACACTTGGCAGGCCAAAATAGGTAGAGCAGGCATAGCAAGGATAGGGAGAGGTGGGGGGAAGGTTAAAAGCAGCAGAACAGAGAGCGGAGCAAGTGAGAGTGAAAGAGAGCAGGCAGAGAGAGAGGAGAGAGAGAGAGAGAGAGAGAGAGAGAGAGAGATCGAGCAGCAAGAGGAGAAGAGCAAGATGATTATTAATAGAAAGAAGCGCGCTGAGTGCCTTAAGCGTTGCACAATCTGAGTTTGAAGCAGTCGAAGAGGTTTTTGCTAATTTGAGTCCAGCATCAACAAAACACGTTAGAAATAACATCACGATCATATTGTTCTGCACAGCCACAGGGCTGCTCTGTTTCCTGCAAGAATCCACTTGGCTCAGGTTGGATCCTTTCAGTCAAAAGTAACTGTTAACATGCAATAACAAGCAACAAGGTGGCTCCAAAGTCGTATAACGTGAAGACTTCCCAGGATGCAGGAGCATCAACAACATTTCGGATTTATATTAGTCCAGCAAGGTCCACATTTGAACACATCTGGGTGCGTCAACATAGGGTCAGCAATCCTGTACATCAACTGGCTTCGTGTCATTGGGTGGATGGGGTACTGGGCACACACGTTGGCAGCTTACGCAGCTGTGAGATAGCCAGCTACCCATGCCTCGAGGGGACTAAAGACACATGGGAAACAGTTGTAAATCGACTACCAGTAAGGGATAATGAGGGAGGAAAAGGAATGGGAACAAAAAATAATTCTACACGTGCAGAAAAAAGGAAGATTTTAAGTTTTTTTTTTTTTTTTCAAAGCTTGATTAATTGAGCTTAAAATCAGAACAAAAACAACAGGTGCTAAAATAATGGTGGTCAGCCAGAAAAATAAAGAAGTTCAATAGCCAACTGGATTTTTTTTTATCCAACTATCAAGCAAAAAAGAAAGTGGGAACTTATTAATTGGCCAAAGTGGCAAAACCATTTAGGGGGAGAAGGGGAAGGGGAGGAATAAGCAAAGTGCAAAAAATAACTGTCACGTGGAATGCAAAATCACAGAAATTAATTTTAAAAGTAACATTCTAAAAATTTTTTAGAGAGATTTTAAAGGAGTGACCAATTCAAAAAGGATATTCTCTACCTCTATCTGTCATCATGGCGTCAGTGCATGGGGAAGGTGAGTGACAGGGGAGTGGAACAAAATAGAGACAATCATTAAATTCATTTTGAGGGGAGGGGGAAGGTGGAAAGTGTTGCCAACTGGAGGAGGGACTCAAGACTCAACAACACAACCTCACCAGTGAGGTTAGCCACCACGAGACGTTTCCGAAATGACAGGTCAGGCTTTTGGTCTCTGTAGGCTGCCAGACAGTGGAGCGAGACAGGAATTTCATTTACCTGTAGAAAACACAAAATTTATCAAACATGCAGGAGATTAAACCAAACTTAAAAAGTCTGTGGTCGAAAACTTTACAACTGTCATGATGATAAACAGACATCCGAGGGTACAATCCAGTGCTACGAGCATTTGAAAGAGAAATGTGCAGCAATTTAAAGTATGTGCAGATCACGGATTAACTTTACCTGATCACCATACTGCCATACTCCGTGGCCATGCCTTTCAACGTCTTTTACAATCTGTTGCTTTTGGTACTTGCCGGTTGGCCACGGCCATCTAGGCTAATCCTTCGAGCAGCCGCTACAGATGGGGGTTAACAAGTGTTCTACCGCAGGGCCTGCATGCGGAAAGAAAAGTAGAATTTGACTTTAAGGTTCTAATCAAGACGACATATTAAGCGGTGGATTGTTTAATCAATCAAGAAAAACAAGCATCATTAAAAGTTTGAATTGATGAGAAAAGAAGATGGCTTGAGCGTAATTTGTGACTAGCATACTATAAGAATAGAGTATTATAGAAAAAGAGGCCACAAAGGTGGCATTCCGAAGCCATGTGGGCAAAAACGTTTTGTGTCTGACGAAACCAAGATGGAACCTTTTGCCTAAATGCAAAACGTTACGTTTGGCGCAAACTCAACATGCACATCCACCCAAGGAACACATCCCGACTGTGAAGCATGGTGGTAGCAGCATCAATGTCTTAATGGGAGTTTTCTCATCAGCAGGGACTGGGCACACTTATCAGGGTAGAAGGGAAAATGTGACGGAGTAAAATATCTCCGAAAGGAAAACCTTGCTGCCCTCTTGCAAGAAAGCCTTGAAAGTTGGACGGAAGTTCACACTTTCAGCACGACAATGACCCCAAGCAACACAGTCAAAGCTTCATTGGAAGGCTAAGGAACAAAAAAGATAAATGTATTGATAGTCCAGTCAGAGCCCTGACCTAAATCAATCAAAAATGTGGATGACTGAGATTGCTGGTCCATCAACACCTCCCACGCATAACTTGACTGAGATTGAACAGTTTGTAGCAGAAGAATGATTAAATAATGTCCAATCAAGGTGTGCAAAGTTGGTAGAGACCTATTCCAACAACTCACAGCTGAATTTGCTATCAAAGTGCTTCCACCAAGTAGATTTACTAGGGGGGTGACTGATTATCCAACCAAGATATTCCAGTTGTATTGTTAACGAGTGTTAAATAAAGGTGGAAAACGTCCGATTTTGTGCAATTTAATTCTAGCTAAAGGCAAAAAGGTGAAAATTTTGAAAGGGGTGGTAAGACTTCTGTAGGCACTGTACATGGGTCTCGGCTTGTAGAAGAAGCTATGAACACAGAACAAATTCAGGACACAACATAACGAAGGAACAGCAGAGAAATGGGAAAACACCAAAGCAGTGTGAGGAAGAAAGTAAAGAGTCTACAGGTAACGTAAAAGTAGACAGAGTCTACAAGGGATGCAGGTAAGATGCCGGAGTAAAGGGAGACGAAAGGGTGGACATATGGATAACCTCAAGCACAATTATTTGGGAGGGGTAGGGGTGGTTTAACAGGTGTAGAAAAGATTCATGATTATTGGATTGGGGGAGATTTGAGATGGTGGAAAACAGCTGCCTTGAAGACCTGGAGGAAGAACATGAGACTGCAATAGAGTTGGTAATGGTTTCACAGGCAGGAATAAAAGAGTGGAGCTAGCAAGGTACTGGGATTTAGGAAAGCTTCAGTAGGATGGGGATGCTGGTGGACCTCATGTAATCCTGCCAGATATCCTTGGGGGGTGGTGGGGGGGGGGGCAAAGTATGGAAGGCAGAGGGTGCAAGTCCAGAAATGAGGCGGAAGACAACAGAGACTACAGACCTGTCGGTGATGGCGAAGGTGATGGCCCAACCTAGCCTTCAGTGAAGAGATTCCAATTATATTGAAGCCTTGCTTCCACAGCATCAAATGCTGAGTAAGATGTGAGCAGGGGAGTCAGCCAGAGGGAGAGCAGTACTCATCGACTGCGGATGAATCTTGTCGTGGAACAGGAGCTCAGGTGTGGGGAAGGAAGGACTTTGCATGACGGAGGATGTCGTCAGCGTCTACCTTTGCAAGCCAATTTTGAAATAGCTTCCACAAGAAAGTGTTTCCTTACCTATGTTTTCCAGTGCAGTGAGCGGGTGCTTTTAGTAAATAAAAATTCGGTCAAAATGTGAAGGGTAAGTCAAGTAACTATAAATTACCCTGATTGGTCCAAACGCGCAATGTATGTTGAGTGGCACAAAACAAGTTTTTTGTTGTTGTTTTTTTTCACCTTTGAGACGAGTTCTGGTTATGTGGTGCTGGAGGGGCAAAAGCCAATTATATGAAGATCCCTTCCTGTAAACTATTCATTTCTAGGCAGGAGAACTATCAAAACAGTGTTCGGGCTTCTTCTGTAACTTCTTTTTTGAAACTTTAAAGATTGAATAGGAAAATTATTTAAACCACACGTGTCTGCCATACATGATTCCTCCTTCTCCATCTTCTCCCACAACTCTCCCTCCCCCCTCTCACACCAACTCTCTCTCTCCCTCATTGGCCCACAGGCTGCACACAAATTATGAAATCGTTCCTTCACAAGGAATGGTGAATGGCAGTCTCGGGAGTATGTCCTGTTCTGCAAGGGAAGGACTCTTTCATGACGCGTTGACACAAGAAATTGCCCACAGATAACATCAGTTGGCGACAGAGTTCAAGTGCGACATGATCCACTCCACTCTCCACCTCTTTCCCTCTCTCTCCCAGCCTCCCCCTTCCCACTCTTTCAACCGTCTCCCTTGGAAATGGAGATGGATCTTTTTTGACTCATCAAATTGAGCCCGTCACATTATGCTAACCTCTTAGGATGGTAACCAAATAATGATAATGATGCATAATGACAGCGCGTCAAATGCAAGGCCGCCCCGTTTTTCTTTTATTATACCATTAAGCTTCACTGTGTTTTGGTCCAGGCAATAACTTTATTCTAAACAATTGAAGTCACAAGTTCGAACAGAATTACGCAGTATTCATCATATCAGAATTGGTAATCTCACCATTGCAAATACGGGGTAACAAGTCTTTCTGGCTTCGCCATTTCAACTACTGATGAGCCTGCTGAGACATCAGGAATTTTTATCTGCCAAAACGAAGTTTTTGCAAGATATGTAGTCAGTCTGTCATGTTTTTTTTTTGTTTTGTTTGTTTTTTTTTTTTTGGGTTCTGTAATCATCGAAAAAAAAATTTCTGCAGACCACAGTTTTCATTGGAAATTTTGTAACTCGCAATCAGAGCCAATGGAAAGGGGGGTCCCTTTCAGGCATAAAATTTTGAAGGTTCAAAGGTCAAAGGTCCAGGTCACTGGTCGCCAATCAGGGGAAATCGACAAAACCTCTTATTTTTTGAGTATTTTGATCGATCGTCTTCCACACTTCATAGAATATAGTTCATGGTCTGGCGCTCAGCTGATTATTTTTGTGGGATTACCTTTGACTTCATGTGTTTTTTTTGTTGTTGTTTGTTTTTTTATTTTTATCTGTAATCACGTAATAAATACTCTGCAGAGGCACAGTTATCATTGGAAATTTGTACTTCGCATTATCAAGAGGCCTATAGAGGTCCCTTTCAGCGCACTAAATTTTGAAGGTCAAGGTCAAAGGTCAAGGTCACTTTTGTCGCAAATCGGGGAGTCGACGAAAACCCTATTTTTTGAGTAATTTTATCGGACGTCTTCAAACTTCATGGGAATATAGTTCAATGGTCTGCACTCCAAGCTGATTAATTTTTGGTGGCGATTGCTTCATGGTTTAACGCCTAAAGTTCAAACATATTTACCCAAGGTCAATTTTCAAGTTTTAAGGAACCATATCGTGTAGTACTTCAAATTGAACACCTCGATGAGTGCTTTCTAGATTATCCAGCTTGAGACCATTATGACCGTGATTTGGTGACGTTTTGAGGCAAACGCATATTTTTCATGGTTACTCTGTAGAACGAATTCTCATCGGAATCTCTCCTGCAGATATTCTCAAAGGAGTCGCTCCTGGTGGATAGCAAGCTCTGTTCACTCAGTGTGACCTTAAAGAAGTCACACGTGGTCACTTTGGGCAAGATAACGGATCACCCTACGGGTGAACATTGGTTATTTTTTTGTCATTGAGAATTTACCACTCAAGATTTGACAAGAACTTCATCTGCCCCCCCTACCTCAGACCTTCAGATAGCTCATTGGCGTCATCGGGCAACACAAGCCGCTCCACAATCGTCAATGATAGTCAGTTGGAGTGGTAAGAAAAAAAGAAAAGACAAAAAAAAAAAAAGGATAATATATACGTATATACATATATTGTATATATATATATAATATATACATACATATATATATATATATATATTGTTGCGAATTCGCGCCAGGCCGGCGTGCGAACAGCCACGTGACTCGAATCGCGGCACGTCGCCCACCGGACGGACAATTCTGTCGTGACCCTCCTCGGAAACTAGACGCCGGGGCAGTCACGGGTGGGCTTTTCCGGCCTCACCCACGAATCGTGCAATCAGCCACAACGCGTGGGATAAGGGTTGTTTCGCCAAATCGACCTACCTAAGTACCCCACGGGATGTAAACCGGGCGATCGCACCTTCGCCGCAGGTTCGACTTCGGACAGAACGGCTTAAGCGGTCCATTCTGTGCTATCGGATTAACCGAGGTGTTATCGTCGGCCTCGACGGTTCCAATTAATATCGGGCGTATCAGCCCACTACGAACCCTTTTACGTGAAGCAAGATGGAGTTTCCAACGAGAAAGGAACGCAGCGAAAACGGGGACAATTCCACACAACAGAACATTATTTCCAACCGTTGGACGGATAGCAACCATATACAGCATCAGTATGCAACATGCACCATAGGCAATGAAACAAAAACGTGACGTAGAGCTACTACTGGAATACGTGAACACTCGCAACACTTTATAAACGTTCTACTTTACAGACGGCGCCGCCAAACATAACTCAAAAGCAAAGAAAAGGCCACCTCAAAGACAAGGGGGCAGAACGGGGCCCGTGGGCCAATATGTGCGCGTTGACCTGAAGAGCGGCCAGGCCGCGAGACCGGGGGTCCTACCGCTTCCTTTGTGACGGCCGCACATGTCGCTGCGCAGCGGTGCCCAACTTCGTGCCCTTCGCGGGTTTTCGTTGGCACCGCTTGGTGGGGTGGGAACGGGGCCCCCTTTGTGCACTCTCTCCAGCGCGGGGGAAAAAGGGGGGGATTGTCTGATGCCCTGGGGAGGAATGGCTTGGCTGCTTGGGTCCACACGACGATCCCGCCGCGACCCTCCTCGCCGACTTCCTGCTCGGACCCGAGCTCCTTGGCTCTTGCCACATTACTCTCTGCCACACGCTGCCACACTCCGCCCGATGACTCTGGCCAAAACTCTCTGCTTCCTGCTTCTCCTCTCTGCACCCGACTCGACTGCCAGACTCTCTGCTTCTGCTCTCCTCTCTTCTTGCACCCGACTCGACTGCCCAAGAAATCTCTGCTTCTGCCTCTCCTCTCTTCTCTGCCCCGACTCGACTGCATTCACTGCCGTGCGCTCGGCGTTTTATCGGCGGCAGGAGAACCAATATGCGATTTCCGGATCAGAATGAGCTCAGGGGCGGAGCCAACGCTCGCCCATTGGCCGGATGTTAAGTGGGGGCGTGTTAGCATTCCTGATCCGAATTTTCATCATATGGACCTTTCCACACAGACGCGCCTGGAGTCGGGGCAAGCCGCTCGGCGCTTGCTGATGGACGGTCAGAAGTGGCGTGTACATCCTGATCCGAATTCTCTCTCGAAGGCCGCTAATTTTGCACTCGGACGGTCGTGCGTATCGCGGAAATGAGCCCAAAGACAGCCCACGCTACCAGTGTTCACAGGTGGTGCGGGAATGATTGATAGCAGAGCCAGAGGCTTGAGGTGTGAGGGTTTTTGGTGTGGTTTGATGGTTATGGCGGGTTGATTCAAAATAAAGATAGAATCAGAAAAACGCCTAACTCAAAAGCGTCGCAGCCCGATTGAATCACATAATTCCTTTAAGACAACGGGTTTTGGGCTAACTATACATGTTAACTTAGAGATATCTCACCTACGGACCTGAATGGTGGTTTTGCGAATTTCAAGCCGTAACACACCCTCCCTTTTTACAGACTCGTGCCGAGTCGTCAAATTCTCGTGTGCCATCATGTGTAGTTCTCCCCTAGTTACGTTTACCTACGGATCCCTGAGTGCGACATTCATGGTATTCGTGTCCCCAAAAATAAATAACCTGAGGGCTAGTAACTAACTAAACCAAACCACTCCACGGACGACTTAAATAAAATTGCCGGCGCTATGACAGAACATGCGGGGGCGCACGTCATTTTACAATACATCTTAATACAATTTTACACTAAACCATGGCCAGGATCAATGGACTCTCTGCAAAAAGAAAGCAGTTAGCAGGAGCCAGGCTGCTCCGCATGCAGTCTCTGGCTCAAGCAAATGCAGATGCAGGGAAGTGGCGCTGCTCACGACGCAGTCCTAGGCCCCCCCTTTGAAATTGAACCACGTGAACAACGGCGCATGGGCTGCCGCAAATGCAGTCTCCTTATGCGGCTGCCTACAGGGCATCCTGCGGCACAGGTGGAAAGGTGCGGACTCAAGCCGACAAAACAAGGCATGGATTGGATGGATGGATCAACAACGGTGCACGGGCCGCCACTGCAGGCCCCGTGTGTAGCTGCAACAGGACACGTTCTTGCAGCTGCAAACTGTTGCTCGCAGATCCTGGCGCACAGATGGCATGACAAGGGGGGCATAGCAAATGGAACGGGGCTGGTGAACAGGGGCAGTGGGCATGGCATGGCAAAGGTGATTGGCCAGGAAAACCAAGCCGGCAGACCAATGAGGCCGTTGCAGGCAAACACAGCCGGCAAGACGACTGGGCGGCACGGCCTTGAAGCAAAACACAGCCAGCCGATGAAGTTGGCCGCAACCTTGCGTGCATGGAGGTTGGTGGAGGGGTGCGGTGGTGCTGGCCACTCGAAGGCGGGCCTCGGAACCTAACCCTACGGTCATCCCTCCAACCTATCGCCTTTGCCTGTCACTGTCCATACCCACTCCCTTAATTGTAAAACCAATTTAGCCCCCAACTTTTTTTTTGTTTGTTCTTTTTTTCCATCCTATGCCCACTATAAATGGTCCCTAACCCCCTTATGTCTTGTTCAGCTAACCTATCGTCTCCTAGCGCTACTCCCAACCCCTACGTTCCTTCCCGGAGGGGAATAAGGGAGATGCTAGCGTCCTGTGTTCGAGGCCAACGAAGGCCTCAGGATGGCCCCCCAGAATTCAGCGATCTTTAACCCAAAGTGGGTCCAGCGCCCACAACGAGAGCGATAGGGAGGACTGGTGCGGAAAGGGGTACACTTCCTATCTAACCCTAACATACCTTTAAACTACCCAGGGCTTTCAACAGCCGCCTCTCGCTTAACTATTGTTCTATCAACCCAGATTCCGCGTCGCCTGTGTTGGTGTCCTCACAACTTGGGCCATGCCCCTAAATTTCTTTTCCGTGCCTCACACGGTCTCATGGCTGGGAGCGTGCTCCTTGGCAGGCACGACCCTCTGCCGCTTCTCAGACGATGGCACCCCGCGGGCACACAGCTCCCTAACCACCAGCTACCAGCTCCCTAAAACCGGGGAGTGCCGCCCATGGCAACTCCCTGAAACACACACGTGGGGCTAGGCTGTGCTTTCCGGCGCCCCTTTCGCGAGGGTCACCCGTGCCCACAC
>CM068955.1:100789651-100810035 GCA_035128595.1 Eptatretus atami | reverse complement strand
TATCGCAAACCTGATACATCACAATGACGTCATATTCGTTTTTGTGACGTCATCATTAAGAAGACGAGGATCTTAGCTCTTTTGAGCTCGTTAAAGAAATTCTTCACCATTGAGAGATTTGGGCCAAAAAGGAGATATAGCACAATGTCTTAAAAAGTTGTGGATGAGTTGGGTATGTGCTCCACCGAGTGACGTTCTAGTAAAGGATGTGATGTAAATCCCAGAGAGAGAGCAACTGTAAGCTGCAAGGGGTTTGAAAAACATCCAAAATGACAAATTCCTTACGGTTATAGTAAGTTTTGCAACCTCAGAAGTACCATTTTCCTTATTTCGTAAATGCAGCGTATGAATGCAGGTAGCAACATTTGCTGGGGACACACCGATGGCACTAGTGCAGTGCCCCCCTGTAAGTTAGGGCAGGGATTTGTAATTTGTTCAGGGTGCCGGCGATAGCTCGACAACTCATTGCGAAGGACACCGTGAGATGTTTAGTGTCCGGCAATGAAAACTAGCAAACTGGTCACCCAGTTTAACATCCATCTGAAGGACGGCACACGTTGATGAATCATCCTGCCTGTGAAACACCAGGATGACAGTTCATAGCTGGGTCGACATTGAAACCCAGGCGAGAAGGTTCAGAGGTGAGTGTGCACACCTCTCGGCCATCATGCCACCCCAGAAGTACCATAGATTTGATTATTCCTTCATATCACAAGCATTACCTGGAACGAGGTTAACTTGAGATTACTTGTAAAACATTCAACATCATGTTAACTTCTTCCCTGAAGAGATAACACAATTGTTGATAGAGCTATGTCGAATCAAGAATGCTGCAAAACGCTCATCATACAACCGAAATTATTACACAACTTAATTGTACATGCTGTCCACAAATTACTGTTCCAAAGTCAAACCGTAATTTAAAAAAACAATGAAATTGGATATGATGATGGGGTTTGCTGTCTGAAAGAAAATTTCTTAAAGTATTATTCTCATGAATTGTCATCTGAATCCAACTGGACTTGTGGGGACTGCCCTCAAACAATTCGCAGATGTGTTCAACATCCTCACCACTTGTGTTTAGCTGGCTGGCCCTGCCCCCCCCCCCCTCTCGTTTTACTAGAGAGTGACTGCCTTTTAACATCTCTTAAAGTGTGTGTATATGTCATAACCCAAAGAGAGAGAAAAGATTAAGAGTTTGCAGAAAGTATGCAGTGCTGTATTTATTACATATTTTGAAATTATCGGGTTTTTTTTTTGGCCCACCTTGCAATTTGTAACAGATTCAGGCAGGGAGGATGGCCTAGTAAGAGTACACACCAACCTCGGAGCTGTCTAGCCTGGGTTTGAATCCAGACCTGGCTATAAACTATCATCCTGGTGTTTCACAGGCGGAGTGATTCATCAGTGTGTGTGCCATTACTCGGATGGATGTTAAATGGGAATCCCATCTGCCAGCATTCATCGGTGGACGTTGAAGATCACATTGTGTCCTTCACGAAGAGTAGGCAGCTATCGCTGGCACCAAGGCCAGATGTCTGCCCTGACTTCCTGAGTCAGAGTGGTGACCTGGCCAGGATTGTTGCCTCGTAACTGCTTCAGCAGCACCAACGCTCTGCGTAGGACATGGATGATTGATGATTAATACAGATAAAGCATTTTGATGTTTATCTGATAAGAACCAAATGCATGAAAGTGCAGAAAATGCCATCATATTGAAGAAGTGAAGTTAATTTAAGGAAACAAGAGGCTGTTGGTAGGTTTACATCTGGATATTTATGCTTTAATTCTGTCTTTCTTTTTTCCAGAACAAGAACCAGTAGCTGTTAGCACGGTGCGGTAAGTATCTCCGACACACCACCACATGACCTGGAGATGAGAGGCCCCACACCAAAATAGTGCCACGAGGAATTTCTGGAATCTAGTATTGTAGGAACTGCACTGTTACATGGATTTTGCCTCATTAAACTCAAACTATGCAATGAAAAGCAACGCTTCCTGAAAGTAAAGTTGAACAGATCATCTGAACAACACAGGTTGACGTCTAATCATTAGACTTATCCAGACTGTACTATTCATGTCTCCACCTTGGTGACATTTTGTTGCCCTTTTATAGGTTATTCCTCATCCATGGCTATTTTGATGTTCTGGAGGCCTTGCTCATATCCACTTCTAACCCCCTCCCTCCCTACCCAACTGTCCTTCCTTCCTTCTGGTTGCAGGCTCTGAAGGCCTTGTCCTCATCAATGTTCGAGGTCTCCAAAGAATAACAAGTCGGTGCAAGGCGTAAAAACAATATGTGCAAGCATTTGTTCTACGATTTGATAGGATAATCCACGATTACAGAAATTAAATCCAGATTAAAATATCAAGACTTATGGAGAAAGCTAGAACATAGAATGGATCAGAATAAAAGGAACAGTAGAGAGAGGTGGGGACCACATCAGCAGGTTGAGGGACAAAACACAGGCAGACCTGGACATAGGGGATGTTGGGAAGAATGAGGGGCAGGGGTGGACAACATGGATATTGAAGCAAAATCTTTGGAAGGAAAAGGAAAACCTGGAAAGAGGGGGGGGGCTTGGGAGTCCTAATGGGAGTAGAAAAGATCATGGTTTAGAATTGGGGACAATCTTATATGGTGGTGAACAGCTGTTTTGAAGACCTGGAGGGAAGAATGAGATTGAAGAGGATGTAGGAGTTTGTTCCACAGGTGGGGAAAAAGAGGAACGAGATGAGTGGAGGTGAGCAGTGATTCGATTTGTGAAAAATGCCGGAATCCAAAATTCACGGGCGCTACCATAATCACCTCGTATGAGAAATAGTTTCCTTTCAATAAGCAGATATGAAAATGAGGACAACCTTCAGTCTTAATAAGGGTGGTGGGGGTTCGTTTTACTTTTCTTTGGCCCAAGAACATGAGGTCAGCAATGGTTTATTCCATATCATTACCGATCACACAAAAACCATTTCCTTTGGACACCCTTTTCTAACCTGCAGAAGCATGAGAGGGAGATTGTCAGGGTAATTAAAAATAAATAAATTAATAAAGGAAGATTGCATTTGTGACGTCACAGTAATCCGTTTGATAAATGCTTTGCTGCTCTGTTAGAACATGCTTGGCTTTTAAAAGCAAGAACTGCTTACTCGAATTAACCACAGGCTTTAAAGTGATTTATAAACATTTCAGTGATTGTAATAATAAATATAATAATAAAAATTACACAACGAACTATCGTGTTTGTGCATTTACTTTAAAATTTACACAAACAGTGTGGATCGTCTCAAGGTGATATGGCTTCCCATGACTACTTTTACCATTTATTCCTCCAAGAGTTACCTTCTGAGAACCCATTCAACGACTGCTCTTCCTACTCAATCGGATTCTCTCTCGGTCAACACGAACACGACACAGTTTCCTTTTCTTTACCAAATACTTGTATTAGTCAAAAATACAAATTGCCTCTGTTGTTGATGTTCCTGACATAAAAACAAACTTCTTGTTGTCTATATTTACCACTATTCTTAATCTTCTTTCAACAACCTTTTCAAATGTTCAAACTTTCAATGACTGCTCTGTTAGTTTAACTCCTCTGTAAAATTAGCATAACTAGTAAACCATCCTTGACCATGTTGTGGAACATCGGCCAAGACCCTCACTTTTGTTTTACCTCCTCTCTTTTTCACCTACATTCGCTTTTAAAATCGTTTTCTCTGCAACCGCTTGATCAATCGACACAAAACTTTCATCACTGGAAGCCCGAACGAATGGAGATTTTTGCTTTTTTTAACAGAGTTGCTGGTAATTGGATGGAAAATGCGGCCAGCGTTCCAAAGTCCGTTTGCTACATGCATGGGATGCAGGGTGTTCATGTATCGGGAATAAAAGGGTCTCCCTGCATCTTGATCAACGGCACAACAGTGATATTTGCCCAATCTTCAGGGATCACTCGTTCCCAGACATTTCTACCCAACTTCATCATCCACTTGATTCCTACATACCCAGCCATCTCTATCGTTTCCACGAACAATACAGTCGGACCCGCTACCTTTCCTTTATTTAAACTTCAAATAGCCGATTCAACTTCTTTACATTCCAGGTCATTCTCCCATTCGTTTTCTTCATTCAAGAGCTTCTCAAAGTAAGTTTGATATTCCTTATCAATGAATTTTTTTCACGAGATGTCTGTTTTTATCAAAAATTCTGACCATACCCCTTGCATCCTTTACCCACTGCCTGGCTATTTTGAAAATGTTATTCTGCTCCTCTGATAGCGTTAAGCTTTTTCACTATTGTTCATACACTTTATTCTTTGTTATCACGATTTCCTTCTTCAAACATATATTATCTTTATTTTGAGGGTCTTTACGCTTTTGCCACTTTGTGTAAGCTTCTTTCTTCTGTTTGAAGAACAGAAGTTCTTCTTCGTCGGCCATTCATGCGATTGGATCACAGCGAGATTAGGATCATTTCTGGTTATACTATAGTCCTGGTTATTAGACATTCCCTGAGATAATGTCAACTGGTTTTCCCCTAAATCCCTCCCCTTTTCTTCTCTCAATATATTTTATTTACCCAAATCTCAAAAGTGACTCAGAGATCCATCGATGTATGTGTGATAAGCTCGAAATATAAATCACCATCAACCATACCATCAGACAGCAGAGTCTGGCAATGAAAATGGACAAGCCAGAAAAGTTGCACAACTCTTCTTCAAGGCCACTTGGGACAGGGCCTGCAGTGATAATGATAGGCCATTTGGCATTCCCACATCATACCCAGCAAATAAATAATACGCCAGACATATTTTAATTTATGAGTGACGTCATACAGTACTTAAATGACACTGAATTTTTTTTTGGTCTCCACAGACTGTAGAATGTCTACCATTTTTCCCTCCTTCCTCTGAAATCAAGTCACTCATTACATTATTATGACGCCACTGAATGGCCATTTCTAAGCAACCCGAATATTCGAGCGGGGAGGGGGGGGTCTCTTGCCACTCAATGCCCTACCCAGTTGCCCTGCCCGGTCCCAAGTGCAATCAAAGACGTGGTGTAAATGAGCCTTCTGAGATGGAAGATTAGTTGTTATCAATGAAGCAAATTGTAAACCTTGATTATGAGCCAATAAACAGCAGAAATTATCTTGGCCATTGGGTGTGGTACTTCCTGCAAAATATGTCCTTGCGATGACTGCTTCATTTGGCAGAATACAACAAAGAACAGAGAAAAAACAACTTTCAAAAGCGCAAGCATTTATACATTTCAAGCAAAATCAGGAAATGTCCAAGTGAAAAAAAAACTGACCCAAAGTGTACAACCCAAAGTAGGAATTTAACTTTAAATGACTTGCATGACGAGTTTAACTTTTATACACAACTTTGGAATGCATTACATGTCAAAGGAAATGTAAAAAGAACCATCGCCTCCTTGCTCCTTCCCAATTCTTTACATTAACAAGTCATTCACAACCTTCATCAATGCAGACTGCAACCTTAATCGATTAGAGGAAAACGGATGCCAGAAAGGGGGGGCGTGCAGGGGATTTAACACCCTTATGGCTTTTTAAATGTTACAAAATGTATAAGGCTGGCTAGCAAGAAAAAATGGGAGGGGAGGGTGGACATCAAGCTTCAACCAACAAATGGCAAGGAAGAAACAATATAAACCTGTCTTTTTAATTTTGTTAAACTGTGTAATTGAAAACCTGGCCCACAACGTGCGTGCTTGGTGATAACTGCAATCACGGTTCTATTTATGAACAAACAGACAATGCTGGGTTTTTGGCACCAGTTACTTTTCTGCAACTGAAATGTTTCACGGGTCGTTCAAAACACTTTTGAACGGTAATGATACAACTGCAAGACGAAGAAAACAAAAAAACTCCTTTGTGAAAACAAACTATATGAAACACAAATCTACATTTTGGAACGGACAATATGCCTGTGGAATCCAAACGTCAGTAAACTGGGACTCTCTGCCCTCAGTTAAATAAAAAAAATAAAAAAGTAATAATAATAACAAAATAAAATGGGCCTAGCACTTCGCTTTAATGTTTACCAGCACCGCTTTCAAAGTCTGCACTGAAAAGCGGAAAAGTTTGTTGATCAAACTGCAAAAAAAAACCCTCAAAAAACTAAGGAATAAAATAAACACGTGAGGTCATACGTCACATTCACCAGACGCAAGACAGGCCTCAAGTGGGAGGTATTTAACATCACAGCAGATTAAAACAAACAAACAAACAAACAAACAAATCACCAATTAACAGGTGCACCCCTCCATTGACACTCCAGGGATGTGGTAAAGCGGTGAGCACAGCAGTCAACTCCGAGTCAATTCCCAACTAATTGGCACTTAGTGCAGTACTATACAAACACCAATGTAAATGTAACCACGAAGCACCAACAGTGGAGGTTTTGACCAAAGAAAAGAAAATTTTATATATATATGTAAATATATATAAAAGCCGAGCATAATTATCTGCCTTTTAACAAACACTCATCAGGCGTTAATTCTTTGAAAGACACAACAAACCAAAAGTGAAATTTAATGTTTGTAGTATTTTCTTTTCTTTGGTGGTTCTGATGGGCTGCACGTCACGAGGAAAACACAGCCAGTGGACCCAAGATGCGACCCGTTAAACTGCTTTGAGTCAATATCTCAAAGTCCTCGTCAATCAAGATAACGTCAGCAAAATTGCATCGTAAGACCAAACAAGGTTTTTCTGTTAGGGAGCAAGCATTCAGAAAACATGATATATATATACATACATACATACACACTTTTCTGCAGAAACCCAATTATTCTGTGGAAGCAGATCAATGACGAAATAAGAATTCAATAAATTTTTTTGTTCATCTGAATATTTCTTCACAAACCATAATTAGATAATAAATTCTTTATAAATGCTATAACTGTGGAACTGGAGTAGGATTAAAGAAGAGATTACAGTTATTATCCAAGTTCATACACTCACTCACACAGGAAGAAACAAGTTATCCTACATTTCAACTCCAGCCATTCGTTAACCTGGTACTTATTCCATAATTTCCACCTCTTGAAACCCACCACTTGGCAGGGCAAAATAGGTAGAGCAGCATAGCAGGATAGGGAGAGGGGGGAGAGGTAAAGCAGCAGAACCAGAGAGCGAGCAAGTGAGAGTAAAGAGAGCAGCAGAGAGAGAGAGAGCGAGCAGCAGAGAGCAGAGAGAGATCGAGCAGCAGAGGAGAGAGCAAGTGATTATTAAAGAAAAAAAACCCCAGCTGTGTGTCCTTAAGTGTTTGCACAATCTGAGTTTGAAGCAGTCGAAGAGGGTTCTTTGCTAATTTGAGTCCAGCATCAACAAAACACGACGTAGAAATAACATCACGATCATATTGTTCTGCACAGCCACAGGGCTGCTCTGTTTTCCTGCAAGAAGTCCACTTGGCTCAGGTTGGATCCTTTCAGTCAACAAAGTACTGTACATGCAATAACAAAGCACAAGGTGCTCCAAAGTCGTATAACGTGAAGACTTCCAGGATGCAGGAGCATCAAACAACATTTCGGATTTAAATTAGTCCAGCAGGTCCATCATTTGAACACAATTGGGTGCGTCAAACAGAGGTCAGCCCTGTACATCACTGGCTTCGTGGTCAATGGGTGGTGGGGTACTGGGCACCACGTTGGCAGCTGTACCAGCTGTGAGATAGCCAGCTACCCCAGGCCCTGAAGGGAATAACAAGACACAATGGGAACAGTTTGTAATCGACTCAGTAAGGGATAATGAGGGAGGAAAGGAATGGGAACAAAAAATAATTCTACACGTGCAGAAAAAAGGAGATTTTAAGTTTTTTTTTTTTTTTTGAAGTTGATTAATTGAGCTTAAAATCAGAACAAAACAAACATGGATGCTAAAATAATGGTGTCAGCAGAAAATAAAGAAGTTCAATAGCCAACTGGATTTTTTTTATCCAACTATCAAGCAAAAAAGAAAGTGGGAACTTATTAATTGGCCAAAGATGGCAAAACCATTTAGGGGGAGAAGGGGAAGGGGAGGGAATAAAGCAAAAGTGCAAACAAATAACTGTCACGTGAATGCAAAATACAGAAATTAATTTAAAAGTAACATTCTAAAAAATTTAGAGAGATTTTAAAGATGACCATTCAAAAAGGATATTCCTAACTCATCATTGTCATCATGGCGTCAGTGCATGGGGAAGGTGAGTGGACAGGGGGAAGTGGAACAAAATAGAGAAATCAATTAAATTCATTTTGAGGGGAGGGGGAAGGTGGAAAGTGTTTGCACAACTGGAGGAGGGACCTCAAGACTCAACAACACAACTCACCAGTGAGGTAGCCACCGCGAGACGTTTCCGAAATGAACAGGTCATGCTTTTGGTCTCTGTAGGCTGCCCAGACAGTGGAGCGAGACAGGATTTCATTTACCTGTAGAAAACACAAATTTATCAAACATGCAGGAGATTAAACCAAACTTAAAAAAGTCTGTGGTCAAACTTTACAACTGTCATAGGATGAAAACAGACATCCGAGGGGTACAATCACAGTGCTACAGCATTTGAAAGAGAAATGTCAGAATTTAAAGTATGTGAAGATCACACGGATTAACTTTACCTGATCACCATACTGCATACTCCGTGCCATTGCCTTCAGCGTCTTTACAATCTGTGCTTTGGTACTTGCCGGGTTGGCCACGGCATCTAGGCCTAATCCTTCGAGCAGCCGCAGCAGATGGGGTACAAGTTCTACCCGCAGGGCCTGCATCGGAAAGACAAAGTAGAATTTGACTTTAAGGTTCCTAATCAAGACGACATATGTAAAGAGGTGATTGTTAATCAATCAGAGAAAAATAAGCATCATTAAAAGTTTGAATTGATGAGAAAAGAAGATGGTTGAGCGTATTTGTGGACTAGCAGTACTATAGAATAGAGTATTATAGAAAGAAGAGGCCACAAAGTGGCATTCCGAAGCCATGTGGCAAAAAGTTTTGTTGTCTGACGAAACCAAGATGGAACCTTTTGGCCTAAATGCAAAACGTTACGTTTGGCGCAAACCAAACATGGCACATCACCCAAGGAACACCATCCCGACTGTGAAGCATGGTGGTAGCAGCATCATGTTATGGGGATGTTTCTCATCAGCAGGGACTGGGACACTTATCAGGGTAGAAGGGAAAAAGTACGGAGTAAAATACAGAAAATCCGAAAGGAAAACCTGCTGCCCTCTGCAAGAAAGCTGAAATTGGGACGGAAGTTCACCTTTCAGCACGACAATGACCCAAGCACACAGTCAAAGCTTCATTGGAACGGCTAAGGAACCAAAAAGATAAATGTAGTTGAGTAGTCCAGTCAGAGCCCTGACATAAATGCAATCAAAAATGTGGCATGACTTGAAGATTGCTGTCCATCAACACTCCCCACGCAACTTGACTGAGATTGAACAGTTTTGTACAGAAGAATGATTAAATAATGTCCAATCAAGGTGTGCAAAGTTGGTAGAGACCTATTCCAACAGACTCACAGCTGAAATTGCTATCAAAGGTGCTTCCACCAAGTATTTACTCAGGGGGGTGGACGATTATCCAACCAAGATATTCCAGTTTTGTATCGTTACGATGTGTAAATAAAGGTGGAAAAGTCCGATTTCGTGCAATTTAATTCTAGGCTACAAGGCAAAAAAGGTGAAAATTTTGAAAGGGGGTGTAGACTTTCTATAGGCACTGTACATGGTCTCGGCTTGTAGAAGAGCTATGACACAGAACAAATCAGGACACAACATAACGAAGGGAACAGCAGGAGAAATGGGAAAACACCAAAGCAGTGTGGAGGAAGAAAGTAAACAGAGTCTACAGGTAACGTAAAAGTAGACAGAGTCTACAAGGGATGCAGGTAACGATGCGGAGTAAGGGAGAACAGAAAAGGTGGACAATATGGATACCTCAGCAAATTCTTTGGGAGGGGTAGGGGTGGTTTAACAGGTGTAGAAAAGATCATGATTTTTGGATTGGGGATGATTTGAGATGGTGGTAAACAGCTGCCTTGAAGACCTGGAGGGAAAAATGAGACTGAATAGAGTTATGGTTCACAGGCAGGAATAAAAGAGTGGAGCTGAGCAATGGTACTGGATTTAGGAAGCTTCAGTAGGAGGGGATTGCTGGTGACCTCATGTATCCTGCAGATACCTTGGGGGGTGGTGGGGGGGGGGCAAAGTATGGAGAGGGCAGAGGGTGCAAGTCCAGAAATGAGGCGGAAGACAACAGAGACTACAGACCTGTCGGTGATGGCGAAGTGATAGGCCCATAGACTCAGCTTCATCGTGAGAGATTCCAATTATATTGAAAGCCTTTGCTTCCACAGCATCAAGCTGAGTAAGATGTGAGGCAGGGGAGTCAGCCCAGAGGGGAGAGCAGTACTCCATCGAGCTGCGGATGAAAGTCTTGTCGGTGGACAGGAGCTCAGGTGTGCCAAGGAAGGACTTTGCATGACGGAGGATGTCGAGTCAGCGTCTACCTTTGCAGGCCAATTTTGAAATATGCTTTCACAAGAGAAGTGTTTTCCTTACCTGATGTTTTCCAGTGCAGTGAGCGGGTGCTTTTAGTAATTAAAAATTCGGTCAAAATGTGAAAGGGTAAAGTCATAGTAACTATAAATAGCCCTGATTGGTCCAACGGCAGTATGTTGAGTGCACAACCAAGTTTTTTTTGTTGTTGTTTTTTTCACCTTTGAGACGAGTTCTGGTTATGTGGTTGCTATGGGGGCAAAGCCAATTATATGAAGATCCCCTTCCCTGTAAACTATTCATTTCTCGGCAGGGAGAACTATCAAAAGTGTTCCGAGCTTCTTCTGTAACTTCTTTTTTTGATAACCTTAAAGATTGAATAAGAAAATTATTTCAAACCACACGTGTCTGAATACATGATCCTCCTCTCCACTCTTCTCCCCCACAACTCTCCCTCCCCCCTCTCCCACCACTCCTCTCTCCCCTCATTGGCCACAGGCTGCACACAAAATTATGAATCGGTTCCTTCACAAGGAATGGTGAATGGCAGTCTCGGGAGTATGTCTGTTCTGCAAGGGAAGGAACCTTTCATGACCGTTGACAAAGATTGCCACAAGATAACATCAGTTGGCGACAGAGTTCAGTGCGAGATGATCCACTCCACTCTCACCTCTTTCCACTCTCTCTCCCCAGCCCTCCCCCTCTCCACCTCTTTCACCGTCTCCACTTGGAAATGGAGATGGATCTTTTTGACTCATCAAATTGAGCTCACCCATTATGTCCACCTCTTAGGATTAGGTAACCAATCATGATAATGATGCATAATGACAGCGCGTCAAATGCAAGGCACCCCGTTTTTCTTTATTTATATACCATTAAGCTTCACTGTGTTTGTCCAGGCAATAACTTTATTCTAACAATTGAGGTCACAAGTTCGACATGAATACGCAGTATTCATCATATCAGAATTGGTAATCTTCACCATTGAAATACGGGGTAACAAGTCTTTCTGCTTCGCCATTTCAACTACTGAGGCCCTGCTGCCGACATCAGGAATTTTTTTTTTGTCATTGAGATTTACCACTCAAGATTTTGACAAGACTTCATCTGCCCCCCCTACCCTCAGACCTGTCCAGTATAGCTCATTGGGTCATCGGGGCACACAAGCCGCTCCACAATCGTCAACATGATAGTCAGTTGGATGGTAAGAAAAAAAAAAAGACAAAAAAAAAAGGATAATATATATATATATATACATATATATCAGTCCAGTGTGTTCTTCCAGAAACTAAGACCACTAAAAAGCTTTCATCCACAGCCTGATGGAGTACTGCGCTCCCTTCTGGGCTGGTACTCCTGCCTCTCACCTTTCTCGCTTCACGCTGTGGAAACCAAAGCATTTAGGATCAATGGTATCTCCCACATGAGGTCGAGTCTCGGGTCTCTCACTCTCTCACTGCAGGCAGGTCGGTGGTCTTTAAGTGTTATACCGTCTCCTCTCTGGCCTCATCCCCCTCCCTCCCACTCTGTCTGCGATATGCCTCCCCCATATTTCTGCAGGGCACTCAAGGCCGCCAGCAACCCCCTGGTAAAACTACCAAAATCAAGAATCATTGCTCACCTTCACTCTTTCATCCTCTTTTTTTCCCCACCTTTGGAACAAACTCCCACAATCTCTTCAATCCCACTCTTCCCTCTAGGTCTTCAAAACAGCTGTTCATCTCTTATATTCCCCCATCCAAAACCATGATCTTTTCTACCCCTGTTAATCCACCCCAAACCCATCTCCTTCAATCAAATTCCCTGCTTTCCTTCCTGAAAGTCCCTGTAGTGTCCATCTTGTTTCCCCTGTGTACCCCACCAAATCCCTCTCCCTTCCACAGATCTCATCTCTTTGTTCCCCATTGTTTTGTCCTTCCCTCTCCCACCCCTCTTGTTGTATATTGTATGTTAGCTCTCATATGAGCCTCGATATTGTACACAAAGTATTATATATATATATATATATATATATATATTGCACGCACGCACGCGGTTCTGCAAAGCCGGAACTCCCCCAAGGCAATGGCACCCAGCATATAGCGATCCTGCGACAGTGTTATTCGCTCAGTTAGCCTTTCCATGATGTCTCGTGGGTAAATGGGAGAAGATGCATTGTGTCAGGCTTTCAGTTGGGTCTTTTAATTCCATTTGCTATTCTTTGACCTATTTTACTTTATTTCATGCACGAACCCTGCCATGTATGCATGCATACCATGGGCTGGGCAGAAACACTACCTGAGTAGCATCATGAAGATATGCTGCAGCGGCCCCATTCAAACTGCGCGCCATTAACCAACAGATGCCTCACCTTAGACCCTCACCATGCTAACCATGAGAACAACCCTCACCATAATCACAAGGCCTCCTAGAAATCCCCACAATAACCTATGCCCGACCTCTTCACCACAAACACCACAACCGCTACATCCACTTCAACCTTCTTATAAACAAAAAAACAAAAAACCCTCACCACAATCGCTTCAATCGCTCCCCAATGCCTCAACGACTTTACCACAAACACCACAGCATTTCCCCCCACCTCACTACAGCTGCCCTAACTGCCATCAGCTCCCTGGAGCCTCACGATTGTCATTTGAGATGCCGGGGAACAGGGGACGGGGAACATTGCGGGTGCCTGCGAGTCAAAACACTTTGGTGTGTACCTCGAAGCACAAGTGTGTGCTGGGACTCATTTGGTGGTGACTGGGTAACCCTGGCACTCTGCTAAATAACAGCGCTCAAGTGAAGTCCAGCACACATTCATGGCCAGAGTGCTCCTGAAAAACCATGCCCCATATAAATCCTGGAGCTCCGTTACATGGCTAAGCCGAGGAGCAACTAAGGCCATTTTCGGCTCCAGAGTCTGGCTGGGTGGGGCGACTGCTCGGGGTGGTGTCTGTGCGCCAATGGGGATACTCAGAAATGCCTGCAGGGTCTTTTGATCCGATTTTTGGCTCTTCCTTCACCCGGGCTCGATAAAAATAGCAGCAGAGAGTGAATCAGAGGGACTCTGTGCCGAGCACCAGACTCACCGAACGAGAACCGAGTGTACCCTCACCATTGCAATTCGAGAGGGCAGCGCGAGTCGCCGAGAATGAACCAAGCGAGCAGTACCGAGTCATTGCTGAGGAGTTGCGGGGTCATCTCAGTGTCCTCACTGGGTCACCGGCGCTTGGCTCCCACTGTATTCCGCAGCAATAATCATTAAATCACACTCAGACTCTCTTACATGCCCTGTTAAGCTATTTTCTCACGCATCTCTCTCATCTATTGTCTCGTCTACTGCAGATGCAGAAACTGTAAGAGCACTACTGCTTTGCACTCCTTCACACCACCTCTTCTGCACCTCATCTGCATCACATTTGCACCTCCAACTCACGCACCATAGACACCCCAGTTTTCTTCCCTCCTCCTCCTTCCTAAGCAATTGGGTTGCGTAGGTTCGTCAACTGTGCCAGGTACCAAGAGGTCGCTTCCACCTCAACTGCTTCTCTTTCTGGACTATCTAATTTCCTTGGGTGTGTGTCTGCTGACACCTGTAATGTGTAATATAATTTAAGATTGTTGAAGTTTTACATTGGTTTAGCTCTGCTCGGTCTTCTTTTTTGTAAATAATTGCATTTCTTTTGTTGCATCACATGAATCCTTGCTTTCCCTGCTGTACAATTGTGAATAAAACCTTTTATTGTGCCACATGACCTTTCCTCGCCCTTGCTTATAAATAAATTGCTTATAAATGTAACAATCTGTCAGTGTTCGTCTTTTCGCCATTGGTCCAGCATCGTCCGCACATTAGTTTAGCCAGGAAGTTCTACCCTGTTAATTTGCTCTTGTTAGTCAGCGCACACTTACTGTTTCACTCGGCAGTAATCTGGGTGTGTGCTGAGGGCACGAGACCGCAATTAGTTCGGCCGTCATCCACAGGTAAGTTATCACGTGAAATAGTGAAACCCTCCCCGGATTGGCAGTGCCAATCGGCGTTCGTCGCTGCTTAGCAACCCGCTGGTGTGCGGAGTTATCTGTGCCTAGTGGCCTCAGGACCGGGTGTTTGAGGGACCCGAGTGCATACCCTCGTGGCGAGCCTCGAACCCAGAGTCTGTAATCTATATATTATTTCTGTTAACGTCTGCGCGTAATTTGACGTATCCCCTCCAAAACTGCCGGACGGATTGTCGCCACTTTCGGCATGCGGTTGCTCTGTGGTTAATAACAGCATGGCTGTGTGAAATCGCGCCAGACGGACAGGTTTGGGAATTTTGGGCGATTTTCTAATTTTTACATTCGTTTGCATGGCGACGTTGACGTCACCGCTGAGAGGCGTAATTCCGTCATGACATCAACGGTCATTCGCTGACGTCATTACGTCTGTCGTCGACAGACCGTCACCACCGAGAGGCATAATGCACTCCTAGAAAACAGTCTGCAATGTAAAACCTCTTCTGCACATGCTGACTACCTCAGAAGGTGAATTTGACACAAAATGTAACAAGAAACATTGTATTTAAAGTAAAGATTTATTTTTTAAAATATTACTGCTCCTGTTCAGTCTAGGGCTCGGCCTATAATCATGTTAAACTTGCCCCATCAGACGCCAACCTTCCAGTCACATTGCAGAGGATGCAATTTCCAGTCAGACTCGCATACTCCATGACCAAACAAATCCCAGGGCCAAACATTTGACAAACTCGGAATATACCTCCCAGCCCTTGTTTCTCCCATGGCCAACTATATGTTGCATTTTCACGTGCAAGAGTTACTCTATATAATCTATCAAACTGGACAATAATTCCTCACAATACTATTCAGCAACAAGGCACTCACCCAAAATGTCATCTACAGGAGATCCTTTAGAAAACTAAGGACAGGTAACCATAGTGCATCACATCCCTAATGACACCCTCCCCAGCTCTTCATAACATCAACTATTATGCCTCATCCACCTTTTGCCACCCATTCAACTCCGTGCGGAGCACGGTATATGCTAGTAATACATTTAATATTTATTTTCTAGCCGTTTATGTCGTTTATTTGATACTTGTATACAAAGCAGATATGGACGGGCCTTGCATTTTGGGATGCTTTCTAGTTTAACCTATTTTTGTAGAATAAAGCATCTCTGTACAAGGCCGCGGTGTGTCGAACAGTATTAAAAAGAAACTGGAGGGGGGCAATAATTGTTCACAGAAAGAATACGAGGAAGCAGTGTTATTGTCCGGTACAATTAAAAATTAAAAGTAAAACTCGACAGCATCTCAAAATGCAAAGCCCATCCGCGTCTGCTTTGTACTTTAACTAAACAGTTAAAATAAATTTGTACATGTTATTCATTTGTGTTCTCCATATTCTGATAATAAAGGTTTGTTGAAGATTATATGACAAAAGCTCAACTGGCAAAAACGTTATGGCCTGGACAGACACACTCACTGAAGGTCGATGGTTAATAAATAAACAAACACAGAAGTGATTTAAAAACAAACAAAACTGTTCATCTCACGCTTGACACACTTCGGTGAGGCCAATACGGGCTATTTATATTCACTATAACTTTGCTCTTTCACATTTTGTCCCAATTTTTAATGATTTTCTCCATATTCTCATAATAAACGTTTGTTGAAAAGTTGATGACAAAAGCTTAAATGGTAAAAAGTTATGGCCGTGGACAGATGGACACGGCACGCATGCAATTGCAAAACCTTTTCTCCCCTGCATGGGGGGGGGGGGGGGGGTGGGAGGTGGACAGGCAAATTAAAAAAGGAAAAGAAAAAGCGAATGCATATTCCAAATCAAGAACAATGTCGAAAGACAGGTGTGGGGAGAGAACAAAAGAAAGCTTCATTGTGAGGCACGAGATAACAACTGTGGAGCAGTAAAATAACACATGGTAAAACCATTTAACTAACAAACACCTGTGCAGAAAGCTCAGGCTGATCTCGTTGGAACATCGATTCAACGTCTCACAGGCGAGCCCAGCCATGTCAGGCGGACTTTATTCCCTCACGAAGAGGTCCACTGTCTCGAGCCCTGCCATAGCCCGCACACACACCTGAGGAATGGTGGACAGGTGGGAGGGACGCAGAAGAGGAAAATACAAAATGTCATAGAAAGAACCCAGGACGATCATCACAAATGCTGGAAGCGTTTCCTTTCTGGAGATTTTTTTTTTTTTTTTTAAACAAGGCAATGTGGAAATGGCTTATAATTACGAAAATGGAACCCGCCCTCTCACCCCTCAGTTGCCTCTTTCACTTTCTCCCTCACACCCAGACACCCAAGTATGGCCTATCCCACCTCACTGCTGGCTATGACATGCACAAGGCGCATAGAGGACTTGCAAATGGCAGCATTCTGATGAGCAAGTGCCTGAAGCAAATGGGGAAGGTGTCGAAGTGGTGGAACATGGTCGGCCAGCTGCGGTTGGGCCAAAAGTAGTTCCACGGTTGCTGTGGTAACGTTTCAAGGGTCTCTCCCTGGTGAAGAAAAATAGGAATAAGGTGATGATGGGTCAGCATTTAAGAAAGGAGGGTGTCATAAGAAGTCTACTCACACTTGTAAATAAACTACTTGCTCACTTATACAGCATTAACAAAAACGTGGGCTTGGGGGGGGGCGGCAAGCAATTCAGCAGAAATGTCTTGGGTGGGTGGGGAAGAAAGCAGATTGTATCCAAAATAATCAAAGTTTGTGAAAGTGCGACAACACACGTGTGACTCGCTCTTGCCAGTAATTTGGTGAGTTTCTCCAAAAGGGCGATGAGAAACTCTTTCGGTCGTCGAAGAACCCATCCGGGCGCCGATGAAATACGAAGAAAGACTCGGACGGACAGTTCATCTCCACGTGGTCGTACGACACAGAGAAGTCATCAGGAAGCTGCGTTGTGAAGCAAATAAATAATAATAAATATGAATAAGGACAATAACCAATTTATATATTATATTATATAAATATATATTATAATATAATATATATATATGTAATCAGAGATGCAATGTGTACCTTCAAGCTTTGTAACAAGGCTGACTTTGTGAAAATGGTTCCAGGGAATTTTTTGGTCGGCACCACTTTTTCAGATGTTTCTTTTTTGTGCCAATGTATCATTTCACCTCCCCCCTCCAACTGCCACTCCCAATTTCATCTTTCGACAGATAAGGTGAAAAGAAACGGATATTTTGCCCTTCCCTATATAGTCACATTTTAAATCTTCCAAGCAATTGTCTACAAGACAAATGCTTTGCAAAATAAGGAATCCGTTGGGAGGGTGTGGCGGAGGAGGAGGGGGTTGCCAGTTTGTACTTTTGATAAGCAATCCCTTTGTGAAATCCTTTACTGTTTGAGCAATTAATACAACTTGTTGGATAAGCTAGAGAGCAATCCAATCAACATTCGAGATCTGGAGTCTGATGTGCGTATCTGAAGTGCCAAGTGGCACACACTGCCCTGGATCGTTCGAGACCCGTCAATTTACATGCATTGTAGCATATGGAATCCATGCGAGCACACCGTGAGAGAAATCCTCTGGTACTTCAACGGGAAAGCACCAGCAACAAGATGGCAGCAATAAGTGAAATTTGAAGCTTTTTCCTTCAGTAAAAAGCAAAACATTAACACGATAATCATGTAGCACAAGGTTTAAAATATATATATATATATATAAATTGAATGGCACTCTTCGACATCACAATGCCACCAGATATGCCTCCACCCACATTATTACATACTTGTACCAAGTTTGATTTAAATCCCTCAACTAAAATTCAAAATATTTAATAATTCTGGCTGCTAGATCATGCATCTGATCAGGTTGAAAATTAAAACATATGTTCCCCATGACTACTAGATCATAACTCTGAAGTTTCACATCAATTGATGAAGCGGATCAAGAGAAATAATTTTTTAGAGATTTTCATTCAATCCAATATGGCTGCAAGACCATGTGACCTATTAATTATTAGATAACACCTTGGTATCCCCAAGGCTTGGGGAACATGTGAGTGAAGTCTCCCCTCGATCTGTCTCCATTCTGGGAAGAAGATTTGTTGGCTGGTGTTGGCTTAATGGTTCGAGTGGTGGGCGTTGGGATCCTAGGATCCTGAGTTAAAATCCCACTCCGCTGTTGAATTAATACAGGTGGGGTTGACTGCCTGTCATCCTTCCAAGGTGGCAAAATGAGTGCCATTTTCTGGTATCCTGTGTCGGAGTGGCAACCCTTCCAGTATTGTGCCCAATAGCCCAAGGAGACTGGCTTAGGCAACACCAACATTCTTCACAGAGTAAGGCCCAATGTGATAATATATATATATATATATACATACATAGATACACACACAACATGCAAAAAGAAGATTAAGGAGGTCCAAAGTTTTCCTTTTTTCCAACATGACTGCCACACCACATGACCTATGATTTCATAATTATCATTAAAAAAAAAGAGAAAATTAGCCAGGACTGATGTATGTAATACGTACGTACGGACAAACCGAAAAACAATGCCTCCGGCGACTTCGTCAGTCAAAAATCCTTCATCGTGACAAGTCGGAAACTTTTACCTTAGAACTCTAACCGACAAAAGATTTACCAAAGAGCAATGAGCTATCATCATTTATTATCAATATCAGTTCGAATCTCCCTCAGAGGAATGTTATCTGCACCATAAAGCGCACGTTTGTACTTCATCAGGCAAAGTACACTGACATGGGCTTATTCACCGGGCGTCTCTCTCCAGCTCTGGTTGCAACATGCTTAACCGCAACCAGCATTGCTCTAACGTTCACCGAGCAGACATTGTGTGGGTGGGTTTGAAGATCAAAATGCACAGATCCCTTGGCAAGAAACGGGTGCTTGTGTTCAAGTGAGAGGAACAGCATGTGAGCCACCTACATAAAATAGCTTTTGCTAAGGCCTTGCAGTCATGAATAATTGGCAGGTGGGATTGCTGGAAAGCTGGACAGAATTTCAAGTAAAAGACACACACACACACACGAAGCAAGAGCAACAAACGG
Organism: Eptatretus atami; assembly: GCA_035128595.1. Taxonomy (NCBI): domain Eukaryota; kingdom Metazoa; phylum Chordata; class Myxini; order Myxiniformes; family Myxinidae; genus Eptatretus; species Eptatretus atami. The sequence continues at coordinate 100,790,494 of CM068955.1, read as the reverse complement.
AACAAAAACGAACAGAAGACAGATACCCACATCCACAGGCAGAGAGAGGACAAAGGGAGAGACGGACACGAGGTCTTATCCAGGATGGATATTAATAGTGAGATTTTCATCACGTGTAAATAAACAGAAACTCTTCACACTTTACCTTCCAGCAAACGTCAGGGTTGTTCTGTTGATCAGTGAAGAATCTGAGAAAGATTAACAATAAATAAATAAATTAATATTTTTTTTAATAGTAAAGGTAGAGCACAAACTCAGCATATCAGCATAGAAAATGCTTGTGTTACGGCCTTGTATTTCATTACAAATTAACTCTGCTGCTTGCATCATCTCTGAGATGTGGCTTTCTTGCTGACAGTGCTACCTGCAACCCCCTCCCCAACATCTAACACCAATTAGATTCAATAATTTGACAATGGTACCAAGAAAAAATGGCCCGTTTTCAACATCCCTCAAATCCCCACCCATAAAAAAAACAAATAGAACCTAAAGAGGTTCACCCTGCTGTAGCTCAGCAAAAGGAAACAAAAAGAAATATTTGACACCAAAACTCTGTGATGAACAACCAGTAATGGAGAACGTTTGTGGGTGAGGGTGCAACACATACTGTTTGGTCATATTGCGAACGCAGGAGCAGGCAGACTCGCGTGCGGCATCATTCCAAATGAGCTCTGGATTCTCTTGCGTGCTCTCAAAGATAGAGACTGCAGCATCAGGGCTGTCCCTCATGGCATCCATGAACAGCGGAGGGAGGAATTTAGATAAGATGATAAGGACCTGGGCAACCCGGAATACAATAAGAGTGCAATTATGGTGTCTGATGGAGCAGAGGCAGGGAAGGGG
>CM068955.1:100737727-100755551 GCA_035128595.1 Eptatretus atami | reverse complement strand
AAAAAAGCCGACGAGTGGACAAGACAAGTTTAACCTGGTGATGACAATACTGTTCACAGCATAATGAACTAGTCACCTTATTTAAGATGAGCTTGCACAAGAAGAGGATCAGACGATCTCTCTCGAGGCGATCGACGCACTGTAGGGAGAAGATCATCACTTGTGGTGCACAGTACAGAATAGTTTGATCAGAGGGAAAGCAGGGAATGGGGAAGAAGAAGATGAAGAGTAAAGGAAAGACAAAGTGTGGCCTGGGTTTTAAAAATAAATAAATAAAAAACACACACACACACACGGTTGGGGGTATAATCAAAGGAATTCACGGTAAATTCTCCAACCTTTAATGGAACAAACAACGACTCAACGTTTCGATTAACATGTGCCAGGCAACATGCATCCAGTTAATTTTCATCACTCTTGAGAAAGGTCATCACAACATCCCCTAAATACCCAAAGGTGGGAGTGGGCAAAGCAAGACAGCCAATCGACGCACGTATCATCACTCGCGCATTCAGACCGTTACGAAATTTAAAAACCAACAGCACATTCAGGGATTAAACAACACACTCGTGTAAACAAATTCCAATCCAACAACAACAACAACCGTTCAGATAACATCAGAAAATAATCTGTCACTCTCATTGCAAGTAAATATAATATATTCCATAATAGAAATAAAAACATTTATTTTGTACACATGATCAAGAAAACTCAAGGAAAGGGTGAGGGATGAAGAGATGGTTGCCTACCCGGTCAAGCATAGCCACGATGTACTTCGTGTCATTAAAAGGCCCAATCTGCTCATGACACCGGCCATATACAATGGCCAGCGCCTGGAGGCAAAGACACTTCATGGCCGTCTTTGGTGTAAGCAGGAAGCGGTGGTAGAGATCATTGAAGAACTCGTAGCTGCAAGAGATTTGGCCACACAGATCGAGATGAAGGAACATCAGATCTACCACGGTGCGATGTCAGACGAGTTCATCGTAAACGACAGATTATTACAATGAAGCAGGCGAGCGAAGAAAGCTTCACGATTTATCACAAAGCAAAATAATGCAAGAAAATGGAAAAGAAGAATATGGAGCAATGGGAACAAAGATTCAGACCATAGTTGACGACAAATAAGAGGCTAAACATGCAAGGAAAAATATATATATATACACCATATATATTGTTATGTGGAAGAGGTGGGGGGGGGGGGGTATCCATAACAAGATTGTGGTAAGTATGGTGTGGTCTATGTGTTTCGAGTAGGTTAGATTGCATAACGCTGAGGAGGCAGTGTATGTAAGTTATAGATGGGATAGTCAAAAGCAATTTTGAACGTGCAAACAACTCTGGTTTGTGGGTGAGCCAGGTGTGGACTTCCCAAAGAAGCAACGCGTCATATGTGTGCAAAAGGAGATTACCATCTCTCGCCAGTATGTGTCAGCCATGGTGGTGTAGTGGGCTGTGGAGCCCAGAAAAAAATAACTGTCCATTTATTTTTATCGGGGCAGCCTACGTGGATGGCACCCGAGAGGAGAACTCCACACACCAGCAGAGAAGGAGACTCATGTGAAGGACGAGGAGCAGAACATGAAGGAGTTTGAGAGGAGACATCATTTTGGTGCTCTCACTCGAGACTATTGGGATTGAACCAAGCATGGGTCATTCAATGTAATTGGAGGGAAAAGAAGGATGTCAGAGGTAAAGGAGAAACAGGAGAACTCCATGTGCATGGAGTGCAAAGAAGTACTTTGAGGAAGAAGACCATGAGGCCTCGTCTGAAAAGGACAAAGGACCACGAGGGCTGGTTGAGAGCCTACTCGGCGCTAACGCCCCCCCGTGGTTGGTTCACTTGATCGTGCTTTGTTTCGGCATTCTTCATCTTCGGGGCTACTCATTGCTGGCCCTGCTTGCTGCCGGTTTATGTTGTCTTTGGACCGATTTCGTCACTGGCTCTCGTCTCGCACCTGGTTTCCAAAGTGGGCTGCGTTGTGTTATACGTCCACACTATACATCGCAAATAAAGGGAAGTCCCACCTGCATTATTACGTTGTTTGTAAAAGTGTTCAGTGGCACCTCGAGTGCATTTAGTTATTTGAGCTTTATTTCTCATCCTTGTATACAAGTATAGGTGTTCCCATCGACCTCCGTCTCGATTTGTTTGGTTCGTACTGTATATTTATAGCGTCTTGTCTACCCTCTTTCTTGTACTTTTCAATACAAAATAAATCCTTTAACAGGTAAGAAAACGTGTTGGAGCCGTCTGCTTTCCGTGTGTGGATGCCGTCAATTTATTCTCATTGGAATGAATCTTGAGGAACGGTAAAGTCGTAGAGTAATAACTGAATGCAGTCCAAGTAAAAGACCATTTGGGCCATCTCCAGAATAAAAGGTCCCGGCCCTGAGGAATCCTGTGTTAATGGGTACTCAGACGCGACAATATTAATAGACCACAATCATGAAACCATCACAATCAGAAATCAAAAGGACAATGTGCAACAGAGTTCTAATCTCGAGGAAGGCTGGTGGAGTTCTGACTGAGGACAAGCTAAACAATGGATTTTATCAACTAAATGTTGGTAAGGGCATGTTTACCAATGGGATATAAAGCAAGGGACTGGATCCAAGATCAAGGATCAAATACAGGTGGAAGGAGGGTTTACATAGTCTTGGCAAAGGTCAAATATAGAAGGGTCTGGATTAAAAAGTCAAAGACCAAAGGAAGTTGCACCGCATAGGATTGTCAAATGGACTGAAAACACTTTCCTTTTGTTATCCAGTATTGAAAACTAATGGGGAAAATTTTTCAAATAGCATTCAGAAGGAGGTCATTATGGAGACATCAATGCACTCTGACATGAACAAGGACATTTAGATATAGATATACTTCTGCACAAATAACTGACATTTTACATGAATAACTAGAACGGTACTCGGTAGAGTGCATACCTCCGCCAGGCTGAACAGTTTATGTTTTGTATCCCATTGATAGGCCAGATCTGAATCTTCACCAAAACTTTATCAATTAATCCTCGTCACACATCAAACATGTCCATTCAATTTCGTACTAATCAATCCATAACTTTTTGAGATATCCTGCCCACAGACAAACAAACAGCAAACAGGTGAAAACAACCTCCGTCCATCTTCGGTGGCCTGGGGTCGGATCGTCACCGAGACACGTGTGCCATCGATGCAGCGCCTCCGCATGTAAGAGCAGGAATTTGGAACTTCGCCAGACTGCCGACAACAACTAGGCTAATCTCTGTCAAAAGACAGCGTGGTATCTTTACCATCCAGTAGACAAACTTGGTCGACTAGTCCCCAGATTAACGTCCATCCGAGGGACAGCATGCTCATTGATGGAATGCCCAGTGAAGAAACACCAACAGTTTATAGTCGGGTCGGTAACAGAACTCTAGCTAGACAATCAAAGGCAAGTTACCCATGCACCATCCAATGAAGACTTTTGCAATTGTTAAAGGAGAGGAGAAAAACATGAGGGGTTGGGGGAGAGGTGAAGGCAGCAAAATATATATTTTTAAAAGCGTACGGTTGATTAATGGCTCCGGACTCAGACTTCTCATCCTCCTCCAGCAGGAGGCGCAGGTAGTAATTCCCAATCTTTATTTCATCCGCCAAACATTCATAGCGTACCTAGACACAAATGCTCCGTTAAAAACCAATGCAACAATAAAAATAGCATCACTTGCGTGAACGAGGAAAGGACAACAGAACGGTAGAAATACAAATGGAACATGGAGCAAAATGAAACTTCAACACAATGCTCGTATAACTGCATGTAAATCTGATGCCCAACAAAGCATCCAAACATGTGATTCCGCTGAACATTAATTAATGAACCAAAATGGCATGCGAGAAGCATCGTACGTTCTCACCTCAAACTCCTGGTGGTTCCACGAGATGCCGACGGAACTGCCAAGTTCTCTATCCACAGTGAACGCGCGCATTTCGGCCTCCAGAGCGTCCCTCAGCTCCTCACGTGTTTTGAGGTTCCAGATGAGGTTGGATCGTGTGTAATCCTGGTTAAACCTGAAAGCCCCACGCATGCAACCCACAAATTCACCGACAGGTGCCGAACAAAATCTAGGCTCAGATGCAAGGGAAATCATGAGGACAAAGACACAATCTGAGGGTGAATGATTAAACACGCACCTATAGTAGAAAAGTTCCCAGTTCGATTCGATCTTGATGCGCTGCCGTCTCTTCCGCAGTACCACGGGTTTATGGTTAGGGTTCTAAGGAAATTGGCACAAAGTTGCCAATAAAACCAAAAAACAATGCAAACAAAAAAAAAATTTTAAAAAAGGCTAAAACTCGCAATTTAACAAAGCATCACAAAGATAGCTGAATTTTATTTTATTTATTTCACTGAGAATGGAATGCAACGTTTTCCAACAAATTGTCAGCACAGAACATGAGAACAGTTACAAATCAGTGAAGATTTCCACAAGGTGAGGAATTGGAGGACTTACCAAGTTGTTTCTATCCTGGGTTGCCAAGCAATTCAAGGACAATGGGAAGACAAGAGATTGGAGAACAAAGTAAGAAAGTAAGAACTCAAATAGCTTCTAACACTTTTACACCGTTTCTCATACTCACTTCCTGGTGAGCAAGCCCCATACGGTCACGCCAATGAAGCAGCAAAATGTCCACCTTCTCGCGAGCAAATCGCTCGACACCGCGTGCCGCCCGTCCAGCCAACCGCTGCCACTCGGGCAACCGATTGGCATGAACAAACTGGTCCTGGGGCCGAGTCGGGATTCATGGTATGGGGAAATGCAGAAACGAAGAGGAATGCTACGAGACTTTTCGGAATATTATGGAGTCGTTAAGCTCGACCATGAACCTTGAAGAAAAATGTATGGAAGGATGTTTGTCTCCAAATGAAATGCTAAAGCAGTTCAATACCCATCAAGTGAAATTGATAGTTTTAATTACAAAAAGTGGGATGAGTGGGGAGGTAAGAACATGTACGGCTGTGACCCAAGATAGAAGTCAATGTTCCCAGATATGCAGACTGGGAACCGTGGGAAAAAAAAAACCCTTAAAAACATATTCACGCCAATGAGAAGTGTGCGTTTCAGGGAATCTCACAGAGGCGATCTTCAGATTATCTCGGATGTGCATGCGGTCCACGTCATGCTCAGGTACGGCCTCGGTGGAATCCAGGTAACTCAGTAGGCCATGGGGCTGAAGTCATGAAAAAGTGGAAAGAGAAATGCAATGACAAAATATGTAATGGTAAGATGAAATAAAACACCGTGCTCGGGAATTCAAAGACTACATGATCAAAGAATAACCTTCAGATCGAAGATGACCAGAACATGCATATTGTGTGGAGGTTCGATGGCTGCTAATTAATTTGTTTCCATCGAAGGATTCGATTCCTGAGCAGACTATAAGTTGCTAAGAACTGCGTTTTGCAAGTAGGACGTTTCATCAAGCAGTGCACCATACGTCCGAAGTTGTGGGGGGGGGGGAGCAGGGAGAGTGGGGTCCGAGAGAATTTGCTGCTGCTGGACATTAAACATTCATGATGTTTTTTTGTTTGTTTGTTTTTACAAAGAGTAGGTCAATGTTGCAGGCACCCCAGGCAGGTTCTGGAATTCTGTATTGATTTTCTGGGAAGGAAATCCTTGGCATAATATTTCTTTCCTAGTACCGATGGCCTGGAAAGGACATAGCCTTAACGAATCATCATCATACAATGGCCTACAATGGCTACCTACGAGTTTGGGTATTGTTGACAACTTATTTCACGAAATATTCTCACCATTTTAAAAGTTTCCCTTTTAAGATACTTGATGCAAAAAAGTGGGGGTGGAGGGGATGGAAAAATGGGCTGCAGGATAGCTTATGAGAAGATATAATCACATTCACTGGTGGAGTGTCTAGTCTAACCCGGTTTCAAATCTCGACACACCTACAAAATTGTCACCCTGGTGTTTCGAGGCAGTAAAGTAAGTGTGTTCCGTCCCTCGGGTGGACGTTAAACTGGGTGTCTGTCCCGTCTGCCAGCATTAGTTGGTGGTGGGCGGTAAAGATCGCCCGGTGTATTTCGAAGAGAGTAGGCAAGTTATTGCCGGTACCCTGAACAAATTGATAATTTTTGCCACCTTCAAATTGAAAATAAATAAAAATAATCCTGGACATGTTCCTCTAATGACTTTTGCTCTAAACGTTTTCTGAATGGACAGATGTTTAAAAGTGTGGAAAGTTTCTGCACACTTTTTGAGCGGCATTTGTCAAATTATTTGCCCATGACCACAAATAAAGTTTGTACGAGGTGTGTTCAACTACAGTATTCAAAAATTCACTTGGATTGGTCAATTATTCAGCCAATATGTGATGGTGCCATTTCTGGTGTGGCCAATTACAAGCAAGCAAATTGAACAGTTCAAAAACATGATCAGAGATTCGATTCAGCAAGACATTGGCATACAACAACCTACATATGATCGACTTCATACGTTTCAGAATGAAGACTCGTCAGTATCTTGGCAAAAAATAAAAATAAAATAAATTGGTCATTGACCAATCAATGGCTGATGCCCATCTGAATTGCTGTTTAATCCTATCACATGACCACAGGTCACACAATCAAGAAACACAAATGGGCTTCCCTGTCCAATCCTTTTTGATGACAAACTCACTTTGTATAAACACCGACAATCCACCATAGATTGTAAAGATGGATGATACTTCTCGTGCCATCAGGTGCATATGGCTGCCAAGGCAGTTTCATTGACTCGGGTTACAATCATAAATGGGTCGCCATTCTAATCAGGGCAGGAATTTGGAATTTGTTAATGGTGCCAGCGAGAGATCGCCTACTCTTTGCGAAGGACACGGTGGGATCTTTAACATCCACCAACTAATGCCAGCAGACGGGACGCCCAGTTTAACATCCATCCGAGGGACGGCACCACACACACACCGACATTACGGCTGGATCGGGATTCAAACCCAGGTTAGACAGCTTAGAGGCGAGTGTGTGTACCTCGAGGCCATCCTGCCAAATTACGACTTTCCACCTCTTGTGAAAAAAAACAGGAAAATGAACCATGAGTAATGATGAAAACAAAGTACTCACCAGGATACGCTTGAGCAGGTTGAGAGCTATCAAGTTTTTGGACGTCCACAAAGCCACCAGGTGTCTGCTTAATTGCCTGCACACAAAACAGGTGTTCCACACAGAAAAACAGGAAAAGAAAGTGCCATTTATACAATCGAAACGACAGCAGTCAAATCAAAAACTTACAGAAAGAAACTACAAGTTGTTCTCGAACTTTAAATCCACATTAATCATAAATATAAGTCCATCATTGGTCAAGGAACCAAGGGGGGGGGAGAAGACAGTTACAACATGGTGGAGGTTCAGCATAGAAAGATCGCAGGTGAATTCACTAGAGGGACAAGCACCTGTTGGTGAGGAGGCGGTTGTCGGAGCTGACAGTAAACATGGCAGTGTGCAGGTGTCGAGGTAAAGCCCCCTCACTTAGTGCAAGGTTCTGCATCCGGGTCGATATCTCCTCAGCACCCTCCTACCAAGAGGTGGAACCAGTGATTGCCCTAATGTCTACAAAATAACTCGGTGTAGAATTTGAAGCATGATAATTACCCAAGCACAGATACACCCTTCAAAATCACCAAGCCACACTCTTCAAAAAAAATAAAAATAAAAATCACCAACATCGGCAAACTCTTACACACGCCAAACGCCAAGCCACACTCCTCCAATCTCGAAGCCACTCACAAAACATCGCTTCATATAAGTTTGGACACAAATGGTTACCCTCTCCCTTTTGAAGCTGAGCACAGCTCCATTCCTCTATTCTCTTGTCTGTGGAACAAACTCCCTGTGTCTGTCATCTCATACCCCTCCCCCTCTCCAAAAGCACCAGGCCATGCCCCTTCATATAGCGATAAACCCTTTCATCAATACGATGACAAAATACGGAACTGCACTCGAATCGATCGACAAACCTCAATTATGGCCTTCATTACCAAGCCAGCTCCCTTCACTATTGCCATGGAAGGATGCTGAGGAAAGAAAGAAAATACAATTTTAAAAAAGCTGAGCATATCGAGTCTCAATCCAAGTCATCACCCATATCACCATTGCCACAGCGCTCGTTACCTGGAACAGCTTGAAGAGAGTACGACCCATCCCTGCCACCATTTCCAGGAGCTGATCAAATTGCTGCCCATCTGTCGTCTCGCTGTATGGTGCGCACAGCGCAAACGTCAGGAAGTCCAGGAGGGAGCTGACCACCAAGGCTCCAGTACCGTGACCCTAAACACAGGAATAACTGAAAATCAAAAGTCCTCATAAAAAGACCGACAACATCACAACGATCCAGTCAAACAAGAACAGACAGGAATACTGATGAGATGCATTCCATATAATCAAACAAAGTGAACATGACACCAGACTAGTTTAAATTTATCTTCGTTGGAAATGATGTACAAAACTAATTCTTCTTATCGCTACGATACGAGGACACAAATCATTTTATATAAATCTACGATTTAACTGGTAACCTCCAAATTTATATGTGCTGGTGCACGGTGAAGGACACACCAAGTGCAAAGAAAACATCTCCAGGATGCTCTCCAGGAAGCGACGCGAGGACAGCAGAGACGCCTTATTCAGCTGCTCCTGTCGCAAGTCGTAATCTTCATGCATGGGCTGTGGTTTGTGAGCACAATTGACATCGATTAATGTCATTGCGCAGAATGAAAAATATATATATATTTTTTAATCAAATTACAAACCACAAAATTCAAGAAGAATGCAATCACATGCAAAGCTTGAAGAACCTCCCTGCAAAGCAGTGTAACTTAGTAACAAAGTAAACATTAAAGATCCTTCTGGTAACCTTCAAATACAGTAGTTAGGGTGAGTTTCTGCAGGAGGGGAGGGTGTGGGGCACTACATCGGTAATAGCCACGCCTCCAATGACATAACCAGGGGTGTGTTCCACTCGCAAGCGGCTTGCTATCGCTTTGCAAGCAAGCGATTAAGAGGGGTGCTTCGTTGCGCTAGCAGAAATGGCTGCCATAGTCAGATTCAAAATGATACTACAACCAATTAAATGTTCAGGGGCATACTGTTAATATTATTGAAACATGCATTTCAAACTTTGTTACTTCTATATTTCATGCTAAATGACAGGAAGCTTCTCCTTCTGACACCCCATTTATTTATCTTTCTTTCCCTCTTCCTCGTACTCTGTAGCCACTGCTAACACAATAAATTAGTTTGGGAAAGTTGTCACAAGAGGATCGAGTAAAACTGAAAATGACGGCCTGACCAGCATTTGCTCGAGTACCACGACAGCAGTGTTTACACGGAGACCACCATGTTGTTGAGTGGTGCAGGGCACTCCGTTCCGTTGGAGTGCTTGTTTAAGCACTTTAAAAATCAAGCAAGTCGCTTGGCAAGCGGTAGCAAGCCGCTTGCTAACGGGACACCCCAGCAGTCAGGCTTTGTATATGCACCGGTAAATTAAAATCTGTGTGTGCACCAGAACAGCGACACGTCAACAACAAAGTTCAAGTCGCATCCCAGTTCGACTTTCAGCAACGGGAAAACAAGATTGGCGGCGCAGAAATTGAAACCGATGAAAGGATTTAATTTTTTAGCTTTAAAACTGACAGTGGTTAAACCAACACATTGATTCAGAGATGTCAACAAGTCACCTGAGTCAAGTCTCAAGTCTTTGAGGGCAAGTGTCATCACATAATGTCATCATCATAGACCTTGGTTATGTGTAAGCCTTTAATACTCAAAAGGTTTACACGAATCATGAGCTGGTTGTTTATACAAGCTTGATGACGTCTTTGGTCATGTGTACTCTGTAAAATAAATGACGGAAAAAATAAAAATGACAGTTTATTTGCTTTAATTCAAACTCGTTGACCAGACTCGGTGGTGTAAGGTTTACATTTGTTGACCAAAATTGTTACAATCGGTAACGAAACTCGGTGACCTGACTCAGTCTTTTGCACGTCATTAATCTTGGTGATTCTGCTGTGAATATGGAATGTTTGTGATTAAAATGTTTATAAGCAAATAAGATCACCCTCGGAATCTCCGCCATGCTACCGATAACACAGTAAAGCGCACATGCGCAGAGAGTAGCAGAAAGCTACGCAGTGACACACTCAGTCTCGACGGTATAATGGTAAGAACGTCCACTCAAAGCTCAAACCGTTACGTGTGTGTGTATAGACACACACACACAAGCTGGGTATGCTTACACATTGTAAGCAGAAACAAACCATGCTTCCCCATTGTCTTGGGTCGCTCACCTGCATTTTTTTATTATTATTATTTATGTTTTCATTTCCAGGCACTTTCCATCAGTTGTGATTATTTTCCAGTGCATCAGCTTCGATGTCCATCGGCACAGAAAATTTCAGCTTTCTACGTCATGCGGAAGGTACTGAACTTTAATGTCAGTGGTTAGAACAAGCTTTATATATTAGATAAACATTCAACATGAAACCCTGTCCGCCCCTCTTTCCCTGCCGATCCACAGAACTGGAAATGCATTATCCAGGCTCCACCCCTCTCGCCGAGAGCGGTGTGAACTTGTTTTACCACAAATTCCACGATTCTCAGCATTTCGGATTCGGATCCTGACCAAAGGTGATAGCACGCTTCTCCATGCATCCGTTAATATCTGTGCAAAATTTGAAGTCAATCCATGAATAATTACTTGAGAAACAGCATGCCAAAAAATGGGTGGAAAGCAAAATAAGAACAACAAAGAAACCGCACAATTACAATAAGGTTCCGCATCCACAAAATTTTCATAAATTGCTGATTAAATTTATGTTAAAATAGAACAGATGTTCAAGATACGATTTATTCGACCTGATTAGCCTCAAGGCAGGCGTTGTATTACGCGAACGCTTCATTTTTTTTTTTTTTCGATTGAACGACTTGTTCTTGCGAGACGTTCTCACAAATACGTGGAAGGTCTTGCGAGAAGAAGTCATTAGTGCGTAACACTCGCCCTTTTGGAAGGTTCACGCATGTTTTCAGCGAAGGTTCAACAGCGGAAGCCTCGTTTTCATATCTTAGACTGTGACAATCTACCAGTTCTATTTTGGTTATGTCAGTCAGGTTCAGCTTTGGAGATGCATCCGAAATAAACATAACCACAAACAGGCTTCAAAGATATTGTGATGGTGATGAAACCGGCCCCCAGGAGAATGAACATCCATGACACGTATGAGTTCCCCAGTCAGTTAGATCGTTAGTATGTGTGCCCAGACAGACCCTCACCCATTGGCGAGAGGGGGAACGTACCAAATGCGTTGTGTAGGATATAGTAGGTCTTTTCCTCTTATTCCATTATTCTTGCTTCAAACTCTTATTCATTCCTCACATATGGTGGTTGCCATTTCATGGACCACACAGCACAATTCAGCTTTCTCTCCCAAATTATCATTTAAACAATCTTCATGCACTGTATATAATCGGGTGCAACCTGCAATTCATAAATTTCCCTTCCTTCTTTATTTATCCCTCTATTACAGCACCACACACAACCACATTATAGACCGTGACCACGCTGCTCCAACGAATGTGGGCAGCAGGGAAGAGTGGGGAAAAATTGGCCCCCGTCTTGCATTGGGGAGTGCAACCACCATGAAGAGGCATCCCCAATCGTTGCTTAAAGGTTGCAGGTGTCAGGCAGTAATCCCCCACTCATGTATGACACAGACAAACTACTCTCAATGTCCGATCATGTTCACCTTGCACGCCTCTGCTCTGGGCACCACCCACAGCTCTTACACGACAAATACAGACCGACGACTACTGCAACCTCTGCCAGGCCATCCCACATACAACAAAGCACATAATGTCAGACTGCATGGTCCTGGTTCCACTTAGACAAGATCACATCATCATATATCTCAGGAATCTCTGGACCGCTCCTGATCACTCCGTGATCAGCAATCTCTGTGCCACAGGCCTGTTCGAGCAGAACAGACAACCATATTATAGGACACCACACCACAGACAATCTCATTCAGACGAGGGAAAGGACCCAGTTTTCAAATAATTTGGGCAGGGAAGATCACAAAGCGGGACAACCAGTTAAAGCAGTAGCGGCATTGACTCGGGGAGGACCTCACCAAGAGAATGATTGACAGCCGAAGGAGGCGTGACCTGGTCAGTACACCAATGGGAACGTGCTGTCGCGGGTCAAAGAGAAAGCCACGACCTTTGCCCCAGGAAGTCTGGCCTCCCAGTCCCCCCCCCCCAAAAACCCCTGCCCACTCAAGCTGCTTTAAAGGTGGAACACCAGACCGTTCGCCGCTATTAGAATGCACTGGTGACCCAAGTGAGAAGCTGCCTGCCTGTTCGTGCCGAGAAGTCACCTGCCAGGACCAATTGTGCTGGAGCTGTACCAAATAGTGCTGGACAGAGAGCGCTGTGACCATTCGAGCATGAGGCAGAGTGCCAGAGCAGACAAGCCGGAATGGCCCTAGCATGGGTAGATTGCTCCATACTGACATACACTATCTCTCTTGTTCTCAAAGAACCCTAATTTGTCTACCGAGACTCACAGAGAGTAGCACTTCTGGGCGAGGCCTCTTGACCCTTCTGGGCGAGGCTTTATATATGCACCCCACACCTTTTCCTTTTTAAGCATACATCGCACACATACCTTAGTTTTCTCCCATTCTTTACTTGTTCCAGGATTGGCACACATTCGTCAACATGTGCCACAATGAGTCAAAGATCACATATACGCATTTGCTCTTTTTTATTTTTGTATACACTGTCAAGGTTTGCATCAGAGCTCTGCCTCTGTCTTCTGCTCTTCCTCTCTAAACTTCATCTGAATGATCCTGACGGCACCATATTGTGTATAACCGGGTAAGATAAAATTGGAGAAGAGGAACAAGTGCCAAGGATAATTTATTTCCTCATGTGTATTTGCCTGCATCGTTTTATGATTGCTTGTAAATACATGCCACTGATTACATAGATTGTTTTTGTAAATAAATGTGCTTGTTGAACTGTTACTCATTTCCTACCTGCTCTCTTCGTCCTTTCCTACATTGGCTCGATTTAGCGTGTGAAGATGAGATAGATGGGAAGTTTTGCCCCATTGATTGGATCCAAAATTAGCCAGTGCATACATAGGGTTCTGCTCGGCCATACAAATAAATAGGCGGGTGCACACTGAGGGTAGGAACCCCAATTCACATTGCCAAACAACCGGAAAAGGTAATGAGTTTGTAAAAGAGTGAGGACCCTGCCAGGTTTGGCGTTATCAATCAGCGTCCACAGTTGCTTAGCAAACACGATGGGCCACGGACTTATCGACAGCACGGGGGCCTGTAGGGCCGGAGGTTGGGAAGAGTCCAAGAAGTCCCCCCTTGTGTTGAATCCCAAACCCTGCATCTGTACCAACATGTTTGACAATATATCGGCTACATGAGAGATGGGTAAGACATATCGGATGGTTCACGTTAAAGATATAGCAGATGGTTAATTTCTTTTTCTCCTGTTTAGCATCACTGCCGCCAAAAAAAAAATTTTGGGTGAAATGTCCGTCTCCGTGAGTCACAGCACGTGTCTGGTTCAAGGTTGTGCTGATGCACATGGTAAAAACAAATAGGTGAAAATGCCATTCATTGTTTGTCAAATTTGTGCCCATTTTCACCACACCGGTTAGGTTAGGTATGGGAGCATGCGCTGGAGCAGCACGTCGCTGAGTGCACGTTCCATCAGTACTCCAAGAGCCTTTGTCTGGCCATTCCCCCAGGAAGATGCCTGGCCCATCACTATCTCCGTGAGATGCTGATCAACCTGCTGCAACCACGAGCCATGTGGTCGTCCAGTTGCCCTTCTCCAATTACGAGGCTCCCTCGCTGAGAGAATCTTGTGAGCAGGATCAGTGTCATGAAAATGAGCCATATGTCCATACAACTGCAGATGATGCTTGCGGACTATACAGGTAACAAATCTCCTTTGAGTCTCTCTCAGCAACCGCTAGTTGGACAAAGTCTGACCAGCGATAGCCAAGGATTCTCCGAAGAGACACCAGTGCCATGCCCTTTTTGCTTCAAGCTAGAGGTCTGAACACCAAATAGGTAATCAACAGGCTTTATGAGGCAAAAGGATAAAGGTGACCAGAAGCATCCCAATGCAAAGGGTTAAAGTAATTCATTGACCTCAGTACTAGATGACACAGTCTGCCAATTCCAATCACATTTCATCGATGCATTCGGTCATACTTACACACATCAGGGCACACAACATGTCTACCGCAGCATGTGCAACCCCATCATTGTTCCTCTTCAGCGCTTTCACGACCTTTACCCCCAGTCGCTCCCGAAACCTGCGAGATGGACAAACATTAGCAAAGCCAAGAGACATCAAGGAACAGTCTGGCAAGTATCATAGCGATGATGAACAAAACTCATTTCAGTTCCATTAACCAGGTCACTACTACCATTTGTGGTCAAGCAGCTTCAAAATATATATGTCTGAACATGGTGCAAGACAGAAACTGTCGTCATGTATACCACTGAGACACATGGTTTCCGACCAAAGCACCAGAGCAAACGATCAATTTTCGGACAACAACAATGATCCACACAACTGAAGATTTCCCGCATTGAGTCTCCACCTGGGAAGCTGCGTGAAAGCCATGAACCCGGCCTTAGAAGCCACGAGACGACGCAAGGCCTGGAACTGCCCCTGAAGCTCCTTATTGTTCACTGCTTCCTCTCCCTCATGAGCCAGCAGTGCCGATATTGCGCCATTTATCAACTTCTCCTTATTCTCCGCAAAGAAGCTCTGTTGACAGAGAAAAATTCTCCACTTTCTGTGACACTTGGTGTTGCCTTTCCTCAAAGCATAGTCTAAACAAATAGCACATCAATTTAACAAATTTAAAATGTATGTCCCACGCTCTCCCTCTCCCCCCTCACCCCTAGCCCAAATAAAACACCTTCCAACCCCGAATAACTCACATCCTGCGTCACAGCATGCAGCAGTCCACTGTAAGACACGTTCGCGTTGAACCGAAAAACGGCATCAGCAAAGTTGCCATCTGCAGGGAGGTGCAATGAAGGGCAAATGGACAAGTGGTCAAAAACTTTAGGGTGGTCAGAGTATGAAGACCAGATCATGAACCATGCTCTATAGGGAGTGTCAGTTCTGCCGAGGCAATTTCTACGGTTACAATCCTGGACGGGTTGCCACTCCGACATGGGAAGTCAGGGCAGGAATTTGGAATTTGTACATAGTGCCGGCAATAGCTCGCCAACTCTTTGCGAAAG
Source organism: Eptatretus atami (assembly GCA_035128595.1). Taxonomy (NCBI): domain Eukaryota; kingdom Metazoa; phylum Chordata; class Myxini; order Myxiniformes; family Myxinidae; genus Eptatretus; species Eptatretus atami. Next base: position 100,740,215 of record CM068955.1, on the reverse strand, counting down.
ATATTTAAATTAACATACACCAACTAATGCTGACAGAAGGGTAGCCCCGTTAAACTTTCGAGGAATGGCACATGCACACTGATGAATCACGCTGCCTGTGAAACACAGGGATGACAGTTTATAGCTGGGTGGAGATTCAAACCCAGGCTGGTGAGCTTAGAGGTAAGTGTGCGTACCTCTAAGCCATCCTGCCTGCTTAAAGTATCAAGCAACAAGAAATAAAATGCATAAAGGTTGGGGGGGATTGGTGGAGTGGAGGAGGGAAGATAGGAAAAGGGTGCAAAAAAAAGGTCTCCGATTTTGGACAAGTGGTCGATTTGATATTGAAAAGGAATAGCACAAGTGAAGAGAAAAACTCGTGCATCACTATATATATATATGTTTTTTATTTTTTAAACCATCTGTGCTGAAACAATAAAAGGAGAATCATGGCTGCGTTTCACATGTTGGCTCTGGAAAAGCCACGTAATCACGTCACACACTTGATGGAAGCTGCCAGGCGGTGGGGGTGGTGGGGGAGGGGTAATGGAAGCAATAACTTTATCTGGCATAAATAAGCCAGTTGGACATTATTTTAAGCCACAATTCACATTTCCATTAAATTTCCTCTTCTCCATTTACACTTCCTCAATTCATTTTTGGAAGATGGAACTGAGCTTTTGGGAGCAGAAAGGGCTGGAAATTGCATGTCAAGAGTGAGGCAGTAATAAAAAAAATTCCTCCCATTGGTGGTGGATGACCAAAGAGGAGCAAGGACGTGGTCAAAGAAGAGGAAGGTTGGGATTGTGATGGATGGGGAGAATCGAGACAATGCGTCTGGTTTCAAATCACCTCGCTGCAGACCAATCTTAATGTTCATGACATTTCTTGGCAGACACCATGTGTAGCTTGTACAACAAGCAGACAGCTCTGCTGAGTTGTCTTGTGCAATGTGCAAGGATTCATCTGCCTAGGTTGTCTGTTCAATGTCACAAACTTCCCAGCAACAAAGGCTATGCAAGTTCTATCTCTCTTTCCAGTTATTTTCCACCCCTAACTCACCCCATGCAGCTGTATTGGGTGTTGTAGAACGGTGGGGGGGGAGGGGGGGCTTGCCGAGATTGTCGGGATCAAAATAGCTACCCAACTCAGCAATTTAACAACAATATTTAATTTGACCAATTGAATCTTGGGCCCTGGCACAGCCAGCATAAGTCCCACATAAACCCTTCTTCACAAAAAAGTTGTGATTTTATAGGAGTGACCATGCTTACACAGGAGAAAAAAAAAATAAAATAAAGAGAACTTTATTTACCTATAATTCGAGTGTGTGTGTGTGTGTGTGTGTGTGTGTGTCGCTGTTTTTCTCGACAACCACTGGTCCGATCTAATTGAAACTTGCCAGGTATATTGCTGGGGACCTGAGTATGTGCCTTTTCAAGGTTTGATATTAATCGGACAAGTGGTTCCCAAGTTGTGGCCATTTATTTACCAAACCAATGACAGGACACGTTGCTGCGTAGGCGTGGGCTTGGGGAAGAGATCCTCAGCCGCGTTCCCAATTACGGGTTACAACGTATGGACTTCCGGATAGTGATGACTTACTGTATTATAATAATTTATCGATTTCTTCTGCGCATTTATAGATAAACATAATGCCCCAATCCAGTCGTCGTTTAAGAGAGTGAAGGGACGGCCTGTGTGGTTGTTTGAAAGTTATTATTTTTAGTTTTTTTGCACCTACGGCCACGCAAGTACCGGCACGACGAGAGAGCGAGGAACGGCCTGTGTGGTTGTTGTTTCTGGCATGGGGGTTTGAAAGTTTTTTTGTTTTTTGCATGTACGGCCACACACGCACTAGTCTATAATTCCAACTGTGTGTGTGTGTGTGTGTGTGTGTGTGTGTGTGTGTGTGTGTGTGTGTGTGTCTGTGACGCTGTTTCTCGACAACCACTGGTCGATCCAATTGAAACTTGCCAGGTATATTGCTGGGGCCTGAGTATGTGCCTTTTCAAGGTTTGATATTAATCGGACAAGTGGTTCCCAAGTTATGGCCATTTATTTACCAAACCAATGACAGGACACGTTGCTGCGTAGGCGTGGCCGTTGGGGGAAGAGATCCTCAGTTACCAATGACAGGACACGTTGCTTGGCGTTTTGCACCCACAGTATCTATCTTCTATCTATAATTCCAGAAATCTCTGTTTGTTTGCCTTTTCAAGGTTTGAAATTAATTGGACAATTGGTTCCCAAGTTATGGCCAAGTTAGAGCGCGTTCCCATTACGGGTTACAACGTACGGACTTCCGGATAGTGATGACTTATTGTATTCCAATAATTTCTCGATTTCTTATGCGCATTTATAGATAAACACAATGCCCCAATCCAGCCGTCGTTTACGAGAGCGAAGGAACAGCCTGTGTCGTTGTTTGAAAGTTTTGGGGTTTTTTTGCATGTATGGCCACGCATGTTCGGCCACGCACGTACGGGCACGCGAGAGCAAAGGAACG
>CM068955.1:100717702-100737717 GCA_035128595.1 Eptatretus atami | reverse complement strand
TTGTTGTTTCTGGCACGCGGTTTGAAAGTTTTTTTGTTGTTTTTTTGTTGTTGTTGCATGTACGGCCACGCACGTAGGGCACACACTAGTTTATCAAAAGGCCTACGTCGGAGTGGCAACCCGCCTCGCATTTGAATCCGAGCCAAGAAGAACCATCGCTCTGTGGAGAGAATGGACGATGACAATAACGACCTGCTTACTTTTCACAACACTAACCCAGGCGACTCAAACAAAAGGCACGAGACATGTACCTTTGTTCACGTTCTTGTGTATTGTATGCAGCAAGGTGCAGCGTCAATTAATCGTAAAAAGTGCAGTGTTAATTATTTATCATAAAGTTACGGTCACGTGGTCTTGGAAGACAGTCGCACCCACGGTGGATAAGAGCTGAAAAAGGTCCCCAAATCAGCCGGTTAACTTATGCGGGAATCGGCATCAAGACACAAATGTGGTGAATCTGCTCGACAAGATTGGCCGAGCGAGCCAGTCAAGTGATTTGCTTTGAAAGCCGCAATGCGAACACAATCTGCCCATCTCACAGGTTAATTTGCCAATTTACTATGTGCTATGGAGCCTGCTCTCGATGACCAAAAAGAGTTCATCAAATGGGGATTTTTTCCAACAAAATGGGGGAGGGGAGAAGAAGAGCACAGCCACACTGCAGCAATCACTGACTACAACAAACGAATAAATAATAACTAGCACAGCATGCCCTCAGGGCTTTGGTGGCTTAGACTATGGTCTTATCTAATTCACTTGGGGTATACGGGACAGAGAGAGAGAGAGAGGAGGCGAGCGAGAGCGAGAGGAGCGAGAGCCGAGAGGCAGGACTAAGAGAGGAAGGGAAACCTGCTCCACCATGCGAAACTCGTGCATGTGGTGTGAGTCTTTGTTCGGAGCTCGGCATGCCTCCCTAGCCATGCACCAGCACTTGTGCCACAAAGCCATACCGCAAACCACAAAACCACGTAGGACCGAGCAGGAATCACGAGCAACAAGGACCAGGAAGAGTAGAAAGCAGGCAACTAACCAAACAAACTAACCTCGAAGCACCAATGAACAAAAACGCCCAACATGGTGTACGTGCTTTTATAATCTCTCGAGAGCGAGTTTCGGAACGCCTGCAGCACGTGTTCATTGGCCGAAGCGACTCGTGAGACAATGATCGATTGGCTAGCATGCCAGGGAAATTCTGCACATGGGTGATCTGTTGGTCTTGAGCATGCCAGATGTCAATATATGGTTAAGTTCTGCCGCATCTCGTCTTGTCTCCTCACGCTGAGCCCACGATCATTGGCTATAAACTCAGAAAGAAAGGCCATATCGGACAGATTACAACAGGGGATGGTTCAAAAGCATAGGGTAGGGAGAAAGGTGGGGCATAGATACAGACACTTGGAAGGGGGGGGGGGGGAGACTAGTTGTTTCTAAAAACATGCTCTACAAATTTTATTAGTTATAGGAATACATTACGCTTACATGTGCTATAAAATTACTATTCTAAACTATGCCCCATTTTACCCCGTAGACCACGTCTATAAACACTATCACAGTAATCACAAGAAAGTAGCAAAGGTGAATGAGCATTTAGTAAAGCTATTGTTAAGCATAAAGGTGAAGCAGCTAGACCGCATCAAATTGAAAGCAAATAAAAATAACTACAACGGCACTCTTCACTATCAAGATGTCGACCGATAGGCCTCGGCCAACATTATTACATATTCGTACCAAGTTTGATTTCAATCCCTTCAGTTGTTCTCGTGTCACATTTTTTATCTGATCAGTTCTTCATCTTTGCATTATAACATATACTCATACCAAGTTTGGTAAAAAAAACCCATCACAGATGCAGAAATTATACCTCACAGGACCTTCGACCTCTTAACCCCAAAATCTAATCAGTTCATATTTATATAATTATACATACTTGTAACAAGTTTGACTTGGATCGCTTCAGCCGTTAAGTTTTCGTTCCCGCATTAACTTATCACGGACGGACAGCCAGATAGACAACCCCCCCCCCCCCCCCCCCCCAAAAAATAATGGCTCCGGCGATCGGCTTGTTCTTGTCGAACAAAATCGAAATCGGCTTGTTCTTGTCACCTAACCAACTCATCCACCTAGTTTTGTCACAAGTCATCCACAACTTTTTGAGAGATCATGCAATGTCGTTTTCAGCCCCATCTCTCAATGCTGAACAATCACTTAAAAACTAAATAATCCTCGTATCTCGGTCCGGATCTTCACAAAAATCGAATCAACTCGTCCTTGTCACACGCGCAATCTGTCCACCAAGTTTCGTCTTAATCCATCCATAATCTTTTGAGATATTGTGCTATATATCCTTTTTTGGCCATATCTCTCAATGGTGAAGAAACACATTAAAAAATTCTCAGATCCGGATCTGGATTCAGATCTTCACCAAAATCAAGTGTTGCTGTCCTTGGCCGGTTAACTACATACACAAAAAACTTTCAGAACGATTACTTGAAAACTGTGGCCAAAAATCGTGTGACAGACAAACAGATGCTACAGACCAAGATACTTGGCAAAAAAAAATGTTTTCACCAAGTAACAAACCAATGTGTGGACAAAAAAATAAATGAATAAATAAAATAACAAATATAAAGCCTTTTAAAATGCCCATTTCGATGAAATAGCCCCACTGAGAGTGATGGGGTGAAAACCCAAAGACACCGGATGCAACTGGAAGTGGAATAGCGAAATTTAAATAAAATAAAAAAAAATAGAAGGGCACTCGGTGGAGCGCATACCTCCGCCACGTCATGCCTGATCCACGACAACATATCGGGCCCAATACATTTTTGAAATATCATGCTATACAGTACTACATCATTTTTTGGCGAAGAATCATTAAAAAAATTAAATAATTCTCGTATCCAGATCCGGATTCGGATCTTCACCAAAATCAATCGTCCTTATCACACACACACACCCAACCTGTCCACCACGTTTCATCCGAGTCCATCCACAACTTTTTGAGATATCGCGAATATATATATATATATATATATATATATAGTTTGGCCCTCTCAATGGTGAAGAATCACTTAAAATTCTAGTCGTCAGATCTTCACCAAAGTCGAATCAGTTTGCCCTAATCACACACCCAACCTGCCCACCACAGTTCATCTGGATCCGTCCACAACTCTTTGAGATATCCTGCACACAAACAGACAGACAGGAGTGAAAACAATCTACTTCCACCCTTGATGGCGGAGGTTTAAAAAAACAAAAACAAATCCCTACTGGGTGGAGAAGCGAGGAAACGCAGATGAAGACTTTCCACTTCTTCTTCGACTGAACATCCAAGGAGGCCCCATCTCTGTCCACGATCTGTCGCTTGCATCTTGACAGACACATCCCCGTTCCCAGAGGCCCGAACTCCATCCAAAAGGCTCGCAAGCAGAGAGTCTCTGCCAAACATAGACGTTTCTGCTCACAATGATCTCTACTCCCAAACTTTAACAAAGTAGCAAGGAAGACATGGTCAATACCAATCCTTTCAAACACCAACATCACACGGCAAATACCTGTCAGTGGATGTGTAGCTGAGGACCTGACCTTTCACATACTCGATGGTGAAATGCTGGGGATTGTCCACATCACAAACCAGTGCAAACACCTGTGGGGGGAGGCAATCACAGTCATGGAAACTTCCTCATGGTCACGAAGCACTTTCAGGAGAAATAATTTTACTAACCATATCAGAAGAGGTCATGGTAAACATATTATCAAACATGGTTCAGCACCCACACGTCCACAATAATAAAAGAAAATGTGAACGTGCAAAGAAATGCAGAATGGTGGGGTGGGCGAGGGTGGAATAAAAAAATAATTAAAATAAAATAAATAAATTTTAAAAACAAAAAACTTTTTCACAACAGACTCGTCCTTAACCACACGAGCAATTGGAATAATCTGCAGACCAGTGGGTCAGGTACCCAATCCCAGTGACACCTCAGCCAGGGGCTTCAGAGTCACAATGTTGTACGTCTCAAAATCTCGTTCCACCAAGCACGTCTCTGTCAACGCCAAGATTCTCAAAGAAGGCTCCTGCAACACAATTCCAAGCATGAAAACTGGATTATGGAGAGAAGGTAAGTTACAAGTGCTTAGGGTAAAGATCTAAGTGGTCTCCACACTCATACAAGCCCAATAACCCCTCCACCGCCCTCCCCCCCCCAAAAAAAACTCACAGGGTGCCTTGGAGAAAGCTTATGCACACGGAACTCTGCCAAGGATGTAAGTGCCTCATCAGAGCTAAACTTCCCAAACCGCTGCAGCTGGCACTGGTCTTGTGTAAGAGGGTCCTTACGAAGGCGCAATATCACACCGGCATAGTTGCCGGCATGCTCTATGGCACTCTGCAGCAGTTCATCTCGATGCTCGCAAGCAAACACGTGCTGGAGAATGGTGCAGAAGTAACAATGCTGAACACATTTGGAAACCAATGGAAATGGCAATTGGCACACACACACTTTTTTGAAACAGTCTGCACATTAAACAACTTAGAAATAAATAGATGGCAGGGCATGACCACGTTATCAAAGTAAAGATTACCAAGCGTCCAAATCCACTGGTTATGATGGCGAAGCCACCCGACCAGTTGGAGATTTCTGCAAAGCCCTCAATTTCACGGTAATCATACGAGCACAGACGACGTTGCGTGCTGGGATTGTGCTGATCAATTCCACCTGGGGTGACCTCCAGGAGGGACGAAGAGCGCCGTTCACTCCAGTGCTGTTTAGCACACGAGTAACGCTGTACAAGAACAGGAGCAACACCATTTGGACAAAATCCATCGTGTAGCACTGTATGAAACTCCAAGCATGATTCAGAAGCAGATCACGAGTGCAAGACCTTGGTCATAAAATAGTTTTGTTGTAACAGATATATTCTTATGGAGTGGTTGTTGTATCAATCCCCCACCAAAAGGGAAAATCAAAGCACCACCAAGTATTCAGGGTGTGCAAGCATGATATCAAGTTAAAAAATACATATTCTACTTTTCAGCTCATAGCATTTGACTTGTAGTTCCCCTTTGATCAATGACCACTCATCAGTGACAAAGCACTTAAAATAGACATGATGGAGAATGTTTACTTCATTTCTCTGCAAAGGGTCTTAATTTTTTTAAATAATAATAAGAATAAAATCAGCATTCACTCGACTGTTCAAGAGGTGAAATATGTCGATTACAAACATGATTGTCCACAAAGTGCCATTAATTATTATGAAATTTCTTGGAACCAGTGATCATTATAAACAGGACCACTGTAACAAGCCAGAAGCAAAGGAAACTAGAACGAGCAGATTGCAGATCCTTGCCAGGACTTGGTTTGGGTGGTTTTATAGTTCTTGCTAGTATAAAAGCCCATCAGAAATGATGGGCTGGAAGTATTTTATTCGAAATATTCAAGGAGACTGGAATATCTGCATAAGATGGTTCGCAGCAAGAAGCGTTACGTTAAAACACTACATGTACAAATGTGACCATATTTTATCTTCTGGGACGTTTCATTTTGACAGTACAGCCTCTTGAGCGCACCAAAGTCTGAAGTCTCGGTCTCGTGTCAGGTGGGCTTACATCTTTGACATCCTACATATGTAAATGAACACTCGTTTTACTCTGCGCATGTTAAACATCATGTGCAGTGAATTTAACCTCCCTACGCCTTGCATTTATTGTTATTTTTTAAACGCTTCTGTGCATTGCCCTCAAGGCCCGATTGCAAGTCACGTCTACATTTCCAATAAGAGACATAATTGCTCTTTCATGAAAAATGTTTTTCAAGTTTGTTTTTTTTGTCCTGAAAAATAGACCGCAGTGAACACACAGTCGTGATAAAAGATTGGCCTTTAAAATCATTCTTATGAAGGGGGACAGACAAATACACAAATATACACACCGTTTTATATAGGTAGATTTTATTGACATACCCAAATTCTAATTGTACAGGACATACTTTATAGCCGTAGTTGAATTCTCATTGTAAACACTTTTGAGATCCTCGGTTGAAAAAAAAGACAAACATTTAAAAATCGTGGTCTACGTTGGTACATTCTATGTGGATAAACCGGCCGACAAAGACAGATAGACCGACAAAGAGACAGAGACAACCAGATAGACGAGATCCAAATGCAATACCCTCTCTTTTGGGGAGGGGAATTATAATTAAACACGTTCAAGTCATGCATAACACATTAGCGACAAAAATGGCAATAATACTTGGAGGTTTCACTTACCCGTCCAATGATTTTTCCTTCTGCAAAGTCGGTGCGGTATCGCTGTAGAAAAAAATAATAATAATAATAAAGACAAAATGTTTACACTCGAGCACAAGAATAATATTAATCAGCATTTTATGCTTCCTTAGATAGTACAAGTGGTTTGCACAAAGAATGGAATAGCTTACTATGAATAGGTGAAAAATCATTAACCTCTAATGCAGTGGTCCCCAACCTTTTGATCCCACGGGCCACATTCACTACTCCCAAGGATGTTGGGAGCCAGAAAAAAATTGATGCATTTTATTGAGTTTTATTGATGCAAATTGATTTGATTCCTCCCGGCGGTAAGCGGCAGTGGCCGGCAGCGGCATTGTGTAAGGCTTTTCAGGTCACGGCGCCGGCCGGCAGTGGCATTGTGTAAACCCCTTTAAAATTGCTACATGGAAATGTGTTTTGATTGGAAAGTCCTCGCGGGCCGCAGCATAGGGCTCTGCGGGCCGCAGGTTGGGGACCGATGCTCTAATGTGTTGGAGGGGGAAGAAGGGGATGGAAAATGAGAGGGCTTTGCAAATCTGCACTGTGGAAGGCAGGAGTAGTCAAAAGGTTTCTTAAAGGACTCCAAAGAAGACATATAACCAAAAATGGGTTTAAATAAAATTTTGCTGAAAAAATAAACTTTAAAAAGTGTTTGTTGCTGTTTCTCATGACTGCACAGAAGAGGTGCAGAGATACAAAGCATGAAGTGAAATCGTATTACATAAGTGAGTCAGGTGAAGATCATGGGAGTGTGCTTTTTCTGGATTTCAAGAACAGAGTGGTTCACAGCTTTAGGTGCTTCAATGTTAAGTCACATCACATGATCAATCAAATATACATATCCATATTTACAATCCAAAACAGTGGAGGATTGACAGGGACTCTGCAATTGACATTGACAGGGCCACTCCATCAAGTGGTTATGCAGTGAAAGATGAAGCAAAAGAATGATGTATATTAAAGGAGAAAAATGTGATAAAGATGAATTGTAACAACAACAACAACAAAAAAAAAAAAAGGCAGTCCATAAATTATGGCCACTACGTGTAGATGTTAAAGGGAAGGTAGAGGGGCAGTGTCAACGAACAGCAAATGAGTCATTTCCACATCCCCCATCATACCAAGGCCTCAGTCAGCAACTCTGTACGATGTTCCGTTGAAAACTTCAGGGTTTCAGATTTCTTTCCACCACCTTTGCGGAATGTGAGGTTAAACTCTGAACCTTGACCCTTTCCTGCCGGACTTATGCTGCAAATGTCTGAATATGGCCACTGTGGGTGGGGTGAAGGGATTTTAAAGGACATTTGGCACTCCTTATACTGATGCAAGGCACAAAGTGTAACCCCCTACTCCAACCATATTTTAAACATAAATAAATAAATACCCTGTCCTGATTACTGTGTCCAGTATCCTGAACATATGCACCAGATGGCTCTCTGGTTGATGGTATTGTAGATATTTCAAATGAAACATGTTTAGCAAATAACTAAGAAAATAAACAAACAAACAAAAAAATGTAAGTAGACCCATGAGGGGGGGGGGGACCTGTTGACCCACTTACTCCACAACAGCAGCCAAATAAAGTAAAACTTGCAAGGCGAGGACTGTCAAGCTTTTTCTAAGCGTTTTCAATTACATTTTCACCTTCAATTTTCTCTCTCTTTTTGCAGTGATCCCATGCTGATGTGTAACAGCTTTTAACACATACAGGACATGCCGCATTACCTCCGCCACTGAAGGTGAACGGACGTTATGTATCCATCCCTGTTTGTGTCTGTCTGAGCAGACTATCTCAAAAAGTTATGGACAGATTCAGACAAAACTTGATGGACAGGGTTGGTGTGTGACAAGGATGCATTGCTTAGTGAAGATCCAAATTTGGATAAAAGACTATTTTTAATTTTAAAAAGGGATTCTTCATAATTGAAAGAGCCAAAAATTATATATATATATAACATGATATTTCAAAAGGTTGTGGATGAGTCATGATAAAACTAGGTGGATGAATTGGTAAGGTGACAAGAGCAAGAAGATTAGATTTTGGTTAAGCTCCGGATGCAGATCCAGCCTATCCGTGGAATACCAAACGTAAACTGTTCAGGTCGGTGGAGGTATGTGCATTACCGAGTGCGGTTCTGGTTTTTCATGCATCAGTGAGCGGAGGAAAGTTTAATTGCTCACCCAATCGACAAATGTTCCTGGCAAAGATTTCTGTACTGCGTTTTAAATTAACAATTCTCCAATTTATTTAAGAAAATATCACACTTCACAAAAATATTATTTTATTGCATTTTTGCAGTTCAATCTTAAAATATAAACAAGTCGATTTTGAGAGCAAGTCGAGGTCCAGACTTCCGCCGAAGAAATTTTTAGTTTTTTTAAATCGAAGAGACCAGCAAACAGGCAATCCATGACAATGGGATACTCAAATGAATGAAGACTAATTTCTAGATCTCTCCCGGTGGACAGGTGAAGCAATGGATCTTATCAACTGAAGGTTAATGACTGTCGATAAAAATGTCATGGTGAACAACGTGTGGATGACGTTCTGAGCATTAGCGCTTCAGAGAAATAGCACAGTTCCTTTTGCACCGATAAAGGGGAAACTAAGCCTGGTGTTGGCTTCACAGTTAAGGTGGATGGCTTAAGTTCCAAGGGTCTTAATTCAACAGCACGACAGTGGCTTGAACTCAACACCAGGTGGGTTCGACTCATTTTGCCAACCTTGGAAGGATGATAGACCAAGTACCAGCGGCATAACCACGCACCCAGAAAAATGATGCAGCCAAGCAGCTATAAGGCTGCATACGAATAAATAGATATATAAATAAATAAATAAATAAAGGGAAACTCAAAATGTCACCCCAACTCATTTCCCTTCGCAGGTATCAAGGTACTCATGGGCTTTCAGTTCATAAAACCCATAAATTATACAACAGACAAACTTATGAAACATACTAAACTTTCTTAATTAAAATAAATCAAAAATCTGTGCCGATTGTAAGACTATATTCATCATTTGTAAAGTACAGTAGCTGCAATATCACAAGGGTCCACCCAAAGGGTGATGCGATTCAGAACATAGGTGCACGGCGGGTACCTGGTTGGTGACCTCGAGCGTGTTCGGGTTGTACGTGGCAATACCCTGGTTCCCCACAGAAAACACACGTTTGTACCTGGTCAGAGAAACAGCAAACGACAAATTGCAACACAATGGTGGACATGGGTACATCGATTAGAAATATATAATTAACCAAATATGACGGGTACACAAGGAAAAGAAGCAACTGGAGAAAGAGCAGCAAACAATCACGATCAATGCAATGATGAAAAACCCACACGGATTGTATTTTTGTCAGGCTCAACCTCATACAAAACTTTGTGATCATAACTCTTAAGTCATAATCTTCTTTGCTCTCCATCCCTGAAATATAACCCTGCCTAGGAAAGGATTTATTTTTTAAAACCATTGCCTTCAGGAAGAATAAATTATTTAAACATAAATCAATGGAAGCTCCATGGCTTTCACAAGCACTCCTGCCATTTCCACCCATGGAATCACAGTGCAACGCAATTACCATGAAAGAACAGGCGGTCTCAAAAAATGATTTAAAATAAGAAACAACGACACTCATATTTCTAAAGGACGAGCCGATTGCGCAAAAGAAACTCCTCTATTATGTCGCAATGAAACAAGCAAGAAAACACTCACTTTCCTCTCCACGAGTGTTTGGTGGTAAAGTAACTCGCCATGTCCTTGTTGTCCTTTAGTGTACTCATGTCGGAGTAACGTCTACGGGACATCATACGACACAGCAATTGGGAATTCCGATCGGTACAAGCAGATGCTAACTTGTATGATGAGACTTCAACTGAACAGTAACAGTGATGTGAGACCGTCATATCCAGGAATAAACCCTGATAACAGTGAAACTTAGTTACCTAAAATTATCATCCAAATATGTATGGGAATAGGAAATGTAAAGCACACAATAGTTGTAAAATGAATACATAAATAAATATATTTAACCACTCAAAATAACAATAATCCACTGGGTTGGGGTGGGGTGGGGGGGGGTTAGGCCCCAACAGGTTGTTTTATAGGTCAAAATTGGAGATGACAAGAGATGGTGATGCGCCGCTCGTTTCCTTGAGGTCCTGGAGGGAAGAAAGCGAGATCGAACAGTCTCTGGAAGGTGGTTCCATAGATGTGAGAAGCGAGGAACAAAAGTTGAGGTGTAGTCAGCATGGGTTCAGGAAGTTTAACCAGAAGAACACCTGCATCACAGAGATGCTGAGGAGGGTCAGAGGACTGAGAAAGCAGAGGGAGCAATGTTGGAGAATAGATGGGAGAAAACCGAGAAACCACCGACATGCTGACGATGCGATGTCAAAGTAAGAGACTTTGTGGTTCGGTCTCATCACGGGAGATTTCAACATATAATGTGAGAGCTTTGCATTCAATATAATCCAGGAGAGCCGGATGTGATGCTGGGGCACCAGCCTAAAGCGAAGAGCAGTACTCCATTGAGTTACGGACCAAGGCCTTGTGGACTGGGAGTCACATCGTTTTAACAAGGAAAGAGTTGGATCGATGGAGCTGTGAAAATAAAAAAAAACTGCTTCAAACAAAGGGAATCTCCACTTCTTTCAGGAATGCAACTGTCAAATCAGATGGGCAGTCTGCCGCCGGCTTTGGAGACATGCTTTGCTACATGGTCGAGGTTTTAACGAATTTAAGAAAATTCAGGACAGCTGCAAGTTTTTTTTTTTGTTGTTTTTTTTAACCACCTCTCCTCTCACGGTCCTACAACCTCCCCCAGCTCTTCAGTGTTATTCCAGCAATCCTCAAAATCCAGGCCGCCCTGCACTCCTCCGTTCCTCTTCACTGCCGCATGTAGAACAGCCTTCCTAAAGCTACGCAGGACTTCCTAATGTCCCCCCTAAAGCTTCAAGCAAGCGGTACACCACCACCTCATGTCAACATCCCATCCTTAAGCGTTATCTTTTCTACACCCATTAACCCTTCCCAACACTTGCTCACACAAGCAGTTTCCTTCCGTACCCTCTCCCCTTTTAACTTTTTTCCCCCCCCCCTAAATCGCCATTCTCAAAGAGCTTTCATGAGCCTCAATCGTCTACAGAAAATGAAAAAAAAACAGGAGAAACATGAAAGAAACTTCTCGTCGGTGGAAAAGGTTTTGCAATCAAACTGTGCAATGAGTTCCGCATGTTGCAAGTTCCTGCTGATGGATTTATGAAGAATTTGAATCTGATGATTTATTATTTTTTTATTTTTTTACAAACGTTGTTTGCGTGGAAGACAAATCATGTACAAAAAGCCCATCAATAATGTATAGTAAGCAGCGTATCCAAACCACAACCAATTACATCACCTATTTGATCCCAAATGGATATGGGTGAACAAGTGGAGGCTGTTCGCTTGGAGAGAAATCAAACTGTGTGAAAGTAAAAAAGAATAAAAATAAAACATGCACAAAGCTGCCCTCACGAAAAGGCGGGGCCGGGAACATGGCCAAGAGCAGGAGTTCTCGGGCCATGGGCCGCTCACAGCCCAAGGGACATCCTGTTTAAATTAAAAAATAAATAACAACCGTTTCAAACGAAGGGAATTGCCAGATCTCTCACTCATGCAACTGTCAATCACCGACACCCTGAGCAAATCACACTCCTGCTCTGACCGCGTGCTGGGAAAGGCAATGGCAAACCACCCAGCGCAACCATTGCCAATAAACAGACAGCACCGACACTCTGTACAAGGAAGAACGAGGTGCAGCAAGTGAATCGAATCTCATCAAAAGCAAAAGGTGTCGCAAGCAGATTCCTTCAGGCGTCTGAAGCAACATGAGGGGAAACACCGAGTCGCAGGCACGAAACGTCATCACCACACAAACATCGAGGGGAAACACCGAGTCGCAGGCACGAAACGTCATCACGTCAGCACAAACATCGAGGGAACACCGAGTCGCAGGCACGAAACGTCATCACAAACATCGAGGGGAAACACAGAGTCGCAGGCACGAAACGTCATCACGTCAGCACAAACATCGAGGGGAAACCCAGAGTCGCAGGCACAAAACGCTCACGTCAGCACAAACATCGATCCCGACATTCGTCGAGCCAAGTTGACAAAGCGTTTCCATTGGTTCTCTCCTCGGGTCGATGTGACAAACCTCTGGAGACGCAATGATGACTTACAGCGATCCCTGCATCAAAGAGCCCACAAAAGTAACTCCGAGCATCAACTGTTTCAAACGTCATGTACGAGCAGCCATTTCCGCTCAGGGAAGTTAGTGTGAGGCACGAGGGGAGTTGAGAATCCCGACGAGAGAGCAGTTCGTGGAAACCAATTGGGGATGTGGGCATCACGTCCCAGGCACTTCGTCGGAAGAGCCAGCTGCATCGCTCACGCCCGTTAAAAAGAAAAATATTGAATGAACGAAACGAAGGACACAAACTCACCTGCTCACCGATCGTTCACTTTAATTCACTCCTCCTCCTCCTCCTTGCTCCTCGCCCGCACTGATTTACGCGCACAGGCGAAGCCGCTCAGGCCGCCGCCATGTCGGTGCCGCATCACGTGTGAGAACGAGAGTTGATAACTTTCCCATAGTACAAGTGCTCTGGGGGCACACATTAACGCTGCATAGGGTATTGTTTCCAGCGAATATCTCCCCTGAAGCGGTTATACTATTAATGAGGTATAACAGGATGTGTTTTAGCAAAAGTGCCGTTTTGTCGAGAGCAGCGTTTATCACTTTCCGTGCAAAACTGTCCGAGCGGGTCTCGCGCTCAACTCAGTCCCCCACCCCCGTCTCGTGACTCCACGAAAACAATTAGAGGGACTCACAGAGTAAACAAGGCACCGCAGGTTTAACTTAGGCAGCGATTGCTGTGAAGCATAAATGAGCTTTTTGGCTTTGTATCGATCAAATATGCAATTTCACGAATCACATAATGTATTGCAGTATTTCACGCCACTGGGATCAAAAATATATCTTTAAAAAAATTAATAAAAAAATTAATACATATATATATATACATTTATATATATACTATATAAGCATTTAATATATACATTTATATATAAACATTTATATATAATACATTTATATATATACATTATATACATTATATATATATATATATATACATTTATATACATATATATACATTTATATATATAATTATATATATCTACATTATATATATATACATTTATATATAACATTTATATATTATACTTTATATATATATATACATTATATATATATAACATTTATATATATATATATACATTTATCATACATATATATACATTAATATATATATACATTTATATATATATATTTATATATATACATTTAATATTATACATTTATATATATAACATTTAATATATATACATTTATATATATATACATTTATAATATATAATATTATATATATACATTTATATATATATACATTTTATATATCATTTATATTATACATTATATATACATTTATATATAACATATTTTATATATATTACATTTATATATATTACAATTTATATATACATTTATTATACATTATATACATTATATATAATTTATATATATATAATACATTTATATATATACATTTATATATACAATTAATATATACATTTATATATACATTTATATATACATTTATATATACATTATATAATACTTTATATATCATTAAATATAGATATATATATAGATAGAACCCAATATAAAACACAGTGTGTATTTGTGTATTTGTCTGTACCCCTTCATAAGGACGATTTCAGTAGGGTTTTACAGGCCAATCTTTTAACACGACTGTGTTCACTACAGTCTTTTTCAAGATTAAAAAACTCGAAAAACATTTTTCATAAATGAGTAATTACGTCGCTTCTATTGGAAATGTATACGGTGACTTTCAAACGGGTGTCAATGGCGGTGTACAAAAGCGTTTTAAAAATAATAATAAATACAAGGCACAGAGAGGTAAAATTCGCTCCACTAGATGTGAAATACACGCAGAGTCAAACGAGTGTTCATATACATACAAAGGATGTCTAATAAATAAAGAAGATAGAAGCACACACGGCGCGAGGCCGAGGCTTCGGACTTTGGGACACTCATGAGGCTGTACCGTCGAAATGATGAAATGAAACATCCCAGAAGATAAAGAAAACATGGTCACATTTATACATGTAGTGTTTTAAAGTAAGTTCTTGCTACAAAGAAGAATAGATCTCCAGTCTCCTTGAATATTTTGAATAATAATTCCAACCTGTCATTTGTTGATAGGACTTTTTACTTGTGTATATATATATAATAATATTAGGATAATTTTATACAATACATATATATATAATTTTATACTAAATTATAATTATAATATATATATGTATGTATGTATGTATGGATAATTTTATACGATACATATACTGTATATATATTAATTTTATACTAATACAGTATTTTATTATTATATATATTATACGAATATATATATATATATATACTAAGTTATGTATATGGATAATTTTATACAAAATATAATATAGTATATATAATTTATATCAAATATATATGTAAAGCTCTTCTAACCACTGATTGACTGACTCACTGATATTAAAGATGGGACCTTCCGGGTGACTTAGAAAGCTGAAGTTTTCCATGCCAATGACATCGAAACCAGAACGGAAAAAAATCACAGAATCATATACATATTCATAAATAAAATAAAATAATGAAAAAAATGCAGGTGAGCGACCCGAGACAATGGGGAAACACGATAATTTGTGTGCGATGAATATGAAGCCTGTAACCAAAAAAAATCACAGATCATTGTACATCATCCTAATAAATAATATAAGTAAATGAAAACAAATAAATGACAAATAATGAAAATCAAATGCAGTGAGCGACACGAGACAATGGGGAAACGCAGTTCGTAGTATCCACAATGTGTAAGCACACCCTGCTTCTAACATATATATATATATATATATATATATATATATATATATATATATATCATTTCTAAATACTGACTGACTGACTGACTCATATTAAAGATAGTACCTTCTGGGTGACGTAGAAAGCTGAAATTTTGTGTGCCGATGGACAATCAAGCCAGTACATCGGAAAATTCACAGAATTATCAGACAACATCCATAAATGATGAAAATATAAATAAATGAAAAAAATAATGAAAATAAATGAAACAAGTGGTGCCAGGCACAACAATCCCACCATTTCAGGCATAAAGTTATTTTGGGGATCAATTTAAATTTGTATACATCCTTAACCTGAATGTTGATTATAAGGAATAGAATAAGGAATATTTAGTCTTAGTTTGAAGTCAATTAAACCATTTTTGACGAAATTATGACCGTAAAATGATTTTGATCTTTTGTGACCATGACCTTTGATCCATTGTACCCAAAAGTTAATGGGGTCGTCCAAGGTTCATTGCCACCTGTGGATTAAATTTGATAGTGTTTGCTAAAGCCGTTTGCCGTAAAGTTGCTAACAGACAGACAGACAAACAACAGACAAACAAACCGGACGATTACAATATCCCGCTCCCTCCCTCCGGGGGCGGGATAAAATGCAGGTGAGTGCCCCAGACAATAGGGAAGCAGGGTATTTTGTGTTCGGAAGGACATCGAAGCCGATACACAAGGAAAAATACATAATTGGGGAAAGCATCCGCAAATGAAAATATAAATAAATGAAAATAAATAAATGAAAAATGAAATGCAGGTGAGTGACTCAACACAATGGGGAAACACTGTTCATATGCATACACAATGTGTAAGCACACCTCACATATACATAGTAGGCGAGTTGTCTCTGTGTGAAGCCTTTTCATTGATTTTTATGCAATTCCATACCCCTGGGCCAATTGCCACGAAATTTGCTGTATCACATTATTTAATTTTCACACATGGAAGGTCAACGTCACAATAAAAACTTTGAATAATTTTTTTCCACTGCATCGTATAAAGCTTGTTCCTTAATCAAATTGAAGTTAAAACATGAAATAACAGCATTTTGTCTGATCGGCCGTTACTATTTTCTTCTTCTCTTCTTCTTCTTCTTCTTCTTCTTCTCTGCTTATTTTTTCTTCTTCTTCTTCTTCTTCATCCTCATCATCATTGCCATCAGATTCGTGGAAGAAAGTTATCCTGTAATACCTTGGTCTCTTATCTTCTTCTTCTTCTTCTTCTTCTTCATCCTCATCATCATCGCCATCAGATTCGTGGAAGAAAGTGATCCTGTAATTACCCCGGTCTCTTCGTCATTGTTGGTGTGTGCATATGCTTGAGAAGAGCAGATTTATGGAAGTAGAAGCACTAATTCCACCAGTGCTTATCTAATTTAGACTTAAATTCATTTGTTGACTTGGCTTCAACTACTTTGTTTGTAGGCAGCACAAGACTGTGGGGTAGCATCATTGGCTGAGGAAGTGGCTGTGCTGCTGATGCAATGCCCTCTACTGGTAAGGGCAGGATATTTTAATTTAGCCACGGTGTCGGCGATAGCTCGCCAACTCTTCGCGAAGGACACCACGGGACCTTTGATATCCACCAATGAATGCGGGCAGACGGGACTCCCGTTGAACATCCATCCGAGGGAGAGCACACACATTGATGAATCACCCTGCCTGTGAAAGATGCATCGGGATTCAAACCCAGGCTGGACAGCTTAGATGGGAGTGTGCATACCTCCAGGTCATCCTATCAACCATTGGCTTCAACTACTTCCTGTGGACGACTATTTCAGTCATCCACCACTCCACTGCTGAAGAAGCACTTCCTGACGTCTCGTGTGCTCCTCTCCTGACAACTTCCTTGAGTGACCTCTAGTTGAAGCTGGCTTGAAAAAATGAATGGGATCGATCCTTATTGGCCCACGAAGAATCTGGTGTACAATAATAATCATATCACCTCTCCTCCTTTTGTAGTAGAGGGAGTGTAGTTTCAATATCCTCAGCCTATCTTGGTACATCACGGGTGATAAAGGTTGTGGTCAAGCTTTATCGAAATTGTGTGTGTGGTTTCAAAGAAGAAAGCAAATACACATTTTGGGGGGTAACCCCAATGTAGAATCCCTGAGACCCCAATTTATTTAATGGCCTGAACAAACTTTGGTACATACATGGTGAACGTTGTGGTAAAGTTTCATGGAAATCCTATGCATCGTTTCAAAGAAGAAGTTGAAAGTATTTGTGGACGGACAGATGGAGGGACGGACGGACTGATGGACGGACAACGCGCCATCCCGTAAGCTCCCCAGAATTAAGTTCCAGGTGAGCTAAAAAATAACTATAAATACAGTATTACGTCATCACGGAGTTCAACACAGCATGACATGCAATGGGCAATGGTATCAGGGAGTGTGTATGGCACAGCTGGTATGAGAGCACACTTTTCTCGTTTCTCGTATTCCTTGTAATGTTTTGAGATAAACCAGACCACTAGAGGATCGAGTTCAGGAGAGAAGTTGACGTCAAATTTAAAGGGGTGGAATGTCAAAACATGGCCTCCGTTGTATTTACCAGTTGAAGGTGCATAAAATGTTATGTAGTTGTAAGCTGGGCACAAAACGTATAAGTGCAATCAAGAAAGCAGCGGAACCTGTATATAAGGCCATATAAGCCATGAACTGATTGAACAAGTAAAAAAGACAAAAAATGACATCACCCCAGTTATTTTAGTAATTTTGCTGTATGGAGTTAAGGGCTAGCACGAGCAATTTATGTACAACTAAAATGGCCACCAGCCTACCAGTCAGCCATCTTTGATCAGATCGCAAAATAAAGTGAGAGGCACGTGTATGCCATCATGTATCGTGCTTGTGCCAAGTTTAAACAAAATCGGACCATGCGTGTCTGAGAAATGGTTGGGGACACATTTAAGTAACAAAATGGCCGCCAGTCGGCCATCTTGGATCTTATGTCGAAAACAAGTGAAGTGAAGATGTAAGCGATCATTCCTTATCTGTGTGCCAAATTTGAACAACATTGGTAAATGCACGTCAGATAAATGGTTGAGGATGTGTTCAACGCCAGGATTTTTTTTAACTGAAATGGCCGCCAGTCGGCCATCCTGGAACTGATCTCAAAACAAAATGGCGGCCAGTCGCCATGCTGGAACTAATCTCAAAACAAAATGGCGTGCATATGTAATGGAAACCATCATTTGTTGTTTTTGTGCCAGGTACGAATAAAATCGGTCCATACGTGTCCGAGATGTGGTTGCTGACACACACACACACACACACACACACATACCAAATCCATAAGCCCCCGTTTCAGACAGACTAAGTCTAACGGGGGATAAGAATGCCCTTCATACTCAACAATGCTGCAGAAGAACATCGACCAGCAACGGAGTGCAGCAAGAGAGCTGACTTCGAAGTGAGAGCCCAGTGTTGAGGAGTTATTTAGTGTCAGCTAATTCGGGAGCTGGCTGCCACGTGCCATACCAACACTGTGTGTGTGTGTGTGTGTGTTGTTAGTGTGGTGTTGTGTGTTTGCTGTGTGTTGGATGTTGTGTGTGTGTGCTTTGGTGTGTGTTAGGTAGTGTGTCGTTTAGCTGTGTGTGTGGTGGTGTGTGTAGTTGTTGTTTGTGTGTGTGTTGTGTGTGTGTGTGTGTGTGGTGTGTATGGTTGTTGTGGGTTTGGTGTGTGGTGTTTGTGGTGTGTGTGTGTTGTGGTTGGTGTGTGGTTGTGTGTTGTGTGTTTGTTGTAGTGATGTGTGTGGTGTGGTTTGTGTGCTGTGTTTGTGGTGTTGCTCGTAGTTTGTGTGGTGTAGTTGTGTGTATGTTAGTGGTGTGTGTGTGTTGTGGTGTGTGGGTTAGTGTTGTGTTTGTGTTCGTAAGTGTGTGTGTCGGTGTGTGTGCCCTAATGGTGTGTGTTCTTATGTTGGCTGTGATGTGTGTAGGTGGGTGATGATGGTGGTAGATGGTGGATGAACGCAGAGGGTAATGGTATTGGCTATGCGGATTCGCAAGTATCTGAGACACCGAGGCTCAGGCACAGACACGGCACAGAGACGAGTGTAGTGTTAATGTATTGCTACGGAAGGAGACAACGTATACCGGTGAAATAACAAAAGAGAGACGGAGAAGACAGAGAGACCAGGAGGGAAGACAGAGATGACAAATGTGAGTGAGACCTCTAGACAGTGAACAGACGGAAGATGTGCGAGAGCGAATCGAAGGGATGACAAGAGAGAGTCGTTTTTTCGCTATTTGCGAGATGAGGATCCAATGAAGCCACAAGTGTGATTTTAACATGAGTACCAATCAGCTTTACCATCGCTTGCCGAACCGACCGTTCCTTTCAGCCGTTTCGTTGAAGTGCTTGCTTGAGTGCTTAAGCTGAGTGCTTGGCAATGGAACCTGTTCAAGTAAATTAAATCAGCCCTCTTGAAATAATCGAGAAATTTCAATGAGGTATTTCCTTCACTCCTTTTGTGACTCCATCCCAATCCCACTTTTCCCTCCTCTTCGCTCCAAGACTCCGCGAGCCCTCCCTTTTCCTTCCTTTCGCGGTGTCGCACTCGCATCCAATGTCCCCTTCCCCCTGAACACCCGCACATTTCCGCCACACACCCCCCGACCCTCCCCCACCTCACTGTGCATACATAATAAGTAAACAAAGATCTCAAACTCAGGACTGTACCACGTT
>CM068955.1:100706600-100717553 GCA_035128595.1 Eptatretus atami | reverse complement strand
TGACCTGGTGTTTTATTTTCTCTTTTTGAACAAGCACGAAAGCACAGCGTCGTTTTCCCGCTGACGTGACGTCGTGCGCTCTGCGCTGTGCCCGCAAGATGGGGCACGGTTTACCTCACTCGAGTTTACCTCACGCTCCACAAACAAGTGTTCATTTTGCCTTCCGATCGTTCTCTCTCTCTCATCACAAACATCGTGGGCGGAAAACACCGAGCTCGGCAGGCACGAAACGTCATCACAAACATCGAAGGGGAAACACCGCAGTCGCACAGGGCCAACCCCCGGGGAAAAACGGTTCCATTTTTTCCAAACGTCAGCACAAACATCGAGGGAAAACAGCAGTCGCAAGGCACGAAACGTCATCACAAACATCGCAGGGGAAACACCGAGTCGCAAGACACGAAAACGTCATCACAAACATCGAGGGGAAACACCGAGTCGCAGGCACGAAACGTTCATCCACAAACATCCAGGAGGAAACACCGAGTCGCAGGGCACGAAACGTCATCACAAACATCGAGTGGAAACACCGAGTCGCAGGACGAAACGTCATCACAAACATCGAGGGGAAACACCGAGTCGCACAGGCACGAAACGTCATCCACAAACATCGAAGGGAAAACACCGAGTCGCAGGCCACGACAACTGTCATCACGTCAGCACAAACACCGAGGGGAAAACACCGAGTTTTGCAGGCACGAAACAGTCATCACAAACATCGAGGGGAAACACCGAGTCGCTAGGCACGAAACGTATCACGTCAGCACAAACACCGAGGGGAACACAGTTGGCAAGGCACGAACGTTTCATCACAAACATCGAGGGGAAAAACACCGAGTCGCAGGCACAGAAACGTGCATTTCACGTCAGCACAAACCCGACCGAGGGGGAAACCACCGAGTTTCAGGAACCGAAACGTCATCACAAACATCGAGAGGGGAAACACCGAGCTCGCTAGGCACGAAACGTCATCCACAGTCAGCACAACATCGAGGGGAAAACAGATCGCAGGCACGAAACGTTTCATCACAACATCGAAGGGAAAACACCGAGTCGCAGGCACGAACGTCATCACGTCAGCACAAACCGAGGGGAAAACACCGAGTCCGGCAGCACGAAAACGTCATCACGTCACACAAAACATCGAGGGGGAAACACCGAGTCGCAGGCACGAAACGTCATCACGTCAGCACAAAGCATCGAGGGGAAACACCGAGTCGCAGGCACGAAACGTCATCACGTCAGCACAAACATCGAGGGAAACACCGAGTCGCAGGCACGCAAACGTCATCACGTCAGCACAAACATCGAGGAGGAAACACCAGAATTCGCAACGGCACCCGGGTGAAAAAAAACGTCTCACAAACAATCGAGGAGGAAAACACCTAGTCGCAGGCACGGGAAACGTCATCACTCAGCAAAACAGCCGAGTCGCAGCACGAACGTCATCAACGTCAGCACAAACACCGGCAGTCGCAGGCCACGAAACGTCAGCCACGTCAGCACAAACATCGATCCCGACATTCTGCGCAGCCAAGTTTGGAACAAAACGTTTCCATTGGTTCTCTCCTCGGGTCGACGTGACCAACCTCTTGGAGACCACAAGGATGACTTACAGCAGATAACCCTGCAATCAAAGAGGCCCACACAAAAGTAACTCGAGCATCAACTGTTTCAACGTCATGTACGAAGCCAGCCATTACCGCTCAGAGGAAGTTAGTGTGAGGCACCGAGGGATGAGAATCCCGACTAGAGAGCAGTACGTGCGAAACTAATTGGGAGATGTAGGGCATCACGTCCCCAGGCAACTTCGTCGAAGAGCCAGCTGCATCGCTCACGCCCGTTAAAAAAGAAAAATATTGATATGCAACGAAACGAAGACACAAACTCACCCATGCTCACGATCGTTCACTTTAATTCACTCCTCCTCCTCCTCCTGCTCCTTCGCCCGCACTGATTTACGCGCCACAGGCGAAGCCGCTCAGGCCCGCCGCCATGTCGGTGCCGCATCACGTGTGAGAACGAGAGTTGATAACTTTCCATAGTACAAGTCGCTCTGGGGGGCAACATTAACGCTGCATTTAGGGTAGTTGTTTCCAGCGAATATCTCCCTGAAGCGGTTATACTATTAATGAGGATAACAGATGTTTTTAGCAAACAGTTGCCGTTTTGCTCGAGAGCAGCGTTTATCACTTTCCGTGCAAAACTGTCCGAGCGGGTCTCGCGCTCAACTCAGTCCCCCACCCCCGTCTCGTGACTCCACGAAAACAATATAGAGGACTCACAGAGCTAAACAAGCACCGCAGGTTTAACTTAGGCAGCGATTGCCTGTGAAGCATAAAGGACGCTTTTTGGCTTTTGTATCGATCAACATATGCAATTTCACGAATCACATAAGTATTGCAGTATTTCACGCCCACTGGGATCAAAAAATATATCTTTAAAAAAAATTAATAATAAAAATTAATACATATATATATATACATTATATATACATTTATATATATACATTTATATATATATACATTTATATATATACATTTATATATATATATATACTTATATATAACATTTTATAATATACATTTATATATACATTATCATACATATATATACATTTATATATATATATACATTTAATATATAGTATATATAATACATTTAATATATATACATTTATATATATATATTACATTTATATATATACATTTATATTATATATATAACATTTATATATATATACATTATATATATGATACCATTTTATATATACATTTATATATATACATTTATTATATATACATATATATATATACATTTATATATATATATATACATTTATATATATACATTTAATATATATATATATACATTTATATATACATTTATATTATATATACATTCTATATATATACATTTATATATATAATAATTAATATATACATTTTATATATACATCTATATACATATATATATACATTATAGTATATATATATAGATATATACCCCAATATAAAACACAGTGTGTATTTGATGTATTTGTCTGTACCCTCAATAGGACGATTTTCAGTAGGCGTTTTACAGGCAACTTTTAACACGACTGTGTTCCACTACAGTCTTTTTCAAGATTAAAAAACTCGAAAAACATTTTTCATAAATTGAGTATTACGTCGCCTTCTATTGGAAATGTATACGGTTTGACTTTCAAAACGGGTGTCATGGCGGTGTACAAAAGCGTTTTTAAAAATAATAATAAAATACAAGGCACAGAGAAGGTTAAAATTCGCTCCACTAGTGTGAAAATAACACGCCAGAGTCAAACGGTGTCATATACATACAAAGGTATGTCTAATAAATAAAGAAGATAGAAGCCACACCGGCGCGAGGGCCGAGGCTTCGGACTTTGGGACACTCATAAGAGGCTGTGTACCGTCGAAATGATGAAATGAAACATCCCAAGAAGTATAAACGAAAACATGGTTTCACATTTATACATGGTAGTGTTTAAAAATAACGTCTTGCTTACAAAAATCAATCTCCCAGTTCTCCTTGAATATATTGAATAAAAATAATCCAACCTGTCATTTTTGATGCGACTTTTTTACTTGTGTATATAATATGGATAATTTATAACTAATTACATTATATTATATAATTTATACTAATTATATATATATATATACTATATATATATAAGCCTGGTGTTGGCGCAAGTGGTTAGGGCCAGCGGCTTTGGACTCAAGAGTCCTGAGTTCAAAAGCCCCGTTCGGCCACTGAATTAATACACCAGGGGCGTTGACTCAGCCTGTCACTCCTTTCCGAGGTCGCCCGCCGAAATGAAGTACCACCAGTATACTGGGCCGGTGTATACCCCGGTTAAAATAGGAATTGTATCATATCCTGTGGCGACCAGGGTAGCGTAAGGAGAAGGGCATCCGGCGTAAAACATGTTGCCAAAATCACTATGGGATCATACGGATGACTCCGCTTGTGGCGAACACCTAGCTGGGCAGGCAAGCCGAAAAGAAGAAGAAGAAGAAACGATATATATATATATATACTATATATAATGTATATGGATAATTTAACTAAATACATATATATATATATATTAATTTTATACTAATACATATATATATAGCATATTAATTTTATACTAATATATATATATATATATGTTAAATGGATAATTTTATTACAATACATATATACATATATATTACTATTACTAATACATATATATAATATTAAATTTGTATAACTAATATAACTATATATATATAATATATATGTATATGGATAATTTTAACTAATACATATATATATATATAATTTATATACATATATAATAAATATATATATTTTTCATATAAATTTATATATATAATAAATATTAATATATTTTAAAACTGTATATATATGCTATATGGATTAATTTATACTAATAACATATATATATATCATTATATATACATTTTACACTAATACATATATATATATATATATTATATATATAATTTATATACTAATACATATATATATATATAATTTATACTAATATATATATATATATATATGTATGTGGATAATTTATACCAATACATATATAATTTTTATTACTAATAAATATATATATTATAATTTTATACTAATACATATATATAATTTTATACTAATATATATATATATATATATATATAATGTTAGTGGATAATATTTTATACTAATTCATATTATATATAATTAATTTTTTAATAATATATATATATATGATAATTTTTATACTAAAAACAATATATATAATTTTATACTAATACATATATAATTTTATATATATATAATTTTTTTATACTAATATATATATATGTATATGGATAATTTTATACTAAATATATAATAATATATACTTTGCAGTATATTAATTTTATACAAATATAGTATGTAAAGCTCTTCTAACACTGATTGACTGACTGACTGATATTTAAAGATCGGGAACCTTCGGGTGACTTATTAAAAGCTGAAGTTTCTCATGCAATGGACATCAAAACCGGAACACCGCGAAAAAATCCACAGGAATCATCATACGTCATAAATATCATAAATAAAAAATATAAATAAATGAAAAAAATGCAGCTTGTGAGCGACCCGAGACAATGGGGAAACACGAATAATTTTGACCTGTGACCGATGGAAATCGAAGCTTGTACTCCAGGGAAAAAAATCACAGATCATTGTACATCATCCTATATGGGAAAAATATAAGTAAATGGAAAAACAAAAATTTAAATGAAAATAAATGAAAAACAAATGCAGGTGAGCGACACGAGGACAATGGGGAAACACAGTTCGTATGTATCCACAATGTGTAAAGCACACCCTGCTTCTAACATATATATATATATAATATATATATATATATATATATATATATAGTATATATAGCGTCTTTCTAACCACTGACTGACTGGACTGACTCATATTAAAGATCAGTACCTTCTGGGTGACGATAGAAAGCTTGAAATTTTGTCGTGCACGATGGAAATCAAAACCAGTGCATCGGAAAAATTCACAGAAATATCAGACAACATCCATAAATGATGAAAATAATAAATAAATGAAAAAAATAAATGAAAAAAATTGCAGAGTGAGTGACCCCAGGGACAATAGGGAAGCAGGGTAATTTTGTGTTCCGGGAGGACATCGAAGCGATACACAAGGAAAAATCACAATAATTGGGGGAAAGCATTCCGCAAATGAAAATAATAAATAAATGAAAAATAAATAAATGAAAATGAAATGCAGTGTGAGTGACTCAACACAATGGGGACAAACACTTTCAATATGCATACACAATGTGTAAGCACACCTCACATATACATAGTAGGCGAGTTGTCTCTGTGTGAAGCCTTTCATCTGATTTTATGCAATTCCATTTTACCCCTGCGGCCACATTGCCACGAAATTTGCTGTATCACATTATTTAATTTTCACACATGAAGGTCAACGTCACAATAAAAAACTTGAATAATTTTTATCCACGCATCTATAAAGCTTTGTTCCTTAATCAAAATTGAAGTTTAAAACATGAATAACAGCATTTGTCTGATCGCAGTTACTATCTTTCTTCTCTCTCTTCTTCTTCTTCTTCTTTCTTCTCTGCTTATTTTTTCTCTGCTTCTTCTTCTTCTTCCTCATCATCATTGCCATCAGATTCGTGGAGAAAGTTATCCTGTAATACCTTGGTCCTCTTATCTTCTTCTCTTCTTCGTCTTCTTCATCCTCATCATCATCGCCATTCAGATTTCGTTGGAAGAAAGTGATCTGTAATTACGGTCTCTTCTGTCATTGTTGGTGTGTGCATATGCTGAGAAGCAGCAGATTTATGGAAGTAGAAGCACAATTCCACCAGTGCTATCTAATTAGACTTAAATTCATTTGTGTTGCTTGCGCTTCAACTCTTTGTTTGTAGGCAGCACAAGACTGTGGGGTAAGGCATTTCATTGGCTGAGGAAGTGGCTGTGCTGCTGATGCAATGCCCTCTACGGTAAGGCAGGATATTTTAATTAGCCACGGTGTCGGCGATAGAACTCGCCAACTCTTCGCGTAAGGACACCACGGGACCTTGATACCACCAATGAATGCGGGCAGACGGGACTCCCCGTTGAACATCCATTCCGAGGAGAGCACCAACATTGATGGAATCACCTTGCCTTGAAAGATTGCATCGGGATTTCAAACCACAGGCTGGACAGCTTAGATGGGAGTGCATACCTCCAGTCATCTATCAACCATTGGCTTCAATTACTTCCTGGGACGACTTATTCAAGTCATCCACCACTCCACTGCTGAAGAAGCACTTCTGACGTTCTCGTGTGCTCCTCTCCTGACAACTTCCTTGAGTGACCTCTAGGTGAAGCATGGCTTGAAAAAATGAATGGGATCGATCCTTATTGGCCAACGAAGAATCTGGTTGTACAATAATAATCATTATCACCTCTCTCCTTTTGAGTAGAGGAGTGTAGTTTCAATATCCTCAGCCTATCTTTGGTTACATCACGGGTGAATAAAGGTTGTGGTCAAGCTTATCGAAATGTGTGTGCTGGTTTTCAAAGAAGAAAGCAAATACACATTTTGGGGGTAACCCCAATGTAGAATCCCTGAGACCCCCCAATTTATTAATGGTTTCGCCTGAACAAACTTGGTACATACATGGTGAACGTACTGTGGTAAAGTTTCATGGAAATCTATGCATCGTTTCAAAGAAGAAGTTGAAAGTTATTTTGGCACGGACAGATGGAGGGACGGACGGACTGATGGACGGACAACGCGCCATCCCGTAAGCCTCCCAGAATTAAGTTCCCAGGTTTGAGCTAAAAAATAACTATAAATACAGTAATTACGTCATCACGGAGTTTCAACACAGGCATGACATGCAATGGCAATGGTATCAGGAGTGTGTATGGCCCCAAGCTGGTATGAGAGCACACTTTTCTCGTTTCTCGTTTATTCCTTGTAATGTTTTTGAGATAAACCAGACCACTTAGAGATCGAGTTCAGGAAGAGAAGTTGACGTCAAATTTAAAGGGGTGGAATTCAAAACATTGGCCTCACGTTGTATTTACCAGTGAAGCTGCATAAAATGTTATTATTGTAAGCTGGGGCACAAACGTTATAAGTTGCAATCAAGAAAGCACAGGAACCTGTATATAAGGCATATAAGCCATGAACTGACATTGAACAAGTAAAAAAGACAAAAAATGACATCACCCCAGTTATTTTAGTTAATTTTGCTGTATTGGAGTTAAGCGGCTAGCACGAGCAATTTATGCTACAACTAAAATGGCCACCAGCCTACCAGTCAGCCACTTGGATCAGATCGCAAAAATAAAGTGAGAGCACGTGTATGCCATCATGTATCGTGCTTGTGCCAAGTTTAAACCAAATCGGACCATGCGTGCTGAGAAATGGTTGGGGACACATTTAAGTAACAAATGGCCGCCATCGGCCATCTTGGATCTTATGTCGAAAACAAGGAAGTGAAGATGTAAGCGATCATGCCTTATCTGTGTGCCAAATTTGAAAACATTGGTAAATGCACGTCAGATAAATGGTTGAGGATGTGTTCAAAACGCCAGGATTTTTTTAACTGAAATGGCCGCCAGATCGGCCATTCCTGGAACTGATCTTCAAAACAAAATGGCGGCCAGTCGCCAATGCTGGAACTTAATCTCAAAACAAAATGGCGTGCATTATGCTAATGGAAACCAATCATTGTTGTTTTTGTGCCAGGTACGAATAAAATCGGTTCCCAGTACTGTCCGAGATGTGTTGCTGACACACACACACACACACACACACACATACCAAATCCATTAAGCCCCCGTTTCAGAGCAGACTAAGTCTTAACCGGGGGATAAGAATGCCCTTCATACTCAAACAATGCTCAGAAGAACATCGACCAGCAACGGAGTGCAGCAACGAGAGCTGACTTTCGAAGTGAGAGCCAGTGTTTGAGGAGTATTAGTGTCAGCTAATTCGGCGAGCTGGCTGCCACGTGCCATACCAACACTGTGTGTGTGTAGTGTGTGTGCTGTGTGGTGTGTGTGTGTGTGTTGTGTGTGTGGTGTGTGGTGTTGTGTGTTTGTGTGCGTGTTGTGTTTGTGTGTATGTGTTGTGTGTTTGTGTGTGTGTGTGTGTTTGTGTGTTTTGTGTGTTGTGTGTTGTGTGTGTGTGTGATGTGTGCTGTGTGCTGTGTGTGTGTGTTTGGTGTGTGTGTGCTGGTGTGTGTGTGTATGTGTGTGTTGTGTTTGTGTCGTGTGATGTGTGTTTGTGTGTGTGTGTGTGTGTGTGTGGTGTGTTGTGTGTATTGTGTGTGTGTTTGTGTGTGTGTGTGTGTGTGTTTGTGTGTGTGTGTGCTGTGTGTGTGTGTTCGTGTGTGTTGTGTGTGGTGTGTTGTGTGTGTGTGTGTGGTTGTGTATGTGTGTGTGTGTGTGTGTCAGGTTGTTGGCTTGTTCTCATTTGACCCGAGCTCAGGTTCACGCACCACAGAGGTGTTTGTTATTGTCCACGAGTTCCCTGATAATTGTTTCTACCTGAAGCAGGACCCTGGCCACGGCATCAAAGGATGGAGAGTCTTTTTATGTTTTCGTGTGGGATCCCAATGAAGCCACAAGTGTTGATTTAACATAGTACCAATCAGCTTTACCATCGCTTGCCGAACCGACCGTTCCTTTACAGCGTTTCGGTTGAAGTAGCTTGCTTGAGTGCTTAAGCTGAGGCCTGCTTGGCAATGGAACCTGTTCAAGTAAATTAAATCAGCCCTCTTGAATTAATCGAGAAATTTCCAATGAGGTATTCCTTCACTCCTTTTGTGACTCCATCCCAATCCCACTTTTCCCTTCCTCTTCGCTCCACAGACTCCGCGAGCCCTCCCTTTTCCTTCCTTTTCGCGGTGTCGCACTCGCATCAATGTCCCCTTCCCCTCTTGAACACCCGCACATTTTGCCGCCACACACCCCCGACCCTCCCCACCTCACTGTGCATACATAATAAGTAAACAAAGATCTGAAACTCGCGGACTGTACCACGTTTATATTGATGAATCCCGCCATCTCTTCCGTGCCCACGTAGCTCGCCGTGATCGTATAAGTGTGTTAGTACTCTGCGTTGTTGGCCGGCCAGCAAACCTCGCGTTCGAATCCGTAGTCACGCGATTGCGATACCAATGACACGGCAGTGCGTTATCTTTTTTTTCCCCTCCACGATGACCCTTATGTATGACCTGGTGTTTTATATTTCTCTTTTTGCAACAAGCACGAAAGCACAGCGTCGTTTTCCCGCTGACGTGACGTCAGGCGCTCTGCGCTGTGCCCGCAAGATGGGGCACGGTTTTACCTCACTCGAGTTTACCTTCACGCTCCACAAAAACAAGTGTTCATTGCCTTCGATCGTTCTCTCTCTCTCTCAATAAATGGAGGCACCGCAACCGATCCCTACTCAGTAAGTAAATATAAGCTCAATTTTCGACTGCCAAAGTTCGTCCTTTCAGGAACACGCAGGAACATCGCGCCACTCAATATAAAGTCCATCCAACTGGAGGGGTCACGTGACTGCAAATGACTTACGTCAGACGTGACATCATTTTTCGTCGCGCCTTCAATTGGCCAGGCTCGATCCTCACAACAAAAAGTCCACAAGAACACAACGTGAGTAAGACTAAGAGATCCTCCACGAGGACCTACGAACCTGCAACAACAAAGAAAATGAGAACTTGAAAAGAAAGAAAGCAAGCAAGGAGACCTTGAAGCTGTGAATGACGTGTGGAGGAAGGTTACAACAAGTGGAAGAGCATGTGGGAGAAGATTTATATAAATTGGTTCGTGACAGGGGTGAGGCTGTGGTGTGGACATGAGGGGGGGGTGAGGCTGGTGGGACACTGAGGGGGGGTGAGGCTGGTGTGACATGAGGGGGGGTGAGGCCTGCGTGTTAGGACATGAGGGGGCGTGAGGCTGGTGTGGACATGAGGGGGGGGTGAGGCTGGTGTGACATGAGGGGGGGTTGAGCTGTGTGGACATGAGGGGGGGTGAGGCTTTTGGTGTGCGACATGAGGGGGGTGGGCTGGTGTGACATGATGGGCGGGGGGGTGTGAGGGCTGGTGTGGACATTGGGGGGGGGTGAGGCTGGTGTGGACATGGGGGGCGGGGAGGCTGGTGGGACATGAGGGGGGGTGAGGCTGGTGTGGACATGAGGGGGGAGGCTGTGTGTGGACATGAGGGGGGTGCAGGCTGGGTGTGGACATGAGGCGGGGGGGGTGAGGCTGGTGTGACATGAGGGGTGGGGTTGATTAAGGATGGTGGCAAGAGGTTCAGTGACAGAGAGGGGCAGTATTGAAGATGTGGGAAGGATATTTAATTAAAAGAGCTGTTGAACCAGGAAGGAAGCAACGGCCAAACG
>CM068955.1:100689016-100706575 GCA_035128595.1 Eptatretus atami | reverse complement strand
AGCTACCATGTTATGTCGAGGGGAAAGTGGAGTTGGTGGAGATCACAGAGGATGAAGTGCAGATGGCATTGTAGAGGATGAAGAATGGAAGAGTGCCAGGCATTGATGAGGTGTGTACAGAGATGATAATTGCAGCGGAAAAAGTCGGAGCCAGTTGGCTGAAGAGGCTGATAAATGTATGTGTGTATGTATGAGAGAGGGTTCAATTCCAGAGGATTGGAGGACAGGGTCAATTGTGCTGATATGGAAGGGGAAAGGAAATGTTCAAGACCTGGGGAAGTACAGGGGTACTACGCTCTAGTATTCATCAAGTTCTGGGAGGATTGTGATGGAGAATAAAGAGTATGAGATGAATTCGGAGAAGAAAATCAGGGGTTTATAAAAGGTGGGGACAATGGATGCGATGCACCCTGAGACAGCTGTAGAGAAGAGGTGGAGGTGCAAGGTGAGATGGCATTGGCTTTGTGACCAGGAGAAGGCTGACGCATGGTCCGAGAGAGATGGTGATGGTGACACTGATATGGATGGGAGTGCCGAAGCAGAAGTTAGGTGGTGGAAGTGATGTACAAGGGACAAGGGAAGAGTTGTGGTTGGTCCTGGATGTTTGAGGAGTTCAGCGTGAACATCGGTTTGACGCCAGGGAAGCGCTCTCAGCCCACTCATGTTATCATGGTGATGAGCTGGTAAGCAGAAAGTAAACTTGAGTAGTATGGAGGATGCTGTATGTGGATTATCTGCCTGATGTGGTGGAGAGTGGGCGCAAATGTAGAAGTACTGGGGGAGTGGAAGGAGGCATGAGAACCAGGGCTGAAGATGAGTATGGAGAAGACTGAGGTGATGTGGGTCGGACAGCAGAGAAAATAAATGAATATCAGGTTGGAGGGGAAGGAAATCGGACAGAGAAATAGGTTTGAATATCTGGGAGGAACAGTGACCGGGGATTGTAAGACCGAGGCAGAGATGCAGAGGAGGAGTCAGGTGAGTGTGAATGTGTGGAAGAGGGTGGAGGGAGTAATGGCAGACAAAAGATATCAAGAAAATTGAAAGGAAAGGTTCTGATGTCATGTGTAATGCCGGCCTATCTTTACAGTCCAGAGACAGTGGCACTGACAGAGAGACAACAGAGGCTGCAGGTTTGTGAGACCAACTGGGTTAGGAGGATTGTGGGAGTGAAGAAGGTGGATAGAAGGAGGATGGATGAACTGAGGGAGAAGATTAGTGTGCAGATGAGCTTGATGGGGAGATTGGTGAAATGCTGGCTGAGATGGGCTGGATACTTGGTGCGGATGGGAGAAGAGAGAATGGCAAAAAGAGCTGATAGGTTGAGGGAACAAGGTAGGAAGAAAAGAGGTCGATCGTGGTTGAGATGGGAGGATTGTGTGAGGAGGGATATCAGTAAGGTTGGGGTGGTTGGATCGTGGAGAGAGTTGGTTGAGGACAGAGGGAGGTGGAGGAGTATCATGGTCAAAGCAAGGCAGAAGCTTGGTGCCATCGGACCTCGCCCTCACCTCTTACAAAAGGAAGAGGAGCAGGAGAAAAAGAAGTGTAAAAGCCCGTCAAAAATGACGGGTTGGAATTATTTTATTCAAAAAATTCAAGGAGACTGGAAGATCTGATGTTTCGTAGCAAGAAGCGCTTTTTAAAAAAACACTGCATGTACAAATGTGACCATGTTTTCTTTATCTTCTGGGACGTTTATTTCGACATTACAGCCTCATGAGCATGCCAAAGTGTGAAGCCTCGGCCTAGCGTCAGGTTTGCTAATATCTTCTTGATTTATTCGACACCCTACGGACATAAATGAACGCTCGTTTTACTCTGCGTGCGTTGCACATCATTTGGAGCGCATTTCACCTCCCGACACCTTGTATTTATTGTTTGTTGTTTTTTCTTAACGTTTCTGTACACCGCCCTTCAGGCCCCGTTGCCAGTCACTGTTGCCAGTCACAAAGACACAAATACACACTGTGTTTTATATCGGTAGATTTTGACAGTGATATAAGGATTTGGGAAAAGCTTCCAAAAATATTAGGTGAAGGACAAAGACATTTGGAGACATCATTGTACTTTATCCTGAATGTTTTGTTTTGTTTACATCGTCGAGGCTTGTGGAAGAGCTACTACACTGAACACATCAGGACGTAACAGCCAAAAACAGGCCGCAAAACATGCATGCATGGGGTGGACAAGATTGATACAGAAGGAAATTCCAAGGAGGGAAAATTGGAAAAAAAATTCAGTTGCCTATACACCGCCTAAATAAAGATATGCTTCAGAAGAACGTATTGCATGCTTGGAACAAGATCGCCTATAGGGTGGGTACTCTGCTAGTTCTGTTATTGCATATGGCAGCTTGGCTGCCGGGTAACTATAATTTTTTGGAAGCGCAGCTGTGCCACTGATGCTGTGCCCCTCTACCAGTACACTAGTACTCATTTCACCAACCTCAGAAGGATGACAGGCTGAGTCAACCCCACCTGGTGTTAATTCAGCAGCCAACAGGGCTCAAACTCAGGAACCTAAGATCCTGAGCCACCTTAACCACGAAGCCAACACCAGGCTTACTCTTTAGTAAATGTAATGGATAATTTGTACTAAATTTTTATTTTTCTTGGCCTGGACCAGTAAAATCCAAAATAAATTTTCTCTCATCTGGCATATGTCAAATTGTGTTTGACAGCACTTTGGGGTTGGCTTAGCTTATCAAAAATCAATTCTCAGAGGTCCACATACTGATTTGTATGACACGCATAGCACAAGCGGTGATCAGATTCTGGAATGTATTGATACTTGCATAGATTGGGTGGTAGATTGGCTGATGGAATTTAACCTGAGCAAGTGTAAGGTGTTGGGGATGGGAAAGAACAATGAAAATAGAGATTACAGGATGCAAGGGGTAATTTTGTAGCGTGTCACACAGGAGAAGGATATGGGGGTGGTAATAGATATGGGAGGTAAGCAGGCAGCACAATGCCAGGCAGCTACATGTTAAGCAAATAGGGTTTTAGGTTGTATTCGGAGGAGGTCATTTATAAATCAAAAGAGGTGGTGTTAACATTGCACAGGAATTTAGTGAGGGCCACATTTTGGTCACCACAATTTAGGAAAGACATATATGCCATAGAGAGGGTTCAGCACAGAGCTACTATATTGATTCCGGGCCGAGCCAGACTCAACTATGAGGAGCGGTTGAAGAAGACAGGACTTTATACACTAGAAAGGAGGCAATTACGAGGAAATATGATGGAGATGTTTCAGATAATGATTCATTTCAGGAGTAAATTATTTGTTTCAAAGGTAACAAAACATGTGTAATAGGTTTCACCTGCATGTAATCAGTGGTTTAACTTAAAAATTATGCTCCCCCACTATCTAAGGAGTTTTAAGGTGCAACTCACTTGGTCAACCAACAAGACAAACATAGTCAGACATAAAGTGGTGGAGAAGCATCATTCAGGAGAGGGTTATAAGAAGAATTCAAAATCACTCATTATCCCTTTGAGTACGGTGAAATCCATCATTAAGAAGCGGAAGATGTATCATACCACCCAGACTGTACCCAGATCAGTTCGCCCATCCAAATTCTGCAGCCAGGCAAACTGGAAACTGGTTCGGGATGTCACTGATAATCCAACAATGCCTGAAAGATCTGAAAGATGGAGGTCAGTGTTCATTCATCAACAATATCCTGTTCCCTTCACAGAGTTGGCCTTGATGGGCAGGTGGCAAGAAAAAAAATCCCTTACTGAAAAAGACACATCTAAAAGCTCGTATGGAGTTTGCGAAAAAGCATCTTAATGATATTGCAGGCATGTGGAGAAACGTTTTGTGGTCAGACGAGACAAAAATTGAACTTTTTGGTCTAAATTCAAAGCATTACATCTGGCGCAAGCCTAACACTGCACATCACCCAGTCACCATCATCCCTACTGTCAAGCACGGTGATGGCAGCATTATGTTATAGGGATGCTTTTCATCGGCAGGGACTGTCAAGCTTGTCAGGATAGAAGGGACAATGGACGGTGTAAATTACAGGAGAATCCTTGAGGAAAACCTGCTTGAGTCAGCCATGAATCTGAACCTGAGTAGGAAATTGACATTTCAGCAGGACAATGATCCGAAGCACAAAGCTAAAGCCACACTGGAGTGTCTGAATAAGAAGAAAATAAATGTTCTTGAGTGGCCCCGTCAAAGTCCTGACTTGAACCCAATTGAACATTTATGGCGAGACTTGGAGATTGCAGTCAATCGATGATCCCCATCAAAACTGGCAGAGCTAGAGAAATTTTAACGTGAAGAATGAGCAAATATTTCACCATCTCACTGTGCAAAGCTGGTAGAGACCCTACCCAACAAGACTCGGCACAATCATTGCTGCAAAGGGTGCTTCCACCAAGTACTGACCTCAAGGGTGAATACTTTTGTAACCAGTGAATTTTGATTTGTACATGTTGTTTGTAGGTATTCCTGACATGTAACCTCCTTCAACTATAACAGTGTTTAGTTTGATCTCTTCAGTTATGAATAAAAAAGTTCATTTGGAAAAATTGTTTCTACATAATTTGTAATACATCTAAAATGTGTCATTATTGGTAGGAGTGAATACTTTTGCAGGCCACTGTAGCATGATAACTCAAAAAGTTGTGGACAGATTATGACAAAACTTGGTGGATGAGTCGGGTAGGTGACAACAAGAAGCCATTTCAATTTTGGTGAAGATCCGGATGCAAATCTGGCCGATGAGCGGGATGCAAAATGTAAAATGTTCAGCCTGTTGAAGATATGTGTTTTTCTGAGTGCCGTTCTCATTCTTCCTGCAATGGAGCTCAAAGTAATGTTCCGGTCTGTAATGATGTCCCCATAAAGATATTTAGGGAGAGATATCTTTCTTGCCATTGGGCTAATCTTCAATGTCAAGTGAAGATTGAAAATTTTGGCATTGCTCAAGCCAGTAGTCAATTGCACAATGTCTAGCAGTGTACTTCACCATACTTCAAGTTGCTCCAAATTATTGTCGTGTCTTCTCTATATGAAAAACTGTTTGGGTCCTCTTTAAAAGTTGTCTACCTCCAAACAAGAGCCAAAGGTAATCTGGCCAATCCTCCTCATTTGAGGGTCAAGACCAAAGTACACCAAATCCTCATCAAGAAAATGCTGTGTGCCGATGATGCTGCATTGGTTGACCACACTGACAGACACCATCAAAATTTTATTGACCATATTTTACATGCCACCGAAGGGATTAGCCTGATCATCAGTCTGAAAGGTGATGACAGTCAGCGGAAAACTGTGGTTGATCCACCAATGATCAGCATTGCCAACAATGCACTGGAAGTTGTCAACTTGGTTCTGCTGTGACCCCTAACCCTCATTGTTATATGGAGGCTGGATCCCTTTGTTTGTCCGTCTCCATGTACTCTCTCCCTCTGCCCTGCCATTGGCGTTTCCCCTTTCTGCTGCTGTACCCTTTTTATTTTTTTTTGTATACCTTGTCGAGGCTCGTATGAGAGCTAACACACAACGCACAGCAAGGGGGGCATGATAGACAGAGGGGCGGGAGTGGAAGGACAAACAGTGGGGAACAGAGACATTAGGAGATCTGTGGAAGGGAGAGGGATGGGATGGAGAACATGGGGAATACAAGATGGATATTACAGTGACTTTCAGGAAGGAAAGCAGGGAATTTGAAGGTGAGTTTGGGGTGGATTAACGGGTAGAAAAGATCGAGGATTTGGATGGAGGACGATAAGAGATGGTGGTGAACATCTTTTTATGTCGGTCTGTGTCGAAGTTCTTCCACGAGCCTATGGATCATGTATGAACTAGAAGGGCACTCTAGAGCGCATACCTCCGCCACGTAATGCCTGATCCAGAGAACATATTCGGGCCAATACATTTTTGAAATATCATGCTAAACAGTACTATATCGTTTTTGGCCCTGTCCTTCTCATGGTGAAGAATCACTTAAAAATTAAATAATTCTCGTATCCAGATCCGGATTCGGATCTTCACCAAAATCCAACCAATTCTTCCTTGCCACACACACACAACCTGTCCACAAAATTTCATCTGGGTCCGTCCACAACTTTTTTAGATATCCTGTACACAGACAAACAGACAGACAAACAAACAGAAATGGGTGACAACATAACCTCCTTCACCTTCGGTGGTGGAGGTAAAAAAAAAATTCAAAAATTGAAAACGTCTCCCCAAAATGCAGTGACAGGTGGGTGCATAGATAAGCTTGGTAGGGGGCTCTTCCTTCTGACCCCCCTCCCCCCCATTTATTTATCTTTCTTTCCCTCTTCGTCGTACTCTGTAGCCGCTTCTAACACAATCAATCTGTTTGAGGAAGTTGTCACAAGAGGATCAAGTAAAACTGAAAACGACGACCCGGACACCATTTGCCCGAGTCCCACGATGGCGTTGTTGCCATGGAGACCGCCATATTGTTAAACGGTATCAAGCACTCCGTTCCATGAAGTGCTTGTTTGAGCGTTTTGAATCGAACAAGCCGCTTTGCAAGCGATAGCAAGCTTCTTCCTCACAGAACACATCCTGATGTTATTAACGCTACAATTAAAATAAAGAAACATTCACGCAAAAAAAACCGTGACAACAGCTTTTTGCTTATACACTCCTCAAAGGGGTTTTACTTATTACTAGCAGCAGTATAAACTTTACCTTGTTATAGTTTCTAACCATATATTAACAAAATGTATTACATACGTACGTGTATAAAAATAATTAGTTACAATGAAAGAATATAAAACTATTTCGATATGGCAGTACGGTATGTTTGTGACGCGAAATCGTGCAGAGCGGCGAACGGCTG
This sequence comes from Eptatretus atami, assembly GCA_035128595.1. Classification (NCBI taxonomy): domain Eukaryota; kingdom Metazoa; phylum Chordata; class Myxini; order Myxiniformes; family Myxinidae; genus Eptatretus; species Eptatretus atami. The sequence goes on along the minus strand of CM068955.1, from coordinate 100,699,740 downwards.
GAACGAGACACCCGTTGCCATGACGACATTTCCGCCCAATCTGCGACTTGAAAGGCCTTGAGAAGGAGGGCGATTTAATTAAACTGCACTTTTTTTTTTTAAAACCCTTTATTTTTCGGACCCGTTCAATAGCGAGAGATGAGTTTGCAATGACATCCGCATCAAAAAGCAATGACTATGAAGAGCAGCGACCGTTTGGGAAACACAACCGAGCAGGGCGTGGCCGTGTTCGCTCCAGTCGTATTACCCGGACGTCCTGGAGAGAAGTCCGCGTCGTTCTCCTCGACCACGTCAGGGTCGTTTTGGGAGTCGAGTCATGGTTTGCGGAAACGAACACGCGACTTTGGTCGCAAGCGGTCACGAACGAGCGTGAAAACCCCGGGCGCTTGTATTGTTGCTTTTACGTCGTCAAAATGGCGACGGTGTGGCCGTGGAGCGACACGGACGGCAAACCTTCGGGCGCGACTCTAGGGGGCGTTGAGAGTCACTCAGGCGGCCTGCACAGCGCCATTCCGAAGGATTCTCCGGGAAAGATCGATGGAAGCGAAAAGGGAAGTGAAACCGGCAGTGGATGCAATTGTCATGACGACGGAGGAGTGAAGCCCGAGCCTGTCCTTGACGACGGAGGAGTGAAGCCCGAGCCTGTCCTTGACACGAAGGAAAGTGAAGCCCGAGCCTGTCCTTTGACGAGAGGAGTGAAGCGCGAGCCTGTCCTTGACGACGGAGGAGTGAAGCGCGAGCCTGTCCTTGACGACGGAGGAGTGAAGCGCGAGCCTGTCCTTGACGACGGAGGATAAGCGCGAGCCTGTCCTTGACGACGAGGAGTGAAGCCGAGGCCGTCCTTGACGACGGAGAGTGAAGCCCGAGCCGTCTTGACGACGAGAGGAGTGAAGCCCGAGCCGTCCTTGACGACGGAGGAGTGAAGCGCCCGGCCGGTCCTTGACGACGGGAGGAGTGGAGTATTTCTGGAAGCCCGAGCCGGTCCTTGACGACGGAGGAGTGAAGCCCGAGCCGGTCCTTGACGACGGAGGGACGGAGTGCGAGCCGGTCCTTGAGCACGAGGAGCGCACCACCGCCGGTGTTTGTGCCTCCACAGTCGGGAGTCGTGGAAGTCACAACATGTCGATGCTGGGACGGAAAAAGCACAGACGGCGAGCATCGAAGAAGAAGCGCCGCTGGAAGCCCTACTACATGCTCAGTTGGGAGGAGAAAGAGCAGTTGGCGGAGCGGGAGAGCGTGCGCGCCGCTCGTCTCCGGGAAGAGATGTTCGCTAAAGGACAGCCGGTCGCTCCGTACAACACGACGCAGTTCCTGATGGAGGAGCACGATCTGGGCGAGCCGGACCTGAGCAGAGCCCGCGCAGGCTCGGACTCGTCGGAGGAGGTGATCAGCGGCACCGAGGGTGACGGAGCGGCGGACAGCGGAGCCGAGGACTTCCTCAAGCGGGACTTCCGTGAGACGTACGAGCGTCTGCACGCCGAGAGCCTGCACGCTCTGAGCAAGGCCGAGCTGCTCAGGGACTACTTGGAGTTGGAGAAGAGCCTGTCGTGGTTGGAGGAAGAGAACGGGAAGCTCCGCCGCCGCCTGGAGAGCCGCGGTAAACGGACTCCCAACGTGGAGGCCGACCCGTCCGCTCGGCTGGCCGCGATGCAGGCCGAGCTGCTGAAGCTCAGAGAGGAGAACCATCGCTTGGTGGAGGAGAACGGAGATCTGCAGCAGTTGATGGAACAGTAGTTGTGCGCGGGGGATGATCATTATGCGTTCACTGTCCTGATGGTTCTCTTGTTTTGTTGTATCTTTCATTCTGTTCCTTCCCTATATCTTTGTGTTTAAGCTGTTACTATAATTTGTAGATTTTTTTTTTTAAATCTTGAAACGTTTCTCATGTTTCCATGCTCCAGGTGTGTGTTCACTTACCAAGTTGCTTTGTCGAGCGCTCGCCAAGTGGCTTAAGCACTCCGTTGGAAGACCTCAAGGAACGACTGGCTTGGCAAGCGCTAGCTAGCGGCTTGGTAACTGAATACATCGCTGGATGAGATTTTTGTATGATCAATATGTATGTGTCTTGGTGTTAAAATTTAACAACAAGATCCATTTATCCGCGACAAGGAATGTCTACACGGGAGGAGCTGTTTGGGCCTCGCTTTGTCGATCTCAAATTCGTTTTATTCTTGTCGAGGATGGGAACCTCATTTCATGGGAGGGACAAAGAGGCACAGGGACAAAGGATGGACGGAGGTTTGAGGATTGAGGGGAGGAATGAAGAGAGTTGTAGGCTTGTGTTGGGGATGAAGGACTTGGGGTGACTGGGAGGAATGAGGGTGTGAAAAGGGGGGGGGGGTGATGGGATTGCAGGGTTGGGAAGGAGTGGATCATAGGTTAGGGGGGGTAAGGTTGAAGAGATTGGGAGGGGGTGATGGAGGGTTATATGGTTGGGGAAGGAGTCGGTCATAGGGTTAGGGGAGAGGTTGTAGGGTTGGGGTATTGGGAGGGGGGGTTATATGGTTGTGGATGAGGGTTGAAGGTGGGGATGAAGTGGGTTCAACGGTGGGGGGGGGAGATGAAGGGGTTACAGGGTTGGGTGTCATGGAGGGATTGTGGGATAAGAAATTAACAAATTGACAGCACATGAACCTTTTGATGAGCTTCTCACGACAAACATTACAATCATAACGCATGCAGATCACAGTTGTTCTGTATTATTTGTTCTTGTAACCTGTTTTCCAACATATACTATACTTTGGCAATGCCCGGTGCAGTTTCTCTCTTTTCTGTATCCTGTAAATGTTGGAAAACTGGAATGGGCAGTTTCACATCAGGTTGTATGTGGCCCAGGATATTCTGACTAAAGTGAACATTCAAATTCCCTTGTCCATGATGTGCTTCTTCGGTGTATTATAGATGTTTGGGGGATGGGGTGTGGGGAGGGGGGAGGGACTTGCTTAAAAGTAGCTTGTCATCTTTATTTTTGTATTTTTTTTCCTCTCTTTATAAGAGCAAGGTGACAGAAGGTATGGACTAATCTGGAGAAAAACAGTTGGATTTAAGCAAGGAAATGAATGAATGAACAGGAAAAGGGAGAGGGAGAGGGGGAGAAACAAGTAAGAAGGTTGGGGTAAATTGTGTTAATGGGGGGGGGGGGGAGAGATAGTTGATGGTATTGTGACCTGAAACCTGCATTTGTTGGGCATTGGAATAAATAAGAATAAAAAAAGAATGTGTGGTGTTTGTTTTGGATAATTTATTTATTTGTTTTTTGTAGTGTCGGGCTCATAGTAGTGCTCATGCAGGACAATTGCATAAGGACCTGGTGTTTTTATTTTATTTCATTTACACGAAGAACAAAGACTGGACAAATCAAGCACGGTATGAGATTTGAACCTGGGTTCCCATCCGCAGGAGCCGTGGGAGCGCCAAACACGCCGACCCATCTGGTGGAAACTGCTCGACTCGTCTATCCCAGGGACAGATTACATTTTTCATTGGGGGAGAGATGAGGGGAAATTGGGTTTGGGGTTGGTAATAGGCTTTTCTGATTTTTCAAAATGGTCAATGGACTTTTAATTTTGATACCCAAGGTGGGAAGGTGTGGTGACATGCATCACACAACAGGTGCTGTTTATACCTTACTCTTCGAGCAATGTTCCCTTTTGCTTCAATGATGGTTTGGATTTGGGGATTTCAAAGCAGGGTTCCAATTAATTCCATGAGGTGCGTGCAGGTCTTGAAGATTAAAAAGTACAGTTTTTAATTTTTGGATAAGATTTATTAGTTATGGATGGATTGATTGTGGAACCTGACTTTAAAATAAATCTTCTTTTTAAAAAAAAAAATGGGCAAGAGACCTCTCGACTTGGAAAAATGTCATCCATAAACAAGACAGCAACTTGCAAGATAGCGATGAGCTCGTGGAATACTGTGAGGGTTCCATTCTTCTTTGTTCATATGCAACACAAGGCTGCAGGGTAGCATTATTCGCTGAGTGCATGGCTGTGCTGCTGATGCAGTGCTCTCTGCTGGTTAGGGCAGGAATTTGTAAATTGTTCAGGGGGCCGGCGATAGCTCGCCAACTCTTCACGAAGGAGACGGGTCTTTCATGTCCACCAACTGATGCCAGCAAATGGGACTCCTAGTTTAACATTCATCTGAGGGAGGGCACACACATTGATGAATCTGTGAAACGTGGGGATGACAGTTTATAGCTGGGTCGGGATTCAAACTCAGGCTAGACATATTATAAGCGAGTGTGTGTACCTGCAGGCCCTCCTGTCAGCCCTAGGGCTCCATTGGCGTCACAATTAAAAGTCCATAGACCGTGAATTGAAATGAACAGGTGGGTGGGTCGCTGTGGGGAAGGGTAGATTGAAAAGTGGAACAAGAAATAGAAAATATCTGAAAATGAAAAGCCCGTCGGCATCTGCTTTATAGTCCGACTTCTTCCATTTGCTAAAAATGACGAAAACTGCCAAAGAAAAATACAAAATAAACAAACGTGGAAGCAGGCATCTCATTCTGCACGCAAACCCAACAAGCCTGTTGTCATGGAAACCGTTGATATGTCAAAACTGCAAAATCCATCGTTCTGATTTGTGTTTAACCAATTCAGTGACCCAATATGCAAATTCTTAAAATTTCAGATCAATCGGATGAAAATTGACGATTTTATGTGATGCTGACCTTTTGACCTTTTGACACATTATTAATTTATTTTCTCCATATTCTCATAATAAAACCTTTGTTGAAAATCTAATGACAAAATCTCAAATGGTAACAAAGTTATGACCCGGACAGACAGACAGACAGACAAGCCGGTAGGCGGACATGGGTAGTCGACTACCCAATAGAACCTGACGCGATGGGCCCGTTCGATGGGGAATGACCTGAGGAATAAGCACAAGAAAATTCATGATTCTAGCTTCAAGGATTAATGCTGCAGATTGTTTTTTCGTAAAATACCCCACATTTAGAGGTTTTTCGGCCGTTGCTAGGCAACGGAGGGGTCCATAGCAACGGTTCTTTCTCACACATAACTAGGACATACCATGAACCTACCATACCAGTTTCATGTATATCTGACTCATAGTTTCTGAGCTATAACGAACTTCGTTTTTGTTGTTTTCGACCAGGGTTCATTCAAAGTCTATCTTCTCCGACAGTTTTCATAGGATCCGGCTGGAAATTTTTGACAATATGGCTGAATGTACTGCCCACAGTCGCTCGTGACCCGATTTTTGATTTTCGAAAAAATTAATTTTTATGATTTTTCAAAATTTTCAGTCCCGTTTGCTAGGCAACGGTGGTGTCCATAGCAACGGTTCTCATTTGCACACAACTAGGTCATGGTATAACGTAACCACACCAAGTTTCATCGAAATCGCCATTGTATAACTTGAAATCGCCATTTTAAATACTGATAATAAGGGTAGAACAAATCTCAAAAAAAAATTTAATTTTTTTTTCCTACTAGATCGACTACCAACAAGACAGACAAACAAGCCGGTAGGCAGACATGGGTAGTCCCTACCCAACAGAACCTGACGCGATGGGCCCATTCGATGGGAATGACCTGAGGATTAAGCACAAAAAAAATTCATGATTCCAGCTTCAAGGGTTAATGCTGCAGATTGTTTTTTTCGTTAAAATACCCCACATTTATAGGTTTTTCGGCGTTGCTAGGCAACGGATGGGGTCCATAGCAACGGTTCTTTCTCACACATAACTAGGACATACCATGAACCTACCATACCAGTTTCATGTATATCTGACTTAGTCTCTGAGATATAACGAACTTCGTTTTTTTATTGTTTTCGACCAGGGTTCATTCAAAGTCTATCTTCTCCGACAGTTTTTCATAGGATCCGCTGGATATTTTTGACAAAAATGCTGAATGTACTGCCCACAGTCGCTCGTGGCGCGATTTTTGATTTTCGAAAAAATTAATTTTTAATGATTTTTCAAAATTTCAGTCCCGTTGCTAGACAACGGTGGTGTCCACAGCAACGGTTCTTCATTTGCACACAACTAGGTCATGTGTATGAAACCTACAGCGAAGTTTCATCGAAATCGCCATTGTATTAACTGAAATCGCCATTTTAACTACTGATAATTAGGGTAGAAAAAAAATTTCAAAAAAATTTTTTTTGACATTTTTTTTCGACTAGATCGACTACCCAACAGACAGACAGACATAACGAACAAGCCAGTAGGCGGACATGGGTAGTCGACTACCCAATAAACCTGACGCGATGGGCCCGTTCGATGGGAATGACTTGAGGATTAAGCACAAGAAAATTCATGATTCTAGCTTCAAGGGTTAATGCTGCAGAATTGTTTTTTCGTTAAAATACCCCCACATTTAGAGGTTTTTCGGCCGTTGCTAGGCAACGGGGGGTCCATAGCAACGGTTCTTTCTCACACATAACTAGGACATACCATGAACCTACCATACCAGTTTCATGTATATCTGAGTCATAGTCTCTGAGATATAACGAACTTCGTTTTTTAATGTTTTAGACCAGGGTTCATCCAAAGTCTATCTTCTCCGACAGTTTTCATAGGATCCGGCTGGAAATTTTTGACAATATGGCTGAATGTACTGCCCACATTCCCTCTGGGCCCGATTTTTGATTTTCAAAAAATTAATTTTTATAGATTTTTCAAAAATTTCAAAGTCCCGTTGCTAGGCAATGGTGGTGTCCATAGCAACGGTTCTCATTTGCACACAACTAGGTCATGGTGTGAACCTACACGCAACCAAGTTTCATCGAAATCGCCATTGTATTAACGGAGCACTGGACCGAACAGAGGGACAGACAAACATATCGACGGAAAAAGTGATAATAAGTGTAGAACAAATTTCAAAATTAAAAAAAAAAAAAAATTTTTTTCGACTAGAGCGACTACCCAACAGAAGAAAACATATCGACGGAAAAAGTGATAAAGGGTAGAACAAATTCGACTAGATCGACTACCCAACAAACATATCGACGCGAAATACTGATAATAAGTCACATTAAAAAAATTTTTTTCTTTTTTTTTTGTAAAGAAACAAACAAAGTATAATAAGATCAAAATTAAAAAAAAAAATTTTTTTTTTATCGACGATTGACACCACCATAAACATATCGACGGAATGATAATAAGGGTAGAACAAATTTCAAAAAAATTTTTTTTTTAAAAATGTTTTTTCGACTAATCGACGACCAACATATCGACGGAAATACTGATATAAGAAGGGTGAAACAAATTTCAAAAAAATTTTTTTTTGAAAAATTTTTTTTTTCCACTACATCGACTACCCAACACACACATTCACACGTATTATGTAAACACATTATATGGGACATGCATTTCAATAAAAGACATCAAAGCTTTTCGACTTGCACGCCTCAAGATAAAACCGCAAGCAGATGAAGAAGAAGCACCAAACTCTCGTTTATAAAGTTTTCCGACTTACCACTTACAAAGCTTTTGTCCGTAGCCTGATGGAGTACTGCTCTCCCCTCTGGGCTGGTGCTCCTGCCTCCCACCTTTCTCGGCTTCACGCTGTAGAAACCAGGGCATTTCGGATCATCGGCATCTCCCGCAATGAGGATGAGTCTTTGGGCCTCTCACTCAATCACGCAGGTTGGTCGGTGGTCTTTCTGTCTTCCACCGTCTCCTCTCCAGCCTTGCCCCCCCTGCTCTCTCTGCGATTTGTCCCCACCACATTTCCTTAGGCGCTCAAGGTCATCCAACAACCCCCTTCTGGTAAAACTACCAAAATCACGAATCACTGCTCACCTTCACTCTTTCATTCCTCTTTTTTCCGCCTTTGGAATAAACTCCCTCACTCTATTCTTTCCCATTCCCTCCAGGCTTTCAAAACAGCTGTTCCACCACCTCTTATCATCCCCCATCCAAATCCTCGATCTTTCTACCCCCGATAATCCACCCAGCCCACTTCCTTCAAATTCCCTGCTCTTCCTGAAAGTCCCTGTAATGTCCATCTCCTATTCCCCATGTTCCCCGTCCCATCCCTCTCCCCTCCAAACATCTCCTAATGTGTCTGTTCCCCCCTGTTTTGTCCCCTCACTCCCGCCCCTCTTGTCTCATGCCCCCTTGATGTGCGTTGTGTGTTAGCTCTCACACGAGCAGCCTCGACAAGGTATACAAAAAAAAAAGTTACAACGTAATATCCTCAACGTTAATTAGTTGAGAGAAAGAAAGGATGGGATTACCTGATTGGTGAAACCAGAGCATCATGAATAATGATTAGGCAGAGATGATACATCATGAAAGAAGGCGGAAATTAATCACCGGCAGACAACATAATGCTAATTGGCTGAGGGCTAGTTGGGGGGAGGAGGGTGGGGGTGGGGGAGGTTGGTGGTTTTCATGATGACTCAACGTTGACTGTGGTGGAGTTGTCACAGAGTCAAGCCATCTTAGTCAAAATAGATATAAAGTTCAGACGAATTCTTTCTGTCTACAAAGAATAGGATTGGTTGACCTGATGAAGGTGGCCTCCATTGCACGAAGGTGAGCTAAACTGCGTCCTACACTCAGGATTTTAAACCAGCCAAAACGATATTGCTCTGCACACTGAGGATTATTCAGTAAATGGTAACCAATTGCAGAGGCACAGGGAATAAGTTGTCGTATTGTGTACATTCTACAAGCCCGAGTTGGTTGTCTCTGTTCGGTTGACTGATCCCGTCTGCCCAGTATGGGGATTGGGGTATGCCCAGTCACCTACAGTCAAATTTTGGGATCAGTTACTGCAGGCTCTACAGATCCTTCTTCTAAATATTCACGCTGAGCGAGAATATCAGTGAGGTCTTTACCTGCAGAAACAGCAAGCCATGATTTTCTATTTCTTTGCTGCAAATAGACCCAACTATGTCAGATGGTCTCCAGTCTACATCCTTGATGTGCTGAACCTTCCACGGGAAGTTTTAAGTGTCTGAAGCTGAAGAATTTGCAGTGCGTTTGATTCCAGGTGGTTTCAATGGGCTCTGGAGTGACATGGGCACAGAGAAAACCATCATCAGAGACTCAAAAGGAAGTAGTGGTATCGTAGGGCTGTCCAGAAAGAAGTCAGCTCTCATGGGATGGATACTGATGAGGTTTATCATGAGTGAATATGCAAAGGCTATGTGAGAAAGGATTGGCTTGTCAACGAGTGGAGAAGACAAGGGCCACGGAGAAGTACTTGCATCCACACTCAAGAGGGATGAAGAGCATGTGAAATCTCTCACCAAATGTGCTGTAAACAACATGACCAATCCATTCGAGCCTGAATCACATGTCCAAAGGTTCTGCTAAACATTTCTACAGGGCTGCATGCAACACTGGATGGGCAAAACTCACTCCTCAACATCGCAGGTGGAGGAGAGGAAAAGCTGGAGAGATTTGTCTTTGGTGCATTTGAATCTGGTCAGACAAGCAGCTTCTACAATCCCATCAGCAAGTCAGGCCTCAGAACATTTGCAGATATGACTGAAAAGTTTAAATTTAAGGCTGGAAAGGGAGGTACAACAGCAGCAGCAGCAATCAGTTCAGGAAATTTTGTTCCGCAGATTCCTGTCTTTAGCGGGGTGTAGGGATGATGTGTCTATGGCAATCGTTCTTCGCCACCCAATAGGGCCAGTGCCAATGGTGAGGAAAACAAACAAAGCTGAACTGGGGCATCAACTAGAAGATCAAGGAGAGAAGGTATCTGAACTACCAGAAAGCAACAAAACAGCCACTGTGTACATTAGGGGTACCATGGCTATCATTCCAACGATGGCAGGTGACAACTTCCATTCATTTGATTCTCTCGGAGCATAATATCTTAGTGAACTCTTCACAGGATTTTTGAAAGCTGACACAGCTGTGGAAGTCTTTGATAGACATGAACAGGGTTACTCGGTGAAAACTGCTGAACGGGAACGCCGGGCTGGACCTAAATCTGCTTGCAGAAGGTATCAGGTGACTGGTGGACGCCCAGTACCTCCATTGAAAAAGTTCCTCAATGTATCTTCCAACAAGCAATTACTCGTGAATTTCCTCAGTGAATATTTGGTCACTCGTGCATCACATTGTCTGGAAGTACATCCGGCTTGTACGCTTTTCGTAGGTGAGGTCGTTGAGGTGCAGCCGAAGAAAGAGACTGCTCGTACACAGGAAGAAGCCGTCACCAAGATGCTTATTACCCTCGCCACCGAAGGCGGAAGAGGTTATGTTTTCACCCCTTTCTGTCTGTTTGTTGGGTAGTCGATCTAGTCGAAAGAAAAAAAAATGTTTCAAAAAAAATTTTTTTTGAGATTTGTTCTACCCTTATTATCAGGATTTAAAATGGCGATTTCAGTGAATACAATGGCGATTTCGATGAAACTTGGTTGGTAGGTTCATACCATGACCTAGTTGTGTGCAAATAAAAACCGTTGCTATGGACACCACCGTTGCCTAGCAACGGGACTTTGAAATTTTAGAAAAATCATAAAAAAATTATTTTTTCGAAAATCAAAAATCGGGCCACGAGCGACTGTGGGCAGTACATTCAGCCATATTGTCAAAAATTTCCAGCCGGATCCTATGAAAACTGTCGATGAAGATAGACTTTGAATGAACGCTGGTCGAAAACAACAAGACACCATTTGGTCATCATCTCGAAAAAGTTCCCCAAGGGTGAGGAACGTAATAACCAAAAATAATTGAAATCAGATAAGTGTTTTTCCATTTATTACAAAAAACTTTTT
>CM068955.1:100666466-100686019 GCA_035128595.1 Eptatretus atami | reverse complement strand
GGCAATAAAGACCTCGAGGTCCATCTATTTCTGGGTATCTGTGTGTGTGTGTGTGTGTGTGTGTGTGTGTCCGCGGGCCCCGTCTATAAGTAGAATTGTTAATTCCTTTTTGTTGTACATTATTTGCCTTGCTTAGTCGGATAACTCTGCCCTTACGTGCTCCCCTCGTTCCCCAATTATTGTTGTAAATAAATTTCCCTCTTGTTGAATGTACCAGCTCGTTTCTGTGTTTCTTTCATTGGCTTAGCATGGTGCATGTTGTAAAATAGCGAAGCAGCAAATTGTTCATGTGGTCCGGTGCGGCTCTGGTAACTCCGCTCGGTTACGCCGGATCCGAGCCGTTACCTGCGACTCGGATCGGACAGAGTCGGCCGAGGGTGTGGCTCCCCGGTAGTTAGACTGCGTGGGTATTTAGGTATATTGAAATTGGCAATCGACCCTACCCCACGTGGTCGACCTATTGGCGATCTTCGGTCCAATAAGGGACCCGTGACCTTTCGGATTTATCTGAAAGGTACGACCTAAATTCCAGGTGTTCGGTGGAGCCGACTCTACTGCTCCCCCTAGCGGTCGTGCTCGCCACCGATACGAGGCACCACAACACAAGATCATCTGGATGAAGATGACAACAGGTGAATATTGAAGTGACGTCAGTTGTATATTGTCTCTGATAGAATGAGTAACTTGACTCAGCAGTATGACACAAACTTGAGAAATCATTATGTGATGGTGACCTTGTTTGACCCTTGCTCCACAAAAACTGCACCACTTGACTGCTCCATATCACATACCTCGCTTTCTTCTTCTTCTTGCACATGGCAGCTTGGCTGCCGGGTAACTATCATTTTGTTGGGGCGCAACGATACCACTGATGCAGTGTCCCTCTTACCAGTACTAGTGCCGGCCCGTAGGTGCAGCTCCGTGCCTGCAGTATCAGGTCCCCAGCATCAATTGTGACGTCATATCAATGAAGAAGAAGAATTGTGACGCCCCCTCTTCGCCCCCCCCCCTCTCTCCCCTATCTCCCCCCTACTCTGTCCCCACTCCTCTCTCGCCCCCCTCTCCTCCCCTCTCTTGCCCCCCCTCTCCCCTCTCTGCCCTTCCCTCTCCCCCCTCCTCTCCCCCTCCTCTCTCCCCCTCCTCTCTCCCCCCTCTCTGTAAATGTATTCACAAATGTCTACCAAGCACAACAATTAATTCCAACCTTGGGAAAAAACAGCTTTCAAACCCTTGGGAAACAGCTGTTTCCCTTGGGAAAATTCAAACCTTGGGATTAATTAATAATTTGAACAATTAATTCAAACTTGGGAAAAAACAGCTTTCAAACCTTGGGAGACACTTGGAAACAGCCGAAATGGATGAGGAAGAACGATATCAAACTTTGAAAAGGCATATACTCAGGTCCCAGTGTCGATTGTGACGTCATACAAACGAAGAAGAATTGTGACGTCAATCGTGCAAAAAAAAAACATTCATTGTGACATCATTCGTGACGTCATAGCACCGTGTCCTGTCATTGGTTCACAGATAAATGGCCGTAACTTGGGAACCGCTTGTCCGATTGATATCAAACCTTGAAAGCCACATCCGCGGGGCCCGCAATATTCCTGGCAAGTTTCAATCCGATCGGACCGGTGGTCGTCTGGTTATTATAATTTGGGGAAAAATGGCATGATAAGGTGAGAAGGTGGAACGACACCTTCAGCTGCCATATATACACTTTTCAACACTGAAACGCAATAAAATGGCCGTAACTTGGGAACCGCTCGTCCGATTGATATCAAACCTTGAAAAGGCACATCTGCGATCCCCGGCAATATTCCTGGCAAGTTTCAATCCGATCGGACGGTGGTCGTCTGGTTATTAATAATTTGGGGAAAAATGGCATGATAAGGTGAGAAGGTGGAACGACACCTTCAGCTGCCATATATACACCTTTTCAACACTGAAAACGCAATAAAATGGCCGTAACTTGGGAACCGCTTGTCCGATTGATATCAAACCTTGAAAAGCCACATCCGCGGGGCCCCGGCAATATTCCTGGCAAGTTTCAATCCGATCGGACCGGTGGTCGTCTGGTTATTAATAATTGGGGAAAAAATGGCATGATAAGGTGAGAAGGTGGAACGACACCTTCAGCTGCCATATATACACCTTTTCAACACTGAAAACGCAAAAAATGGCCGTAACTTGGGAACCGCTCGTCCGATGATATCAAACCTTGAAAAGGCACATCTGCGGGTCCCCGGCAATATTCCTGGCAAGTTTCAATCAGATCGGACCGTCAATCGTGCAAAAAAAAAGAATAAATAAATAAATAAATAAACATTAATTGTGACGTCATTCGTGACGTCATAGCACCGTGTCCTGTCATTGGTCGACAGATAAATGGCCGTAACTTGAGAACCGCTCGTCCGATCGATATCAACCTCGAAAAGGCACATCTGCGGGTCCCCCGGTAATATTCCTGGCAAGTTTCAATGAGATCGGACCGGCGGTCGTCGAGAAACGGCCGGTCGCAGACAAACAGACAAACAGACAGACACACACACAGAGATTGCTGGAATTATAGATAGATATTGGTACTGTACTCATTTCACCAACCTCAGAAGGATGACAGGCTGAGTCAACCCCACCCGGTGTTAATTCAGCAGCCAACGGGGATAAAACTCAGGACCCGAAGATCCCAAGCCAGCCATCCGAACCACTAAGCCAACATCAGGATTTACCTCACTGAGGGAGAGACACCAAGCTTTCAAAATGGTACATATGATGTGTGGGGGGAACTTAAACTCCAGAAATAGTGCACTTTTTGGGGAATTGCTGCACGTCCATGTCTGTTGTGGAATATCCTCCTTCATAGTCTGTCCAGTCATGCTCTTCTTAACCATTCCTTCGAAGTCACAACCCATCGTCATTTCTTTTACTTTCACAAATCCTCTCTTCTGACGCGGTGAGAACCCGCTCCTCGTGATTGTAGAGCAAGCAGGAATGAAGGGGGTGGAACCTGACAAAAACAGCCGCAATTTGATTGGTTTAATTGTGGGGGTGGAGCCTGACGTAGACAGCCGCAATTTGATTGTATTAATTTGTGAGAGGTGAGGCCCGACGTAGACAGCCGCAATTTGATTGGTTTAATTGTGGGGTGGAGCCCGACGTAGACAGCCGCAATTTGATTGGTTTATCGTGGGCGGAGCTGGCAAAGCCAGCTGCAATCTGATTTGGTTTAATCGTGGCGGTAAATCTGTGTTGTGCCGGCAGAGGGTGGGGGATAGTTTTGTTACTGGGATTGAAAGGTTCAAAAGGAGTTTGAGACGGCCGTAAAACCCACCGCACGACGAGAGCGATTAAAATCGAAATGACGCGGAGCGAGACGAGACGGTGAACGAATGAGGAATGATGTAATGAATGAATAAAGAGCGAGGAGGCGCGTGTTTCCCTCAGAAGTTCTTTCCAGGGAAGGCACCGTCGCGCATCGCACCCATGTTCGCGCTTCTCGTCGCGCTCGGACTCGGAGGTACCGGCTTGGGGTTGTGGCTCGTGGGCCGCTGGCTGCGCCCCAAACACGGCAAGAACCCCTTCCGAGTCGGCTCGCTTCGGGTCCCGGGTCCTCTCGTTACGGACTTGGACGTGAGGAAACGGGTCATTAAACGAGGTACGTGGCCGTGGGAAGCGATCCGCGTGATCTCTTCGGTCAAGGTGAAAAGGAAGACCTTTTGCTCTGACGAAGGGTTGATGTTCGAGACGCCATCAGGTTAATAAGGGTATAGTACACATGAGGAGGTCACACCGTCCGAATAATGTAATCATCATGTACCATCTCCTTTTCACCACTTGTATTTACCCGAGTAAGGTCCTTGTTTGTGAGGAACAAGTGGACGTGGACAACAGCACTTTCAAACACTCCACACCACTCTGAACCTCTTCCTCCTCCTCCTCTGTCTCTCTCTTTCTGTCTCTGTCTTTCTGTCTCTGTCTCTGTCTCTCTGTCTGTCTCTGTGTCTCTGTCTCTCTGTCTCTGTCTCTCCCTCTCTCCCTGTGTCTCTCTCTCTGTCTCTCTGTCTCTCTCTCTGTCTCTCCCTCTCTCCCTGTGTTTGTCTCTGTCTCTGTCTCTCTCTCGTCTGATCATGAGATTACTGCGCTGTACATCCTCCACTGACTGACGTTTGATTGTGATCATGTTATTTTAAACCACGTTCTTTTCACCATTTATATCATTTGTTTCTCGTAAGGTTAGGTACTCTTTAATATCAAGTTTGCTCATATTGTTGACATGTCGTCGTCATCATTTTTTTGTTTGTTTCATGAGATTTCTCCCACCACAAAGCCAAAGGGCACACTCAAGGTGGGGGCGACACAAAATAAAGTACACATTATTAAACACAAAGGAGTCATCTATTAACATTCCTCTTGAATCGAGGTTGGTTGGGATTGAGGGGGAAGCAGGACACAGGTAAACTGTTCCAAAGTGATTCAGTATGGGGGTGAGGGCGGGGGGGGGGGGGGGGGGGGAGAACGAGCAGGGCACTCGGTAGAGCACATACCTCCGCCAGGTATTGCCTGATCCATGAAAACATATCGTGCCAAATCAATACATTTTTGAAATATCATTCCATACAGTTTTTGGCCCTATCAATGGTGAAGAATTGCTTTAAAAATTAAATAATTCTCGTATCCAGATCTGGATCTTCACCTAAATCGAATCAATTCGTCCTCGTCACACACCCAACCTGTCCACAACTTTTTGAGATACCCTGCACACAAACAATCAGACAAACAGACAGAAAGGGGCGAAAACATAACCTCCTTCCCCTCCGGTGGTGGAGGTAATAATACGTCATAGTCTTTTACTCCTTGGGACAGATACAGTGTGGTATGGATGGGAAGAAACTGCCAAATGTGTAGAGCGGTTGAAAGTATGCTCAGGTGGAACAACTTGTGAGAGACTCTTACAGCACATTCCGTGGTTCAACGAGGCTCGACGAAGAAACAGAGCGGCGGATTGAGAGAGGTTCCAGGGATGATGCCAACTCCTGTCCCATCAGAAGGGCAGTACGTCGCTGGATTCTGTCCAGGAGAGATAGGTGACAGGCCAGAGCATCAGCCCAAATATGGCAATAACGGGTCGTACTCCATGACAGGTCGTATAGTGGCCACGTGTAGATGGAGCATAGCTGCTTGAGGAAGGTATCGCCGAGCACGAGATAAGCAGCCAAGGCGCTGGCAGGCTCTTTTAGCTCCACCAAAGATGTACTTTTCCACGCTGAGTTTTGGGCTGATATCCAATCCAAGCAGACAGGTAACAAGAAGTTCCTGCAAAGCTGAAGGATCCATAGACAGGGTTGGAAAACAAGGTGATCTTGAACGAGACACAGGCAACAAGTGGATCTTTTTTTTTTAGTTGAAACTAACAAGCCAGTAAGCCTGGTGTTGGCTTAGTGATTAGGGTGGCAGCTTGGGATCCTAGGGTCCTGAGTTCAAGCCCCGTTGGCCACTGAATTAATACACCAGGGGGTTGACTCAGCCTGTCATCCTTCCAAGGTCGGCAAATTGAGTACCAGCTTGCTGGGATAATTGAGCCATTCGAGTATCCTGCGTCGGAGTGGCGACCCGTCCAGGATTGTGCCCAATAGCCCAGGAAACTGCTTCGGCAGCACCGACACTCTCTGTTCAGAGTATGGTTCCAATTATTATTATTATTATTTAACAAGCCAGTCTTTTCCCCAGTTAATCACACTCCCTAGGTCCTGATTGAAAGTGGTACTGGCATGGACACGGGAAGGAGGAGACAAGGTTCCTGGGTAGGTAGTATACAGTGTTGAATCGTCTGCATAAATGCTTAATTGAGAAAGAATACAATCGGGCAGATCATTGATAGAGAACAAGAACTATGTTGGAGCCAACACAGATCCCTGAGGAACACCAGCTTTCGTATGATGGACAGGGCACGACTGTCCCTCATGTACCACAGAGTCGTATGGGATATTAAGTAGTTTCTTCTTGTTCTTGGTTTCTGCTTCAGAAAAAGGTAACGCACATACATCCGTGAGAGTTCCGTGAAGGTCGAATCTCCTCACGTAACCCTCCTAAATGTTTTGACTGGTGTATGTTGAACAGCATATGCGAATACAGGAGAAAAAGTGGTTTGTCAGTTTGTGATCTTCTTGCAGCACAAGGCTGCAGGGTGGCATCATTGGATGAGGGCATAGCTGTTGCCTCGATGCAATGCCCTCTGCTGGTTTGGGCAGTGCCGGCGATAGCTCGCCGACTCTTCGCAAAGGACACCGTGGGATCTTTAACTTCCACCAACGAGTGCTGGCAGACGGGACGCCCGTTTAACATCCAGCTACGGGACGGCACACACATTGATGAATCACTCTGCCTGTGAAACACCGGGATGACAGTTTATAGCTGAGTCGGGATTCAGACTCAGGCTATACAGTTTAGAGACGAGTATGCGTACCTCTTGGCCATCCAATCAGCTCAGGTTTAAGGGAAAGGTATCTCAAACATGGGGTTTCAGTCCATATTGTGCTGTTGTGTGGGAATGATGGGGTTAGGAGGAGAAAGGTCCCCATTGTTTTAATTATCTTGTATAACTAACTCAGGGTGGTTGGGAAGTGTCACCTGAACTGATGTTGATTATGATGTACCATACTCTTTACTGAGCGTTGGTGCCTCGTAAAAACAGTTTATTGCTAAAGGTGATAGTGGGTGGTATGCCATTGCCTTCACAGCATTGTCTGTACTCTATGCTTTTAAATGCTGAACATCAAGCAAGGAAGCAGCACATACCATTTTTAATGGTCTTTGGTATGCCAAGGCAAGGGCGGGTTGGGGGGGGGGTTGACCCACTGATCTCCCAGACTCAGAGAGGACGTTCTCACCTTGACACCACCGAGTCTGGTTCCTTGATTGATACTGATGGTGATACAGTTTATTACTGTACACTACATTTCAACATCGATATGTTGTTGCCTAACATGTACACACAATACTCCGGTTGAGTTCATCTTTGGACCTTTCATTCTTTAAACATCCAAATTGCAGCCCCATGGCTGGTGATAATGCGCTCGGTGGGTCCACCCTTAAATAATGTGTTGTTTGTGCGTGGCATCATTAACTTTTTTCCCGGGTATAAATGCTGCTGTTCACGTTGTACGTTTAGCGAGTGTAATTGCATTTTGTTTTTTTTGTTTTTTTTTCGCTTTGAGGACAGAAATGTAACTTTGTACACGGAGAAACGAGTGCAGCTGAGAAGAGAGATAATTTTCACACTGGCACGGCCACAGGCAAAAAACAGGACAACCATAATTGTCCTCCAACAAGGCTTGAGTCCCTCGTTTTGCTCATTGTTGTTTTCAACAGGAGTCTGCCACCGACGTGTTACCCGGGTCCTCAAATGTACCTCTCCAGGGAGGAAAGGACGTCCGGAGGGTTGGGGCTGGGCTCGACGATGAGGCGGTTGTGTTGTAAGGTTGAAAGGAGGTGAGGGGGATCAGGAAACATGCTACGTAGGATGTTCAACATGTTCGCTGTAGGTCAACTAACCGCTCCGACATTTTCATTATCACTTTGGTCAAGGATGTTTAACTTTGCATACAGTAGACATGTGATATAGACATATCCCCTTCCCCTTGCAAACCAACCCTCCACCACAACCCTTCCTCACCCAAAGGCTGTGCCCAACTCCTTTCCCACTCTCTCCTTGGAGGGGTGTATTGGTGCTCTTGCGCACATTCTGAGTCGTGCCTATTGAAGGTTGCTTCATGATCGGAATGTTGGGCTTGAGTCTTGATGATAGACAAAGATTCATCGTCTTTCCAACTGCAGACGTAAATTAAATAAATCACCAAGCCTGGCATGTTCACGCAAGGAAATGTCGCAACGTTCAAAGTCCACTCACTGGCAGAGATGATCAGGGCGGTCGGGTAGAACATGCCATCCACAGGCTTTACACGGGCCCACGTCATCGGGAGTTTTTGCAGTATGGCCTGCAAGATATTGTTATGGCTCTGCAAAACCAGCACTCCCCCGAAGCAATGGCACACAACATATAGCGATTCCCGAGACGGTTATTCCATTAGAATTCGTTATAGATATCCTTTCCCTTACGTGAAGTGGGTTATGTGACAATATGCATTGCGAGGGCTTTAGGTAGTGTTTTCCCCCCAACGTTGCAGCATTTCCCCCCAATTCTGGGTGAGTGAGGCCATTTCCGCTGCCAAATCTTCGCATGAGCGGAGCTAGCACTGGGGTAATCATCCATCCAACACTGAGGGCACTGGAAAACACCCATCGCTCCGCCAGATCCGCTCTCAAGCACCTCCCTCACCAGGGGATTATAAAGGGCTGTACGTCCCGCACATTAATTGCTCGGGTCTCTGGCTGTGCATTCTTGGAGTCACGGAGCGTGCAGGGGGAGCGGAACGGACCCCACGGAGAGTGTGGAACAAGCGGGAAAGCCACTTGTTATTAACTAGAAGGGCACTCGGTAGAGCGCATACCTCAGCCCCATAATGCCTGATCCACGAGAGCATATTGGGCCCAATACATTTTAGATGTCATGCTATTTATCGTTTTTGACTCGATCGCTCAACGGGGAAGAATCACTTTAAAAATTAAATAATCTCGTATCCAGATCCGGACTCGGATCTTCACCAAAAATTGAATCAATTTGTTGTGCCCACACACCCAACCTGTCGACCAAGTTTCATCTAAATCCGTCCACAACTTTTTGAGATATCATGCTATATTGGTACGAATTTGGAAGCTTACTGCACACAACAGCCAGGTCCCAAAGATCAGTTATATCGGTAAGTATGTTTGTAGTCAGGGTCCCGTCCCTTTGTTTAATGGGTGATTAAGTGTACATGCGCTGCGCAGTTATTTTATAGATAGGATTTTCACCAACAACAACACCCTGCTTGCGGCATTGTCCGTGCTCTTCGCGTGATCACCAAGCGTTTCGTTCTGGCTT
This sequence comes from Eptatretus atami, assembly GCA_035128595.1. Classification (NCBI taxonomy): domain Eukaryota; kingdom Metazoa; phylum Chordata; class Myxini; order Myxiniformes; family Myxinidae; genus Eptatretus; species Eptatretus atami. The sequence continues at coordinate 100,677,039 of CM068955.1, read as the reverse complement.
GGCACCAAATAAGGGTATGCGTCATTTTCCGCCCAATGGGCGACAAGCGGATCAAAGCCGGGGCAGTCCTTTGGAAGAAGGCGGAGCCGCGACACGCCGTCTTGTCAATGAGAGCAGGCGACGGGGGAGCGGACCGTGCCTGAGAAGGACGACGAAAGGAAAAATAATTAATAATTGCGGCCGGTCTGCTCGAGCACGCTTCGGTCTGGTCTGCGTCTGACTGCATCGCGCGCATCCGAGGCGTCTCCGTCTGGCACCATTATTACAAGAGGTCGACGACCTCATCACGGGAGATCACCTCGTCTCGCCTCCTCTGGGTTCGGCTGCCCTGGTCGTTCTTTGGCGACTGGTGCTCCGGGAAGGTGCGGACGTCGAGCCGCGTGAACGCGACCAGGTAGCCAGCACGTTCTCTCGTCCTCAGCTCGACTTCCCTCCGGGCTGAAGGAATAATAAAGACCTCGAGGTCCATCTCCGTCTGGGTATTTGTGTGTGCGTGTGTGTGTCCGTGGGCCCCCTCTAAAGTAGAATTGTTAAGTGCTTTTTGTTGTACATTATTTGCATTGTTATTCGGATAACTCTGCTCTGTTCTCCCTGCCTATTATAAATAAATATCCCTTTTGTTGAATGTACCAGCTCGTTTCTGTGTTTCTTTCATTGGCTGAGCACGCTGTGTATTGAGAGATAGCGAGGGTAAATTGTTCATTTGTCCGCGCGGCTCTAGTAACTCCGCTCGGTTATGCCGGACCGAGCCGTTACCTGCGACTCGGATCGACAGAGTCGGCCGAGGTGTGGTTCCCGTAGTTAGACTGCGTGGGTATTTAGGTATATTGAAATTGGCAATTGACCCTACTCCACGTGGTCGACCTTTTGGCGATCTTCGGTCCGATAAGGGACTCGTGACCTTTCAGATTTATCTGAAAGGTACGACCTAAATTCCGGGTTAAATCACAGCGCAGTCGGTGGAGCCGCACATTCTGCGGGTCCCCGGTAATATTCTGGCAAGTTTCAATGATGATCGGACGGCGGGTCGTCGAGAAGACGGCGCGTCGACAACAACAGACAACAGACAGACACACACCAGAGAATGCTCGGAATTATAGATAGATTTGTACTGGTACTCATTTCACCTAACCTCAGAAGGATGACAGGCTGAGTCAACCCCAGCCGGTGTTAATTCCAAGCAGCCAACCGGGGATAAAATCCAGGACCCGAGATCCCAAGCCAGCCATCCCGAACCACTAAGCCAACATCAGGATTTACTCACTGAGGGAGAGACACCAAGCTTTCAAAAATGTAATATGATGTGTGGGGGGAAACTTAAACCTCAGACATAGTGGCACTGTTTGGGGGATTTGCTGCACGTCCCATGTCTGTGTGGAATATCCTCCTTCATATCTGTCCAGTCAGCTCTTCTTAACCATTCCTTCGAAGTCACAACCATCGTCATTTCTTTACTTTCACAAATCCTCTCTTCTGACGCGGTGAGAACCGCTCCTCGTGATTGTAGAGCAAGCAGAATGAAGGGGTGAACCTGACAAAACAGCCGCAATTTGATTGGTTTAATTGTGGGGGTGGAGCCTGACGTAGACAGCCGCAATTTGATTGGTTTAATTGTCGGGGTGGAGCCCGACGTAGACAGCCGCAATTTGATTGGTTTAATTGTGGGGTGGAGCCCGACGTAGACAGCCGCAATTTATTGGTTTAATCGTGGGGCGGAGCTGGCAAAGCCAGCTGCAATCTATTGTTTAATCGTGGCGGTAAATCTGTGTTGTGGCCGGCAGAGGGTGGGGATAGTTTTGTTACTGGGATTGAAAGGTTCAAAGGAGTTGAGACGGCGTAAAACCCACCGCACGACGAGAGCGATTAAAATCGAAATGACGCGGAGCGAGACGAGACGGTGAACGAATGAGGAATGATGTAATGAATGAATAAAGAGCGAGGAGGCGCGTGTTTCCCTCAGAAGTTCTTTCCAGGGAAGGCACGTCGCGCATCGCACCCATGTTCCGCTTCTCGTCGCGCTCGGACTCGGAGGTACCGGCTTGGGGTTGTGCTCGTGGGCCGCTGGCTGCGCCCCAAACACGGCAAGAACCCTTCCGAGTCGGCTCGCTTCGGGTCCCGGGTCTCTCGTTACGGACTTGGACGTGAGAAACGGGTCATTAAACGAGGTACGTGGCCGTGGGAAGCGTTCCGCGTGATCTCTTCGGTCAAGGTGAAAAGGAAGACCTTTTGCTCTGACGAAGGGTTGATGTTCGAGCACGCCATCAGTTAATAAGGGTATAGTACACATGAGGAGTCACACCGTCCGAAAATGTAATCATCATGTACCATCTCCTTTCACCACTTGTATTTACCCGAGTAAGGTCCTTGTTTGTGAGGAACAAGTGACTGGACAACAGCACTTTCAAACACTCCACACCACTCTGAACTCTTCCTCCTCCTCCTCTGTCTCTCTCTTTCTGTCTCTGTCTTCTGTCTCTGTTCTTTCTCTCTGCTGTCTCTGTGTCTCTGTCTCTCTGTCTCTGTCTCTCCCTCTCTCCCTGTGTCTCTCTCTCTGTCTCTCTGTCTCTCTCTCTGTCTCTCCCTCTCCCCGTGTTTGTCTCTGTCTCTGTCTCCTCTCGTCTGATCATGAGATTACTGCGCACATCCTCCCACTGACTGACGTTTGATTGTGATCATGTTATTTTTAAAAACCACGTTCTTTCACCATTTATATCATTTGTTTCTCGTAAGGTTAGGTACTCTTTAATATCAAGTTTGCTCATATTGTTGACATGTCGTCGTCATCATTTTTTGTTTGTTTCATGAGATTCTTCCCACCACAAAGCCAAAGGGCACACTCAAGGTGGGGGCACAAAATAAAGTACACATTATAAACACAAAGGAGTCATCTATTAACATTCCTCTTGAATCGAGGTTGGTTGGGATTGAGGGGAAGCAGGACACAGGTAAACTGTTCAAAGTGATTCAGTATGGGGTGAGGGCGGGGGGGGGGGGGAAACGAGCAGGGCACTCGGTAGAGCACATACCTCCGCCAGGTATGCCTGACCATGAAAACATAGCTGCCAAATCAATACACATTTTGAAATATCATTCCATACAGTTTTTGGCCCTATCAATGGTGAAGAATTGCTTAAAAATTAAATAATTCTCGTATCCAGATCTGGATCTTCACCTAAATCGAATCAATTCGTCCTCGTCACACACCCAACCTGTCACAACTTTTTGAGATACCCTGCACACAAACAATCAGACAAACAGACAGAAAGGGGCGAAAACATAACCTCCTTCCCCTCCGGTGGTGGAGGTAATAATACGTCATAGTCTTTTACTCCTTGGGACAGATACAGTGTGTATGGATGGAAGAAACTGCCAAATGTGTAGAGCGGTTGAAAGTATGCTCAGGTGGAACAACTTGTGAGAGACTCTTTACAGCACATTCCGTGGTTCAACGAGGCTCGACGAAGAAACAGAGCGGCGGATTGAGAGAGGTTCCAGGGATGATGCCAACTCCTGTCCATCAGAAGGGCAGTACGTCGCTGGATTCTGTCCAGGAGAGATAGGTGACAGGCCAGAGCATCAGCCAAATATGCAATAACGGGTCGTACTCCATGACAGGTCGTATAGTGCCACGTGTAGATGGAGCATAGCTGCTGAGGAAGGTATCGCCGAGCACGAGATAAGCACCAAGGCGCTGGCAGGCTCTTTTAGCTCCAACAAAGATGTACTTTTCCACGCTGAGTTTTGGCTGATATCCAATCCAAGCAGACAGGTAACAAGAAGTTCCTTGCAAAGCTGAAGGATCCATAGACAGGGTTGGAAAACAAGGTGATCTTGAACGAGACACAGCAACAAGTGGATCTTTTTTTTTTAGTTGAAACTAACAAGCCAGTAAGCCTGGTGTTGGCTTAGTGATTAGGGTGGCAGCTTGGGATCCTAGGTCCTGAGTTCAAGCCCCGTTGGCCACTGAATTAATACACCAGGGGGTTGACTCAGCCTGTCATCCTTCCAAGGTCGGCAAATTGAGTACCAGCTTGCTGGGATAATTAGCATTCGAGATATCCTGCGTCGGAGTGGCGACCCGTCCAGGATTGTGCCCAATAGCCCAGGAAACTGCTTCGGCAGCACCGACACTCTCTGTTCAGAGTATGGTTCCAATTATTATTATTATTATTTAACAAGCCAGTCTTTTCCCCAGTTAATCACACTCCCTAGGTCCTGATTGAAAGTGTACTGGCATGGACACGGGAAGGAGGAGACAAGGTTCCTGGGTAGTAGTATACAGTGTTGAATCGTCTGCTAAATGCTTAATTGAAAGAATACAATCGGGCGATCATTATAGAAACAAGAACTATGTTGGCCAACACAGATCCCTGAGGAACACCAGCTTTCGTATGATGGACAGGCACGACTGTCCCTCATGTACCACAGAGCGTATGGAATTAAGTAGTTTCTTCTGTTCTTGGTTTCTGCTTCAGAAAAAGGTAACGCACATACATCGTGAGAGTTCCGTGAAGGTCGAATCTCCTCACGTAACCCTCCTAAATGTTTTGACTGGTGATGTTGAACAGCATATGCGAATACAGGAGAAAAAGTGGTTTGTCAGTTTGTGATCTTCTTGCAGCACAAGGCTGCAGGGTGGCATCATTGGATGAGGGCATAGCTGTTGCCTCGATGCAATGCCCTCTGCTGTGTTGGGCAGTGCCGGCATAGCTCGCCGACTCTTCGCAAAGGACACCGTGGATCTTTAACTTCCACCAACGAGGGCTGGCAGACGGGACGCCGTTTAACATCCAGCTACGGGACCGCACACACATTGATGAATCACTCTGCCTGTGAAACACCGGGATGACAGTTTATAGCTGAGTCGGATTCAGACTCAGGCTATACAGTTTGAGAGACGAGTATGCGTACCTCTTGGCCATCCAATCAGCTCAGTTTAAGGGAAAGGTATCTCAAACATGGGGTTTCAGTCCATATTGTGCTGTTGGTGGAATGATGGGGTTAGGAGGGAGAAAGTCCCCATTGTTTTAATTATCTGTATAACTAACTCAGGGTGGTTGGGAAGTGTCACCTGAACTGATGTTGATTATGATGTACCATACTCTTACTGAGCGTTGGTGCCTCGTAAAAACAGTTTATTGCTAAAGGTGATAGTGGGTGGTATGCCATTGCCTTCACAGCATTGTCTGTACTCTATGCTTTTAAATGCTGAACATCAAGCAAGGAAGCAGCACATACCATTTTTAATGGTCTTTGGTATGCCAAGGCAAGGGCGGGTTGGGGGGGGGTTGACCCACTGACTCCCAGACTCAGAGAGGACGTTCTCACCTTGACACCACCGAGTCTGGTTCCTTGATTGATACTGATGGTGATACAGTTTATTACTGTACACTACATTCAACATCGATATGTTGTTGCCTAACATGTACACACAATACTCCGGTTGAGTTCATCTTTGGACCTTTCATTCTTTAAACATCCAAATTGCAGCCCCATGGCTGGTGATAATGCGCTCGGTGGGTCCACCCTTAAATAATGTGTTGTTTGTGCGTGGCATCATTAACTTTTTTCCCGGGTATAAATGCTGCTGTTCACGTTGTACGTTTAGCGAGTGTAATTGCATTTTGTTTTTTTTGTTTTTTTTTCGCTTTGAGGACAGAAATGTAACTTTGTACACGGAGAAACGATGCAGCTGAGAAGAGAGAATTTTCACACTGCACGGCCACAGGCAAAAAACAGGACAACCATAATTGTCCTCCAACAAGGCTTGAGTCCCTCGTTTTGCTCATTGTTGTTTTCAACAGGAGTCTGCCACCGACGTGTTACCCGGGTCCTCAAATGTACCTCTCCAGGGAGGAAAGGACGTCCGGAGGGTTGGGGCTGGCTCGACGATGAGGCGGTTGTGTGTTAAGGTTGAAAGGAGGTGAGGGGGATCAGGAAACATGCTACGTAGGATGTTCAACATGTTCGCTGTAGGTCAACTAACGCTCCGACATTTTCATTATCACTTTGGTCAAGGATGTTTAACTTTGCATACAGTAGACATGTGATATAGACATATCCCCTCCCCTTGCAAACCAACCCTCCACCACAACCCTTCCTCACCCAAAGGCTGTGCCCAACTCCTTTCCCACTCTCTCTTGGAGGGGGTATTGGTGCTCTTGCGCACATTCTGAGTCGTGCCTATTGAAGGTTGCTTCATGATCGGAATGTTGGCTTGAGTCTTGATGATAGACAAAGATTCATCGTCTTCCAACTGCAGACGTAAATTAAATAAATCACCAAGCCTGGCATGTTCACGCAAGGAAATGTCGCAACGTTCAAAGTCCACTCACTGGCAGAGATGATCAGGCGGTCGGGTAGAACATGCCATCCACAGGCTTACACGGCCCACGTCAGCGAGTTTTCAGTATGGCCTGCAAGATATATGGCTCTGCAAACCAGCCCTCCCCCGAAGCAATGGCACACAACATATAGCGATTCCCGAGACGGTTATTCCATTAGAATTCGTTATAGATATCCTTCCCTACGTGAAGTGGTTATGTGACAATATGCATTCGCAGGGCTTTAGGTAGTGTTCCCCCCAACGTAGCAGCATTTCCCCCAATTCTGGTGAGTGAGGCCATTTCCGCTGCCAAATCTTCGCATGAGCGGAGCTAGCACTGGGTAATCATCCATCCAACACTGAGGGCACTGAAAACACCCATCGCTCCGCCAGATCCGCTCTCAAGCACCTCCCTCACCAGGGGATTATAAAGGCTGTACGTCCCACATTAATTGCTCGGTCCTGCTGCATTCTTGGAGTCACGGACGTGCAGGGGAGGGAACGGACCCCACGGAGAGTGTGGAACAAGCGGGAAACCACTTGTTATTAACTAGAAGGCACTCGGTAGAGCGCATACCTCAGCCCCATAATGCCTGATCCACGAGAGCATATTGGCCCAATACATTTTAGATTTCATGCTATTTATCGTTTTTGACTCGATCGCTCAACGGGGAAGAATCACTTTAAAAATTAAATAATCTCGTATCCAGATCCGGACTCGGATCTTCACCAAAATTGAATCAATTTTGTGCCCACACACCCAACCTGTCGACCAAGTTTCATCTAAATCCGTCCACAACTTTTTGAGATATCTGCTATATGGTACGAATTTGGAAGCTTACTGCACACAACAGCCAGGTCCCAAAGATCAGTTATATCGGGAAGTATGTTTGTAGTCAGGTCCCGTCCCTTTGTTTAATGGTGATTAAGTGTACATGCGCTGCGCAGTTATTTTATAGATAGGATTTTCACCAACAACAACACCCTGCTTGCGCATTGTCCGTGCTCTTCGCTGATCACCAAGCGTTTCGTTCTGGCTTGGCACCAAATAAGGGTATGCGTCATTTTCCGCCCAATGGGCGACAAGCGGATCAAAGCCGGGCAGTCCTTTGGAAGAAGGCGGAGCCGCGACACGCCGTCTTGTCAATGAGAGCAGGCGACGGGGGAGCGGACCGTGCCTGAGAAGGACGACGAAAGGAAAAATAATAATAATTGCGCCGGTCTGCTCGAGCACGCTTCGGTCTGGTCTGCGTCTGACTGCATCGCGCGCATCCGAGGCGTCTCGTCTGGGCATTATTACAAGAGGTCGAACCTCATCACGGGAGATCACCTCGTCTCGCCTCCTCTGGGTTCGGCTGCCCTGGTCCGTCTTTGGCGACTGGTGCTCCGGGAAGGTGCGGACGTGAGCCGCGGAACGCGACCAGGTAGCCAGCACGTTCTCGTCCCTCAGCTCGACTTCCCTCCGGGCTGAAGGAATAATAAAGCCTCGAGGTCCATCTCCGTCTGGTATTTGTTGTGTGTGGTGTGTCCGTGGCCCCGCTCTATAAGTAGAATTGTTAAGTGCTTTTTGTTGTACATTATTTGCATTGCTTATTCGGATAACTCTGCTCTGTCTCTCCCTGCCTATTATAAATAAATATCCCTTTTGTTGAATGTACCAGCTCGTTTCTGTGTTTCTTTCATTGGCTGAGCACGCTGTGTATGAGAGATAGCGAGGGTAAATTGTTCATTTGGTCCGGCGCGGCTCTAGTAACTCCGCTCGTTAGCCGGATCCGAGCCGTTACCTGCGACTCGGATCGACAGAGTCGGCCGAGGTGTGGTTCCCGGTAGTTAGACTGCGTGGGTATTTAGGTATATTGAAATTGGCAATTGACCCTACTCCACGTGGTCGACCTTTTGGCGATCTTCGGTCCGATAAGGGACTCGTGACCTTTCAGATTTATCTGAAAGGTACGACCTAAATCCGGGTTAAATCACAGCGCAGTCGGTGAGCCGATTACTGCTCCCCCTAGCGTTGTGCTCCCACCGAGACCCGGCACCACAACAATATTGTTACGGTGCCGTGGGCATCCACGAGCCGACCGCTCTGACGGAGCCGCAAGTCGAGTCGGCCCGACCGATTGCCCGGAATATAGATCGCCGCCCGGATAACTCCGAGGCCGACGGGTCCTTGTGCAAGAACCGAAATACGCCAATGGGCAGACCACGTGGGTAGGGTCGATTGCAATACTTCAATTTACCTAAATACCCACGTGATCCAACTACCGGGTATTCCACCCTCGACGGAACTCGTACGGAACAAGCCGCTGAGGCAAGCCTGTCCCGTGCGCGATTCCGAGCGGCTTAATCGCCGAGAACAGTCGGTCCGAATGTCCCCCTTTTACGGCAAACCAACGGCTTTCTAACTCCCAACACACGAAATGCTCAGTCAATGAAAGAATCGACGCGACGAGCTGAAAACATTTACAATGGGGTATTTATTAATAACTAGTACGTGCCCGTAAAAAAAAAAAAATAAAATAATAATAATAAATAAATATACCACACAGGCCGTTTCTTCGCTCTCACTGCCCGGACGTGCGTGACCCGGAAGTTCGATATTATTCGCAGTTACGATTATCGCAATTTATTTTTAATACCCAATTATTCAATTAGCGCGCAAGTATTTTACCTTTTCGCAATGTCGTGGCAAGGAAAAACAAAAAGAGAAGAGAAGAGAGAGAAAAAATTTACTTCCTGGTTCGGAGCATACCAGCACTCTGATGTTCCCGAAATTTATACACCGTCTAATATGAAAACGATCATAACTTGGGCCATTGTGTTTATCTATAAATGCGCATAAGAAATCGAGAAATTATTAGAATACACGAAGTCATCACTCTCCGGAAGCCCGTACGTTGTAACCCGTAATGGGAACGGCTGAGGTTCCCTTCCCATCGGCCACGCCCACGCAACAACGTGTCTTGCCATTGGTTTGGTAAATAAATGGCCATAACTTGGGAACACTTGTCCGATTAATATCAAACCTTGAAAAGGCAATCCTCAGGTCCCCAGCAATATACCTGGCAAAGTTCAATTAGATCGGACCAGAGGTTGTCGAGAAACAGCGGTCACACACACACACACAGAGATTGCTGGAATTATAGATAGATAATAATGGGGAACTAGGGAAGCACGTAAGAGCAGAACTATACCGACTACACGAAATGCAATGCAATCATTTACAGCACACAAAGCACTTAACAGTTTCCTACTTATTAGACGGGCCCACGACACACGTACGCACACACACACACCCAAAAAATGGTGGCTGATGCCTTTAAACGGACTCCAGCTCGGAGGACAGATGAGCTGAAACCCAGAACCTATCTCGAACCTCTCCACTCGTGTGGTCTTCAAGCTGTTCGGACCCGGGCTCCAGCGAGAGCGAGCTGGCTCCAATCGCCGTGAGCCCGATCCTTCCCGAGTTCCAGCGAATCCTCTCGCGCTTCCGAACATGTGCTGGTGAGACGAGGCGCCGATCCTTCCCGTCGATGCGTCGCTATCTCGAAGAACCACCTCCAAGATGAGGCCGATGAGTCGCACCAAGCCGGAACCAAGCGGAGAACAAAGAGCTCCACAAACCAAAAGCCAGCCGAGCAACCAGCTCAACTCTCTTCCGATGAAGAAAGCCTCTCACAACACGAACCAAGAACTCCGAGCCGAGCAACAGCTCAACTCTCTCCGATGAACAAAGCCTCTCACAACACGAACCAAGAACTCCGAGCCGAGCAACCAGCTCAACTCTCTCCGATGAACAAAGCCTCTCACGACACAAACCAAGAACTCCGAGCCGAGCAACCAGCTCAACTCTCCTCCGATGAACAAAGCCTCCTCAACACGAACCAAGACTCCGAGCCGAGCAACCAGCTCAACTCTCTCCCGATGAACAAAGCCTCTCTCAACACGAACCAAGAACCGACCGAGCAACCAGCTCAACTCTCCTCCGATGAACAAAGCCTCTCTCAACACGAACCAAGAACTCCGAGCCGAGCAACCAGCTCAACTCTCTCCCGATGAACAAAGCCGACTCTCTTCGACGAACCAAGCCAGAGCCCAAAAAGCGAACCGAGCCAAGCAGAACCCGAAGGTCTGCTGAAAAGCTAAGCCGAAGCAAAAAGCTCTCCAAAAAGCCTCCACCTCGCCAAGCAGAACCGAAGCTCACTGAACCAAAAGTCTGAACCCTCGCCAACAGAACCAAAAGCGCTA
>CM068955.1:100646716-100660074 GCA_035128595.1 Eptatretus atami | reverse complement strand
TTATCATTGGGAATGTTCCCAGCTCGTCTTTGTGGTTTCCTTCATAATTCCAGCATGGTCCGAATCCTAGTTTAGCCGGGACTTTATTGTCCCAACAATCCGTTCCTTTTAGCCGGTACGTCCTTGGCAGTGTCGCTCGGCTGCATCCGATCCGGTAAATCAAAGTCGCATCTCTCCGACAGTTTCATAGGATCCGCGGGCTGGAAATTTTTCACAATAATGGGCTGAAGTGTACTGCCGCACCCAATTTTTCGCTTAGTGGCCCGATTTTTTTGATTTTCGAAAAAAGGTAAATTTTTTATGATTTTCAAAATTTTCATAAAATCCCGTTGCTAGGCAACGGTGGGGTGTCCAATAGCAACGGTTCTCATTTGGCACACAACTAGGTCATGGTATGAACCACCAACCAGTTCCATCGAAATCGCATTGTATTTAACGGAGCACTGGACCGAACAGACCTAGCATACAGACGAGACAGACAAACATATCGACGGAATACTAGAAAAAAAGAATTGACTACCCAACAGACAGACAGACACGCAATAACGAATATAGTGTCATATTACTGACATCGGTGGAACCAATAGACAAACAAGGAAAGAATGAGGGGGGAGATAGCAGAGAATGGCAAGATGGATATGGAAGAAAACTCAGTGAATAGAAAACTGAAACTGTCAAGGGGGGGTGTAGGTAGGTGGTTAATGGGGTATGTAAAATATATGGTTTTGGATGAGGGGGAGTGATCTGAGATGGTAGAACAGCTGTCTTGTAGACTTGGAGGGGAAGAATGGGGTTGGAAGAGAATGTGGATAGTTGGTTCCACAGGTGGGAGAAAAGAGGAGACAAATGAGTGGAGGTGAGCAGTGATTCTGGAGTGTCACCATAAGATCGGTTTGCTCCACAAGGTATATATGATACACGTTTGCATAGCGGAGGATTGGATGCACCCCACACCGCCTCATCCGCCACAACACTGGGGGCTATGGATCCCCCACACCCAAACCTAAAGAAACCCAAGTAACCACCAGTTTGCAATCTAAGAGTCAACCCTCCATTTAAAAAAAAAAAAACTCAAATTTTATACACCAGAACACTACCCAAAGTGAGAGTAAATACCCCTCCTCTGGCAGTAGTCAGTAAAACACTTTCACCAAATGTCAAAGTGTGCACAGTATCATTCGCAAGCAATCTTCAGCAGCTGAGACTTTGTACTACCCTCTGCCCCCCACACCATCCGCAATGCCCCCTCCCCCAACTACATAAAAAAATTTTATGCCAAAAAACCTTCCAGGCAGCACAGCCAAGTACAAGCCACCAAATTTTAAACTCATTCCATCATAGCAGTTTAGGAAGTGCATAGCAACTCAAACACAGCATAACAAACACAACCACAGCCCGAATATACATCACATGATGTATGATTTTTAAGCGTCGATTAGACGATCAACAAAGCCAATTCCGCATTTGGTGTTGGTGCAACAAACTCATGAAATATAACTTGAATTGATGTGTGTGTTCAGTTTGGCATTTTTCTGCAGCAAACAGGAGCAAGCTTCCTGGTCCGCGTACAAACAGATGTTCTTGATGCTGGCAAACTCAGGTTCAAAAAAACAAAAAAAAACCTTGTCCTTACATGGAATTTGAGCTCAAGCTCCTCCATGGGTCTATATATATACTGTATATATATATATATATATCGTATGTGGTGGTTATGGGCAGCGTATAGCTTGCTGGGGTAGTTATCATTTCTTGAATGCGAGGCGGACTGTGATCGCTGATAGGCAGTGCCCCTCTACCAGTACCACACTGGACTGGTACTCATTTCGCTGCCTCAGAAGGGATGACAGGCTGTCAACCCCTGATCGTATTAATTCAGGCGGCCGACGGGGCTTTAACTCAGGACCAAGAATCCCAACACCACCTAAACACTGAGCCAACACAGGCATATATTTTAATATACTGTATATTATATATATATATGCATGTATTAGTGGGGAATGCCTTACACATTGAAAGCGAAGCGCTCACACTACAGTAGCACAAGGCTGCACTCATTTGAATCTTTTCTTTTACAGATGCTTCCTGACAGAATTCTACTGATTTTTTCTGGTGTATCACTTCGATATCTGTCAGCATGCAAATTTCAGTTTTCTACAATCACCCGGAAGGTACATTTGATATGCTGTCAATCAGTCAGTGAGTGGTTAGAATGAGCTTCAATTATTATAACAATATATTTATATAACAAAATATATACACACCACATACACACACAGCTAGCAGGGCGAGGTATGGGTGAGACCATGCTTCCACATGTCTTGGGTCGCTCAACCTGTATTTGATTATTTATTTATTTTCTTCTATTTTTTTTGCCTTATCTTAATTTTTCATTGACAGTAAGCTTTCGCGATGGTTCTATGATATTTCTCCTGAGTCATCGGTTTCGATGTCGCGTCAGCAATACAAAATATTACCGTGCTTCTCCATTGGTCTCGGGTCCAGCTCATCCTGCTTTTTTTTTCAATTTATATTTTTTTTCACTTTCTGGATGTTGTGAGACGATTTGTGACTATTTTTTCACCCCGGTGTACTGGCATCGACACGACAAAACTTCAGCTTTCACATCACGTGAGGGTACCGATCTTTCATACGAGTCAGTCAAATGGTTAGAGAAAGATATATTTATTTATTTAATTTTTTTCTGGAAGTTTGATGGCCTAAGGAGCTCGTACAGTTTATTGATTTATTTTGCAAACTTTCGTCTAAGGCCTCACTATACAGCTTGTTCATAATATTACATGCAGGGCCAGACGTTGCAAAGATGAGCATACGTTCACATGGATTACAAAGATATTTGTAATCAATGGCCAAACACATCTGGTATAAAGGATTTGAACTTGGTTTCCCAACATCGGAGCCAGGGGTGCAGATAATGCATCCCAAATTCTGGACACTGTAAATACGAGCCTCTGTGAGCCTGGCACACTCGTACTTTACTGCACACCATGCTAATTAAAGAAGAAAAAGCACCAACACATGACACAAACTTTTTAGATATACAACAAATACTATTGGCAGGGAATGCATTTTCAATGACTTGCAAAGTCCAAAACCAAAAAAAAAAAAAGCAATTCCCTCCAAAAATATACATACACATTCTTCCAAAATCCAACAAACTTGAGAAACTTACTTAGTAGATCCGTGCATCCTTCGGTAGCAAAGACTGGAAGGTGTTGAAGATTCCCGCATCCGATATAAACCAGAGGTGCGTTTATGTTAACTTCCCAGACGCATTTTGGACCGTCACACCTGCACAGATAAACCCCAAGCTCCATTTTAAACCGCCAACAAAGCACCCGCCCGAGTCTGTGACGCAACTCGCACCCCCCCCCCCCCAGTCCCAACTAACCACTGGGGCACAGCAGGAACCCACCACAGCTTGCCAGCACTGTCGAGCAAAACTCGCTTGACTAGAGCTTTGGTAAGCACCGCACCTCCCGCACGCTCGATCACGGGAATGATGTGGAATGCAATCTCACTGGCACAACCAACTGGGTAGAGAGGAGCCACACTGATAGTGGTTGAGAAGAATGGCATGCATAGTGAAGCTGGTATCTTTGGAAGCAACCTGAGGGTAACAAAATAAAGCAACCATGAGCACGCTGTAGATTATTAATCCAGCCCGATTCAAGAAATCCATGAAGGTCAGCCTGTAATATCACAAAAGTGTACGAGGTGTTAATTGCACGCCTGTGGATCATTACATCAGCGATGGGGTGATGTGGGTGGGCTGCTGCACTACGAGACCATATCCTGCCTTTGTGACCGTACCGTAGTCAAAGCAGCAATAGCTCAACACAACACGGAGATCGGCATCGGACGTGAATTCCTCCAACACGCTGCGCAGTGAACGAGCTGGAGACGAAAGTACGACGTGAGCATGTGGATGAGGCCAGTGCGAGCAAGTAATCGGGCAACCCAAAGTGGCAGCACCTTGAGGAGAACCAAGAAAAGGGTCCCAAGGCGTGCCTCCTGCATCGATATATGTGGTTAACAAAACAAAACAAGTTAAAGGAATTTTTCAACAGCCAAACAACAAACAGAAAAAAATTAACAACACTTATACTCTGGGAATATATTGCTTAGAAGGAAACCATTGTTATTGTCTCCAGAGATTATTGGAACACAAATTAACGCAGCTCAAAGCCGATCACAGACTCGGGTAGGCGTAAACGCACATCACCAAACACGTTGTACCTCACGACAAATAATCATGCACATAAAAACAGCAGCTTGGTGGTGGAGTGGGTTAAACATATTCCTTTCCCCCCTACTGGTACCAGGTGGTTCATCGGCAACCTGTCCAGGATTGATTCGTAGCTATTGAAAGGTTCACAACTCCTCGTGCTCGTGAGTGCACCGACACTCTGTAAAAGTATTTCCTCTGTTACAACCAATTAATACAATATTAGTGCAATGACTTGCATGTGCTTTTTTCCTTTTACGATGATCGGTAAATTTGTTTTTAGAATACAGTACATATTTGTACGCACTTTTAACCGCGGCGCTATTGGCAAGCAAATTCAACCATTTCAAACTGTCGTAAAACCAAAGTTTATTTACAGGTCTGCATTTGAACTTGACCAACACACACAGAAACATTGAGTTTTGTAAATAAATAAATAAATATACTCTAATGCTTTAAGCACTTCAAATGCTACATCATTATTTTCAACAAACAGACCAAACTTTACAAATCCTTGCTCCAGACAAGCATTTAGAGACATTTAAGAAACCAGCCTCAAGCCAGATGAGTCAGACCTGCAGGAGGTCTTGAAACTTTCCGAGAGCCTCGTGCTCCTTGGGAAATTCGGCTTTCAGACCCTCCCAGTAATGATAACGTCCAGCGAATAAGGGACATCTGCGGCGGATTTTCCCTGGCTCCCCAAGAGTACTGTGTCAAAGGGGTCGTCGAGGGGTATCCACTGTAATTGTCCATCGGTGAGCTGGTCGATAAGCAGCCGAGTAATCGTGCGTGACTGCATCTCACCAACATAGTGAATGCCTAAGAATTAAAAGAAAAAATACAAATTAAGATGTGCACAAAAGCCTTGCAACCACCTGAAGAAAATACTCAACGAAAGATGTCAACATGGTCTAAAGGTCACTTGCAAAACACGTGCTCGTGAAATGAATAAAATCAAACAAATACCAGACAATTACCTGAGAGATGAAGTGAAAAACGTTTAAAGCTATTGTTGCGGGCCGGGGTCGGGTGAGAAGACCACTAGGTGGGGGAAGCTATCTCGGTCCCCACCAGACTCGGGGATTGTAGGCGCACACGGATAATTCCGTGACGTGGCGGGTCGCTTAACGCCGTGAACGCCAATAACTCAACCGCGTGACCTAGGGTCCTCCCGTCTATGGGTAATCGGGTACCTAATTAGTCACGTGTTTCATTACCGGGGAACACGCCCTCGGTACGCTTTGTCCGAAACGGTCACTACTTTACCGGATCGGATGCAGCCGAGCGACACTGCAAGGACGTACCGGCTAAAAGGAACGGATTGTTGGGACAATAAAGTCCCGGCTAAACTAGGATTCGGACCATGCTGGAATTATGAAGAAACCACAAAGACGAGCTGGGAACATTCCCAATGATATCTATTTACAATGGGCGAGGAAAGGCATGTGGTACGATAAAGATTTATTGGGGTGTGTTGTACAGAGATAGGAGAGAGAGGTGTGGTCAGCAGCAATAAACAGGCAACTTACAAAAGGGGACACAGAGCAGACTTAACGCAAAATTAATAAAATAATAATGATAACGATCTCTGCAGTCTTACTTAAGCAGACAGGTGCCAGCGCGCAACACACACACACACACACACACACAAAACCCGATGAAGAGGAAGTTTTCAACAGGAAGGGAAAGGAGTTGAGGCTACGTTCTCTGTACCTTTGTGCTTGAGAGCACGACGCGCCACAATACGTTTCGGGGGGGGGGGGTGATTCTCCGTAGTGCAGTACCCGACAGTGGGCGCATCGTCTCTGGCTTCAGCCGCACATGTGGAGACTGTGTTCGAAAGGAGGAGCTTGAGTGGAGAAGGGGCGGAGTCCAGAGTGGGAAGATGGAGTGGTAGGCGGACCAGGTAGGCGGGTAGGGTCGATGTCGTGTAGGTGGAAATGAGGAGGCGGAGTCCAGACAGCAGGAGGCGCGTCGTGGCGGTGTCGGCGAGGCGAGAGCGAGAGAGAGGCGGATAAAGAGAAAAAAAGGTGGAGGGACTGCTCGCGACCTTTATAGGACTTGCAGCTTGGGGGGGAGGGGCCATGCCAAATCGAAACGACATCACCTGAATCGGGCACTCCGATTGGCCCGACCCCTCACGTGGCCCGCCAACTTTGGCCGGAAACCGCCTCACTTCGTTTCCGGCAAGGCCATCCAGACAGCGGAAATTTTCCGCTCCGACCCCACAACATGACATTAATCGCCCACACGAAATTGGCAAGCAAATTGTCCTGCAAAAAACCCCGGGCCGTGCCCTGGCAACCGGCCGAGGGTCCCGCATGCCCGCTCGGCTCCCGACCAGCGCCGATCAACGCGCGCCAAACGTGGCCCGCACTGTACATTCCCGCGCTCGATCGCAGCTTCGCTGGCCATAGACGAGAAGACGTTCACCATCCGTGGAGAATCCGCTGCTGCCAGCGAGGGCCAAAGGTACATCGCCATGGATAAATCCATGCACGTTTTGCAAGCGGCGTACGTGTCTGCTTTCGACCACATTCCATACAGTGCGCGCGTTCGGCATTACGCACGTGGCAGCGCGCTCGCGTTCACACGACTCCGCTAGCGTGTGCGCGGGGCGAACACCAATATGTGTTGGATATTGAGGTTGAAAAGGAACAAGCCGCTTCTACTCCGCAACAATCGTATCCCACCAAACATGGCGGGAGTTGTCTTTATCGGCCTCCGTATGTGTTTCGTGCAGCGTGGGCGTCGTGCTGGCGTGTGCCTCCTGTGTGGTGAAAAACACCATTTGTGCAGCCTCTTAAGAGGTATTCATTCGCATGCCTTTATAATGCAACGGCAACTCCCCAGACCATCGGAAGCCCGAGTCTAATCCGCACTGCTAAGCGCACTATATGACTCGCCGCACATGCCGGTGCCAGGGCTCACCCGGAAACGGGAACTCTGTGCAGCAGTTCCCTCACAGCGGCACCGCACGGCTGGCCTCCATGAGGCCCCACCTTACAGCGAAGGCGCACGTGGCTGATTTACCTCAGGAATAATCAGACGAAAAGAAGAGTTGGGACGAAATGAAGGAGAAAATGATTTAAGCAACCCTAGCTATTAGATCATCCACCGCACTCCTTGTTGTCCCGCTAAACAAAAGGAAAGGGACTATCTACATGTATAATAATGGAATAACTGTCTTGGGACACCTATCTGTTGTATGCATGCGGTTCCAAAGAACCGCAACACTATAAATCATGGCAATTCAAGATTAAATACACCGATTGAATCAACTACACGTACACAAATGGCACTGCCAAACACCATAGCGACTCCGTGCCTTCATACACAATGTCAGCTTTATCATCATGCTTGTGTGCATTCATGTTTGTTCACATATTACGGCATCAATCTTTCCTGAGGATATTAGAGTGGACCAAGAACCTACCCACATCAAACTCAAATCCCTTCTTGCCATACGTGTGACAGCATCCTCCAGCTTTGCTGTGTTGCTCCAGAACCAGGACCCGTTTCCCTGCCTTGGCGAGTAGAGCTGCTGCGGAAGACCGCCGATCCCACTGCCTATCACGATGGCATCCAGGTTTTCCGGTATGGAGCTAGCGGAGAAGGTGGAACAGAACATAAGACAGAAGCACATAAATTACACTTTGCTGCTACCAAGGTAAAACTTTTCGGCGTTTCATGATCCCGAATCAATTAATTTTTTTTCACTGTAAAGACAGAAAATTATCATTTGAAAACATCCCTACATCTGTCTGAATATTGGTTGTCCATGGAAAGGTTTCGGAGATAGACGTCCAAAATTTCTCCTTTTTTTCAAACATGGCTGCCACACCACGTGACCTATGACATCATAATTATCATTAAAATATTCCACATGAGTAGTCGCACTGATGGTGAAAATTTTGTGTCAATCGGATAAGCGGTTGCAGAGAAAAGAGAGAAACTAGAAGGGCACTCGAAAGAGCGCATACCTCCGCCACGTAATGCCTGATCCATGAGAACATATCGGCCCAATACATTTTTGAAATATCTCATGCTACACAGTACTATATCGTTTTTGGCCCTATCTCTCAACGGTGAAGAATCACTTTAAATATTAAATAATTCTCGTATCCAGATGCAGATTCGGATCTTCACCAAAAACGAATCAATTCGTCATTGCCACACACACACACACACACCTGTCCACCAAGTTTCGTCTGAATCCGTCACAACTTTTTGAGATATCGTGCTATATATCATTCTTGGTCCAATCTCTCAATGGTGAAGAATCACTTAAAAAATTCTCGTAGCCGGATCTGGATCTGGATCTTCACCAAATCTAATCGGTTCATCCTTGTCACAACACCGAACCCGTCCACAACGTTTTAAGATATCCTGCACACAAACAAAGACAGAAAGGGACAAAAACGTAACCTCCTTCACCTTCGTGGCAGAGGTAACTAGAAGAACACTCGTAGAGTGCATACCTCCTCCAGGCTGAACAGTTTATGTTTTCTATCGCACTGATAGGCTGGATCTGGATCCGGACCTGAACCAAAATCGAATCTGCTTCTTCTTGTCACCTAAAACATCCACCACTTTTGAGATTTCATGCTATATATCGTTTGGTCCCATCTCTCAATGGTGAAGAATCCCTTGTAAAATTAAAAAAAAATTCTCATATCCGGATCCAGATCTTCATCGAAATCAAATCAATTCGTCCTCGTCACACACCATGTCCACCAAGTTTCGTCCAAATCCGTCCATAATATTTTGAGACATCGTGCTAACGTATCAGTTCTATCCTTATCACTCAATGATGAAGTCACTTAAAAAAAAAAATTCATATTCAGATTCAGATCTTCACGAAAATCGAAGCAATTCTTCATTGTCACACCCGCAACATGTCCACAAGTTTCGTCGACGAATCGATCCATAACTTTTTGAAATTTCGTCAATCTCGTCCGTACTAGCGCTGTGAGCGTGTCACTGAGGATGAGGAGAGAGGATATGGCGATCTAAAAAGTTATGGATCGATTCGGGACGAAACTTTGTGGACATGTTGCGGGTGTGACATGAAGAATTGCTTCGATTTTCGTGAAGATCTGAATCTGAATATGAATTTTTTTTTTTTAAGTGACTTCATCATTGAGTGATAAGGATAGAACTGATACGTTTAGCAGCGATGTCTCAAATATTATGGGACGGATTTGGACGAAACTTGGTGGACATGGGTGTGTGACGAGGACGAAATTTGATTTGATTTCGATGTAGATCTGGTCGGATATTGAGAATTTTTTTTTTAATTTTACAAAGGGATTCTTCACCATTGTGAGATGGGACCAAAAACGATAATATAGCATTGAAATCTGCAAAAAGTTGGTGGATGATTGGTTTAGGTGACAAGAAGAAGCAGATTCGATTTTGGTTCAGGGTCCGATCCAGATCCAGCCTATCAGTGCGATAGAAAACTATAAACTGTTCAGGCCTGGAGGAGGTATGCACTCTACGAGTGTTCCTTCTAGTACTCTGCCACCGAAGGTGAAGGAAGGTTACGTTTTTGTCCTTTCTTGTCTTTGTTTGTGTGCAGGATATCTTAAAACGTTGTTGGACGGGTTCGGTGTTGTGACAAAGGATAACCGATTAGAATTTTGGTGAGTCCAATCCAGATCGCGGCTACGAGACTTTTTTAAGTGATCTTTCACCATTGAGAGATTGGACCAAAGAATGATATATAGCAGCGATATCTCAAAAAGTTGTGGACGGATTCAGAACGAAACTTGTGACAGGTTGTGTGGTGTGTGTGTGGTGTGGCAATGACGAATTGTATTCGTTTTTTGGTGAAGATCCGAAATCTGCATCTGGAACGAGAATTATTCTAATATTTAAAGTGATTCTCACCGTTGAGGATAGGGCCAAAAACGATATAGTACTGGTGTAGGCATGATATTTCAAAAATGTATTGGCCCGATATGTTCTCATGGATAGGCATTACGTTGGGACGGAGGTATGCGCTCTTCCGAGTGCCCTTCTAGTTTTCTCTCTTTTCTCTGGCAACCGCTTATCCGATTGACACAAATTTTCACCATCAAGTGCGACTACTCATGTGGAATTATTTTAATGATATTATGATGTCATAGGTCACGTGGTGTGGCAGCCATGTTTTGAAAAAAGGAGAAATTTTGGACGTCTATCTCCGAAACGCTTTCCATGGACAACCAATATTCAGACAGATGTAGGGATTTTCAATGATAATTTCTTGTCTTTACAGTGAACAAAAATTAATTTGATTCGGGGATCATGAAACGCCGAATAAAGTTTTACCTGGTAGGCAGCAAAGTGTAATTAAGTGCTTCTGTCTATGTCTGTTCCAGCTCTTCTCGCGCTAGCTGCCATAACCGGAAACGGCTGGATGCCATCGTGATAGGCGTGGGATCGGCAGGTCTCCCTCCGCAGCAGCTTCTAATCGCCAAGGCAAGGGAAACGGGTCCTGGTTCTGGAGGCACAACAGCAAAAGCTGGAGGATGCTGTCACCGTATGGCCAAGAAGGGATTTGAGTTTGATTGTGGGTAGGTTCTTGGTCACTCTAATATCCTCAGGAGTTGGTATGCCGAATATGTGAAACCCAACATGAATGCAGCACAAGCATGTGATAAAGTGCATTGTGTATGAAGGCACGGAGTCGCTAATGGTGTTTGGCAGTGCCATTTGTGTACGGTAGTTGATTCAATCGGTGTATTAATCTTGAATTTGCCATGATTTATAGTGTTGCGGTTCTTTGGAACCGCATGCATACAAGCAGATAGGTGTCCCAGACAGTTATTCCATTATTATACATGGTAGATAGTCCCTTTCCTTTTGGTTTAGCGGACAACAAGGGAGTGCGGTGATGATGATCTAATGCTAGGGTGCTTAAAATCATTTTCTCCTTCATTTCGATCCCAACTCTTCTTTTCGTACTGATTTTCCTAGAGGTAAATGCAGCCCACAGTGCGCCTTCGCTGTAAGGTGGGGCCTCATGGAGCCAGCAACGTGCGGTGCCGCTAGTGAGGGAACTGCTTGCAGGCGAGTTCCCGTTTCCCTCCGGGTGAGCCCTGGACACCGGATGTGCGGCGAGTCATATAGTGCGCCTTAGCAGTGCGGATTAGCGACTCGGGCTTCCGATGGTCTGGGAGGATTGCCGGTTGCATTAAAAGGCATGCGAATAATACCTCTTAAGAAGGCTGCAAACAAATGGTGTTTTTCACGCACACAGGAGGCACAGCCAGCAAACGACGCCACGCTTGCAACGAACACGATACGCGAGGCCGATTAAAGACAACTCGCGCCATTGTTTGGTGGGATACGAGTGGTGCGGAGTAGAAGCGGCTTGGTTCCTTTTCAACCTCAATATCCAACACCATATTGGTGTTCGCCCGCGCACACGCTGCGGAGTCGTGTGAACGCGAGCGCTGGCCACGTGCGTAATGGCCGAACCCGCGCAACTGTTATGGAATGTGGTCGAAAGGCAGACACGTAACGCCGCTTGCCAAAACGTGCATGGATTTATCCCATGGCGATTGTCCTTTGGCCCTCGCTGGCAGCAGCGATATCTCCACGGGATGGTGAACGTCTTCTCGTCTAGGCCAGCGAAGCTGCGATGGCCGGGGAATGTACGTGCGGGCCACGTTGGCGCGCGTTGATCGGACGTTGTGGTCGGAGCCCGAGCGGGCATGCGGGACCCTCGACCGGTTGCCAGGGCACGGCCCGGGGTTTTTTGCAGGACAATTTGCTTGCAATTTTCGTGTGGGCGATTAATGTCATGTTGGGTGGGGTCGGAGCGAAAATTCCCGCTGTCTGGGATGGCCTTGCCGGAAAACGAAGTGAGGCGGTTTCCGGCCAAAGTTTGGCGGCCACGTGAGGGTCCGGGGCCGCAATCGGAGTGCCCTGATTCAAGGTGATGTCGTTCGATTTGGCATGGCCCTCCCCGCAAGCTGCAAGTCCTATAAAGTCGGAGCAAGTCCCTCGCACTTTCTTTTTCTCTTTATCCGCCTCTCTCTCAGCTCTCGCGATTCGCCGACACCCGCACGACGGCGCACCTCCTGCTGTCTGGACTCGCGCCTCCTCCATTTCCCCTACAGACATCGACCCTACCCGCCTACGTCTGGCCGCCTACCCACTCCATCTTCCCCACTCTGGACTCCGCCGCTTCTCCGCATTCTCAAGCTCCTCCTTTCCGAACACAGTCCTCCACATGTGGCGGCTTGAAGCCAGAGACGATGGCCCACTGTCGGGTACTGCACTACGGAGATACCCCCCCCCCCCGAAACGTATTGGTGGCGCGTCGTGCTCTCAAGCAAGGTACAGAGAACGTAGCCATCAACTCTTTCCCTTCCTGTTGCAATCTCTTCATCGGTTTTTTGTGTGTGTGTGTGTTGTGTGTGCGCTGGCACTGTCCTGCTAAAGTAAGACTGCAGAAGATCGTTATCAATTATTATTGTTATTAATTTTTCGGTTAAGTCTGCTCTGTGTCCCTTTGTAGTTGCCTGTTTATTTGCTGCACCACACCTCTCTCTCATATCTCTGTAACAAACACACCCGCCAATAAATCTTTATCGTAACCACATGCCTTTCCTCGCCATTGTAAAATAGATTATCATTGGAATGGTTCCAGCTCGTCTTTGTGGTTTCCTCTTCAATAATTCCAGCATGGTACGAATCCTAGTTTAGCCGGGACTTTATTGTCCCACAATCCGTTCCTTTTAGCGGTACGTCCTTGGCAGTGTCGCGCTCGGCTGCATACTGATCCGTAAAGTGATCCGTTCGGACAGCGACCGAGGGCAGTGTCCCGGTAATTGAAACTACGTGACTAATTAGTAAACCGCGATTAACCCATAGACGGGAGGACCCTAGGTCACGCGGTTGAGTTATTGGCGTTCACGGTCGGTTAAGCGACCCGCCACGTCACGGATTATCCGTGTGCGACGGGCCTACAATCCCGGGAGTCTGGTGGGGACCGAGATAGGCTTCCCCACCTAGTGGTCTTCTCACCCGACCCCCGGCGCCGCAACAATAGCTTAAAACGTTTTGCACTTCCATCTCTCAGGTAATTGTCTGGTATGTTGTTGACTTTTATTCA
>CM068955.1:100628755-100646691 GCA_035128595.1 Eptatretus atami | reverse complement strand
TTTTCACGAGCACGTGTTTTGCAAGTGACCTTTAGACCATGTTGACATCTTTCGTTGAGTATTTTCTTCAGGTGGTTGCAAGGCTTTTGTGCACATCTTAATTTGTATTTTTTCTTTTAATTCTTAGGCATTCACTATGTTGGTGAGATGCAGTCACGCACGATTACTCGGCTGCTTATCGACCAGCTCACCGATGGACAATTACAGTGGATACCCCTCGACGACCCCTTTGACACAGTACTCTTGGGGGAGCCAGGGAAAATCCGCCGCAGATGTCCCTTATTCGCTGGACGTTATCATTACTGGGAGGGTCTGAAAGCCGAATTTCCCAAGGAGCACGAGGCTCTCGGAAAGTTTCAAGACCTCCTGCAGGTCTGACTCATCTGGCTTGAGGCTGGTTTCTTAAATGTCTCTAAATGCTTGTCTGGAGCAAGGATTTGTAAAGTTTGGTCTGTTTGTTGAAAATAATGATGTAGCATTTTGAAGTGCTTAAAAGCATTAGAGTATATTTATTTATTTATTTACAAAACTCAATGTTTCTGTGTGTGTTGGTCAAGTTCAAATGCAGACCTGTAAATAAACTTTGGTTTTTACGACAGTTTTGAAATGGTTGAATTTGCTTCGCCAATAGCGCCGCCGGTTAAAAGTGCGTACAAATATGTACTGTATTCTAAAAACAAAATTTACCGATCATCGTAAAAGGAAAAAGCGCATGCAAGTCATTGCACTAATATTGTATTAATTGGTTGTAACAGAGGAAATACTTTTTACAGAGTGTCGGTGCACTCACGAGTCACGAGGAGTTGTGAACCTTTCAATAGCTACGAATCAATCCTGGACAGGTTGCCGATGAACCACCTGGTACCAGTAGGGGGGGAAAGGAATATGGTTTAACCCACTCCACCACCAAGCTGCTGTTTTTATGGTGATGTGACACAAAATGGCATTTTGTCGTGAGGGTACAACGTGTTTGGTGATGTGCGTTTACGCCTACCCGAGTCTGTGATCGGCTTTGAGCTGCGTAATTTGTGTTCCAATAGATCTCTGGAGACAATAACAATGCGTTTCCTTCTAAGCAATATATTCCGAGAGTATAAGTGTTGTTAATTTTTTTCTGTTTGTTTGTTTGGCTGTTGAAAAATTCCTTTAACTTGTTTGTTGTTTTGTTTAACCACATATATCGATGCAGGAGGCACGCCTTGGGACCCTTTTCTTGGTTCTCCTCAAGGTGCTGCCACTTTGGGTTGCCCGATTACTTGCTCGCACTGGCCTCATCCACATGCTCACGTCGTACTTTCGTCTCGCAGCTCGTTCACTGCGCAGCGTGTTGGAGGAATTCACGTCCGATGCCGATCTCCGTGTTGTGTTGAGCTATTGCTGCTTTGACTACGGTACGGTCACAAAGGCAGGATATGGTCTCGTAGTGCCAGCCCCACCCACATCACCCCATCGCTGATGTAATGATCCACAGGCGTGCAATTAACACCTCGTACACTTTTGTGATATTACAGGCTGACCTTCATGGATTTCTTGAATCGGGCTGGATTAATATCTACAGCGTGCTCATGGTTGCTTTATTTTGTTACCTCTCAGGTTGCTTCCCAAAGGATACCAGCTTCACTATGCATGCCATTCTTCTCAACCACTATCAGTGTGGCTCCTTCTACCCAGTTGGTGGTGCCAGTGAGATTGCATTCCACATCATTCCCTGTGATCGAGGTGCGGGAGGTGCGGTGCTTACCAAAGCTCTAGTCAAGCGAGTTTTGCTCGACAGTGCTTGGCAAAGCTTGGTGGGTTCCTGCTGTGCCCCAGTGGTTAGTGGGACTGGGGGGGGGGGGTGCGAGTTGCGTCACAGACTCGGGCGGTGCTTTGTGGCGGTTAAAATGGAGCTTGGGGTTTATCTGTGCAGGTGTGACGGTCAAAAGCGTCTGGGGAAGTTAACATAAACGCACCTCTGGTTATATGTGCGGGAATCTTCAACACCTTCCAGTCTTTGCTACCGAAGGATGCACGGATCTACTCAAGTAAGTTTCTCAAGTTGTTGGATTTGGAAGAAATGTGTATGTATATTTTTGGAGGAATTGCTTTTTTTTTTTTTTTGGTTTTGGACTTTGCAAGTCATTGAAAAATGCATCCCTGCCAATAGTATTGTTGGTATATCTTAAAGTTTTGGTCATTGTTGGTTCTTTTTCTTCTTTAATTAGCATTGGTGTGCAGTAAAGTACGAGTGTGCCAGGCTCACAGAGGCTCGTATTTACAGTGTCCAGAATTGGGATGCATTATCTGCACCCCTGGCTCCCGATGTTGGGAAACCAAGTTCAAATCCTTTATACCAGATGTGTTTGGCCATTGATTACAAATATCTTTGTAATCCATGTGAACGTATGCTCATCTTTGCCAACGTCTTTGGCCTGCATGTAATTTATGAACAAGCTGTATTGTGAGCCTTAGACAAATGTGAAAATAAATCAATAAAGTACGAGCCTTAGCACAAAATTCAGAAAAATAAATAAATAAATAAATATATCTTTCTAACCATTGACTGACTCGTATGAAAGATCGGTACCCTCCACGTGATGTAGAAAGCTGAAGTTTTGCGTGTCGATGCCAGTACACCGGGGGAAAAAATATCACAATCGTCTCACAACATCCAGAAATGAAAAAAAATAAATGAAAAAAAATGCAGGTGAGTGACCCGAGACAATGGAGAAGCACGGTAATTTTGTATGCTGACGGACATCGAAACCGATACTCCAGGAGAAATATCATAGAACCATCGGAAAGCTTCTGTCAATGAAAATATAAATAAAGGAAAAAAAAATAGAAGAAAATAAAAAAATTAATCAAATACAGGTGAGCGACCCAAGACATTGGGGAAGCATGGTTCACCATACCTCGCCCTGCTAGTGTGTGTGTATGTGTGTGTATATATTTTTTTATATAAATATATTTATATAATGAAGCTCATTCTAACCACTCACTGACTGATTGACAGATATCAATGGTACCTTCCGGGTGATGTAGAAAACTGAAATTTTGCATGCTGACAGATATCGAAGCTGATACACCAGAAAAAATCATAGATCTGTCAGAAAGCATCTGTAAAAGAAAAGATTCCAAATGAAGTGCAGCCTTGTGCTCACTGTAGGTGAGCGACTTGCTTACAATGTGTAAGCATTCCCCACTAATACATGCATATATATATATATATATACAGTATATAAAATATATGCCTGGTGTTGGCTCAGTGGTTAGGGTGGTGGCTTGGGATCCTTGGGTCCTGAGTTAAAGCCCCGTCGGCCGCTGAATTAATACATCAGGGGGTTGACAGCCTGTCATCCTTCTGAGGTCAGCGAAATGAGTACCAGTTCCAGTGTGTGTACTGGTAGAGGGGCACTGCATCAGCGACACAGTCGCGCTTCAAGAAATGATAACTACCCCAGCAGCTAAGCTGCCATACGACCACCACCATATATATATATATATATACAGTATATATATAGACCCATGGAGGAGCTTGAGCATCAATTCCATGTAGGACAAGGTTTTTTTTGTTTTTTTGAACCTGAGTTGCCAGCATCAAGAACCATCTGTTTGTAGGGGACCAGGGAAGCTGTCCTGTTGCTGGAGAAAAATGCCAAACTGACACACACATCATTTCAAGTTATATTTTCATGAGTTTGTTTGACCAACACCAAGCGAATTGGCTTTGTGATCGTCTAATCGACGCTAAAAATCATATCATCATGTGATGTATATTTCGGGCTGTGGGTGTGTTTGTTTGTGTGTTTGAGTTGTATGCACTCCTAAACTGCTAGATGGAATGAGTTAAAATTTGGTGGCTGTACTTGGTGTGTGCCTGGGAAGGTTTTTGGCATAAAAAATTTTTTTGTAGTTTGGGGAGGGGGATTGGGATGTGTGGGGGCAGAGGGTAGTACAAGTCAGCTGTGAAGATTACTTGCAATGATACTGTGCACACGTGACATTTGGTGAAAGTGTTTTACTGACTACTGCCAGAGGGAGGGGTATTACTCTCACTTGGGAGCTGGTGTTTCTGGGTATAAAATTTGAGTTTTTTTTTTTTTAAATTGGTTGACTCTTGAGTTGCAAACTGGGTGGTTGTACTTGGGGTGTTCTTTTAGGTTTGGTGGGGGATCCATAGCCCCAGGTTTTGGGGTGGGGGTGTGGGGTGCATCCAATGCTCGCTATGCAAACGTGTATCATATAATGCCACCTTGTGGGAGCAACCGATCTTATGGTGACACTCCCAGAATCACTGCTCACCTCCACTCATTTGTTCCTCTTTTCTCCACCTGTGGAACCAACTTCACATTCTCTTCAACCCATTCTTCCCTCCAAGTCTACAAGACAGCTGTTTACCATCTCAGATCACTCCCCCCCCCCCACATCCAAACCATGATATTTTCTACCCCATTAACCCCACCTCACCCCCCCTGAAGTTTCCAGTTTTTTATCTGAGTTTTCTTCCATATCCATCTGCCCATCCTCTGCATCTCCCTACCTCATTCTTACCTGTTTGTCTATTGGTTCACGAGTCAGTAAATGACCACTATATTCTTTATTGGTTGTCTGTCTGTCTGTTGGGTAGTCAATCTATCTACCCTTTTTCAGTATTTCCGTCATATTTTTGTGTATTCTCCTCGTATATTCTATATGTTGTCTGTCTTGCTATCGTAGGTCTGTCGTCAGTGCTCCGTTAATACAATGGCGATTTCGATGAAACTTGGTTGGAGGTTCATACCATGACCTAGTTGTGTGCAAATGAGAACCGTTGCTATGGACACCACCGTTGCCTAGCAACGGGATTGAAATTTTTGAAAATCATAAAAAAATTTATTTTTTCGAAAATCAAAATCGGGCCATAAGCGATGTGGGCAGTACATTCAGCCATATTGTAAAAATTTCCAGCCGGATCCTATGAAAACTGTCGGAGAAGATGGACTTTGAATGAAACCCTGGTCGAAAACAATAAAAAAACGAAGTTCGTTATATCTCAGAGACTAAGAGTCAGATATACATGAAACTGGTATGTAGTTCATGGTATGTCCTAGTTATGTGTGAGAAAGACCGTTGCTAGGACCCTCCGTTGCCTAGCAACGGCCGAAAAACCTTAAATGTGGGGGTATTTTAACGAAAAACAATCTGCAGCATTAACCCTTGAAGGTAGAATCATGAATTTTCTTGTGCTTAATCCTCAGGTCATTCCCCATCGAACGGGCCCATCGCGTCAGGTTCTATTGGATAGGCGACTACCATGTCCACCTACGGCTTGTCTGTCTGTCCAAGCATAGCTCCGTGGGTTTGATCCGATCCTGATAAAAATTTTGGTGGGAGTTTATATCATGATCTAGTTGTGTTTCCTGAAATGGGCGTGGTGCGCCCATTATGGGCAGAGCACGCCCAAAAAACATGTGTTTTTAGGGGTAGCCAATTTCAATTTACATCTTCTCCGAGGGGTTTGTCGAATCTGCCAGGAGTTTCGGTATTTGGTTAGCCCAATGGCACCTGCATAGCCCCACGGAGCTCGATTTTTCATTTTCGTCCAGTCAAGTCAGGTCACAAACTTAGAAAATTGCGAATTTTGACATAAAAATCATACGCCGCCCAAACTTTGAGAGCAAGGATGACAATATTTTTTATGCATAATCTTGAGGTCATTCCCCACCTAAAGTCTTTAAACCATTTTGCTCTATCTCGAACACCTTGCCCGTGGCGCCCCTTCAAGTTTGTTTTTACGCCATTTCATCAAAGTATGGATAATCCGAGAGTGCGAAATGCCATATAGCCTATATGATGTTGATTGTTCCTGGAATGTTCCAGAGGAAGTTTTGCACCAAGGTCACAATCTTGACCTTTTGACTTTGACCTTAAGTTCACAAAGGTCAAATTTTCAAAGTGTGGGAATCGAACGGGTTTCGACCTTCTTTCGACGAACTAACTCCAATAAGCTATAGCACGTATCCTGTTTCCTTATTTTAATGTCCACAACATTGTTTTGTGACCTTTAAGGTTATGCAAAGTCAAATTTTGAAAGTTATGAACGAAACCGGGTTTTCGACATCTTATGCAGCTAATAACTTCACTGTACCACATCATGTTGATGCATTTTTATAACTTGGTCAAACATTATCACATTGTCTCATCCTTTGAACTTCTTGAAACGAATCTACATCGTCAAATACCGCTCGTGAACCATTGTCGTCTCCAGACTTGTCTCTGTCTATTTTGTCCTTCGGCCCTGCTGTTGGCGTTTCCCCCTCTCTTAATACTCTTCCTTTTATGTTGTTGCTTCCTGATCCATTCTGTGTTCTTCTCGCTCTTCCACAAGCCTTGACTTTGAATACAAAAAAAGAAAAAAAAGTAAGACGTTGCGTCATCAAAAGGCAAATTTGTTGTGAAAAGATTATGTGGGGAAGTTTTAAATTTTCATTCAATGACAGGATTGCTAATTTTCAGCTTTGTCATGTGTGAACGAACCCATGTTCAACACAGAGAACATTCTTCCATTCCACATAAACCGGCATCAAGACGTTTGCATCTCCATCGGGTTCTTATGAGATTAGACCCGTGTTTTAGGGACATGACTCCCTTGATATTGTTTTTTTTTTTAACGTTTCCAGGTTATACTTGTTCTGAAATGATTATAATCACTGCAAGTGCTTCAGAAGCAAGTTGTTAGTGAAATATATCGTTTGTTCTTGAACGAAGAATGAAGCACTCTTTCCTTCCCCCATTCCCCCCCCCCCTGTTTTCTTCAGAGATCCAGGCGGTTCTCCAGCGAGTGGACCATGGTATGGCTTCGTTTTCTGTCTTTGTGGGACTTCGTGGCACGCAGGAAGAGCTCGGCCTGCGAGCGGCCAACTTCTGGCTTGTCCGTGACAGTGACATAGATCACAGGTGTTGGACAGAAACGAAATGCAGAGGGTGACATGGAATTAAGACGTTTGATGGTGAAACACCTGAGCAGGCCATTGTAAATGCCAGGATGTTGCTTAACTTTTTATCACTTTGTTTCTCTCGTTCAGTGTAAGCAGATACATGTCTTTGTCTCGAAACGATGCTATCAAAGAAGACCCTCCAGTCCTGTTCATTTCCTTCCCTTCAGCCAAAGACCCAAGCTGGGACCAGCGCCACCCAGGTGCTTTGATGATAATGTCGTTTATTTTGATGATTGGGCAACATTGAAGTATCAGTGTTTGAGGACTTGTTTCCATGCTTAGGATTTTAGTGCCCTTGTTCCTAATAAACTAAGCACACGTAGTGTATGTTCTGTTTGACTGGAGACAACTCACATTTAATTTTACTTTTTTGAACTCATGTGGTGAGACTTGCTGGATTGGCTGAGGGGGTTTTGTATTATTATTATTATTATTATTATTATTTTTGTTATTAATTTTATTTTTTTTCCAACACATGTTCTTGAGACAGGCGTCTCCACCATGGCTGTGGTGTCAATTTCAAAGAACGACTGGTTCTCTGAGTGGAGCTCAGGGAAACTGAGGAAAAGAGGTGATGAATATGAGGCTTTGAAGGGAGAATTTGGACAGCAGATATTGGATCAGGTCATCAAGATATTCCCACACCTAGAAGATAAGGTGAGGTCCTTGGTGAAAGAGGCCTGGTGTGTGCTGTAGTAGACATTTTTTTTTTGGTCATCTTGTGACTCAAGTTACCCATTACCTTTTGTTACTTCCTGCTGTCCCTCTTCAAGCATTTAATTTGGAGTGGAGTGGTGGGGTGGGGTGGTGGTGTGTTGGTGTTCATTATTGTTTGCATTGCTCATGTTGAGAAGAGTTGCAGGAAATATTAAGGTCGATTGGATATTGCACCACATATGATGCCGGGCCATTTACCCAAGACCTGTGTGCTCGTTAACTTCTGTGTATATAGCTACAGGCTATTGGGATAGAATACGGTAAGCCCTCAAATATTTCAGGTTTGAATATCACGGGTTTTGACCAATCGTGGGAAACCTTTTGTGTTCCGATTTGAGTTATCACGGGATTTCATTTCAGCCAATCGCGGTTTTTGAGGTGAAATGAGTCATCGTTTGTGTCCGCATGTACGATTACCTCTCATTACGAGCCTTTTGTTGTTTCTTGTGCACAGTTTTTAACGACCCCAAATGTAAAATGATGGACAAAATTAGTTGTACCAAAAAGCAGAGTAAGGTGATAATGTTGTGCGAAAAGGTCAAGTTCTTAGACAGGTTGGCAAGAGGTGAAAGTGGAGCATTGGTCTGCCGTCATTATGGGATAAATGACTCTACTGTGCGGTGTATCCATGAAAGTGAGTCAAATATCCGTGCAAGTGTTGCCGTCAGCGCTCCACAAAGCACAAAATGTCATTCTAGTCCTGTGATCCTCATAGTGAAAGGAAGGAATGTTTGGATTGAGGATCAAACACAGAAAAAAGTGCCTTGGAGTGGATCGGTGATGTGGGAGAAATCGTTGCGTATTTACCAACATTTCCACGAGGCACCCGGGGTCGAAGGCTGCAGTTCAACCACGGCTACCCACAAGTTCCACGCCAGAACGGGCTGGTTTGAGAAATTCAAAATAAGATTGGCCTCCATCATGTAAATTAGTCGGGAAGCAGCGTCGGCAGATCACGAGGCTGCGAAAAACTACCTACCGCAGCTCATGAAATTAATTGAGGCAAAGGGATTTATGCCAGAGCAGGTTTTTAACGCCGACCAGATGAGATTATTCTGGAAGAGGATGCCATCTCGTACCTTCCTCTCCAAGCAGGAAAGATCTACTCTGGGGTTCAAGGTCAGGTGTTTAAGGATCGTCTTCTTACCCTTATATGTGGCAATGCAGCAGGTGACTTCGTGGTAAAGCTAATGCTGCTCTTCCAATCGCTGAATCCCCCTCCCCGCAACACCTTCTCCCCTCCTCACTACAACAGCATCATCATCATCCCGAACTAAGTCTTGTGTTTTCTAGTTACGGCAGAAGACAGTCGGTGCGTAATATGTTTACCCTCATCCATCTCATTCTTTTGTAAAAACCACCTCGCTATTTTGGAATTAACTTAAATGGTAAAAGTCTTGTTTTTGTTGATTTTATACCGTATTTAATGAAGATGTATTTAATTTTATACCGTATTTAATCTCCCGCCCATGGTACACTGAAGCTTGTGGCGAGGCTGTTGTCCTGAAACAACTTGCCTTCGCCTCGTGGAAGGCAAATCCAACTGAAGACAATCTCATTTCCTTCCACAAAGCTCGGAACAAATGTGTTTCTACCCTCAGGAGAGCCAGGAAACAACATCTTTCTAATTTCAAATATGAACTCTCAAACCTGCCTCCCCCCTCAAAATCCTGGCGGCATCTCGTTAAGTCTGTTTCTGGTGAATGTTCCCCCTCCATCCCCTTCCTTACCTCAAATGGCCGCACAGCTGACACTGCATGGGAAATGGCTGAATGCCTAAACTCTGTGTTTGCTTCTAAATCTTGTGTCCCAAACCCATCGCTTTCTGTACCCACCTTACCCAGTCACACCAAGCTGTTCCTGGACTCTGTGTTCTTGGACTCTGTGACACTCTTTTTTTCCTGACTGTGTTTTCCGGAGAGTTTGCTGTCAAACCTCGACTGATTCTGCAACCTGTCCAGATGGCATCAGCCCACGTGTCCCAAAAATATGCTCTGCCGCTCTTGCTCACCCCCTCTGTTCTATTCACTCTCTCATTTACTCAAGGTCATCTGCCATCTGCTTGGAAATCAGCAAACATTACCACTCTTCATAAAAAGGTGCAAAAAGTGATCCCTGCAACTACAGACCAATCAGCCTGCTCCCAATCATCAGCAAGGGCATGGAATCCATCATCGCTTCTGACATCAAATCCTTCCTCTTCTCGAATGGCTTGATTTCCGACCATCAACTTGGATTTAGACCAGGTCACTCTACCCTGGACATGTTACTTCACTTTCCCAACAATGGATGGATGACCTAAATGTCAAGCATGAGATCAGAGCCATCTCGCTCGCGAGCTTTCGATACGGCCTGGCACCCCGCACTGCTTATGAAACTCTCATCTTATGGTATCCAAGGCAATCTCCACTAATGGCTCACGGACTTGCTTTCCTGCTGCTGCTCACGGACTTGCATTCAACGCATGACTCTTAATGGCTCTCTTATCCCCTCTTCCTGTCCAGGCTGGAGTTTTTCAAGGCAGTGTTCCAGACCCTGTGTTTTTTCTGGTTTTCATCAATGATGTCTCTGACTCTCTGGAAAATCCTCTTTATCCCTTTGCTGATGACTCCACCCTCTGAAGTCCATCTGTCATCCTCAGATTGGCAAGCAGCAGCCTCTTCACTCCTTGCAGAGCTGGATAAAATCACAAGCTGGTCAAATGCTGGAACATGCTTTCAATCCTGACAAATCTCACACTCACTATGTCTCTCTGAAGAACGTCTGGAACGCCCCCCCACCCCCAATCTACTTTCTCACAACCCCTTGAAGAAGTCCTTTCATTCAAGCTTTTGGGCTCATTTTCTGCCATGATTTCCTGGGAAAGTGACATCTCCAAGCTAGCCTCCAAAGCCAGTCGTCGACTGGGAATCCTCCATCGTGCAAAGTCCTTCTTGACACCTGAGCTCCTGACCACATACAAAGCTTTCATCCGCATCTCTGAAGTACTGCCTTCCCCTTTGGGTGGTGCTCCACCTCACACCTAGCTCGACTTCACGCTGTGGAAAGCAAGGCTTTTAGGATCATTGGTATCTCCCACGATGAGCGCTGGGTCTTTGGGTCTCTCGCTCTGTCACCGCAGGTCGGTGACCTTTCTGTCTTCTACCATCTCCTCTCCAGCCTTGCCCCCCCCCCCCACTTGCTTTGTCTGTGCTCTGTCCCCTTATATTTCTGCAGGGCGTTCAAAGTCTGCCAAAAGCCCTTCTGGTGAAACTGCCAAAATCAAGAATCAATGCAAACCTTCACTCTTTCATTCCTCTTTTTTCCCACCTCTGGAACAAACTCTTACTCTCTTCAATCCCACCCCTCCCTCCAGGTCTTCAAACAGCTGTTCACCACCATCTCATATCTTCCCCATCCAAAATCTCGATCTTTTCTACCCCCATTAATCCACCTCAAACCCACCTCCTTCATATCCCTGCTTCCTTCCTGAAAGTCCCTGTAGTACCATCTTCTTTACCCATGTACCCACCCACTCTCTTCCTTCCACAGTTCTGTCTCTGTTCCCCACTGTTTTGTGCTTCCCTCTCCTGCCCCTGGTCTCCTGCTTTGTTATATATTCTGTGTGTTAGCTCTTACACGAGGTCGACTTGGTCTACAAATATATTTTTTTCATGTTTATTTAATGGTAACGTACCATATATTTTATTTACATGTTTATTACTTCTGCACCGAAGGTGAAGGGGTTATGTTTACCCCTTTCTGTCTGTCTGTCTGTGTATAGGATATCTCAAAGTTGTGAGGGATCCGGATGAAATTTTGTGGACAGTTTGGGTGTGTGGACAAGGACGAACTGATTGATTTTGGTGAAGATCCGGATCCGACTACATAGAATTTTTATAGTGATTTCTTCACCATCGAGAGATCGGGCCAAAATATATATGCACGATATCTCAAAAAGTTGTGGACGGATTCGGACGAAACTTGGGTGGACAGGTTGGGTGTCAACAAGGAAGAATTGATTCAGTTTTGGTGAAGATCCAAATCGGGATCTGGATACGAGATTATTTAATTCCAATGTGATTCTTCACTATTGAAAGAAAGTGCCAAAAAAACGATATGGTACTGAATAGCATGATATTTCAAAATGTATTGGGCCCGATATGTTCTCGTGGATCAGGCATTATGTGGCAGAGGTATGCGCTCTACGAGTGCCCTTCGAGTTTCATTGTGATGTGTTTATTTTTAGCTGCCGCCCACTTACTCCTATATTTCTCCGAAGCCCAGGAACCACACCCCCCTTTTCCATAGGCCCTTGGTTTTAACTATTGCGGCATTTTCCAGGAACATAACCCCCGCGATATTTGAGGGTTTACTGTATTTAAAAGGTTAAACTGCATTTCCAGATTGACTGACATTTTTGACACAACTGTGTTTGTGAATTCCACTGTTTGGAGTTTCTGGGATGAAAATATCAAATTATTCCAAAACTCCTTGATTTGTTTAACCTCCAATTCTCTCCACTTGAATCGCCTCTTGCCCCCACCCACAAATCTAATGGTTCCACTGTTTGGAGAGTTTCTGGGATGAAAAGATCAAAAACTTGCATGGTCGTGCCCTCAACTCGGTCTTGTCGCCTCTCTGGGTACAAGTGCAGATTGAGTATGTGGAGTACGCAACGCCTGTAAGCAACCAGCACTACCTGTGCTCACCGTGTGGCGAGATATACGGCGCAAACCACAACCTGAATCGCTTCACGCCGGACACGGCCGCACTGTTACGGCCTAAAACTCCCATCCAAAACCTTTATCTCACAGGTTTGTTTCCAGGGATGGTGTGAACAGTCAAGATGTTTTGTTGAAGAATGCATTGCATTTGTATTATCATTTGTGTTCGTTTTCACACACATTTGTGTGAACGTTTCGTCAGAGTTCAAGTAATTTGGAAATCTCTCTTAACAAGAAGATGATCAAGTCCAACTTTTGAGGATGCAATGGGTGGAAGGTGCAGGCATTTATGCTTGCTACTCTGGAGCCAGGTTAATTACTGTAATTATGATGGGAAGAGGGAAAAAGAAGCCATGATCCCAAATATTAATTGCAATTTACCCCTTCTACTTTCTACCTCCACTTCTCCAAACCCTTTAGGTCAGGATGTCTTCTGCTGTGGCTTTGCAGGAGCTATGTTTGGGGGGCTGTTGTGCGCCTCCCAAATCCTGAACCGTAACCTTTACGACGACCTGCAGAAGTTCAAAAAACAGACGGCTACTCTCAAAGCGCATTGAGATGTGAATGAAATTTTCTTTTATTTGTGATCGAATAGTTTCCTTTCTCAAAGAAATTAAAATGGCATCTGCACTGCATTTGGCATCTTAAACCCACGTTACCCTGCTATGTGATTGGTGATGTGTACGATCGGACATGCATTTGTCAATTTAAATTTCCCGACTCTGCTCTAAAATAGAATTTTATTTTTGACAAGTTTTGCCTGCAAATGTTTTTTTTTCTTTTTCAAAAGAGTTGCAAACTTGTAAACGCTGAGTGATGGAGCCTAATATGTTGAGCGGAACTCATTGCACGTGATCCCTCCCAATTTAGGCTAGGATCCCTTGTCTAGATTTTAAGTTTGAAAGCTGTGCTGCTTTTACAAGATGTCTCGGGGTCAGTAACGGATGGATTATATAATCTGGTAGAGTTAACAGATGTTTATTGCAATATTTTAAGTAATTTGATAATGGTATTTATGATCAACTTGCCATTGGGTAATTGAGCCATCTGATACTGCACTGCCAGAAGCAACATTGTGCTGCTCCTTCAGGTTTCTCTGCAGTGACATCGTGGCACAAATTGGGTTCACTGATTTACAAAAAACCAAAAGCACTTTTCATATAAAGGTGATTTAAAGATTGCTCACTGTGTCTTTTTGTTTTCTGAACAATATGAGATGTGTGGGTGAGTTAAACATATGTACAAGAACTAAAATTATCTGTCAATCAAAAAGGGTTCCCTTCCCCTGCCCCCCAATTGTTCTTTTTATGTGAAAGGAACACCATAACACTCGAGTTGATTTTTTTTTATGCTGAGAATTAGACGGCACTGTCTGTGTGTATGTATGTATGTATGTCTGTATGGAGCGTAACTTTTTATTTTTATTTTTTACCATTTGAGCTTTTGTCATCAAATTTTCAACAAAGCTTTATGAGGATATGACGAAGACAAATGAATAATTTGGTCAAAAGGTCAATGGCACATAAAATCGTAAATTTTCATCCAATTGACCTAAATTTTAAGAATTTGCATATTGGGTCACTAAATTGGTTCACCAATTAATAGGTAGAAGCACATTGTTTTTTTTTTTCAATCAAAAGGTCAAGGTTGCATAAAATATTATGCTTGTGTGGTAGATGGAGGAATTTCATAGGAAAGTTAGAACTGTATAGAGTAGTTTGGTCCGTGGACATGTAGGAGACACCTCGATGTAAATTAAGTAGGGCAACTGAGCTTAAGTGTTACGTGTCATCATACGGGGGGGGCGTGGTGCTGTGTTAAATTAGGGAGGGTTCAAGGATCATTTCTTATAGTATATGACTGCCCCCTAAGAACTTTTCCTATGTTGTTATATTTCAAGACCAGCGATTAAAAAGGGATCCCGTACTTAATACAACACCAACCAAGCTGCACGTTTAAGCAGGCAGAAAGCCCCGCCTCCAGGGGTGACGGTTGGTGAACCATGCCCCCGGAGTCGATGATTGATGGGCATGATGTCAGAGAAGAGAACAGAGGAGGATAGAGTTAGGTTCGGAGCGGGACATGGAGGACGATGGGACAGAAGCGAATCAGGAGATGGTGGGTGGAAGAGCCGGGCATAACGGCTGGCTTCCCCTCGACACGGTGAAGAAGGCTGCACGATTCTTGTGTTCATGCTGAGGCGAACTGGCTCGCATGGTGGAGCAAGACGCTGGGCACTGACTGTTGGCTGGGTTGTAAGAGACCAGCTTCAAAGCCTCGTGTTGTGCCATTGGGGAAAGAGATGTGACATTTTGCAGAGCAGCGGCGTCGGCAAGTGCGATCGATGAAAGAAGCTACATGGCGGTTTTTGAGCCCTCGTGTTGAGTATCGCCACCCGAATTTCCTCCTCTACATTTGCCCACCCAGAGCGGCTGAGCGTCATTTTGGGCGCATTGACCTTCAAGCTTCCGAAAATCATCCCTGGGCACACAGATAAGTATCTGGAGAAAGGAGGGATTTTTCTTTGTTTTCTCTGTCCCCTTGTCTGTATGGAGGCACCTCAAAATTAGACTTGGTTTTACCTCACGTTCTGTTTTGATTATTACTCTTTGAATTATTACCATTGTAAATATTTGATTTATTTTCATTAAACCCTGTATTTGTTTAAGTTGCTTGTGCCTGTCTATTTGTTGTGGGTTTGAGATTAAACCCCCCTGTGCTGTGTTTCCATCTGCTCCGTCCGTGCCACCCTTTCCTTCCCGCGCACATCATAATCTCCGAGAATCTCGACTAAGCCTCCAAGGAAGAACTGTTTGGCTGTCAGTCCAGGTAGGGGCTAACCCCCTGGACACAACTGGTGTCAGGAGTGGGATTCAAACCCTGTTCAACATCTGTTGATCAAGGATGGGATTTTTGTTTTAATCCATTGGGACCACCACATTTGGTGCTGGAGCGAGCTAAAAGTTAAAAAAAAAAAAAAACAATTGTGAATCTAAATTTTTAAATGATTGCCTCTACCAGAGGGAGAGGGGTTGCAGGATTGAGATACAAATTGTTTAGTTAATTGGTGTCGGAGAAAAGAATGCTTGGAAATTTAAGGGAAATATTTATTTTCTGAAGGGATTAAATGCACGCAGGGGAAATGGCAGACGTGCACGAGATGGCGATTGTGCTGGATAGTGCGCCCATGAAGGAAGCAACCGGGGAGCGGGATTGAGTGATGACAATAGGGTTGGGGGCTCTCCCGTCCCAAGCGTCAGCCCCTCCTCCTCCCACAGTGGTGAACATGAGACACAGGGAGCAGGTGTGATGACCATCCAGGCCATGTGTGAGATGTTAATTACCAGAGTTGGTGTCAAAACCACCCAATGCTCGCCTGTTTATACAATTATCGTTTTTAAAGACTAGTCTAATAATATATTTTATAAAGCATTGCAGTTGAAGTCTGACTCCAATTATTCTAAAGCAATATATGTATTTGTATATTGTAATCAGTAACAAGAGCGCAAGTGAGCACAATATACGCCTAAACAAGAAGGTATTACAGAATGTTTGCTACGCATGGAAAACAGGCATCCTGGTTGCCATGGCAACCACTTTAGAATGACGAACGTAAGTCACGACACAACCGTCTCCACAGTCATTACCTATGTACCAAATATGAAACGTGAAAGTTGAAAACTTTGGGAGTATAGTGCAGACAGGAAGCGAACGGACGGACGCACCGACCACACCGATTACCGGTATACATAATAATGCCCCAATAATATTATATATATGTAATATATAATAATAATATAATATATATAATATATATTAATATATATATAATAATCGGAGGCAATATAAAAAGTGTGGTAGATAAAACATTAGAAAGGAAAAAAATAACTTGCACAAAAACTTTAACATTTTCACACTCACGTTGACTGCTGACGCTAGACGCTCACGGCCGGGGTAATCGCTATAAGCTCTCTGTTCTCGAACAGGCGAGCTAAAATTGGCACTTTTGGAAAGTTAATAATCAATTACTTTGGAAAAAAAAAAACTTAATGCGTTAAGATAAGAATAATGTTTAGATTTAAGATAATGAAAGGCTATTATACCAGATGTGTCAAAGACACCAATGCTCGCCTGTTTATACATTTATCAATCTTTTTCGATTTTTTAAAAGACAGTCTAATAATAATTTTATAAGAGCATTGCAGTGGTCTGATCCAAATAATCTTTTAAAGCAATATATGTAATTTTAATATTAGTAATCAGTTACACAAGGTCCACAAGGAATTCAAAACTCAGAGGGAGCGAACTTTCTCGCTGAAAAAAAAAACAAAAAGTCAAGCAAAGCTTTTCTGAGGTATGAAATTGCCGTGGCGCTTGAACCTGCGAAGACGAATCATTTGAAGACTGGGTTAACCACCACAGACAGTGGATGTATTGGGGTGTTTCCACTTGTTCAGAATTAGACTCCAAAGCAAGATCGGATCACTTTTGTTATTTTGGCTAATTTTCGGAACGTTTTTGTCACTTGGTTTTTTTGTATGTGAATATTTGAAGGCTTAGTAAACAGTTTGGCTTGTGTGTGCTTAATTCCAGAGATTCTTTTTTAATTTTAGCGGATGCAGGCTTAATAAACGATCGGGGCCTCAATTGGTCCCCCGAAAAATTTTTATGGTACTGTGCCTTGCCACTATGAGAAATGCATCTAAAAGAAAAGTAATATGTCGTGTTGGAAAAGTTTAAAGAGTGCGGCACCAGGAACGGAATGGAAAACAGCATCCTGGTTGCCATTGGCAACCACTTTAGATGACGAACGTATGTCACGACACACCGTCTCCACAGTCTGTACCTATGTACCAAATATAAAACGTGAAAGTTGAAACTTTGGGAGTTAGAGTGACGACAGGAACGGACGAGACAGATACGGCACGACCGGTATATCACATAATACGCCAGTATATATATATAATATACGGCTATAAAAATGTGGTAGATAAAACATTAGAAAGGAAAAATAACTTGCACCAAAAACTTACACATTTTATGCTCACGCTCACGCCGGGGTATCGCTATGCTCTTGTTCTTCGAACAGGCGAGCTAAAAATGGATGAAGGGTTAAAGAATGAATGAATAAACGAATGAACTGAAGAGCAATTCGATGATGGAGAGTAACATGAAGGAATGAGTGAACAAATGAAGGAACATAGGAAGAAGGAGGAAATGTTTGTCACGTTGGGAAACGCAATTTGATGAACAAAAGAATAACATGAAGGGAATGATTGAATAATAAAAACGAGTGAATTGAAGGGCAGGTTGGTGGAATGGAGGATGAAATTGATGAACAAAGGAGTGAAATAGGGAATGGAGAAAGAATGGCAATCATAATTTGAGCTAAAACGGGAAGAAATGGCATGAAAATAGAAGAGGTAAAACCCAAGCTGTTGGAATGGAGGAAAAATTGGAAGAAGAAATTGGGTCAACAAATCAAAGAACTGACGAAGTAAATAAGGGCTGGAGGGCGTAAACGAGACCTGGAAACATTGTGCTTGTGATACTT
>CM068955.1:100618213-100628730 GCA_035128595.1 Eptatretus atami | reverse complement strand
CCCATGAAGGAAGCAAGCCGGGAGCGGGATTGAGTGATGACAATAGGGTTGGGGGCTCTCCCGTCCCAAGCGTCAGCCCCTCCTCCTCCCACAGTGGTGAAGCATGAGACACAGGGAGCAGGTGTGATGACCATCCAGGCCATGTGTGAGATGTTAATTACCAGAGTTGGTGTCAAAACCACCCAATGCTCGCCTGTTTATACAATTATCGTTTTTAAAAGACTAGTCTAATAATAGTATTTTTAAATAAAGCATTGCAGTGAAGTCTGATCCAAAATTATTTAAAGCAATATATGTATTTGTATATTGTAATCAGTAACAAGAGCGCAAGTGAGCACAATATACGCCTAAACAAGAAGGTATACTACAGAATTTGCTACGACATGGAAAACAGCATCCTGGTTGCCATGGCAACCACTTTAGATGACGAACGTAGTCACGACACACCGTCTCCACAGTCTTACCTATGTACCAAATATGAAACGTGAAAGTTGAAAACTTTGGGAGTACAGTGCAGACAGGAAGCGAACGGACGGACGGACGACCGACCGTTACCGGTATACATAATAATGCCCCAATAATATTATATATATATAATATATATATATATATATATATAATATATATTATATATATATATAATAATCGAGGCAATATAAAAAGTGTGGTAGATAAAACATTAGAAAGGAAAAAAATAACTTGCACAAAAACTTTAACATTTTCACACTCACGTTGACGCTGACGCTGACGCTCACGGCCGGGGTATCGCTATAGCTCTCTGTTCTCGAACAGGCGAGCTAAAAATGGCACTTTTGGAAAGTTAATAATCAATTTACTTGGAAAAAAAAAAAACTTAATGACTGTTAAGATATGATAATGTTAAGATTTAAGATAATGAAAGGTATATACCAGGGTGGTGTCAAAGCACCAATGCTCGCCTGTTTATACATTTA
This sequence comes from Eptatretus atami, assembly GCA_035128595.1. Classification (NCBI taxonomy): domain Eukaryota; kingdom Metazoa; phylum Chordata; class Myxini; order Myxiniformes; family Myxinidae; genus Eptatretus; species Eptatretus atami. Next base: position 100,627,777 of record CM068955.1, on the reverse strand, counting down.
TCTGTTTTTCGTTTTTAAAAGACTAGTCTAATAATATATTTTATAAAGCATTGCAGTGGTCTGATCCAAATAATTTTAAAAGCAATATATGTATTTTAATATATGTAATCAGTACACAAGGGGTCCACAAGGGAATTCAAAACTCAGAGGGGCGAACTTTCTCGCTGCAAAAAGTCAACAAAGCTTTCTGAGGTAGAAATGCCGATGGCCTGAACTGGAAGACGAACTTGAAGACTGGGTTAACACCACAGACAGTGGATGTTGGGGTGTTTCCACTGTTCAGATTAGACTCAAAGCAAGATCGATCACTTTTTTGTGGCTAATTTTCGGACGTTTTTGCACTTGGTTTTTTTGTGCAATATTTGAGGCTTATAAACCAGTGTGGCTTGTGTGTGCTTTAATTCCAGATTTTTTTTAATTTAGCGGATGCGGCTTATATAACGATGCGCTCAATGGTCCGAATTTTTATGGTACTTGCCTTGCCATGAGAAATGCATCTAAAAGAAAAAGTAATATGTCGTGTTGGAAGTTAGAGTGCGGCACAGGAACGGATGGAAAACAGCATCCTGGTTGCCATGGCAACCACTTTAGATGACGAACGTATGTCACGACACACACCGTCTCCACAGTCTGTACCTATGTACCAAATATAAAATGTGAAAGTTGAAAACTTTGGGAGTTAGAGTGACCGACAGGAACGGACCGGACGGACGGACGACCGGTATCACATAATACGCCCAGTATATATATATATATAATACGGGCATATAAAAAAGTGTGGTAGATAAAAACATTAGAAAGGAAAAAATAACTTGCACCAAAAACTTTACACATTTTTATGCTCACGCTCACGCCGGGGGTATCGCTATAGCTCTCTGTTCTTCGAACAGGCGAGCTAAAAATGGATGAAGGGGTTAAAGAATGAATGAATAAACGAATGAACTGAAGGGACAAATTCGATAGAATGGAGAGTAACATGAAGGGAATGAGTGAACAAATGAAGGAACATAGGAATGAAAGGAGGGAAATGTTTGTCCGATTGGGAAACACAATTGATGAACAAAAGAATAACATGAAGGGAATGATTGAATAAATAAAAACGAGTGAATTGAAGGGACAGGTTGGTGGAATGGAGGATGAAATTGATGAACAAAGGAGTGAAATAGGGAAAATGGAGAAAGGAATGGCATCATAATTTGAGCTAAAACGGGAAGAAATGGCATTGAAAATAGAAGAGGGTAAAACCCAAGCTGTTGGAATGGAGGAAAAATTGGAAGAAGAAATTGGGTCAACAAATCAAAGAACTGACGAAGTAAATAAGGGCCTGGAGGGCGTAAACGAGGACCTGGAAGACCATTGTGCTTGTGTGGATGCCATAATGCAACAGCAGGTAAAAGAATGGGGATTTTATAAGTGCCAGGGTGGTGGTTTGGCTGAGGAGGTGCAAAAATTGGAAACTCGTGTAACAGAACAAGAGCTGGTGTTAGCTGATAAAGGCTTGTGGAAACCACAATTGGCTGGGGAAAAGATGGATGAGATGTTACAGGAGTGGCTGAACACTTGGGCCAATACTATCAAGGGAGAGGTGATGGAACCAAAAGCTTCTGTTATTCTCAAAGGTGACGTTGATGGTTCTGTTGAGACCATGCTTGGACTGACTGACTTGTATGAAACCAATGGTGAAGTTAAACCGGACTTGCTGCACTTCGGCATTGGGAATGTTACTGAGCAGGGTAGAGCAGATTTGGCAGAGCCAATGTTTGAACCACTTGTCGGATATGTAGTGGAGGAGAGCGACAGTGATGTTGGCATGCCAAATACCGAGCAAGTGGCTGATTCTGAAACAATCGAAGGTGAGCTTGCTGATGTAAACTCTGGAGAGAGAATTGCCCAACTTGAAAAAGTGCAAGGTGGTTTAACAGTCACAGATGGACCTCAAGAGAAAGAGGAGGATGCTTATCAAATGAACCAGTGTGAGAGTGGTGTTTTTGAAATGAATTTTCAGAACCAATTTCAGAGTTCAGATTTCGATGGTAGTTGTGAAGGCTAATTACTCACTGTTTATGAATCTTGTGGAGGTGATTGCCAAAGCAGATGGTTGTGATGAGTCTAGTGCTTCTCACTGTTGTGATGCAGATGGTACAGATGTAATTGAGTGAATCTACAGAAATGGTTGTTGATGATTGTACAGTAGGGAAGGACACATTGGATACTGCAAAGGAAAATGATATTGAAGTTGCAAAGGTGCTGAATGAGGAAAGTGATCTTCTGAAAACATTGCTTCCTGAACTTGGCACTTAGAAGAAGGCAGATCTTGAAGTTTGTTTTGTTGAGCCAGGATTGGAGCAATCCCAAGAAGGATGTGTTGAGAAGGAAAGTTGCAGCAACTGTGGCTTAAAATAAAAATATTGGATGCACTGTCTCGGCTCGTATGAGAGCTAACACACAGAACGTACAACAAGGGGAGCAGGAGAAAAGAGGGACAGGAGAGGGAAGGAAAAAACTGGGGAACAGAGACATGAGGAGATCTGTGGAAGGGAGAGAGATTGGATGGGGTACACAGGGTTAACAAGATGGACACTACAGGGACTTTCAGGAAGGAAAGCAGGGAATTTGAAGGAGGTGGGTTGGGGTGGATTAGCGGGGGTAGAAAGATCGTGGTTTTGGATGGGGGAAGATAAGAGATGGTGGTGAACAGCTGTTTTCAAGACCTGGGGGAAGAATGGATTGAAGAGAGAGTGGGAGTTTGTTCCAAAGGTGGGGAAAAAGGAGAATGAAAGAGGTGAAGGTGATCAGCAATTCTTGATTTTGGTAGTTTTACCAGAAGGGAGTTGCTGGTGGACCTTTAGCACCCTGCAGATATATGGGTGGGTGGTGGGGGGGGGGGGGGGATATCGCAGACAAATTTGTGATTTTATCCAGATCTGCAGGAAGTGAAGAGGCTGCTGCTTGCCAATCTGAGGGATGACAGATGGTACGGTAGAGGGTGGAGTCATCAGCAAAGACATAAAGAAGATTTTCCAGAGAGTCGGAGAGAATTCACCAAATGTATTCGCACTTTGTGAATCTCGCTTGCATCCTGATATATCATTAGATTTCGTTGCAATACTTGGTTATATGATACATCGATTTGACTCTGCCATTTCATGGTCGTTTTATGCTAACGCCGCTCTCCCACTTGCCTCGGAAGTCACTCTTGAAAACCGATCACTTGAGTTCATGTGTTTTCGCCTTGCATCTTTGCATTCCACAACCCACCTGTGCTTTTTCTGCAGATTTCAATCTTCGCCCAACTACATCGTTCTAGATTTTGATTCCAATTGCATTGATGCAGCTATCTCCCATCATCTAGCTGCTGAGATTGTGTTCTTTGGTGATTTTGATGTCCACCATAATGAATGGCTGGGCCATTCCCATTGTACTGAGTCCCAGGTGTGAATGCATACAACTTTGCCCTGTGTTGATCTTTTACCCACATTATTTCATCTCTAACCCACATTGCAGACCCTGTTCCTGATTGTAGGTATTTTATTGTTCCGTTTGGGTGTTCTAGCCCTCGTAAATGTGCTGATGAAATTCTTTCCCCACAAGATAACTCAGATCACATCACCATTGATGTCCACATTACGTATTTCTGACCCTCAACCACTGCTCATCCTTTTTACTGGACAGTTTCTCAGTATGGAAAGGCTAACTGGAATGCATTCCACTCCTTTCTTTGCAATATTTCTTGGAACTCAGTTCTTTGTCATAGCCCATCAGAAGCTGCTGAAGAGGTTACTCATTGGATTAGTGTTGGCATGGAGTTGTTCATCTCTTCTTGGACCTTCCAAGTGAGACCCCATTCTCAGTCCTGGTTCACCCCTGCCTGTGCTGCTGTGATTGCCAAGAGTAACCACTTCTTTAAGTACCATAATGATGGCTCTTGGCAGACTCGACATCTATGTTGTCTTGCAAGCAATTGCTGTAAAAGCGGAGAGTGCTAAGCTCCAGTATGCAGTCTTTCTGTAATTCTATCCCAGCTCAGTGGCTCGGGACCCAGCTTCTGGAGAGATTTACTCAGAGATTTCTGGATAATTGCTGTGTTCTTGGCCTAAATGAGTCATCCTTACCTGTCATTTTTCAATGGTCAAGAAGTAAGTAAACCTGCTGTTGATGAGATCAATCTTTTTCTGATTGTTTTGCAGCAAACTCCACCTTTGACCGGGTTGTCCCTCCTGGACTAACTCTGAAATTTTTACCATTACCAAAATCAATCAGGGGCTTGATGTCTTGAAAGCCACTGGTCCTGATGGAATTCCTGTGATTGTCCTGAAGATGTTTTCCTGAACTGTCTTTCTGTTCTCCAAAAATTATACAACCTGTGTCTGTGAAGGTCTGTATTCCCATGTTGCAAGGCTGGTGGTGGACATCCATGGTCTTGTGGGCTGGGCATAGGAGGTAAGCCCGAAGCGATGCAATGCTACTCGAGCCTTGGTGGGGATGTCAGGTGGTCCGTACAGCAGTCCCTGAGGGAAATAATCGGTACCGAGACGCTGGGGGATGGCTTGGCGTGAGAAGGAGATGTCAGTAAGAAAACGAAACCGATAGACAACCATAATCAATTTTGTGTTGAGAATAAAAGAAAAAACGAAATGCTGATAATGGGACAGACCCCATACAGTTGGAGTCCCAAGTCTGTACAGCCACAACGATCAGCTGGAATGTGTGCTTGTAAAGAATAAAGCCTGCACCTCCTCTTGTGAGAAAGAAGACCATCTCACAGGGAGACAGGGATCTGTACCAAATTGAGAGGCTGAGGTGCTACCTGTCTCCATAAACCAAAAATAAAGCTCCACAAGAGATACCGAAACGAGAGTTGGAGCATGGAGAAGAAAGAGATCATCTTCTTCTGCAACGTGTATTCAATCCATGAGCAGTGGGGAATAAACGGTTGGGGTGGGGGAGGTGGGAGGGGATCCAGTTACAGACAAAATTGGCCACCAGCATAGAGTGCTTTATCACAAATTTGAAAAAGTTGCATTAACAACCCATACATTCCTGATTAAAAGTAGAGTAAAATAAATACCAATTGGGGCCAAAAGACAAGTGGCAGAAGATATGAGGAGGATGGGGGAGGTATCAAAATAAAGACCAATTACTGCACCGTTGTCCCAAGAAGAAAGCCAGATATAACAAGACACACGCATATATAAACACATATACATACAAACACACAATACACATACTGTATATAGTAGAATATAATAGAAGGGAGAGCTAACCGATCAATTGGTATAACTAGAACGGGCACTCAGTAGAGCGCATACCTTCGCCAACGCTACAATTTTGCCCCCCCCCCCCAGAAACCGTTGATTGTGAGGGTATTTAATCCCATACCACATCTGCCATCTCATATGTGTTATGATGGCTTAAAACATTAAATATCCTGCTGTTTGACACTGATTCACGTACATTGTACAATTCTTGTATGAACTCCCTGACCTTTTGGGTGTCGGTGTCAAGTCAATCTGATGACAACTGGTCACATTATAAGAAATCAAGTATTACACATCACAGGATAGGGAATTGAATTCTAAACATTTTGAATCTACTTACATGCAAATTGTATAAGAATTGACGCGCGTTATGATAATAAAGGTCGTTGACCCCCCTGACCTTTGACCCAAACCGCTAACAAAGGTAATGACGTCATTGTGTCATATCGTATATCACAAGATTGGGCATTGAATTCACAACATTTTGGCATTGGTTGCATGCAAATTGGATAAAAATCGACCGCACTATGGCAAAATGACGATTTTGACTTTTCATGACCTCGACCTTGACCTTTGTACTCTTAATTTTGTAATTGGTATTAGAGTGTGGGGAACAGAACAGTCAATTTTGGTTTTGGTTTCATGCAAATTGGATAAGAATTGACCGTGTTATGACTAAAACTGCACATTTTGCAATGTCGTGACCCCCCTGACCTTTGACTCCCACACGCTAATAAGGTTATTACGTCATTGTGTCATGTCACATATCACAGATGGGTATTGAATTCTGAACATTTTGGCATTAGTTGCATGCAAATTGGATACAAATTGACCGCGTTATGGTAAAAAGACGATTTTGACCTTTTCATGACCTTGACCTTGACCTTTGACCCGATCGCTCCCAAAATCTAATCAATGGTCCTCGGATAATAACCAATCATCCCACCAAATTTGCTGCGATTCAGTTCAATACTTTTGGAGTTATGCGAATAACAAACAAACAACAAACACATATTCACAAATAAATAAAATAAATACACAGCGATCAAAACATAACCTTCGCAACAAAGTTTGCGAAGGTAATTATACCAAAATCACTCCCCTTGAAGGAAATCGATGCTGTGTGCTTTGCAGCGACACTGCTCATTCAAGAAAAAGCAACAGGCAAACAATGCTGTAAGAAGAACAAACCAGACCCTGTACAGACAGAGAGCAAGCACCACCATGGAAATGGAGACTCATGAAACAGAGAGAACTAGAGGGGGAGCACTCGGGAGAGTGCAAAACCTCCGCCGCCAATACTGCTGGGTCACTCAAGTGAACCTTATATCTTATTCATTAAATATGATGTCAACAGTGCTGACAGTTATAGTTCTTTCTCCAACATTTTGGGGGGGGGGGGGTTGGAAATCACTTAAAACATGTAGAAATGCAAAAAAAAAATTTTTTTTTCTCTAACATTTTTTTTTGGGGGGGGGGGACCAAGTCCAAAATTTAATGGCATGATCCTGACCATACCTAACCCCCCACCAAGTTTCGTCGAAATCCGTCGAGGAGTTTTTCCGTATACTGTTCACAACAAACAAACAAAAGAAAGGACGTGAACAGTAACCTCCATCCATCTTCGAAGATGGCGGAGGTTAACTAGAATAGCACTCGGTAGAGCACATATCTCTGCCAGGCTGAACAGTTTATGTTTTGTATCCCATCGATCCAGACCTTAACCAACATCTAAATCGGCTTGTTCTCATCACCTACCCAACTCATCCACCAAGTTGTCATAAACCAACCACAACTTTGAGACATTGTGCTATATATAGTTTTTGGCCCTTTCTCTTAATAAAAGAATGTCTGAAGAAACAAGAAAGGTGACACATATGCTGCACATGGATGAAAAAAATAAAAATAAAAAACTCTGCACTGAATGATGAAGAATTGGAAAAACAACTGAAATTAGTGAAGCAGTACTTTGGCGACATTCAAATTGATATTCGCCGAGATAAGTGTGCCAAGTGCACATTCGTACATGGTAGACTAACAAAAACGGACAACATAAAAATTGACCTATACAACAATACAAGAACTAGAAAACGAAGCATCATACAAATACCTTGGAGAAGAGGACTAACAAATGTGTCACAAACGCGCAAAACAATTACCAAAGAATACTTGCGTAGAATGAGGCTGATCCTGAAAACAACTCGCCCTGAGAAAAAAATAAAATAAAATGAAAGCCATAAATCAACTCACAGTTTCCAGTGCATCTGCGAAATAATAAACTGGCCACAATCCGAAATCAATAAACGAGATATCAAAACAAGTAAACTCCTCACAATCCACAAAATGTTCTTCAAAAATCATTGCATCCCAACAATGTACCTGCCAAGACCAGAAGGAGGTGGCAGCCAAATGATGCTCAAGCAAATACACAGTGAAAACTGTCGGGTTGGTCGAGTACGTGAATGGTTCGACAGATTACAGAATCCAATTTGTACAGAAACACGAAGACAGCCAAGCCAGAAAAGGTATCCCAAACCCACCTTGCAAAAAATTTCCAAACACAGTTGTGACGATGTCACACACAAAACTAAAACAGCAGCGAGTATTGCCCCAACGACTGCAAAAAAGACAAAATAAATATATAAAACGAAATATCAACAGATATACACCGACAACTGGGAGAACGATAAAAGAGTATGGAGGTTTCAAAAGAAAACAGAGTTGGACAGTCTGGGTATAGACAAGGAAGGCTCATTGGAATGGCTCAGAAGAGGTCAGCTCAACTGGTATGGAGAATGAATCATAATAAATGCCCAAGACCAAGGACGCTATACCAACATATTTAAGAAGATGGTGGGACTGACTCAATCGGACAGGTGTAGGTTCTACAAGGTGAAAACAGAAAACAATGAGTCACCTCCTATCGGGATGTAAAAAGCCCATGTCAGAATAGCTGTACACATAAAGGCACAACAGTGTTTGTGGAATAAGCCACTGGAACATCTGCAAATACTTTGATATCCCAGTTCCAGAAAACTCATGGAAATGTGAACAAAAAGCAATCATTGAAAATAAGGACATAATGCTCATGCACGACCTCATGATCCATCGAGTGTGAATAGAGAAAACAAAGCATTGCAACCGGATAGAGTACATCGGTACAAAAAAAGAAAAGATGGCATTGCTAATTGAGGTTTCAGTCCCCATCGATTTTGGCTTAAATAATGCAGAAATCAAGAAAATGACCAAATACCAGGATTTCAAAAATGAAGTGAAAAGATCCTAGAAGCTGAATTGCACCAAAATTGTTCCAGTGATCATTGTAGCAATGGGAATGATAAAGACGAACCTTGCAGAGATCTTAAAAATCCCTGGAAATATTAATACAAATGAACTGCAGTTGGGAGCCGTCTGGGGCTCAGTGAATATCTTCAAAAGATCCCTTGGAACAAAACTGAGAACAAGAAAACGTCACAGTTTGGTCCATGAATCGTGATCCCTTCCCAAAACGGAGTTGGATACAGTACTTCGAGACCTATGAGGACTCCCGTTCCATCTCCTGAAACCCGCATATGGAGATAACGAGACACGTGCACACACCCTCTCATAGGATGTGTTCCCATGTTTGGGCTGGTGCACCTGCTTGTCGTCTTTCTCTCTTTGACAGGCTTCAATAGCGTGCTGTCAACCTGGTGAGGCACGGCTTGGTATCATCGTTGGAACCTCTTTCTGTCCAGTATTCTGTAGCTACCTTACTTAAGTCTACCCTACAGATATTACAATGGAAAGTGCTCTAAAGGTCTGTCTTCCCTTGTTGTCCTTCTGAGTTCCACACGTTTTGGAACTTCTTCACACCCCTATACTGCATGTATATACTGTATCCCGAGGGCCAACACTATTTCGTACTTCTCCAACTTTTTTCCTTGTGCTGCTCTACCCTGGAACTCCTTGCCAGTGTCCTGCTTTCCCTCATCCTATAACCCTCTGTATTTCAAGAGGAATAACAATTTTAAAACAGTCAATAAAACAATTATGGATTGGGTCTCGTCCGTCTGCAGCCATATCTCGGACATGTATGGACCGATTTTGTTCAATCTTAGCAGAAAGACAAAACATGATGGTGTACCTAAGCACATCATTTTGTTTCACGATTCTATCAAATATGGCCGACTGGCGGCCATTTTAGTTGTAAATACCCGAGGTTGAACACATCCTCAACCATTTCTCGGACATGCATTTACCGATGTTGTTCAAAATTGGCACACAGATAATGAATGATGGCTTATATATGCACGTCATTACTCCC
>CM068955.1:100589065-100608389 GCA_035128595.1 Eptatretus atami | reverse complement strand
GTATTCAGCCCCTTGAGGTCAGTACTTGGTGGAAGCACCTTTTACAGCAATGACTGCGACGGGTCTTGTTGGGTAGGTCTCTACCAGCTTTGCACAGCGAAATGGTGAAATCTTTGTCCATTCTTCACGTGAAGATTTCTCTAGTTCTGCCAAGTTCGATGGGGATCGTCGATGGACAGCAATCTTCAAGTCTCGCCATAAATGTTCAATTGGGTTCAAGTCAGGACTTTGACGGGGCCACTCAAGAACAGTCATTTTCTTCTTATTCAGACACTCCAGTGTGGCTTTAGCTTTGTGCTTCGGATCATCGTCATGCTCAAATGAGAATCTCCCACCCAGGGTTCAGATTCACCCGAACAATGTAAGACCCGTCACTAGGAAATACCAATCTTTGCATAATTGCTTAAAAATAAATAAATAAAACAATAAAAATTAGCTTTCACCCTTTAAAAATCATGTAAATAAATTATTGAAATATCGGCTGCTTTTCTCATATCCTTTCCTCGCCTGTGTTGCAAGTAGCGACCTGCTTTGTGATGCTTTATAAGGTGGTGTATAATCAGCGCTTTTTGAAACGGGAGTGAATGAGACTCGCATTATATATTATAAGTGAAGAAGAAGATGAATGAGGCAGAGATTTTGTTTTGATGTAAATTGAAACCGGCCCATCTATCCTCACCTTACTCAACTATATCATCCTGTTTGCAGACTGATAAAAAGATGACGTGAGAGCGCGTGTACGGGGTGCCGCAATTGCTTGATTAGTGGTATCCCCCTGGTTATACTACGATTTGCTCGCTGCGCGCAGGGCTCCATCAATTAGGGCTCACAATGGCCTCCCGGAGTCGGGCGAAATTATAAATGTGCTACGGACACTCCGCCCTCATAGGGCATTTTTCCGTTCATTATTAACCGTCGCTCACGCTATTATAAATGTCGAAACTATATAACGCTACTCTCTTAAGAATTATTAGTCATTCTACGCTCATTATATATATGATTATCAAATCGTATATATATATACTATATATATATATTTAAACAACCTATACATCGGTTTTCCTAAATTTTCTCATCAGAAACACGTGGTGTTTAAGGGAAATTGGTGTGTTTTCACTTACTCCTACATGCGGATTCTTTAACACACTTGCATCCGCATGGTCGGTGTGGCCAACACTCTTGTGTTCATTTAGGTTAGTGGTTCTCAAAGTGTCCCTACCGCCCCCCACGGGCGCTGGAACTTTCAGGGGGGCGCTCCAGACTCCACGAGTGCGGTGGGGGGCGACTCGGCAATGATTTGGGGGGCACTGGCGAATTTAGGAGCGCTCATTGGGCTTCCTGCAGTCTGCAGCGCCATTCGGCAAATTTGAGCCATACAATGCCCCGTTGCGGTCCTCTCGTTTTGCCGTGGCGCCGTCCAGAGAGAAATTAAAGACAGGCAATGGGACAGTGGATAGGCCTTTTTGTAATAATGAACACATTTTAAAATTATTTATTCTGAAAATCATTAAGTTCTCAAGCATATTACAGACTTGTTTACCAACAATGCAAGTCAGTGTTTTTTTTTAAAATACACACATGTGTGTAATACCATATTCACTGTGTTATGATTCCGGCCAGCGCAATTCCCAGCGAGGCTGCGAGTTACTGAGGCCGCGTGCGGACTGAGGCGAGAGACGGAGGCGGAGCGAGTACTGAGGGCGAGCGAGTACGGAGCGCGCGAGTACGGAGGCGGCCGAGTACGGACGGAGAGCTATGAGGCGCGCGCGAGTACTGAGGCGGCGCGAGTACTGACGGCGGCGCGAGTACTGAGGCGGAGCGAGTTACGGAGCGGCGAGTCGGTGAGCCGGAGCGAGTAGGACGGCGAGCGAGTACTGAGCGAGCGAGTACGGAGCGCGACAGCCGAGTACTGAGGCGGAGCGAGTACGGCGAGGCGGACGGTACTGAGCGGAGCGAGTACGGAGCGCGCGAGTACGGACGGCGGCGAGTACGGAGGCGCGCGCGGTAACTGAGGCGGCGCGGCTTGTGTTTTAGGCACGCGCTGTTGTAGCTACGTTGGAATGTGAAGAAAATTTTTTTTTGACGCGCAGGGTGAAAATCGATGCGCGCGCTGACAAGAGACCGGAATATATTAAATTATTTGGCCTTATCACTGGTGTTAGTCTTTCGACATCTTGGCGTATTGATTTCGTTATTCAAAAAAGCTTCACGTCCGGTCGGCTTCAAATGTCGGCCTCAAAGAAAAAGTGTCGTCAGCATTCCGTTGAATACATCAAGTATGGATTCATTCCATCCCTGACGAACACGCAGTTACCGATGTGTTTGTTGTGTGGTACACGCTGTCCAATGAAGCATGAAACATCTCGACTGAGCGAGCACCTGAGTAAAAAGCACAGTGATGAGGCTCGCCAGAGGTCAGCTATTTCCAAGCACTGAAAGAGAAAATTGAGAAGCGATCCACGGTAACGACAATGTTCAAAGCCAGCCAAAAGCTCGTGGATAAAGGACTGGAAGCGTCGTATAAGCTGTCACTGCTCATCGGCAGATCTGGAAAAACCGTATTCAATCGGCGAACAGTTGATCAAACCGGCTGTTGGGAAGTGATAAAAACTGTTATGGGCCAGGATCCGTATCCAGGTCTCTCGTCGATTGCGTCTCAGCAATGATTCCGTGCCAGGCGGATTGATGAAATGTCATCATGATCGAAGATAAGCTGTGTTGTGAGCTGAGAGCACGCACTTCGCCATCCAGCTGGATGAGTCCACTTTGCGTGACAGTGAAGCTCTGTTACTCTGCTACGTTCGCTTCATCCGTGATCAGGAAATGGTGGAAGAATTGGTTTGCCCGCTCTCTCCAGACCGATACGAAGGGTTATTCCATCTTCCAAACGTTGGAGAAGTACTTTACTGATAAGAACATACGATGGGGAACATTCTCGCTTGCGCGACGGATGGGGCACAGCTCGTCCGCATTGGTATGGTTTTGATATGCTTTGTGACTCAGTTAGGTGCATGTCATACTACGGTCGGCATTGCACGATCGGAGGTGCGCGCGGTTATGCGCTGTAGAAGCTTACGCCGTTCCTTCGTGTCGTGCCCTGCCGGCACCAGCCAACGTCTACCGGACGCCGCTGCCATGCCTGCAGCACCAGACTCGAGTACATCCTCCAACGTGTGTAGTATCAATTGCGCTGACTGTAAGATCCAGAATGGATCGTCTGTCCGTGTTGCATTCGGCTGTGTCGTGCAGCTTGCCAGTCGAGATAAGCTCTCATAACCAGACTTCGGATACTTCACTTACCAAAGTATCAAGCAGCTGATTCACGAAGCTTCTGCATGATGCGTCTGTTCGTCACACACATGGAGAATCATGTTCCAGTTCGATGAGGCCTTATGATCGGATGTGTACCCAAAGGCACTGTTCCTGACCTCGTTTCCTGCCCTCTCCTCCTCGACACTGGTCGGTTTCATTGTCGGAAATTGAATACAGACTTTATCGAGAGCAAAGTGAATGTGATTTCGAGCATTGATTGGCTCTTACCTCGCGGGACCAGTATTCCATAGTATATCGACACTCATGATGTCACACTGATCAAACAAATCCAGGTGCTGACCATATGATGCCTGATTAAAAGCAAAGAAAAGTGATCGGCGTGTTCGTTAACCAAGGCGACTCTGCACAGGGAAACCCCGGCCGCAGAAATATGTACCACTTTCCCTGGTTGGCAAAGGGAAACTGCTGTTTCTGATGAAGAGCTGCTCGTTTATTGCAATCACCTTGAGAAGATTCGTGTGAGACATCGAGCACGTTTCAGAGACATGCTAGAACTGTCGGTGCCGCAGCTGGTGATCAACCCATTCAAATGTGACATTCGAGATGTGAAGCGCGAATTACAGGACGAAATTATCAACTTGTGGAATGATGATGAGGCCAGGCAAGATTCTCACAGCATGAATACGGCAAATTCTGGAGCGGGGTGAATACCCCGCAATGTGGACAGAGGCAGAACTGCTGCTGATGGCGTTCCCCACATCATACCTCGGTGAAAAGAGGTTCAGCGCCGTGATGGTGCTGCTGACCAAGTATCGAAACCGCCCTTGACTTACCAAGAGGGCGATCTGCGTCTCTACCTCACGGAGATGGAGCCAGACGTTCGTAATCTCGCAGCGAGTCACCAGGCCACCTTCACATAACGGTATTTGTGGGCCTGTGATAACAGATTCCCAGTTTTCCTCACCTGGACCTGTTCTGCTGAAACATTGTAGGTAGTACAAAATAAAATAGAAAAGTAGAAAGTTAAATATTATTCAGAAAATATTTGGCTTCTGTTTTTTTGCTTCCTATCTACATAATTGGACTATCTATTGCCCAATGGGTGTCCGACCCGACGAACGATAGACAAGGCGGCATATGGCCCCGTCCAAGAGGGCAGAAGGGGGCGGTAGTCAAAAAAAGTTTGAGAACCACTGATTTAGGTCATGACCACAATTGTGATTATATAAATTGTTCCCACAGTAGTATATTTTAAGAGGGAGGGTGTCCACTGTCCATGGCAACCGGGGAATCACCCTGAGTGGCTTGGAGGGAGATACAAAATAAAGCTGTCCCTAGTGTTTTATCATCACAAACAATCATTATATGAAACGAAAAATTGAAGGAATAATTACGGTCTCTTATTATGTCCGGGCCCCTGGGTAGGTACCCCACCTGCCCCCCCCACCCCATCTCACTCTCGGTGCCCCTGGGTATCCTCTATAGGACAATTGTTGCTGGCCAGACGGATGCAAGCAAGGACGGATGGATGCAGGTATGCCCAGACCGAGCTTTTATATTACGAGTGGGCCCGTTGGTCCGATGGACCAAATTTTCATTGGTCTTCACAACGTTGTATACCCTCCTGCTGTACTGCTTGAGCATTCGTTTGCCTTTCACCAAGCCCAGATGTGCCTGGGGTCAACGCGGGGATTATATTGTCATGGTTTTGGAAAACTTACCCCAGGGGGAGAGCCGACATGGAGATACGTGACCCGAGGATCAGTTATTTAATTAGTCATTGTAAAGAATATAGATAGTACTTGGTCCCTTGTCAAAGGGCTGTTCGGGGAGGGGGGGGCATGTATTAGCTAGGCTGTATTTTTCCGGTGTAATGTCTCCCCCTGTTACTTTCAATCTTTCTCTGTTACACACACAAACACAAACACAAACACACACACACACCTCATCCATTTATAGTGAAGGTGCCTGTTATGACTTTCCTTTTTGAGGAGAGGCAATTTCATATTCTGACAATCCATTGCATAATTGAAGCTGGAGAACTGGGTCATCTGAAGATGGAAATGTATACCAAATGAAAGACCATGATGAGATGCATAGATGTGTTGTCTTTGGCTTTCACCACAGCTCGAATGATAATACAAGTTATCTTACAAGGAACTTCAACGCAGGAGGAGGTCAGTCGGCGCATCAAAGTGCTATGGTCGTTTGTCCGTGCTCGATCCTTTTCGAATGCTGACCATCAAGCAAGGAAGCAGCACGTACCAAATTTTAAGTCGTTGGTATGATTCAGCCAGGGTGGGGTTCGAACTGTCGACCTCCCACACTCGGCGCTAATGCTCCAACTCGAAACCAATGAGTCTGGTAGCACAAGATTTGCATCCATGTGCGTTTAAACCCAATGTTATCGAACCTGCTGGAAAATCAAACCATAATCAAAGACTTGGCATGCTTGTTGCCATCATATGTATCCGTGTGAAATCAAGCGGATACAGTAGTAGTATGTGATAATTTGCTACACTGTTATGGATTAAGATGGAACATTCCAGGTCGATGCCAGACCACCACCCAGCAGATTCAAATTGTGTGGCAAGGGTTTTTAACAAGCTCGAATGAGCTAAGATCCTCGTCCTCTTAATGATGACGTCATAAAAACGAATATGACGTCATTGTGATGTATCAGGTTTGCGATAAATTATCTGTGCTAATGCCCGGCTTGATTCCCGCAAAAAATTCAAACAGCTTGCCTAGTTCCGGAGATAATGGTATAGGCGATTTCCATTAGCGCGGCATATATATGACGTCAACTTTTTATCTAGGAAGAATTTCCAAAATCGGAGATGGGTACTGCCTGCGCGTGGGCTTTCTGCATATACTGGGGCAAGTTTCACGAAGATCCGATGAAAACTCTGGGTTGTGAAACAAAAAGTCAAAAAATAGGAATGACGTCATAAAAATTGAGTATGACGTCATAGTGATGTCATATGTGCGGTAATTAATCTCTGCTAATGCCCTGTTCAATTCCCGCAAACAGAATTCAAAAAGCTTGCCAAGTTTCGGAGATAATTTTTTAGGCGATTTCCATTAGCGGGATATTTTGACGTCATAACTTTTTTTTTAGGAGGAATTTTCAAAATCGGAGATGGTTACTGTCTGCGCGGGTATTTTTACAATATATATGCCAAGTTTAGGAAGTTCGATGAAAACTGTAGGCTGTGAAACAAAAAAAGATCCACAAGAACAACTAACAGTGAGTGAAGCACTTCGAGATCCTCCACGAGGATCTAAAAACAGATTCAAGACCCTTTAGCGTGCAGAGCCAGGTTACCCTGGCACGTTTGATGAAGATTGTAAATGAGGTTCAATAAGCAGAGGTAGTTTTCTCACATCTTCGAAATTCAAGCCTATTGCTGGAGGAGCGTTGTCAAATGGGGAATCTGGACAGATTCCCAGGGCCCATGCACCATCTGGAAAAATCCCTGTTCCTTGGCAACTTAATCGGAAATTCTCAAAATACAGTACACAGACATATCCTCCACCCTGCAGCTGCAATCTCTGAATAACGCACAAGTTCGTATCTCCATGTGCCCGTCAGCCAACCGCACACTCAACACCACACCACAGAGATCTTTGTCAGAAATCCGATTTGCAGAATGAACTGAAGAGGCCGATATTTTCCTCTTCCTGCATAATTGTGGGAAGGAGGTGAAGGTTCTCCTGTGTGGTTTCCAATTAATCTCAACAACTTCCAAAATGAGTGTTCTACAACATGCACATTTTCAATTATTGGTCACACAGTTTGACACCAGTTCTTCAAGGCGATGATTATAATTCTTACGTAATAAGTAAACAACCTGAAACTGAACACAAAACCAAATAGGACCTGGAGACATGTATTTGTAAATTTGCTGTCAGGAGTCAAAGCAAATCGTTTGCCACCGGAGAGTCAAAGTCAAAGACAGATTGGAGTGAAGTTTGTGAAGAACAGGAAACGAGCTTTTCCAGCTCAGCGCAAAGAATAAACCATATATGGTGTTGGACAGGCAGACAGTAGACAATGTGAGGATACATTTGATACAGAAGATTGGCAGATATTCTGTGATGGAAATACATGATTTAGATCGATATTTCTAACCTGCACTCACTCACTGATATAAATGTTTTGTACTTTCTCGGTGGGCTGGAAAGTTTAGATGTTGCGTACTGATGTAACTCGAAGGCACAATTCCAGAAGAATAAGAAAGAAAGAAAAAAAAATCATGAACTGTCCTTCAACTAAAATATCTGGAAACGAAACTTAGCCCCACTTCTGAGGCTGGGAGAGGGATGGAGCTTGGACTGTATCAGTGGTGTGTCACTCCCTCAGCCGGAGAGGGATGGAGCTTTGACTGTATCGGTGGTGCGTCACGGGCTCCGCCAGAGAGGGATGGAGCTTGGACTACACCAGTGGTGTGTCACTCCCTCAGCTGGGAGAGGGATAGAGCTTTGACTGTATCGGTGGTGTGTCACGGCTCCGCCAGAGGAGGGATGACTTTGACTGTATGTGGTGTGTCACGGATCCGCCAGAGAGGGATGGAGTTGGACTGTATCAGTGGTGTGGTCACTCCCTCAGCTGGGAGGGGAATAGAGCTTTTGAACTGTATCGGTGGTGTGCTCGAGGCTCCGGCAAGAGAGGAGAGCTTGAACTGTATCATGTGGTGTGTCACATCCCTCGCTGGGAGGATAGGGTCTTTGAGCTTATCAGTACTGGTGTGTCACGGGCCTCGCAGAGATGGATAGAGCTGACTGTATCAGTTTGGTGTGTTCATCCCTCAGCGGGAGAGGGATATGACTTGTGACTGTATTCGGTGGATACGTCACGGGCAGCCAGAGAGGAGATTGGACTGACTACACCAGTGGTGTGTCAACTCCTCAGCCGGAGAGGGATGTGGCTTCGACTGCGCATAAATAAAGAGCTCATACCACTCACTCATTCTTCATATAATTAATTTATCTGCCGGCAGAATGCATACATACATCACTGGCACTAAATAATCAGCATGAAACATGAGAGACAAACTGAGGATTTATAAGGCTGGTGTAAAAGGACAAGCATTATAAAACATTCCGATTCTTTCAAATATTTACACGAGTGTCTTTTTTTATACTTGGTTGAAGGAAAACCGGTACTTGGTCTGAAGTTCATTCATGATGTGGAACCCGGAACTTGGCTCAGGGGGGGCGGGGGTGTGCCGCACGAGTTTATTAATAAATTGAAATAAATATTCTCAAAAACTGATGAGTGTTGGGAAATGTGGCAGAACATTTCCTAAATTTGTTAGATACCCCCCCCCCCGCCACCAACCTCTTCCCCTCTCCTCCGTAAGCATTTTCACTGGGTCATCATGAAGTGACAAAATAAGCCATAAAACTGCAATTCGTGACCATTTGCTCAAATACTAAACATGCAATTTTGACAAATATTGGTTTAATAACCTTCTTTCTTGGACTCACAACGAGGATTTCAAACAAGGTTCTTCGCTTCGAGACCAGTCGAACCACCGTCTCTGAAGAACCCACCGCAGCACAACCACATTCGACGTGCAGTCTTGGCACTCGTGGTTCATGAGACGAGGAACCACAAATGCCCAATCAGAACAGCTTCGTCACTCTCGTGACACATTACTCCAGGGATAAGGAGAAAGCGGCCATCGACGAGGGTGTTTTGAAAAGTAATGCCTCCTATATGTCTTCTCCAAAAGAGGTAAAGATATTCGAATGAAACAAAGATGGATACGAACCTCAATCTTTATTCCACCATGGTATGGATTTATTTTTCAACATAATCACCACTGCGATCCACACAGTTCTGCAACGTTCAAGTAGTTTTGTGATTCCGTCACGATTGAACTGTGTGTCCTGCTGACTTAACCAGCGCTTCACAGCGGTCTTGACATCATCGTCGGAAGAAAAATGGTCTCCACCAAGGTGTTCCCCAAGTTTGGAGAAGAGATAAAAATCTGATGGAGCCAAGTCAGGGCTGGTGATCATTTGTGGCAGTACTCAGTTGACCATCTCTTATTCTCAGGATCGTAATGGTGCACCCAACTTTCACTTCCAGTCATCTCCAGTCAGTCATCCCAACTCTCATCTAGTCAGTCATATCCAGTCATCCCAACTCTTTTCTCCAGTCAGTCATCCCAATTCTCTTCTCCAGTCAGTCACCCGAGGCCTCGTGTTGGCTTAGCGGTTAGGGTGGCTGGCTTGGGATCTTAGGGTCCTGAGTTTGATCCCCTGTCATCATTGAATTAACACCAGGCGGGGCTAACTCAGCCTGTCATCCATCCGAGGTCAGCAAAATGAGTACCAGTGTGCTGGTAATAGGGGCATTGCATCAGCAGCACAGCTGCACACTCAGCTAATGATGCTCCCTGCAGCCTTCTGCTGCATATGAAGGAAGAGGAGGAGTCAGTCATCCTAACTCTCATCTCCAGTGCTTCACACTTCACAGCACTGACAATGTTGTGCTGCCCTCTGCCATCTTGACAAACGTAGCACTGAGACATCAGCTGTCAGAATCATCAGCTTCCACGTGTAATCGGTTTATGGTCCCTAATAAGCAACTTGCAGAAATGACGGATTTTTGTAAGCACCCTGTGAACACAAGGATGGTTCACAGAAGGTTCACCCATGGTACGACAAACACATCAAAATCAAAAGATTAAAAAAAACAGACTATTTCCTGGCAAAAACAAAGACCTGTTACTTTGCATTTTTGTTGCTATAAAGGGTGACAGTAAACAAAACAAACAGAAAAACAAAATTCAACCATTCACTGTAAATGTTGCAACCTCAGGACCAGGCAACAGACACGTAAGGGAGCTGAGAGGTCAGGTACATGCAATTTATGTTGATCAATCGACAGCTAATAAAGTAAGGATAAATAAACAGTGGATTACCGAATGGTAGCGTCACTTTATCTCAGCCTCAGAAGCGTTCACGGCTTGTTGTGGGCACCCTGCTGCTACTTCTAGAAGTTTTGGATGATAGAAAACGAAAAAGATGAGCCTTCTCGTTCAGGACACACAATGGTTTCACGAACGACACCTTAACCCACCCTTACACTCCGCGTGGATCATAATGTTTGTCAAATGGCAGTAGCAACGGTAACTGCTAACTTTTACAGGATCAAATATTGGCCCAAACTTACAAAATATCATTAAATACCATGCTTACAATCCCCGTCACCAGAAAGGAATTTTGGCAAAACAACTCCGAGCCCAACGCTTCGCAGGTAAAGCTGTCGACCTGTCGGATTTCTTTGTCCGTTTCTCAATCTCGCTCCGCCTGCAGTTTTTTTTGTCGACAAATCCTTCGGCGTCCCAACCCGATCAACGACTGGCACGAGCCGACCCTCAGTGTCTCCCATCAAAAACCTCGGGTTCTTCTGTCCAAGGCTTAAAATGCATTCCGTGATCTCGAGTCCATTTCCTAACCAGTCACACACAAGTCAACGTATTGTTCCAGCGGCATCACGAGGTTCTACTCTTGGAGAGACAAACGTGAACGAAATGACTACATCGCCAGAACGCGTTCGATGAGGCCCCGCACAGGTTATTATTGTTGCAGCAAGTTAAAGTTTAACATCATCAGGTTGGAAAGAAGAAAACTATCAACGAGGAAGGTGGTTTCCAAAACCGCAGCAACAGCAAGTTGAGTGGATGAGAGAAAACCGAAATGAAGCCAAAAACAAAAAATGTTCCCGAATGGACTCGAACATCTTGCGACACCACAAATGGTACGACAATCTCTCGTGGGATTGAAAGAAGAAACAAAAACGTCCTGAAGCACAACTACAATTACTAAACTTAAAGGGGGAATTTGTCTCAAAAATTTGTTTGTGTTAATAAATGTCATCTTATTAAGGCATCGATTATTATCAAGATTAATATCAAGGCATCGATAGGGCTGACAGGATGGCCAAGAGGTATGCACACTCGCCTCCAAGCCGTCGAGCCTGGGTTTGAACCTGGCCCGCATATACATTGTCATCCTGGTGTTTCACAGGCAGGGCGATTCATCAGCGTGTGCCGTCCCTCGGACGGACGTTGAACTGCGGTCGCGGCTGCTGGCATTCGTTGGTGGACGTTAATGATCCCACGGTGCCCTTCATGAAGAGTCGGCGAGCTATCACTGGCACCTTGAACAAATTGCAAATTTACGCTCCAACCGACAGTGGGCATTGCATGAGCGTCACGGCCGTGAGCTCAGCCAATGAAGCTACCCCACAGCATTGCGCTGCAGAAGAATAATAAGAAGAGGAAGGAGACTTCAATTTATAATTAAGGCTTTTCATTCACTTTATCAAAATGTATGTCAGTTGAAAATTTAAAAAAAAAACTGCATTGCAGAGTGTGTAGGTAGGTGACATAAAGAGGACATTGGGGTAAAATTTACAGGGTCATGCAAGAATCAATTGGTGTGCAATTTGAAGGCAGAACCATGTATATGGCATTCAAATTACAAGGATACCTGGAACATTATCCAAGTCAAGGGTGTTGAGGAAGAAAACTAAGCTCATTATTCCTTCACAACTACCTTGAACTTGAAACACTTCGCTTAACGGCCAAGCAGGCCATTCTACAGTCTATAGGTTCAGTCATCAACCAGCTGAACGTTCGGCTGTACGAAGGACAGACCTTCACGGCGTCCCTACCGCACCGCAGTGGGAGAGGGCATTCCGGCAGGCAGCTTACCTCAGCAACACAGACATTCCCAACACCATGAGCAGGCGGGGTTGGGGGATGGGGGAGGGCAAGGCGATGGCATTCATGAGCAGCAGTTGGTCATCAGTCTTGCAAACCAAACAGGGTGTTTGTGGCGAGATGAAATCGAGAAGGGAGCTGCAGCCTGAAATTGGCATGTGAGCAGCGGTATGGCAAGGGCAGCATCACAAGACGACACTCTCATCGATAAAATGGTTTCGTGGAGCCTGAGCAGCAAGGTTTCCCTTTGTAAGAATTCCCTATGGCCCAAAAAGGATGGAATGAGGCAGAGGAAAGAGGGCGGCGTGGAGGGAAGGAAGACTGGAGGAGTGGCTTTGCAAGGTACAATGAGCCAAGTCTCAACCAAATGTATTCTCCGGGCTATGAGACTGTAGAGGGGGTTGAGGAAGGAGGGCACATCACAGTTTGGCATCAGGTATACACCCTCCATTGTCTCACAAGGAAAATGCAAGTTCTACCAGATCGCTTCTGTTTGCAGAACAAAGGAAGATTACTAAACCCTACTTGTTGTTTAATTAATCACTTTATCACATCATCACTTCATCAGAACTAACCCTTCACACTTTATTTTCAAAAGTTCTTTTCAGAAGCCATAACAGATAAACTAAGGTTTTCATCACCTTCAAGAAGATACCACAAGTGTATATTTCCCATTGATTTCCATGTTTGGAATATGCATGTAAAACAGAATTTGCTGAGTCAGGATCCAGAAATAACCATTTCCGCTGCAGGTATCACTGTTGCAATTCTCAGCAAGATGGAAGAATGGTTGGGAATGAGTGCAGAGTTCATATTATTCAAAACGAGCAGCCGGCGCACCCTCCAAAATGGGCATCCGCCCCATCCCTCTTAAACAAGGCAGCTGCCCATTCCTACAAAATGGGCAACCGCCCAGCTCTGCCAAATGGGCAGCCGCAACCGAACCTTGACAAACGAGCAGCCACCCAGTCCTCCCAAATGAGCATCTGTCGAAACCTCCAAAACTACCAACCGTCAAGCCCTCCAAAACCCAAGCAACCATCCCAAACCTCCAAAACTACCAACCAATCAAAGCCCTCCAAAACCAAGCAAACCGTCAAAGCCCTCCAAAAACTACCAACCGTCAAGCCTCCAAAACCCAAGCAACTGTTCAAGCCCTCCAAAACTACCAACCATCAAGCCCTCCAAAACCCAAGCAACCGTCAAGCCCTCCAAAACTACCAACCATCAAACCCTCCAAAACCCAAGCAACCGTCAAGCCCTCCAAAACTACCAACCATCAAACCCTCCAAAACCCAAGCAACTGTCAAGCCCTCCAAAAACTACCAACCGTAAAGCCCTCCAAAACTACCCAACCATCAAGCCCTCCAAAACCCAAGCAACTGTCAAGCCCTCCAAAACTACCAACCGTCAAGCCCTCCAAAACCCAAGCAACTGTCAAGCCCTCCAAAACTACCAACCATCAAACCTCCAAAACTACCAACTGTTAAGCCCTCCAAAACCCAAGCAACCATTCAAACCCTCCAAACCCAAGCAACCATCAAGCCCTCCAAAACTACCAACCATCAAACCCTCCAAAACCCAAGCAACTGTCAAGCCCTCCAAAACTACCAACCGTAAAGCCCTCCAAAACTACCAACCATCAAACCCTCCAAAACCCAAGCAACTGTCAAGCCCTCCAAAACTACCAACCATCAAGCCCTCCAAAACCCAAGCAACCGTCAAGCCCTCCAAAACTACCAACCATCAAACCCTCCAAAACCCAAGCAACCGTCAAGCCCTCCAAAACTACAACCATCAAACCCCCAAACCCAAGCACTGTCAAGCCCTCCAAAACTACCAACCGTAAAGCCCTCCAAAACTACCAACCATCAAGCCCTCCAAAACCCAAGCAACCGTCAACCCCACCAAAACTACCAACCGTCAAGCCCTCCAAACTACCAACTGTTAAGCCCTCCAAAACCCAAGCCACCGTCAAGCCCTCTAAAACTACCAACCGTCAAGCCCCAAAACTACCAACCGTCAAGCCCTCCAAAACCCAAGCAACCGTCAAGCCTCCAAAACTACTAACTGTTAAGCCCTCCAAAACCCAGCCACCGTCAACCCTCTAAAACTACCAACCGTCAAGCCCTCCAAAACTACCAACTGTCAAGCCCTCCAAAACTACCAACCGCAAGCCCTCCAAAACCCAAGCAACCGTCAAGCCCTCCAAAACTACCAACTGTTAAGCCCTCCAAAACCCAAGCCACCGTCAAGCCCTCCAAAACTACCAAATGTTAAGCCCTCCAAAACCCAACCACCGTCAAGCCCTCTAAAACTACCAACCGTCAAGCCCTCCAAAAACTACCAACCGTCAAGCCCTCCAAAACCCAAGCAACCGTCAACCCCACCAAAACTACCAACCTGTCAAGCCCTCCAAAACCCAAGCAACCATCAAACCCTCCAAAACTACCAACCATCAAGCCCTCCAAAACCCAAGCAACCGTCAAGCCCTCCAAAACTACCAACCGTCAACCCTCCAAAACCCAAGCAACTGTCAAGCCCTCCAAAACTACCAACATCAAAGCCCTCCAAAACCAAGCAACCGTCAAGCCCTCCAAAAACTACCAACCATCAAACCCTCCAAAACCAAGCAACCATCAAGCCCTCCAAAAACTACCAACCATCAAAAACCCTCCAAAACCCAAGCAACTGTCAAGCCCTCCAAAACTACCAACCGTTAAAGCCCTCCAAAAACTACCAACCATCCAAGCCCTCCAAAACCCAAGCAACTGTCAAGCCCTCCAAAACTACCCAACCGTCAAGCCCTCCAAAACCCAAGCATAACTGTCAAGCCCTCCAAAACTACCCAACCATCAGCCCTCCAAAAAAACCAACTGTAAGCCCTCCAAAACCCAACAAACCATCAAACCCTCCAAAACCCAAGCAACCGTTCAAGCCCTCCAAAACTACCAACCATCAACCTCCAAAACCCAAGCAACTGTCAAGCCCTCCAAAACTACCAACCTTTAAAGAGCCTCCAAAACTACCAACCATAACCTCCAAAACCCAAGCCAACTGTCAAGCCCTCCCAAACTACCCAACACATCAAGGCCCTCCAAAACCCAAAAGCAACCCGTCCAAGCCCTCCAAAACTATCCAACCATCAAACCCTCCAAAACTACCAACCATCAAACCCTCCAAAACCCAAGCAACTGTCAAGCCCTCCAAAACTACCAACCGTAAAGCCCTCCAAAACTACCAACCATCAAGCCCTCCAAAACCCAAGCAACCGTCAACCCCACCAAAACTACCAACCGTCAAGCCCTCCAAAACTACCAACTGTTAAGCCCTCCAAAACCCAAGCCACCGTCAAGCCCTCTAAACAATTTGAAGGCAGAACCATGTATATGGATTCAAATTACAAGGATACTGGAACATTATCCAAGTCAAGGGTGTGAGGAAGAAAACTAAGCTCATTATTCCTTCACAACTACCTTGAACTTGAAACACTTCGCTTAACGGCCAAGCAGGCCATTCTACAGTCTATAGTTCAGTTCATCAACCAGCTGAACGTTCGCTTGTACGAAGGACAGACCTTCACGGCGTCCCTACCGCACCGCAGTGGAGAGGGCATTCCGCGGCAGCATTACCTCAGCAACACAGACATTCCCAACACCATGAGCAGGCGGGGTTGGGGATGGGGAGGGCAAAGGCGATGCATTCATGAGCAGCAGTGGTCATCAGTCTTGCAAAACCAAACAGGGTGTTTGTGCGCAGATGAAATCGAGAAGGAGCTGCAGCCTGAAATTGGCATTGAGCAGCGGTATGGCAAGGGCAGCATCACAAGACGACACTCTCATCGATAAATGGTCGTGGAGCCTGAGCAGCAAGGTTCCTTTGTAAGAATTCCCTATGGCCCAAAAAGGATGGAATGAGGCAGAGGAAAGGGCGGCGCTGAGGGAAGGAAGACTGGAGGAGTGCTTGCAAGGTACAATGAGCCAAGTCTCAACCCAAATGTATTCTCCGGGCTATGAGACTGTAGAGGGGTTGAGGAAGGAGGGCACATCACAGTTTGGCATCAGGTATACACCCTCCATTGTCTCACAAGGAAAATGCAATTCTACCAGATCGCTTCTGTTTGCAGAACAAAGGAAGATACTAAAACCCTACTTGTGTTTAATTAATCACTTTATCAATCAATCTAACTAACCCCACATTTATTTCAAAAGTTCTTTTCAGAAGCATAACAGATAAACTAAGGTTTTCATCACCTTCAAGAAGATACCACAAGTGTATATTTCCCATTGATTTCCATGTTTGGAATATGCATGTAAAACAGAATTTGCTGAGTCAGGATCCAGAAATAACCATTTCCGCTGCAGGTATCACTGTTGCAATTCTCAGCAAGATGGAAGAATGGTTGGGAATGAGTGCAGAGTTCATATTATTCAAAACGAGCAGCCGGCGCACCCTCCAAAATGGCATCCGCCCATCCTCTTAAACAAGGCAGCTGCCCATTCCTACAAAATGGGCAACCGCCCAGCTCTGCCAAATGGGCAGCCGCAACCGAACCTGACAAACGAGCAGCCACCCAGTCCTCCCAAATGAGCATCTGTCGAAACCTCAAAACTACCAACCGCAAGCCCTCCAAAACCCAACAACCATCAAACCCTCCAAAACCCAACAAGTCAAGCCCTCCAAAACTACCAACCATCAAAGCCCTCCAAAACCCAAGCAACCGTCAAGCCCTCCCAAAAACCTACAACCGTCAAGACCCTCCAAAACCCAAGCAAACTGTCAAGCCCTCAAAACAAATAAAATACCAACCATCAAGCCCTCCAAAACCCAAGCAACCGTCAAGCCCTCCAAAACTACCAACCATCAAACCCTCCAAAACCCAAGCAACCGTCAAGCCCTCCAAAACTACCAACCATCAAGCCTCCAAAACCAGCAACCGTTTAAAAGCCCTCCAAAAACTACCAACCATTCAAGCCCTCCAAAACCCAAGCAACTGTCAAGCCCTCCAAAAATACCAACCGTCAAGCCCTCCAAAACCCAAGCAACTCAAGCCTCCAAAACTACCAACCATCAAACCCTCCAAAACTACCAACTGTCAAGCCCTCCAAAACCCAAGCAACCATCAACCCTCAAAACCCAAGCAACCATCAAGCCCTCCCAAAACTACCAACCATCAAACCCTCCAAAACCCAACAAACTGTCAAGCCTCCAAAACTACCAAACCGTAAAGCCCTCCAAAACTACCAACCATCAAACCCTCCAAAACCAAGCAACGTCAAGCCCTCCAAAACTACCAACCCATCAAAACCCTCAAAACCCAAGCAACCGTCAAGCCCTCCAAAACTACCAACCATCAAACCCTCAAAACCCAAGCAACCGTCAAGCCTCCAAAACTACCAACCATCAAACCCTCCAAAACCCAAGCAACTGTCAAGCCTCCAAAACTACCAACCGTAAAGCCCTCCAAAACTACCAACCATCAAGCCCTCCAAAACCCAAGCAACCGTCAACCCCACCAAACTACCAACGTCAAGCCTCCAAAACTACAACTGTAAGCCCTCCAAACACCAAGCCACCGTCAAGCCCTCAAAACTACCAAACCGTCAAGCCCTCCAAAACTACCAACCTCAAAGCCCTCCAAAACTACCAACCGTCAAAGCCCTCAAAAACAAGCAACCGTCAAGCCCTCCAAAACTACCAAACTGTTAAAGCCCTCCAAAACCCAAGCCACCGTCAAGCCCTCTAAAACTACCAACCGTCAAGCCCTCCAAAAACCCAAGCAACGTTAAGCCCTCCAAAACCCAAGCCACCGTCAAGCCCTCTAAAACTACCAACCGTCAAGCCTCCAAAACATACCAACCGTCAAGCCCTCCAAAACCAAGCAACCGTCAAGCCTCCAAAACTACTAACTGTTAAGCCCTCCAAAACCCAAGCCACCGTCAAGCCCTCTAAAACTACCAACCGTCAAGCCCTCCAAAACTACCAACCGTCAAGCCCTCCAAAACTACCAACCATCAAGCCCTCCAAAACCAAGCAACCTCAAGCCCTCCAAAACTACCAACTGTTAAGCCCTCCAAAACCCAAGCCACCGTCAAGCCCTCCAAAACTACCAACTGTTAAGCCCTCCAAAACCCAAGCCACCGTCAAGCCCTCTAAAACTACCAACCGTTCAAGCCCTCCAAAACTACAACCGTCAAGCCCTCCAAACCCAAGCAACCGTCAAGCCCTCCAAAACTACTAACTGTTAAGCCCTCCAAAACCCAAGCAACCGTCAAGCCCTCCAAAACCCAAGCAACCGTAAGCCCTCCAAACCCAAGCCACCGTCAAGCCCTCTAAAACATACCAACCGTCAAGCCCTCCAAAACTACCAACCGTCAAGCCCTCCAAAACCCAAGCAACCGTCAAGCCCTCCAAAACTACTAACTGTTAAGCCCTCCAAAACCCAAGCCACCGTCAAGCCCTCTAAAAAACTACCAACCGTCAAGCCCTCCAAAACTACCAACCGTCAAGCCCTCAAAACTACCAACCGTCAAGCCTCCAAAACTACCACCGTCAAGCCCTCCAAAACCCAAGCAACCGTCAAGCCCTCCAAAACTACTAACTGTTAAGCCCTCCAAAACCCAAGCCACCGTCAAGCCCTCTAAAACTACCAACCGTCAAGCCCTCCAAAACTACCAACCGTCAAGCCCTCAAAACTACCAACCGTCAAGCCCTCCAAAACTACCAACCGTCAAGCCCTCCAAAACCCAAGCAACCGTCAAGCCTCTAAACTACCAACTGTTAAGCCCTCCAAAATCCAGCCACCGTCAAGCCCTCCAAAACTACCAACTGTTAAGCCCTCCAAATCCAAGCCACCGTCAAGCCCTCCAAAAACCAACTGTTAACCTCCAAAACCCAAGCCACCGTCAAGCCTCTAAAACTACCAACCGTGAAGCCCTCCAAAACTACCAAACGTCAAGCCCTCCAAAATCCAAGCCACCGTCAAGCCTCCAAAACTACCAACTGTTAAGCCCTCAAAACCCAAGCCACCGTCAAGCCCTCTAAAACTACCACCGTGAAGCCCTCCAAAACTACCAACTGTCAAGCCCTCCAAAACCCAAGCAACCGTCAAGCCCTCCAAAACCCAAGCCACCGTCAAGCCCTCTAAAACTACCAACCGTGAAGCCCTCCAAAACTACCAACCATCAGCCCTCCAAAACCCAAGCAACCTCAAGCCCTCCAAAACTACCAACTGTCAAGCCCTCCAAAACTACCAACTGTTAAGCCCTCCAAAACTACCAACTGTTTAAGCCTCCAAAACCCAGCCA
>CM068955.1:100572194-100589040 GCA_035128595.1 Eptatretus atami | reverse complement strand
CCGTCAAGCCCTCCAAAACGAGGAACTGTCAACCCTTTAAGAAGGAGCAGCAATCAAACCATCCAAAAAGGAACAGGCAAACTCTCCAAAATGAGTGATCAGGAAATTCTCAACAACAGATAATAATTACATTCTTGATGGAAGCAGAATTATGAGCTAGCAATACACTTTTACAGAAATATTGTAACTCTCTACAAGAATAAAGGGTAAATAATTTTACATCACAGTTATACTTCTTGATACCTTGAAGGTTTAGAGAAAAAAAAAGCCGTAGCCTTATATTCACAGCCTTTCATCTCTATATTCAAAACTACTACAGTACTGTCATAATCACACCGGCACTTCAATGCTTCGAGAGGGGTCCACAGCTATAAATGTCCCCCCAAAACAATGCAAAATAAATAACAAAAACGTTCCATGTCTTTTACAGCAACATAAGTATAAAAACAATGTGTAAGAATTGCCCGGGGAGGCAGCACACATGAGCGCGAGACAAAGGATGCCACATCCCCCCTCCCACCTCTCCCAGGATTTCTTTAATGAAGGATGTACGGTCAAATAAACGACCATTGTGTAAATAATTTTACTAAACATGTTTCAAAGCAAGAAAAGCAGGTTCACCTGGATAAACAAAATGAATCTACAAATATGTCGGACCAATTATAGCAACACCGTGGACTGGTAGGATAGCCTAGAAGTACGTGCACTCTAGCCTGGGTTTGAATCTCTACCCAGGTATAAACAGTATGTTTTGCAGGCAAGGCGAGGCATCACAGTGCGCGGAACCTCTGTTGAAGTTGGGTTCTTCGGTGCCCATTAATCGCAGTAAAATACCCAGAATGCATTACTACAAGCAGCATGCCATTCCATGCAAGACTGAGAAGCAGAGATTCTGAGACATCTGCAACATGTTAAATTCTCAAATGGAAATGCGGTTAGCGCCGTTAGGACAGAGCAAGGCGAGGCATTAACCCTCGACTCCAATTGACCTCTCGCTGGCAAATCAAGTTACAATGAGCATCAGATTGCCAATCCCTGCCATAGGAATGTTGCACTGTTCCTTCTGTCAAACATTCCATGGAATTACATCTCCACAGTGCCCCTTCCTGAGAATTCTGCACATTTGTGGTTCTACGCTGCCCTTCCCAAACAATTCCATGGAATTTCTGCTCTTTAGTACATCTATCCAAACATTCAGTGAAATTTCTGTTCGTTGATGTCCCCTGCAAAGAATTCCATGGAACTTCTGTTGAAGTTGGGTTCTTCGGTGCCCAGCACGATCAAACACATAAATCAGGTAGAAAGGTATGTATTTAAATG
The DNA here is from genome assembly GCA_035128595.1 of Eptatretus atami. Taxonomy (NCBI): domain Eukaryota; kingdom Metazoa; phylum Chordata; class Myxini; order Myxiniformes; family Myxinidae; genus Eptatretus; species Eptatretus atami. The sequence goes on along the minus strand of CM068955.1, from coordinate 100,587,720 downwards.
CCATTCTATCCATTCACCCACTGGAATTCCAGACAGGCCACAGCCACTGCTATTGATATCACAGGCATTGTATTATGGTAGCTCAAAGTTGATGTGGACTTGTTATTCTAGAAACGTCAAAAAAGGGACACAAACGTTGATGAAAGTTCACCCTTTTCTCAAGGTAGGTATTTTCCTGATTCAGGTGCACAGTTGTTCCATTGGCATGAAAGCACCTTGGTCATACTTGCATAGAAATCTTGGGGATGAGCATGCAGCCATTTCAGGACACGTGCTTCGAAGTCTTCATTATTTGTAAACTCAATTCCACCCAGATGTTTGTTGATTGGTCCAAAGAGAAGAATATCACAAGGTGACAAATCTGGACTCCATGGGGACACAAGCTACCGACAAGTCCTGCATCAATACATCGATCAACCTCCGAAATCTAAATAAAAGCTTTAATTCACGATAACTTTTGGATTTTGGGAGAGCATCGTGCTTTCATAAAATGGAGAGGGAAGGTGTGTTGCAGTTTAAATGAGCCTTTCATCCTTGAATATATAAGAACTTTGCACACTTCAGGAGGGGACTGCATCGATGTGTTTGAAAGGTGCATTCCCTCCCCCTTTAGGGCTGGCAGAATAGCCTAGAGGTACACTGCTGTGCAAAAGTCTTAAACATTTTGCATTTTTCTACTCTGATGCAAACAGAAACTAAAACCTTGTGGTCAATGCAAGCACAAATTTATAAAAAAAATTAAATCTTATTTAAATAACCAAATATATACACAATATACCTTGACATATAAACTAATCGCGAGTATGTCCACCCTTGTCCTTCAAACCCATCGAAATTCTTCATGGGGATGCTTCAAATATTTTGTTGTAAACTCTCGTGGGATGGTGTTCCACGCTTCTTCCAAGACCTTCCGAAGATCATCAAAGTTGCTGGAATTCTTCTTTCACTTTTTGGATGGAATAGTGGATTACTATTTGTTTGCACCTTGCTGCAGTCAATATACCATCAATTTTCAAACAACACTTGAGGATATGCACCCCCATACCTGAATTGAACATCCTCCATGCTTAATTGTTTGCTACAAGCGAGGCCCTTTATAAGTTTTACTTTTTCATCATGTCACATACCGTCTTCGATTGGACCCAATAACTTGTACTTTGACTCGTCTGTCCAAAGCACCTTTGATCATTGTTCCGTCGTACAATTCCTGTGTTCTTGCGGATATTTTAGCCTTTTAGTCTTGTTCACCTCTCTTTACAGGTTTTGTTACTGCAACACATCCTTTAAGGCCTGGTGACGTTCGTACTGTTGATGGATGGACGACTCCTGAGCCTTCTGCCAGCTCGGTTGTCAATTCAATGTTTTTCTTCTTTCTATTCCTTAAGGATATTATCTTCAAGTATTGCTCATCCTTGTTAGACAGCTTTTTGGGTCTTTCAGTCCCAGCTTTGTCACAGACTAGTACGTGCCCGTACGTGCGTGCCTGCACGTGCAAAAAAAAATCAAAAAATATAAAGATAAAAAAACTTTCAAACCGCAAGCCAGAAACAACAACCACACAGGCCGCTTCTTCGCTCTCGCGTGGCCGTACGTGCAAACCAAAAAAATAAAAAAACAAAAAAAATTGACCATTGCCACTCCGACACTACGGTAACTAAGGCACCGATCCCCATCGTAACCGGCACGGCACGTGACGTCATCGTCGGTCGGCCGCGCACCGGCCTATGCAGCCACGCCTACGCAATGTGTCCTTTCATTGGTTGGTAAATAAATGGCCATAACTTGGGAAGCACTTGTCCGATTAATATCGAACCTTGAAAAGGCACATCCACAGGATCGGACCAGTGGTTGTCGAGAAACAGCGGTCGCACGCACGCACGCACGCGCACACACACACTGCTGGAATTATGGATAGATTGTTTCCCTGTACTTGTTAATTGCGTTTCAGACACCACACCTTCAAAATTGAGTGATGCGAGCTATTTCACTCAAGGTTTTTCCTTCCTTATGCAGAAACAATTTTGTGGTGACTTCTTCTTACTGAAATTTTAGCCATTTTGTTTCAAGCGAACAGTTAATCCTGATAGATCTGTATTATGCAGTATGAAAAGTGGACTTTTAACTTTATGGATGTGTAGAGAGGAACAACTGATGTTAATGATAAGGAACACTGACAATGAGTCATCAGTTAAATTTGATTGGTAAATGTGATGGATTATCTACTACTCGTACAACACCTCATATTAGCTGCTCATGTACAATTTACTTTGAGCTGTGATCAGAGGTTTTTGAAGATTCTGATCAATGTGAATTACAGATTGCTAAATGACAAGCTTGGCTTCTTCTCACCCAAACTAAGCTGTATTAATAACAGTCAATGTTGTTATAATTGTAGAAAACACCAATGGAGGCGTTTGAGTAAATTATTGATGCTCATAACATCCACACATTGTAAATCCTGAATGTGTCTAAGACTTTTGCACAGGTGTGTACGTGCACTCTCCTTTGAACTGTCTAGCCTGGGTTAGAATGTCGGCCCAGCTATAAACTCTCACCATGGTATCTCCCATGCAGGGGGATGCATCAGTCTGCACCGTCCATCAAAGGAACGTGGTTGATGATGGACATTAAAGATCCCATGACGTTTTTCGCGAAGAGTAGGTGAGTTATTGTCAGCACCTCAGGCCTGGTCAGTCGGTTTGTGAAAGACTCGGAGCAAAAACTAAAATCCTCGGCTATCCCACAAGAAGGTGGGAATACTTGGGGTCGTCAAAGAGCTAAGAATAGATTCCTCCCCCTGTACTCCCCACAAGATACTACACAGCAATAAAGCAAAAAACGAAAAAAAGCACAAACAAAAAGGCTTTTCATAAGTATAACACGAGAGCGAAGTCGTCGGTGCACCATCGCAAATCCCCAACTTCCCACCTAAAGCAAAGTTTAAAGATGGCAAAAAGTTCCACCAGGATTGATCCAATATCAAATTCAGAGTTAAATTTTTTTTTTCCCCATTTTGATCCCAGTGACCCAAAGTCCCCACCCCCCGGGCATGAACCGGGGGTCAAATCCCCCCAAAAAAATCATTACAAATTTCATGCGTCCTCCAATGTCGATCGCATATATAAAGTTTCATTATAAAATGTTTAAAAATGTTCCAGTACATGTAATTGCATTTTTGGGTATTTCACCTTTTTGACCCCGCTCCAGTGGGCTCTCGCACCTTCTTGCCATGTGGTGATCATAACTACCAAGCTTGGTGAATTTCTGCCCAACCATTTAGGAGGTGATAGCGTGACGGACGGACGGACGGACGGAGCCAATTACAACATCCCCCGTTTTTTTCAAAAGGCGTGGGAATAACGAGTTCCCTTACAAGGAACTTCAATGTAAGAGAAGGCCATTAGGCCCATCAAAGCCTGCACGATGATTGGCAACCTACGGTTGTTTGTCCATGCTCGATCTTCATAAATGCCGAGCGTCAAACAAGGAAGCAGCACGCACCATTTTTAAGGCCTTTTGGTATGATTAAGCCGTGGTTCGAACTGGCGACCTCCCAGACTCAGAGCAGACGGTCCCATTACACCACCGAGTCTGGTAACATATGTATGAACTCCATTCTGTTAACACAATTAAAATCGTTCTCCCTGTTTTGTTCATCTACAGGTGGAGCAAACAAGTGATCTTGGGAATAAGCAAGTGATCCATCGAGCCATTATTTTCTCAACGAAAAGGTCGACTCGCCATGACGTCTACCGAGTGCAGTGTAAGGCGCAATAACATCACACTCATGGCCGTATGAAAACAACAAGAACAACAACAAAAAAAAATCGGATTCCAAATCTGAAACAAAGATAAAATAAAAACGAAGTCAGTTGGAAAGCTGACACTTTTCAGTCTGACATATTATGAGCACATATACTGCTGAATCACTCCATCCATGACACCTGTATATCTCCACAACCACAACCAGCGAGGAGATACCACAACCTGGTATCGCATCTGCTGTAATTACCTTTTATTCGTCGAGTATCAGAAACTATCCCAAGCAAAGTAGGTCATCGTGTGCCTGTGCCCGAAATGATTTGTAAATTCGCTTCCAAGTGAAGAAAACCTTACCCTGGATTAACCAAAAAGGAAACACATACTGTGTTCGGCTTCATCGTATCCTTTCTTTCCTAAGATCATAACAATGGCAGGACGAGGTTTAAAAACTTCCCTTTGACAAACAAAGCACACAATAAAGTGCTAACTTTGAGAAAAAAACAAAACAACCAAAGTCTCATACAACGTTTGAAAAGTTATGACGATGCAAAATTATTGCGACTCTTTTTGTTTACCTTTCTCAGTACAGAATGAACAAGAGTGGCAAAACAAGAAGTTTGGAATTTCCAACACAGTGTGAGGTCGATTGAAAAAAAAAAAAATTCCAAACCATTTTCCCCATTTTGTCACGAAGTACACTTCCCACGCCACGTCCCTCTGGGAGGCAGAAACAGTCTCACATGACTGCAGATGTGGAAGCTTGCGAAAAGCTCAAAACGTGCAGGTGTACTGTACTAGAGTAGGTTATACAGTAGCCCAGTTGCTGCCAGGTAGATCCATGATGGAAACCATTCACAATTAATGAACATCTCAAAACTCATTAACGCTGCACGCTCGCAAGCACCAAACGCTCGGGCACACTGAAAGCAGGATGTTAAACAGCAGGAGAAAACCTTTGTAGCTGCACAATCAGTTCCAAAGACAATCAAACTGTAATGAACGTTTGCAGAGCGCAAAAATGATGTCCACGCGCGGTGGCAATGGATTCAGGAGCACACTGCTGGAAATTGGGACAAATGATGCAATAGGTGAGAGCAAATGCAGAGACAGTGCACGCACAATGAGATAATCCTCACCATGCTGGTCGTCATAGCTCCAGGAAGCAATGTCCTGCCCGATTTGAAGCTGGGGCTCGTCGGGCAGTGGGAGGCAAATTTGGACTTTACCTTCGACGGGAACATTCACACCACTCTGAGTCTCGATGCGTGCTGTCATCGCAACTAATGGAGTCAGCTCCACCAACAGCTCTCCATCTGCTGTGCATACACACGCACACATGAATATGTACATCATATATCTTATACATACATACATTACACTATGCAAAAACCCTGGCCATTTTGCTGGGATCTGTCCACCACGATGAACGAACACACTCTCGAGCTGAAAATGCAAACAAGGCTTATCTTGCGACACGTCACGTGATCGCTTTGGGGCTGTAAAGCTGTTCGAGCAGCACAATTACAAATGGCTTGTAAGAAACAAGGAAAGGCAAACATCCAACAGCAGTTGGAGGACACATGTGGTGTAATGGAGGATAGGTAAAGGCTCAGAGAAGCAGGTATGAACACAATTACTCACAAACACATCGCGGAAAAAGAAAGTTACATTACAGACGGTTGTCAGACAACTTCAACCACCTCGACCAGTAACCCACTGTGAGAAGAAAAAGGGAAATCTACAAATGAATGAACCATTACCGTCAGACACCATTTCTCAAACGACTTGGCATGGACGAAACATGATAGTAACCGTTGTATTGTAGTTCTAGGGAGTAAAGAGATTTGAAGTACGAGAGGAATGTGGTGAAATGTAATACTTTGGGATTCCTTTTGCATGGATTGAACAATCAAATTATGGACAACAATTCAGTGAATCAACCGATTCCAAATAGTAATCTCATCAAATGTTCTGTGTGGTATAATTTTGATACATCTTTAAAGTCAAGCAATTATGTCATCAACCTTCTTTAACCAGACCCGGTGACGTAATGGTTTGGGCATCCTCTCCGAGTCTGGAAGGTCGGCAGTTTGAACCCCGGCAGAGTCATAGCAAAGACTTTAAAATTGGAACGTGCCGTTTCCTTCCTTGACGCTCAGTATAAGAAAGGATAGAGCACAGACAAACAACCATAGGTTGGCAATACTAGCGCAGGCTTTGATGGGCTGAATGGCCTCCTGCATTGAAGCTCCTTATAACGGAATATATGATATAATATAATATTATATATATATATATAATTTCAAATGTTGTAACCCACTTACGTATCAATGTCAATAAAGTACACCCAACACTATTGTCCCATGGTAAAACGTTTGACCAGTTTTATTGGAATTTACCATCAGCGACAGTCATTTTACGTGGTCACCACAATTCTAACATATTAATCGAGTAACATGTGTTTGGGATGAATGCGCACATGTATGAATTGGTGCCATCCCTTTATTTCTTTTCTGCACCAGTTGTGTGAAATTATCAGGGTGCTTCAAATTTGGCCTGGACTGTTTCCTCAGCACTGAAATTGCAGATTTCCTTGATAGGTAATCATCACCGTACCGAGTGAACTTCTTTGATGTTGATGTGCCGTTCTCTTTCCAGAGCATTGATGCTGCTGAAGGAATTTCTTGGCAAGGGTTATAGTGGAGGTTTGCCATTGTCTTGTTGTTGTTCGTCCATGCTCGATCCTTTTTAAATGCTGAGTATCAAGCAAGGAAGCAGCATGTACCATAAAAAAGTTGTTGGTACAATTCTGCCAGTGTTTGAACCACCAACCTCCCAGACTCAGAACAGATGCTCCAACCATTATGGCACAAAGTCTGGTTGCCCCAATTACAATTAGAAGGGCACTCGGTAGAGCGCATACCTCCGCCACGTAATGCCTGATCCACAAGAACATATCGGGCTCAATACATTTTTGGAATATCATGCTATACAGTACTATATCGTTTTTGGCCCTATCTCTCAATGGTGAAGAATCACTTCAAAAATTAAATAATTATCGTATCCAGATCCGGATTCGGATCTTCACCAAAATCGAAACAATTCATCCGTGCGACACATCCGTGTCCACCAAGTTTCATCCGAATCCGTCCACAACGTTTTGAGATATCGTTCGATATCATTTTTGGCCCTATCTCTCAATGGTGAAGAATAACTTTAAAAAATTCGAGTAGCCGGATCGGGATCCAGATCTTCACTAAAATATAATCAGTTCGTCCTTGTGACACACCCAACCTGTCCACAAAATTTCATCCAGATCAGTCAACAACTTTTTGAGATATCCTGCACACAAACAAACAAATGAAATTGCTCGTTGAGCAAGGAATTGCCGGAATAACTTTGTTTTCGTGAATGCGCGTCAACTTTGACACATTATATCTCGGAAACAGGAAGTGATAGAGAACAAGGACAAATGTGTCCAAGAGCCGCGTCCTATAGTTTTGTCTTCAGCAGAAGAAGAAGAACAAGAACAGAAGACGAAGAAGAAGAAGAAAAAAAAAACCAACAACAACAACTTCCGATATTTCGTCACGTGCTTGACGGAGCCAATAGCGAGACCCGTCCTGGACGATCGTCGTTCATGACGAGAAAATAGTGTATTTACGAAATTACAATACATTAAATGGAATAATCTTTAATAGTAAAGTGAACTTTTCGAAACTTTAAAGCAAATGTCAGAATATATTTAAAAGTTCATGATAGACGCTCTCAAAAGGCACGCCCTCCAGTGCGAGGATGTGTACAGGTGTTTAGTATTCAAGGAGATCCGGATCCTGTATATAAAAGAGCCGAGTTCTAAAGGTTTTGTCTTCACAAGAAGAAGAACAAGAAGAAGAAGAACAACGCCGAGCAGCCCGAGCTCTCTTCGAGCCACGTCTCGCAAGCGAGACGCGGCTAAAAACGAGAAACACATTTATACTCCTACTTTTCAATGGCGAACAAGAATGAGTGTTGATTCTTTTTTCTATCTTGAATATCGCAGAAGTTATATCTCCAAAGAAAATTACAGAAATTTCTCCAAAATACGCTATTTTTCGATATATCTCGAAAACCGGAAGTGATCGAGAATAACTAAAAATATGTGTTTTCCTACTTTTCGATGGCGATCATATATACGTAACCTCGTTGCTCTATCTTTAAACTCTTGAAGTTATGGCCACTTTCTCATCATTGTAAAAACCGGCGACCTCGGGTTTGACCTTACAAGGTCACGCAAAGTCAACAAATTTGGTCTCAAATAAAAGTCCATATGCAAGTTCCTATATGTTGATAATGATAATGTAGTCGCTATCTGTCACTGTTTTTTGAGTTATGGCCGTTTTAAAGTGAAAATCAACTTTTACGTGACCCCCCCTCAACTTCGACCTGGGGCGAACTTCTAAACTTTGCATTTTTTAGCATGCAAATGTGTAAAATCATAATTAGAGATATGAGTTGTGAACATTTTAAGCCTAGTTTGAAGTCATATGACCATTTTTGAGTAAGTTATGACAAAACAACGATTCACGGTTTATAGTCGACCTTGACATTGACCTTGATTGAAGGTCAACCAAACTTAACACCATCAGTAGCCAGTGCCATTGCCTACATGGGTGCAAATATTGGTGAACAAATCTGCACAATTGTGGACACTGTCAAATTTTTTTAAAATCTGAAAATTTGCATTTGTTTATCATTAGGGAACTTTGTTGCCATGGTAACCAGAAGTGGCTGAACCAAATTTCATCATTTTTGGCATATAATAGGACACTCATACCAAGATAACACATGCCAAATTAGAAGTCAATCAGGATGGAAATGACGTTTTTATCACAATTTGAAAGTTTTGACCCGACCCCCCTGACATTCGACCCCCGACCGCTAAGAAGGGTAAAAGAGAAGATAGACAATGAGTCATCAGTTAAATTTGAATTGGTAAAATGTGATGGGATTATCTACTACTCGTACACACCTCATATTAGCTGCTCATGTACAATTTACTTTGAGCTGTGATCAGAGGTTTTGAAGATTCTGATCAATGTGAATTTACAGATTGCTAAATGACAAGCTTGGCTTCTTCTCACCCAAACTAAGCTGTATTAATAACAGTCAAATGTTGTTATAATTGTAGAAAACACCAATGGAGGCGTTTGAGTAAATTATTGATGCTCATAACATCCACACATTGTAAATCCTGAATGTGTCTAAGACTTTTGCACAGGTGTGTACGTGCACTCTCCTTTGAACTGTCTAGCCTGGGTTAGAATGTCGGCCAGCTAAAACTCTCACCATGGTATCTCCCATGCAGGGGGATGCATCAGTCTGCACCGTCCATCAAAGGAACGTGGTTGATGATGGACATTAAAGATCCCATGACGTTTTTCGCGAAAGAGTAGGTGAGTTATTGTCAGCACCTCAGGCCTGGTCAGTCGGTTTGTGAAAGACTCGGAGCAAAAACTAAATCCTCGGCTATCCACAAGAAGGTGGGAATACTTGGGGTCGTCAAGAGCTAGAATAGATTCCTCCCCTGTATCCCCACAAGATACTACAACAGCAATAAGCAAAAAACGAAAAAAGCACAAACAAAAAGGCTTTTCATAAGTATAACACGAGAGCGAAGTCGTCGGTGCACCATCGCAAATCCCCAACTTCCACCTAAAGCAAAGTTTAAAGATGGCAAAAAGTTCCACCAGGATGATCCAATATCAAATTCAGAGTTAAATTTTTTTTTTCCCCATTTTGATCCCAGTAACCCAAAGTCCCCACCCCCCGGGCATGAACCGGGGGTCAAATCCCCCAAAAAAATCATTACAAATTTCATGCGTCTCCAATGTCGATCGCATATATAAAGTTTCATTAAAAATGTTTAAAAATGTTCCAGTACATGTAATTGCATTTTTGGGTATTTCACCTTTTTGACCCACTCCAGTGGGCTCTCGCACCTTCTTGCCATGTGGTGATCATAACTACACCAAGCTTGGTGAATTTCTGCCCAACCATTTAGGAGGTGATAGCGTGACGGACGGACGGACGGACGGAGCCAATTACAACATCCCCGTTTTTTTCAAAAGGCGTGGGAATAACGAGTTCCCTTACAAGGAACTTCAATGTAAGAGAAGGCCATTAGGCCCATCAAAGCCTGCACGGATGATTGGCAACCTACGGTTGTTTGTCCATGCTCGATCTTCATAAATGCCGAGCGTCAACAAGGAAGCAGCACGCACCATTTTTAAGGCCTTTTGGTATGATTAAGCCGTGGTTCGAACTGGCGACCTCCCAGACTCAGAGCAGACGGTCCATCACACCACCGAGTCTGGTAACATATGTATGAACTCCATTCTGTTAACACAATTAAAATCGTTCTCCCTGTTTTGTTCATCTACAGGTGAGAGCAAACAAGTGATCTTGGGAATAAGCAAGTGATCCATCGAGCCATTATTTTCTAACGAAAAGGTCGACTCGCCATGACGTCTACCGAGTGCAGTGTAAGGCGCAATAACATCACACTCATGGCCGTATGAAAACAACAAGACAACAACAACAAAAAAAATCGGATTCCAAATCTGAACAAGAATAAAATAAAAACGAAGTCAGTTGAAAGCTGCACTTTTCAGTCTGACATATTATGAGCACATATACTGCTGAATCACTCCATCCATGACACCTGTATATCTCCACAACCACAACCAGCGAGGAGATACCACAACCTGGTATCGCATCTGCTGTAATTACCTTTTATTCGTCGAGTATCAGAAACTATCCAAGCAAAGTAGGTCATCGTGTGCCTGTGCCCGATGAATTTTGTAAATTCTCCTTCCAAGTGAAGAAAACCTTACCTGGATTAACCAAAAGGAAACACAAGCGTGACCCAGCTAATAACACATACTGTGTTCGGCTTCATCGTATCCTTTCTTTCCTAAGATCATAACAATGGCAGGACGAGGTTTAAAAACTTCCCTTTGACAAACAAAGCACACAAATAAAGTGCTAACTTTGAGAAAAAACAAAAACAACCAAGTCTCATACAACGTTTGAAAAGTTATGACGATGCAAAAATTATTGCGACTCTTTTTGTTTACCTTTCTCAGTACAGAATGAACAAGAGTGGCAAAACAAGAAGTTTGGAATTTCCAACACAGTGTGAGGTCGATTGAAAAAAAAAAAATTCCAAACCATTTTCCCCATTTTGTCACGAAGTACACTTCCCACGCCACGTCCCTCTGGGAGGCAGAACAGTCTCACATGACTGCAGATGTGGAAGCTTGCGAAAAGCTCAAAACGTGCAGGTGTACTGTACTAGAGTAGGTTATACAGTAGCCCAGTTGCTGCCAGGTAGATCCATGATGGAAACCATTCACAATTAATGAACATCTCAAAACTCATTAACGCTGCACACGCTCGCAAGCACCAAACGCTCGGCACACTGAAAGCAGGATGTTAAACAGCAGGAGAAAACCTTTGTAGCTGCACAATCAGTTCAAAGACAATCAAACTGTAATGAACGTTTGCAGAGCGCAAAATGATGTCCACGCGCGGTGGCAATGGATTCAGGAGCACACTGCTGGAAATTGGGACAAATGATGCAATAGGTGAGAGCAAATGCAGAGACAGTGCACGCACAATGAGATAATCCTCACCATGCGGTCGTCATAGCTCCAGGAAGCAATGTCCTGCCGATTTGAAGCTGGGGCTCGTCGGGCAGTGGGAGCAAATTTGGACTTTACCTTCGACGGGAACATTCACACCACTCTGAGTCTCGATGCGTGCTGTCATCGCAACTAATGGAGTCAGCTCCACCAACACTCTCCATCTGCTGTGCATACACACGCACACACATGAATATGTACATCATATATCTTATACATACATACATTACAACTATGCAAAAACCCTGGCCATTTTGCTGGGATCTGTCACCCACGATGAACGAACACACTCTCGAGCTGAAAATGCAAACAAGGCTTATCTTGCGACACGTCACGTGATCGCTTTGGGGCTGTAAAGCTGTTCGAGCAGAACAATTACAAATGGCTTGTAAAAACAAGGAAAGGCAAACATCCAACAGCAGTTGGAGGACACATGTGGTGTAATGGAGGATAGGTAAAGGCTCAGAGAAGCAGGTATGAACACAATTACTCACAAACACATCGCGGAAAAAGAAAGTTACATTACAGACGGTGTCAGACAACTTCAAACCACCTCGACCAGTAACCCACTGTGAGAAGAAAAAGGGAAATCTACAAATGAATGAACCATTACCGTCAGACACCATTTCTCAAACGACTTGGCATGGACGAAACATGATAGTAACCGTTGTATTGTAGTTCTAGGGAGTAAAGAGATTTGAAGTACGAGAGGAATGTGGTGAAATGTAATACTTTGGGATTCCTTTTGCATGGATTGAACAATCAAATTATGGACAACAATTCAGTGAATCAACCGATTCCAAATAGTAATCTCATCAAATGTTCTGTGTGGTATATATTTTGATACATCTTTAAAGTCAAGCAATTATGTCATCAACCTTCTTTAACCAGACCGGTGACGTAATGGTTTGGGCATCCTCTCCGAGTCTGGAAGGTCGGCAGTTTGAACCCGGCAGAGTCATAGCAAAGACTTTAAAATTGGAACGTGCCGTTTCCTTCCTTGACGCTCAGTATAAGAAAGGATAGAGCACAGACAAACAACCATAGGTTGGCAATACTAGCGCAGGCTTTGATGGGCTGAATGGCCTCCCTGCATTGAAGCTCCTTATAACGAAATATTGATATAATATAATATTATATATATATATATAATTTCAAATGTTGTAACCCACTTACGTATCAATGTCAATAAAGTACACCCAACACTATTGTCCCATGGTAAAACGTTTGACCAGTTTTATTGGAATTTACCATCAGCGACAGTCATTTAACGTGGTCACCACAATTCTAACATATTAATCGAGTAACATGTGTTTGGGATGAATGCGCACATGTATGAATTGGCCATCCCTTTATTTCTTTTCTGCACCAGTTGTGTGAAATTATCAGGGTGCTTCAAATTTGGCCTGGACTGTTTCCTCAGCACTGAAATTGCAGATTTCCTTGATAGGTAATCATCACCCTACCGAGTGAACTTCTTTGATGTTGATGTGCCGTTCTCTTTCCAGAGCATTGATGCTGCTGAAGGAATTTCTTGGCAAGGGTTATAGTGGAGGTTTGCCATTGTCTTGTTGTTGTTCGTCCATGCTCGATCCTTTTTAAATGCTGAGTATCAAGCAAGGAAGCAGCATGTACCATAAAAAAGTTGTTGGTACAATTCTGCCAGTGTTTGAACCACCAACCTCCCAGACTCAGAACAGATGCTCCAACCATTATGGCACAAAGTCTGGTTGCCCCAATTACAATTAGAAGGGCACTCGGTAGAGCGCATACCTCCGCACGTAATGCCTGATCCACAGAACATATCGGGCTCAATACATTTTTGGAATATCATGCATAACAGTACTATATCGTTTTTGGCCTATCTCTCAATGGTGAAGAATCACTTCAAAATTAAATAATTATCGTATCCAGATCCGGATTCGGATCTTCACCAAAATCGAAACAATTCATCCGTGCGACACATCCGTGTCCCACAAGTTTCATCCGAATCCGTCCACAACGTTTTGAGATATCGTTCGATATCATTTTTGGCCCTATCTCTCAATGGTGAAGAATAACTTTAAAAAATTGAGTAGCCGGATCGGGATCCAGATCTTCACTAAAATATAATCAGTTCGTCCTTGTGACACACCCAACCTGTCCACAAAATTTCATCCAGATCAGTCAACAACTTTTTGAGATATCCTGCACACAACAAAACAAATGAAATTGCTCGTTGAGCAAGAATTGCCGGAATAACTTTGTTTTCGTGAATGCGCGTCAACTTTGACACATTATATCTCGGAAACAGGAAGTGATAGAGAACAAGGACAAATGTGTCCAAGAGCCGCGTCCTATAGATTTTGTCTTCAGCAGAAGAAGAAGAACAAGAACAAGAAGAGGAAGAAGAAGAAGAAAAAAAAAACCAACAACAACAACTTCCGATATTTCGTCACGTGTCTGGACGGAGCCAATAGCGAGACCCGTCCTGGACGATCGTCGTTCATGACGAGAAAATAGTGTATTTACGAAATTACAATACATTAAATGGAATAATCTTTAAATAGTAAAGTGAACTTTTCGAAACTTTAAAGCAAATGTCAGAATATATTTAAAAGTTCATGATAGACGCTCTCAAAGGCACCCTCAATGCGAGGATGTGTACAGGTGTTTAGTATTCAAGGAGATCCGGATCCTGTAATATAAAGAGCCGAGTTCTAAAGGTTTTGTCTTCACAAGAAGAAGAACAAGAAGAAGAAGAACAACGCCGAGCAGCCCGAGCTCTCTTCGAGCCACGTCTCGCAAGCGAGACGCGGCTAAAACGAGAAACACATTTATACTCCTACTTTTCAATGGCGAACAAGATGGTGTTGATTCGTTTTTTCTATCTTGAATATCGCAGAAGTGTATCTCCAAAGAAAATTACAGAAATTTCCCCAAAATACGCTATTTTTCGATATATCTCGAAAACCGGAAGTGATAGAGAATAACTAAAAATATGTGTTTTCCTACTTTTCGATGGCGATCAATATGACGTAAACCTCGTTGCTCTATCTTTAAAACTCTTGAAGTTATGGCCACTTTCTCATCATTGTAAAACCGGCGACCTCGGGTTTGACCTTACAAGGTCACGCAAAGTCAACAATATTGGTCTCAAATAAAAGCCATATGCAAGTTCCTATATGTTGATAATGATAATGTAGTCGCTATCTGTCACTGTTTTTGATTTATGGCCGTTTTAAAGTGAAAATCAACTTTTACGTGACCCCCCTCAACTTCGACCTGGGGCGAACTTTTAAACTTTGCATTTTTTAGCATGCAAATGTGTAAAATCATAATTAGAGATATGAGTTGTGAACATTTTAAGCCTAGTTTGAAGTCATACGACCATTTTTGAGTAAGTTATGACAAAACAACGATTCACGGTTTATAGTCGACCTTGACATTGACCTTGATTGAAGGTCAACCAAACTTAACACATCAGTAGCCAGTGCCATTGCCTACATGGGTGCAAATATTGGTGAACAAATCTGCACAATTGTGGACACTGTCAAATTTTTAAAAATCTGAAAATTTGCATTTGTTTATCATTAGGGACTTTGTTGCCATGGTAACCAGAAGTGGCTGAACCAAATTTCATCATTTTTGGCATATAATAGGACACTCATACCAAGATAACACATGCCAAATTAGAAGTCAATCAGGATGGAAATGACGTTTTTATCACAATTTGAAAGTTTTGACCCGACCCCCTGACATTCGACCCCGACCGCTAAGAAGGGTGTTGGTGTGACACCCCAATGAGACATATTATGGTTGGATACAGAATTGGAAGATGCACATTGTGGATTTGGTTTGAGTCGATACGACCACTTTAGCGACGTTATTGCGAAAATAAAAATTTCGGTTTTTGGGTGACCTTGACCTTTGATCGAGATTCTCAAAAACGACAAGTGTCTAAGTTGGACCATGGCCGACGTCTGTACCCAGTTTGGTCATGATCGCTGAACGGTGTGGCTGCTACAGGTAAACAAACACACAAACAGACAGACAGACAGACAGACAGACCACACAGAATGACACAACACAACCGACCA
>CM068955.1:100556782-100572169 GCA_035128595.1 Eptatretus atami | reverse complement strand
ACCAACATAATTGCCGAAATCCGAAGGATTCCGGCAATTAACAAACAGACAGAGATGGGTGAAAACATAACCTCCTTCACCTTCGGTGATGGAGGTAACTCTGCCAGTGTGCCAACTACCAGGTGTAGATTCCAACAGGCTTAATGTTTTCATGAACCAGACATTTCACGATTATTCCCTGCTCCATCATCTTTGAAATGTTAATCGCTGCCATCTTGATTCCTAGCACATGTAAAGCACGAAACATGCAATAAGTTAACTACTCCACGGATATTGGTTGCGGTTGTTCATTATCACCTCATACAAATACTAATGAGCTTAAGCATGACTTGCATGCATTACTTCTTTCACAAATAAGAGTCCAGGTCAAATTCGAAGCATCCTCATAAGATTGACTAAACGGATTAACAACCCTCAAAATGATACCTTGTCCCCTATTGGCGAGTTCACGCATGTCCTGCAATGTCTTCATCGATTGCATTTCACTCCACGTACCCGTTTGGGATTTGAAAGTCTGGCTCGGAAAGCCTCTTCGGTCGAGTTGTGGTTCACAAACTGTGTGATGCCAGCGCTACAATATCATGCCGTTGACGAACCATCACAATCACGTCGTAGGTGCAGTCGTATCATGTGCTTCCTCTCAACCATCTCGCTGTCGGGAAATTAAACGACGACGGGAACAGCAAGACGTCCACATTGTCCTCCATTGTGACGCCCCCAGTAAACGCTTAACGATGCATCACAAGTACAATTGTATCGACTCTACCAACAGAACTATTGTGACGACATCGCATTAGGTGCTGGGAAGTAATAATAATTGAAACACAGCGATTGGAATGAACTCAAACACCGGAGCTGGTGTGAACCATGCTGATCCATCAATGAAGACGAGGTGTCATTGAAACATCTGCTTCCATTACTCATTGGCAGATGTCTGCAGATCCAGTTACAACCACGAGGTGGTGTCTGTCTCAAATGACGGGTTTTTACTTGTATTCTCTCATTTAATAACCGAGAGACGATTGAAGGAAGGCGAGGTTCAAGCAGATCGTGTCAATTCGAAACATCGAAAGTTGTGACCTATGTTCCAGGGACATCTTGCCTCAAGCGAGAATGCAAACGCGACAAGAACAGCTGGTATTAAACTATAAAAAAAAAATCAGCTTGTTGTCTGGTATAGCAACACCGACGGTTTTTCTCAATCAAAAAGTTTCAACGACCACGTATTAACCTCACAAGCCCATTAGATGCTGTCACAGCTCACAAGGTGAAATTAATTAACCGCTAAATCTCAATCTCAAGGCATGCGTACTGCAAAATCGAATCATTCTAACTTATTGAAACAAAACTAAGCAGAGCTAGTTACAGGCTTTGCATAAAATACAGGCTTGTGCATTAATAAATCATCAAAAGTACCGATAGAGGGAGAATATATATATATATACACACACACACATAGATTCAATGCTGAGATAAGCAAATCACAATCGGTGTTATCATACATACTTCCAATTGCATTTTGGGTAATTTACATCTGTTTCAGCAAAATGGCAATGACAATTGGATTTACGGAGCAGGTGATGTACCATTACTTTGTCTTTTGACAAAACATTGTACCAACAATGCATTTCAGTAAATGATGCAATCAGACGGACACGAATGGCTTATAGCACCTTTGGTGTCGTTGTCCATGCCAAGAGGCAAAGGGAAGCGATTCAAGTCCGTAGCTGTGAGCGCGAGTGTGAGGAAAGCCACCAGATGATTGTATGAACTGTTAGTTGGCAACTCCATGGACTGTAGGGAGAAATGGATGCTGGGCTGGCCTGACGGACCTGTGGGAGCGAAGAAAACGGGTTTGTGAGAGGAATAGGGAGAATGGTGGCCGAAGTTTCTGACAGCTGACAGCTTAAAGGCGAGTGAGTGTGCATACCTTTCAGCCATCCTGCCAGGCTGTTTTTTTTTAATTTTTCTCTGTCCCTACTTGCTTTTATGTTGCAGGTGAAATACATGTTTATATTCCATGAAGCTGCAATACAGGATGCCACTTGGACATATTTATTGCTGCCATTCATGTTTTGTCTAAACCAGCTTCTGTCTTATTCTACGTGCCATATGGTTGTGACCAAATCAATAACAACAGGAGCACTGTTACCACTCACTCTTGATGCCCCCAAGCATCGTAACTGAGTCATCGTACACGGTTAGAGATGCAGGAAGTTCTGGCAGTAGCAGAAGTGTCACCGAACTAAAGCCTGCAGGGTATAACAGATGGTAAAATGGTCAACCAGTCATTTAAGACTGGTCAGTGGCAAAAATGAAACTTTTTATCTTCAAGTATCTGCGGTTTATGGGGAAAACAAAAACGAAAAAGAATATGGCATCTCAGCGTCTTAGTAAAAATGTAGGCCGAAGGCTTACGAGGAAGTTTCCGAGGCCTCCATAGCATAGACGCGTGTACATAGCCGCGGCTTGTGGCTCGCACGACGATGTTGCTCTCACGACGGGGTGGCAGGTGAACAGAGGCCACACCAGCTTCACTCGTCAGGCCTGACACGAGAAGCTTCCTGTTGCCAAAAACCTGCACGGAGGCCGAATTCAGCGGGCGGCGCGAGTTCGAGTCCAGCACAGACACTCTCAATAAGAGGCTTGGAGATTCTAGAGAGGGAGAGGGTGGGATATAGGTGCTTTCCATTACTACCATCAATTCAACTGTAGGTCTACAAAACAGTTCACTGTACTTGTGTAATGTTCTTTGTGACAAAGGATGCTTCCTGGCCCAAAAACCTGGTAGGCTGGCATGTGTACCGATTTAAAAACGTCAAGACGTCTCATTATCAGCACTTTCACTTACGGTACACATAAGGGCAATAAACATGTGCTATTCATTCCAAAATACTGTGCGAACCAAAAGCCCCTTGAAATAGGTCTTTGTAATTTGTATTAAAAAGTCACGTCATTATCAGCTCCCAACTGGATGAGCCCGGATAGGGGCTTATATTTCAGGTCCTATCCATCCGTCCGTCCGTCCGTTCCTCCGTCCAAAGCCTCGACTCGAAAATGTCTTGGTGTATTTCTTTCAAATCCCGCACATGTGTGCAATAATATCTGGGCATGAGGCACGTCAAACGATTTTAGGATCAGAGACAATTTGGAAAATAAATTTAAAAAAAAAAATTCCAGGAGACAATAGTACAGGCTTAAATTGTGAACCTTTATTTATTTACACTTCACCATAACGACTACCTACATACCACCTTGAATTAATTTATATACACTTTACCATCTCCACTACGAACAGGCAACTTTGAATTATTTATTTATATACACCTCCTGTTTACCATCTCCACAACCTCCATATTTATTTATTTATTTGTTTATTTACATGCAAGATCTGCACAGCTCATTTTTAAGGTGCGGTCGGGAGCCGTGTCCTCAACGAGGACTTGTATCCTTGTTTAATATGACGTCAACACAGCCCTTTGCTTCCGATTCCCAAACACTTCATTACACGGCTTCCACATTCACAAGCCGCTGTATTCGTTTACCGTACAGTACTGTAACCCCATGAGAAGCCATATGCCTTATTGCATTGTAAATGATATGGTTTACGTCACTTTAAACCTGCCATATTGTACTACATTTTGATTGCACTAAAAGTAATTCTGGTGGTGAACATAATTATTATTCTCTACGTTAGTAAATCATTCTATATTTAACATTTTTTTCATAGCATTTACCATCAAAGTGTTAAAAAAAATTCCAGACAATACTATTCAAAACAATGTATCCTCCCTAAAAGAAGCAACCGACAACAAAGAAGTGATGGGAAACGGATGATTCAAAATGACATCACATTTACCGTGGGACGAATAAATAAATAACCAGAGAGTTGGTGTCAAAGCCACCCCATGCTCGCCTGTTTATACATTTATCGTTTTGAAAAGACTAGTCTAATAATATTTTATATAAAGCATTGCAGTGAAGTCTGATTCAAATAATTTTAATGCAATATATGTATTTGTATATTGTAATCAGTAAAAAAATAGTGTGGTGGATAAAAACATTAGAAAGGAAATAACTTGCACAAAAAGTTTAACATTTTCATGCTGACGCTGACGCTGACGCTCACGCCGGGGGTATCGCTATAGCTCTCTGTTCTTCGAACGGGCGAGCTAAAAATGGAATAAATGTCCTGTGTTAGCAATAAGTCAGAAACATGTCAACAGCGGCTGATGACATCTCATCCTGGATTGCCATGATTTATTAGCAAGTCCCATAAGACTTTGAGTGAATTGCCAAGGCCTCGAGCGAATGTCCAGCTGGGTGAACGCCTATCTCGTTCTCCATAAGATGCGTGAACAATGTATCAACTGGACTCGTGGAATCGCAACAATTAACCACAAATACCAAGCATGAACAAAAATAATGGAGGCCCATACTCTTGACAAAGCTTTGGGGGTGTTCATGTCAAGCAGGGGAAACGTTTCAAGATGAAGAAGCAACCCTGGACAGGTCGCCTGTCCGACGCAGGATACTTGACTGAAAGTTGGAGGAATTTGTGATTTGTTCAGGGTGCCGGCGATAAGTCGCCTCTTCTTCGGGAAAGACACCGTCGGATCTTTAACGTCCACCAACCACCAGTGCTGGCAGACGGGTCCTCCGGCTTAACGTTCACCCAAGTGACAGCGCACACATCGACGGGTCGCCCCGTCTTGGTCAGGTTGACAGTGTGTCGCTGTGTCGAGATTCAAACCCACGCTGGGCAGATCAAATGTGAGTGTGCCTACATCTAAGCTATCCTACCAACGCAACATGTCGTCATTCAAACCGAGGCTAAACTAGAAGAGAGTGACCACAAATCTTACAAGACTCATATACTCGTATACACACGCCGTTTGGACACACGACCACTCAAATGCATATTTAGCGATTGGAAACCTATTTGAACTCATAACAATGTGCGTAGAAATGTAATATTACCAGTCGGTAGGAAGTTAATGTTCATCTTTATAAAAAATGACTTCATGAGTAAAACATCCAAAGTTGCAGCGCACGCGCACCCCATCATCGATGATAAATTTGGGGTTCTCGCGCACATAATGCATACCATCTCAATACATCGCTGTGGATCTCCGGCAAATTGCTCATCATGTGCACCCGCATTGAGGTTTGGAAAACAAGCAAAAGCCAAACGCTCAAACTAACCATCTTTTCCTGCAGCTGCAAATCATCACGCATGGTGCAGCACACACCGACACCCCCTGCCCCCAAATGGTCCCCTATGCGCATGACCGTGAGGTCTCCCCTGGAACGGATCACCTTCTTCCTTGCTGAAGCATTCATGGATAGTGGGGTGGGATTAAAAGGATTACCTGCCTGGATGCAGCAAAAGGTTTGAGTGCTGGAATGGGAGGGAGGGGGAAATCAGTTTAGTACATGGGCACTGAATTGAAGGTGAAACGGGAGGAAGAGTTGAAGGAATAAATTTAAGAAAAGTGGGAGAGGAGGAGAGAGAGAGGAAGGTAGAGAGTAGACAAGTCAGAAGAGGAGAATTCAAACTACCATATATATAATTTGAGAAGTGTGTTCGTGTGTTTAATTTTTATGCACTCTTGTACCGCTGCATGGAATGAGTTAAAAGCTGGTGGTTGTACTCGGGGTGTTGGTCTAAGGTGGTTAAAAAAACAAACAACATAGCCCCCCAGGTTCAGGGAGGGGGGAGTACCCCAATTCTCTCCATGCAATGTGTATCGTCCAGCGCTGCCTGGTGGGAACCGGTATTACAAATCATAATCATGTATTTCTTTCAAATAGAAAATATAGACATCAGAGAAGTGGGGGCATGAACCCGCACGAGCTTGGGGGTTGAGGTAAGACGGCACATTTCTCTCCATGTAAATATGAATGGCATCGTGCCGTTAAAACCCCCTTGATACGCACCCTGTGTGCACCCCCTCGACACGCACCCTGTGTGCACCCCCTCAATACGCACCCTGTGTGCACCCCCTCGACCACGCACCTGTGCACCCCCTGCCACGCACCCTGTGTGCACCCCTCGACACGCACCTGTGTGCACCCCCTCGACACGCACCGCTGTGTGCACCCCTCAACACGCACGCCTGTGGTGCACGCCCCTCGACCACCGCACCTTGAACTCCTCCACCTCGATCTGCACCTTGTACCCCTCATTCTTTGATCTGCACCTTGCACACCACTCGATCTGCACCAAACACCCCCTTCATCCCGCACTTTGCACTCCCCCTCGATCCGCACCTTGCACTCTCCCCTCGATCCGCACCTTGTACTCCTCCCCTCGATCCGCACCTTGTCTCCCCCACTCGATCCGCGACCTCTGTACTCTCCCCCCTCGATCCCACCTTGTACTTCTCCCTCGATCCGCACCTTGTACCCTCCCCCTCGATCCGCACCTTGTAACTCCTCCCCCTCGATCCGCACCTTGTAACTCCCCCTCGATCAGTACCTTGTACTCCTCCCCTCGATCCGCACCTTGTAACTCCTCGATCGCACCTTGTACTCTTCCTTCGATAACCCCTCGATCCGCACTTTGCATACCCCCTCGATCCGCACCTTGAACTCCTCCACCTCGATCTGCACCTTTGTACAACCACCTCGATCTGCACCAAACACCCCCCTTGATCCACACTTTGCACTCCCCCTCGATCCACACCTTGCACTTCCCCTTGATCTGCACCTTATACCCCCCCTCCCTCAATCCGCACCTGTACCCCCCCCCAATCCGCACCTTGCACACCCTTGATCTGCACTTTGCACTCCCCCCTCGATCCACACCTTGTACTCCCCCCCTTCCCCCGACATCCCCTTGCCCCACAACCGGAACAAGCCCCTACGGCATACCCACACCAGAACACCCCTACGGCATACACCCACACCGGAACACCCCCTACGGCCTACACCCACACCGAACAACCCTACGGCCTACACCCACACCGGACACCCCCTACGGCCTACACCCACACCAGAACACCCCTACGGCCTACACCCACACCGGAACACCCCTACGGCCTACACCCACACCGGAACACCCCCAACCCGCTCACACATTGCCTTGGTACTGCTTTTTGTGAATGACACCAGTGATGTTGAAAACCCAAAAATATCAAAGGTTTTCAAACTGATCGGGGCTGTAATCCTCTGCCCCCCGACTTTCTCCCTCCTGTCCCCTCACGACCCGACTACCCCTCCACCCCGGGATGTACCGCCTTGGTTCCCGCTCCAGATTTCCTCTGCACGGACATCCAGTGCATGTTAATTACAAGAGAAACAAAGATGTAAAGCACGAGTTGGACGCACAACGGCAGCACGGGCGATGTACGTAACGGCAATCGGTCGGTTGGGAACACGATGGCTCGCGTCGCAAGCGTCCCCGACCCCGCGAGTCGACATCGCGAGCGATTGTCCATCATCAACAGGAGATCTCAACCTGGACGAGCGGGTCAGGCGGTGCATCTGACACAATGAACCGCGGGAGCGGCGTCGAGCGTGTACCTGGTGCTGCGCTGCTGCTCGAGTGCTGCCCTGTGGTGCGCAGGGTGCGGGGATTCGACGGCGGCAGCAGGACGGACAAGCACAAGCAGGCGGCACGAGGAGAGACATGGCTGAGCAAGAAGCGGCAGCAAGCGGCCATATCCCCGGCGTGACGTCACTCGCGCGCTCCAGTGCTCGGAGGTCGAAACGAGGAGGGGGGTGAGGGGGTGAGGAGGAGGGGTGAGGAGGAGCTGGAGCCTGTGGGTGGATGGAGATGAAGCACGTGGGGTTATTGAGGGATTGAGAGGAATGATAATTGTGGAAGAGGAAAATTGAGAGTCAGACAAATAAACGGTGGAGGAAGGAATCAGATTCCAGTATGTAACCTGCTACAGGTATTGTGGTAATGTGGTGAGTGCGGGACGTGCAGGTATTGTGTAATGTGGTGAGTGCGGAGTGCGTATGTGGTTCGTGGATGTCGAGGTATTGTGTAATGTGGTGAATGCGGAACGTGCAGGTATTGTGGTAATGTGGGAGGCTGCGGTGTACAGGTATTGTGGTAATGTGGTGAGTGCGGGACGTGCAGGTATTGTGGTGAGTTGCGGTGTGCAGGTATTACGGTAAGTGGTGAGTGGGGACGTGCATGTTTACGGTAAAGTGGTGAGTGCGGGCGTGCAGGTATTGTGGTGAGTGCGTGCAGTATTGGGGGTGCGGTGTGCAGGTATTACGGTAAAGTGGTGAGTGCGGGACGTGCATGTATTCGGTAAAGTGGTGAGTGCGGGGCGTGCATGTATTACGGTAAAGTGTGAGTGCGCGTGCAGTATTGTGTGGTTGCGGCGTGCAGGTATTGTGGTGAGTGTGCGGTGTGCAGGTATACGTAAAGTGGTGAGTGCGGGCGTGCATGATTACGGTAAAGTGGTGAGTGCGGGCGTGCAGGTATTACGGTAAAGTGGTGAGTGCGGGCGTGCATGTATTACGGTAAAGTGGTGAGTGCGGGCGTGCAGTATACGGTAAGTGGTGAGTGCGGGTGTGCAGTATTACGGTAAAGTGGTGAGTGGCGGGCGTGCATATTACGGTAAAGTGTGAGTGCGGGGTGTGCCAGGTATTACGGTAAAGTGGTGAGTGCGGGGCATGCATGTATTAGGTAAAGTGGTAGTGCGGGTGAGTATTACGGTAAAGTGGTGAGTGCGGGGTGTGCAGTATTACGGTAAAGTGGTGAGTGCGGGGTGTGCAGGTATTACGGTAAAGTGGTGAGTGCGGGGCGTGCATGTATTACGGTAAAGTGGTGAGTCGGGGTGTGCAGGTATTACGGAAGTGGTGAGTGCGGGGCATGCATGATTACGGTAAAGTGGTGAGTGCGGGGGCGTGCATGTATTACGGTAAAAGTGGTGAGTGCGGGGTGTGCAGGTTACGGTAAGTGGTGAGGTGCTGGGCATGCGGTATTACGTAAAAGTGGTGAGTGTCGGCGTGCAGGTATTACGTAAAGTGGTCAGTGCGGGTGTGCAGATTACGTAAAGTGGTGAGTGCTGGGCATGCAGGTATTACGGTAAAGTGGAGTGGGGTCTTGGCAATTCACAATTTGAGCAGAGACAAATGGTTGAGTGATCAGAGGTGAAAGAGTGATTGGAGTGGGGTCGGATGGTTTCTCGATGAGACTGACCTTAAACGGAATCTGCTCCATTCGCTGCTCAGGCTGTTGATTGTGAGTTATGAAATATTTGTTTTAATCCACCCTGTCAAGGCAATTCCATGACCATATGATGTACAGGTACTCAAACGGACACTAATGATGTTTACCATCGAACAAGGTAGTACGTTACATGGAACAAGGTAGGTGACTTACCATGGAACAAGGTAGGTGGACGTTTACCATGGGAACAAGGTAGGTGGACGTTTACCATGGAACAAGGTAGGTGGACGTTACCATGGGAACAAGTAGTGACGTTTACCATGGGAAAAGGTAGGTGGACGTTTACCAATGGGAACAAGGTACGGTGGACGTTTACCATGGGAACAAGGTAGGTGGACGTTTACCATGGAACAAGGTAGGTGGACGTTACCATGGGAACAAGGAGGTGGACGTTTACCATGGGAACAAGGTAGGTGGACGTTTACCATGGGAACAAGGTAGTGACGTTTACCATGGGAACAAGGTAGTGGATCGTTTACCAGGGAACAAGGTAGGTGGACGTTTACCATGGGAACAAGGTCGGTGACGTTTACCATGGGAACAAGGTAGGTGACGTTTACCATGGGAACAAGTAGGTGGACGTTTACCATGGGAACAAGGTCGTGGACATTTACCATGGAAACAAGGTCGGTGGACATTTAGCATGGGAACAAGGTCGATTTGTATGTCGTCACTCACTCGCCATTGTCATAATCTGAATTGTGCAGAAATAATTTTAACAATGAGTGAATCCACAGGTCTCTGCCATCCATGTTTTCCCCAACCCCCATGACGAACCCACCTCCTTCACGCACAAAACACCCATCACTGCACCTCCTCGACCCTCTCACGTTATCTCACACAAACTTCCAACCCAACCTATGCAATTCATGCAAACCCCCTCCTCGTCTTCCTTCTCCCACACTAACTCACACGGACCCCTCCTACCTGCACTTTTTGTCCCCCCAATCAACAAGGTCAGAGACGGACATTAAAGTGAGGATCGACCGACCGACCGACGATCATCTGTCCATGTACTTTTGCGTACGCAATATTTCAAAAACCGTGAACAGTTAGCCTTCATATACATTACCACCGGTCCATTCTTCATACCACCCAAAGGAAGACCGAGAGTAATCAGCTCCATGTTGGATATAAATCGAGGCTCACAAAGAGCTAGTACACAGAAATAACAGAGAGAAAAACACAGCAGAAAGCGGTTAAAACAACACAACAGCAAGGTAGAGGACACTTGGAGGAAAACAGCAAGGTAGAGGACACTTGAGAAGAATGCATGAAGAAGAAAGAATAAGAGAGTAAGTGGTGGAAGGAGACACAGGAGGTAAACTAGAAGGGCACTCGGTAGAGCGCATAACTCCGCCACTAATGCCGATCCACGAGAACACATCGTGCCCAATACATTTTGATATATCACTATACAGTACAATGTCGTTTTTGGCCCTATCTCTCAATGGTGAAGAATCACTCAAAATGAAATAATTCTCGAATCCAGATCCGGATTTCACCAAATCGAATCTATTCTCGTGTCCACACACTCCAACCTGTCCACCAAAGTTCGTCCAATCCGTCCAACGTTTTGAAGATATCGTGCTATATATCGTTTTGGCCCGATCTCTCAATGGTGAAGAATCACTTAGAAAATTCTAAGTAGTCGGATCCGGATTCCAATTCTTCACCAAAATTTAATCAGTTCGTTCTGTCACACAACCCAAACCTGTCCACAAAAATTTCATCCGGATCCGTCCATAACTTTTTGAGATATCCTGACACGAACAAACAGACAAACAAGACAGAAAGTGGTGAAAAACAATAACCTTCTTCACCTTCGTGGTGAGAATAAGCAGGATACAGAGTACGGAAAGGCGAAGTACAAGACCTAGAAGAGGTAGTGTAACACAAGACCACCGATGATCTGTGTGTGGTGCAGGAATAAATGGCCAGAGATCAGCTAAATCGTGGAGATTCCAATTACTTTGAAACCCCTCCTCTCCATCACATAAAATGTGAAAGGTGTGAGGTGGAGGTGCCAACCGAAAGAAGGAGAAATGATTCAGAGAAACCATTGGAACAGTGGAGAAACAGAGCGACGTTATAAGAATGTTGTAAATTACCAATCAAGAGGGAATTTGCCATTGGCAGAATCTGGTTCCAAAGTTCACAGGGTAGATCAGATCCATGGATCACAGAGTCCTTTGCTGCGAGTGCCATAGTTGGTTAAACGGTTCTAACCCTCACCAATTGAAATCGTGACAATATTGATGTCCGCAACATATGAGGAAGAGAGAGAGATAGAGATAGAGATAGAGATAGAGATAGAGATAGAGATAAGAGATAGAGATAGAGATAGAGATAGAGTTGGCATCGTGGTTAAAGGTGTCCATCTTCACATGGAAAAAAAAATGGAGATCAATCATCATGTCGGGGGTGCGCACATATACCAAAAAAAGGGAGGATGTGGAGAAAAAGCAGCCAAAAAGATCTCCTGGTTGGTTCGAGGTTGAGAGCAAACACAGACAGTGAGAAATGGAGTTCTTGAGGTAACTCCAACTCTGCACAAGGACAGATTCAGGACTCTCAAAATAGAGGAGAACAATAGATTAGGAGACACATAAGAATATGAGGAATTATTCTGTTCAGCAGATAATCTCAGGTTTAACAGCAGCTAAACTTGATTTTATCTGTTCAACATAACCTTCATTCCTGGATTCTTGACTACCTCCCACTCACACAGTCAACATGTTGCCATCAGTGGAACACCCCCCTCCAGTGAATCTGGGAGTTCCCCAAGCAGTTTTGGGGACCGGTCTTATAACGGCAACAAGCGCTTTAATCTGCAATATGTCATCGTATCGCAGAGTCGCAGGATGTTCAGATGCAAGAAACAAACAAGGAGTTGTGTTCATACAGAAGTCTTCGGCTGTTTATTGCTGAGCTCGTGATGAGTTCCATCGATTAGATTAAAGTCCGCAAAAGACTCGTGAAACTGTAACGAAGGACATTGCTTTGTGATAAATATTTCAGAGCACATTACAGTGCACTATAAATGAAACACTATGAATGACCAAACACAAACTGGTCATTATTAATGATGTCGATATACAGGGTTCGAAATTACAGTTATATAAAAACTATACAAACAATCTTGCATACATTTCTACTATGACACTTAAAGTCTTACACATTAGCACATAAAAGTGTTACTGACACTTTAGCCACTGTTAAGTTAAAGTGCTTACACAGTAGGAATGAAAACAGGCCTCACCATTGCAGAACAGGTCTCGCAACAGTCATATGCCTCAACACGTGTCAGCCGAGAACATCTGGTCCATCCAAAACTCTGTCTGTCTGTCCAAGTAAAGAGCTAAATGGGAGAAACTGCCACATGAGTCTAACAAAAATTCTGACTACATTACAGTCTGTGTCCTCCACCTATATCAATGACCTCATGCTCTCTGATGATCTGGGAAACCCTTCTTCCTTTTTTGGATGACGACTCATTGTCTGACATAACCCAGACCCCAATCGCCATCCTCTGCTAGGCAGACAGCAGCTGCCTGTCTCTCCCCACCCTTCACCTCTCTCCTGCTGTTCTGAAACTGATTAGAACTCGTGTCTGATATATGAACCATTCCTTCAATCCTGGAAATCTCCGTCACCTCACTCGGAATGGACATCAAACTATCCCAATATGTTGTCCTGCCATGAGCGAAAAAAGGCCTTTGTTTATCGACACATCCAGGGCCGAAATATAACATTTCTTCAAAAAGCTAGAAATATCTCTGAAGTTATTGAAATAAAAGTGACACAACTGAAAATTGAGGGCATTTGCTATACGCGCTTTTTGTCAAGAATGCCCATTTTCACTCTTGTCATGTATCACCTTATATAGCATGAGTTAGATTATTTCTGATCTAAACCAGGTTTCAGGCCAAGGTGAACAAAGTATTTGACTGTTAGCAAAAATATTAGCCATTGCCATAAAAGGCCAATTAGAGACTCTTCCTCTAGATACTCTCAAATTTACATATGTCTATTCACTGTCGACTTCGCGTCTATACTAGTGCAGCACTCTGAGTCTCTACATGTAGTAGATTCTTCTGTTCATAAACTGCCACACGCCTTCACGTAAGCTCACAGTACAGCTGGCCATTCAAAGTGCGTCGTTTTCAGTTCGTGCATGTGAACCACAGAGTCCAAGAGGCAATGCACGCGGCCATTAATAATGGCGGCCGCAGCAGGCTGTTCATCAACTTTGGCAATATACGTAGATTCAATCCCACGTCTTTAGTCGCCCAAACTCTGTAGATCGCAGTACCCCACATGCTAATGAAGCCCTCACCATATTTAACTTTAATACAACCCATTGAAATGAAGCAAAAGCTGTTCCGTCAGAGTAGCGTCTTCACGGTGTGATTTTTTTGACTTCTCACTCACACCTGAGGGAATCAAAGCTCTCACAATCCGCTTACCGTAAAAAAAAAAACCCAAAAATTATAATGGCGCTCTGCCTTTTTCATCTTTTGGAAAGTAAACCTATTCACAAATTGACAGAGGCCTGGATTTATCTACGGTTTCCGCACATCAAATGAACGCCATGCCTCGGTAGCTTGTACAGTTGTGCTGCGGTTTGAGCCTGGGGAGTAACAGCTAAAACTCAATCTGTTCCGGATCAACAAGTCACAATCTGATGACAGTAACGGCAATAGATAATTATACTGTTCTTTTCTCAATTCTGGGGTATTTTGTTGCAGAGATATATCTGCGAGATCAGCAGTTCCCTTCTCTCCAGTGGGAGAAAAATTTCTTCGAAGCACTATTGCATGTGTGATGCAAAAGCACCACAACACATCAGTGTGGGACTGCTTAACTGGCCACAACTGGCTCAGCACCCTTGCTGCAACAGTTTGGCAAGTACACCACAATCCGGGCGTCTGCCTCCTCTGAGTGATGCAAACACTCAATCATCGCTGTCCTTGGATCCACTCAGCTTGTTCCCCTGTCTACCACTATTACCGCCGCTTGTCACTCGATAAAGCGATTTAATGTGATTATTCTGTGTAAAACTGGAAGGTAAGTTATTGCGCATTTTTCCCTCTGAAAGAAGTTTCCAGTTTGCATACATTGCGAAATTTACTGCTGACGTGGTAAACAAGACCCCCATCTCCAATTACTACCTCCTTCCCTTTCACTTTTGCTCTATTTGGTTCTTTAATACTGACTCTATATCTGTTCAAAGAAGATGTGAACTGAAATGCTAGTGCTATAACACACGATGAAGACCATTCTTGACAGGAACTCCAGGAGATCAGTGTCCGTGGGCATCGTGACAGTTTCTTCGCCAAAATGCCCACTGCTTGGTGATTCATTGGTGTTCTTCAGTACCCTGTCGAATTTTCCATCTGATGAGGCTCTGCCTCTACATCGTACTTCATTCATCAGCTGATCAGTTCATTGAGCTTTGCGCAAGGCCTCCCAACAGAATGGTACCTAGCAAATCCAAGTCCACATCTATCTATCATCCAAGCATGTGTGTGTGTGTGTGTGGCGTGACCGTGTTTCCTCTGATCATACCACTGGTTCCGATTCTAAGAAACTTCCCAGGTAATTTATTGCGGATTGACCTAGATAAGTGCCTTTTCAAGTTGATATTAATCGACAAGTGAGTTCCCAAGTTATGGCCATTTTAATTTATCAACCAATGACAGACAACAGTCTCTGCGTAGCGTGGCCGATGGGAAAGGGCAGCACGAGTTACCTGTGGCGATAGGAAGCAGATGTCATAGCAGCGAATTCAAAGACAGGAGGTATACGTGAATTTTAAATTTAATACACTCTGTGTGTATCACAGCATTGTTACTTCAATCACACGATAATTCATGGATGCATGTGAACATTCCGTACGGGGCACGCACTACTGCCGGATGGATGATTTATTGATTCTTATAATCTCGATTTCTTAAGCGCATTATAGTAATACACAATGCCCGCAATCCAGTCGTCATCTACAAGACGTAAGGTTAAAGCGAGCCGTGTGTGCGTTTTTCTGGCACGCGGTTGAAAGTTTTGTTTTTTGCAGTACGCATAGCACGTACGGCACGCACTACGGGCACGCGGAGATGAAGTAACAGCCTTGTTGGTGTTGTTTCTGGCAACGCATTTTGAATTATTTTTTTTGTTTTTTTTGCACTACG
>CM068955.1:100533397-100544609 GCA_035128595.1 Eptatretus atami | reverse complement strand
GTCCTGTTCTACCCTTTCCTTTCCTGGGGTTTTCGTTGCATGGAAGTTGTGGCGCCTTGTCCTTAAGTAGTGAACTGACCAAGTGATTGTGTAAATAATAAATAGAACGACTGTAGTTCTTTTGTTTGCTTGCGTCTTGTCCCTACCCCCATTCATTGCCTTGACTGCATGTGTGCATGTGTTCTAAATAAATGTCCCCTTTGTTTGAATATTCAACCAGAGGTAAGCGTGGATCAGCGTTTACGGCATGAGGGAACTATAGGGAGGTGATGACGTTACCGATGGGAACAAGGTAGGTTTGGACGTTTTACCATGGGAACAATGTGGTCGGTGGAACGTTTACCATGGGAACAAGGTAGGTGGGACGTTTACGCATGGGAACAAGGTAGGTGGACGTTTACCATGGGAACAAGTCGGTGGACATTTACCATGGAAACAAGGTCGGTGGACATTTAGCATGGGTAACAAGGTCGATTTTGTATGTCGTCACTCGCCATTTTTGTCATAATCTGAATTGGTGCAGAAAATAATTTTTAACATGAGGTAATCCACACGGTGCTCATGGCCATGCCATGTTTTCCCCAACCCCCATGACGAACCCACCTCTTCCTTCACGCCACAAAACAGCCCATCACTGCACCTCCCTCGACCACTCCACGTATCTCACACAAACTTCCAACCCACCTGATGCAATTTCATGCAAAACCCCCTTCCTCGTCTTCCTTCTCCCACACTAACATTCACACGGACCCCTCCTACCTGCACTTTTTGTCCCCCGCCAATCCCAACAAGGTCAGAGACGGGACATTAAAGTGAGGATCGACCGACCGACCGACCGATCAATCTGTTCCATGTACTTTTGCTACGCAATTTTCAAAAACCGTTGAACAGTTAGCCTTCATCATACACCGGTCATTCTTCATACCACCAAATGATTTATGCTTAGCTTCCACCAAAGGAACCGAGAGTATCAGCTCCATGTTGGAATTAAAGTCGAGGCTCACAAAGAGCTAGTACACAGAATATAACAGAAGAGAAAAAGAACACGCAGAAAACGAAAACACACCAACAGCAAGGTAGAGGGGACACTTGGAGGAAAGAATGCATGAGAGAGAAAGAATAAGAGAGTAAGTGGGTCGGGAGAGGAGGACACAGGTAAGGTAAACTAGAAGGAGCATCTCGTAGAGCGCGATAACTCGCGCCAGTAATGCCTGTCCAGCGAGAAACATCGGGTGCCCGAATCATTTTTGATATACATGCTATTACAGTAACAATGTCGTTTTGGCCCTATGCTCTCAATGGTGAAGAATCACTCCAAAAAAATGAAATTAATTCTGAATCCAGATACGATTTTCACCATAGACGAATCTATTCGTCGTGGTCACACTCACCCAACCTGTCCACCAAGTTTCGTCAATCCGTCCCACAAACGGTTTTGAGATATCGGGCTATATAATCGTTTTTGGCCCGATCTCTCAATGGTGAAGAAATCACTTAGAAAATTCTAGTAGTCGGATCCGGATCCAGATCTCCACCAAATTTAATCAGTTCGTTCTTGCACAGCAACCCAACCCTGTCCACGCTTGTTTGGTGTCTGATCGTCTCAGTGAACAATAATTTCATCGGATCCGTCCATAACTTTTTGAGATATCTGTAACACGAACAAACAGACAAAACAGACAGAAAGTGGTGAAAAACATACCTTACTTCACTCTTCGGTGGTGGAGGTAATAAGCAGGATACAGAGTAACGGAAGGGCGGAAGGGTAACAAGACCAGAAAGGAGGTAGTGTACACAGAGACCACCGATGATCTTGGTGTGGGCAGGAAATAAATGGCCCAGAGATTCAGCTAAATCGTGGGAGATTCCAATTACTTTGGAAACCCTCCCTCACGACATAAAGATGTGAAAGGTGTGATGGTGGAAGGTGCCAACCGAAAGAGGAGAGAAATGATCAGAGAAATCCGATTGGAACAGTGAGTAAAAGGAGACGTTACATAAGGAATGTTGGTAATATTACCCAATCCAGAGGGAGGATTTTGCCATTGGCAGGAATCTGGGTTCCAAAGTTCACAGGGTAGATCAGATCCATGGAGTCACAGAAGTCCCTTTGCTGCAGTGCCATAGTTGGTTAAATTCGGTTCTAACCCTCCAGCCAATTGAATCCGTGACAATATGATGTCGCAACATATGAGAAGAGAGAGAATATGAGATAGAGATAGAGATAAGAGATAAGAGATAGAGATAGAGATAAGATAGAGATAGAGATAGAGAATAGAGATAGAGTGGGCATCGGTGGTTATAAGGTGGTCCCATCTTCACATGGCAAAAAAGAGATGGAGATGCAATCATCATTGTTCGGTGGTGCTGTAAAAACCATATACCAAAAAAGGGATGGATGTGGAGGGGAAAAAGCAGCCAAAAGATCTCCTGGGAGGTTCGAGGTGTGAGAGCAATACACAGCAGTGAGAAAATGGGAGTTCTTGAGGTAAACTCGCAACTCTGCCACGCGGGACAGGATTCAGGACTCTCAAAATAGAGGAGCAATAGTTTGAGGAGACACATAAGAATATTGAGGAATTTTCTGTTCAGCCAATAATCTCAGGTTTAATCAAGCAGCTAAACTTGTAATTTATCTGTTCAACAGAAGCCTTTCATTCCTGATTTCTGACTACCCTACTCACACAGTCAACATGTTGCCATCAGTGGAAGCAACCCCCTCGCCAGTGGAAATCTGGAGTTCCCCAGGCAGTTTTTATTGGGACCGGTCTTAAACGGCAACAAGCGCTTATCTGCCATAGTCATCGTATCGCAGAGTCCGCAGGATGTCAGATGCAGAAACAAACAAGAGTTGTGTTCATACAGAAGTCTTCGGCTGTTTTTGCTGAAGCTCGGTGATGAGTCCCATCGATTGAAGATTTAAAGTCCCGCAAAGACTCCGTTGATACTGGTAACGGAAGGACAAATTGCCTATTGTGAAATATTTCAGGAGCACATTACAGTTGCAATATTAATATGAAACACTATGAATGAAACCCAAACACAAACTGGTCATTAATTTACTGAATGTCGATATACAGGTGTTCGAAATTACAGTTATATAAGAACATATAACAAACAATTCTGCATTACATTCTAACTATGACACTTAAAGTCTTACAATTAGCCACATAAAGAGATGTACTGACCAACTTTAGTCCACTTGTTAAGTTTTTAAAGTGGCTTGTAACACAGATAGGAATGAAAACAGGCCTCACCAATGAGAACAGGTCTCGCAACATAGCATAATGCCTCAACACCGTGTCAGCCGGAATCTGGTCCATCATGAACATCTGGTCTGTCTTCCAAGGTATAAGAGCTAAAGGGAGAAAACCTCCACATGAGTCTACAAATGTCATGACTGACATTACAGGGTCTTGTTTCTCACCTATATCAATGACCTCCATTGCTTCTGATGCTCTGGGAAACCCTCTCTTCCTTTTTTTGGATGACGACTCATGTGTCGTACAGTACCCAGACCCAATCGCCATCCCTCTGCTAGGCAAGACAGCAGCTGCGTCTCTCCCCCCCCCCCACCTCTCTCCTCTGCTGATCTGGAATGATAGACTCTGGTCTGATATATGGACCATTTCTTCAATCCTGAAGATCTCGGTCTCACCCTATCACTCTCTGGAATGAAGCATCAAACTAATCCCAAATTATCTGTTTGTCCTGCAGTGAGGGAGAAAAAAAAGGCCTTTTGTTAATCTGACCAACAGGGCCGAATATAAATTTCTTCAAATAGCCTAGGATGATTAATCTCTGAGTTATTGAAAATAAAAAAGTGACGACAAGCTGAAAATTGAGGGCAATTTGCATACGCTGCCATTTTTCAAGATGGCCACCATTTCACTTCTTGTCAGTTGATCCACTTCATATAGCATGTAAGTTAGATTATTTTCGTGTCTAACCCATGGTTTTCTAGGCCAAGGGAATGGACAAAAAGTATTTGGGAAAACCTGTTAGAAAATATTTATTGCCATTGTCAATAAGTGGGCCATTAGAACTCATTCCTCTAGATAAACTCTCAAATTACCATCATGGTCTGATTCGAGCTGTCGGACTCGCTGTCATATAGTGCGGCATGTCTCTGAGGATTTCTTGACATGTAAGTAGATTCTTCTGTTGCATTCAGACTGCCACAAGCCTTCACAGGTAACATGCTCACAGGTTAGACATGCTTGCCATTCAAGCTGGTCGTTTTCATGTCCTCGTGCATTGAGAACCACAGGAGTCCAGTAAGGCAATTGCACGCAGGCCATTTAATTGATCTGCGCGCCGCAGCAGGCTGGTTCATCAACTTTGGCCAATATTACGTAGATGCTCCCAATCCACTGTCTTTATGTCGCCAAACTCTGTAGGATCCAGTGACCCCATGGCATGCTATGATAGCCTGCTCACCATATTTTAAACTTCGTAGCATACACCCATTGAATGTGGCAAGCAAAGCTGTCTTCTCGTCAGAGGTAGCGTCTTCACAGGTGTGATTTTTTTGACTTTCTTTCATCACACCTGAGGGAAATTCAAAGTCTCACAATCCGCTTTAACGTAAAAAAAAAAAACCCCAAAAATTATATGGCCGCTCGCTTCATCTTTTTGGAATGTCAAACCTATTCACAAATTGGACAGAGCCGTGGATTATCTCAGGTTTCCGCATCATCAAACGGAAACGCCATGCTCTGGTATGCTTGTACATGTTCTTGCGATTTGAGCCTTGGGGATGTAACAGCTAAAATCTATCTGGTCCGGATCACAAGGATCAAATCTGTATGACAGTAAACTGGCAACATAATGTCATTACTGTTTCTTTTCCAATTCGTGGTGTATTCTTTGTAGAGGGATATATCTTCGAGATCAGCGAAGTTTCCCTCTCTACCTAGTAGGATGAAAAATTTCTCTCGAAGCACTATTGGCATTGTGATTGCAAAGCACCACTAGGACATCCAGTGTTGGGACTGCTACTGGCCACAATGTGCTCTGCATCCCTTTGCTGCAACAGTTTTTGGCATGTAACCACAATCGGCGGCATCTGCCTCCTTGTGAGTTGATGCCAAAACATCAATTTCCATCCAGCTGTCCTTTGTGATCCACACAGCTTGTTCCCCCTGTCTACCACTGATTTATCGCGCCTGCCTTGCACTCGATAAAGCGATTGAATTTTTCTATCTGTGTTAAAACTGAGTAGATTGGCCATGTTTTCCCCTCTGGAAAGAGAAGTTTCCAGTTAGGCATACATTGGAAATTTCTGGCTGGACGTGGTAAACAGACTCCCCATCCTCCATTACCTTCTTCCCACACTTTTGCTCTGATTTGTGGTTCTTTATACTTGACGCTTATATCTGTCAAAGAAGGAATGTGAATCTGAATATGCCCTCAGTTTATACATCACTGAAGACATTCTGTACAGGAAATGGTATCCAGTGTCCAGCTTGGGCATCTGTGACAGTTTTCTTTGCAAAATGCCCACGCATTGGTGAATTCATGGTGTTCTCATGACCTCGTCGAATTTTCCATCTGATGGAGGCATCTTTGCCTCATCAACCGTTACTTCATTCATCAGCTTGGTATCAGTTTCATCGAGCTTTGCGGCAATCTTGTGGCTCCCGAACAGAAAGATGGTACCTGAGCAAACAAGGTCCGACATCCATCATTAATTTCCAGAATGCGTGTGTGATGTGTGTGTGTGTGTCTGTGACCGCTGTTTCTCGACAACCCCACTGGTCCGATTCTAATTGAAAACTTGCCAGGTATATCGCTGGGGACCTGATATGTGCCTTTTCAAGGGTTTGATAGTTAAGTCGACAAGTGTTCCCCAATTATGGCCATTTATTTTACCAAACCAATGACAGGACCGTTGGCTGCGGCCATTTATTTACCAAACCAATGAACAGGGACAACGTTGCGCGTAGGCGTGGCGATGGGGGAAAGGGCACCGCAGTTTACCGTGGCGTATGAGTGGCAATGGTCAATGCAGCGATGTCAAAGACAGGGAAGGTAACTTATTTTAATTTTAATTAACTCTGTGTGTATCACAGCAGTGTTACTTCATGCAAAGCATAATCATGGAATGCATGTGAACATTCCGTACGGGCACGCACTACCTTCCGGATAGTGATTGATCTTTACTTGTATTCTAATAATTCTGATTTCTTATGCGCAATTTATAGATAAACACAATGCCCCAATCCAGTCGTCATTTACGAAAGCAAAGGAACGTGCCTGTGTGGTTGTTCCTGGCACGCGGTTTGAAAGTTTTTTTTTTTGCAATGTACGGCCATGCACGTACGGCCACAGCACGTACGGCACGCGAAGAGTGAAGAACAGCCCGTGTGGTTGTTGTTTCTGGCACCGCGGTTTGAATTTTTTATTTTTTTTGCACGTACGGCCACGCACCGTATGGCAACGTACTAGTTGCTGGTAAATGATAACTCTGGCCATTCACTGGAAAGCCGTCTTCTTGAATCTCTTGCCTGATAGCTTTCAGGATTTCTCCACCCCTCTCTCTGCTTATAAATTTTTGAAACCTTCATTTGAGCGTTGTGAGCAAGAAAAATCCGATTGCATCTAAAATGGATTGGTTTGAACTCCTCAAATCAGCTGGCTTTACTGCCCCTTCACCAACTGTCCACTTGTGATTCTTTGTTTTGTGTCAGTGTGAGGTGTTCACTTATATACTTTAAAAAGCACTTTTTAGACCGATGATGGTGAGCTTCAATGCACCAAGGCCTACCCTTTCGAATATCGCTGTACCTGGTCAACATCTTCTTGGTCACCACAATTTTAGCTGCTCCAACAACCTTCGTAATGCATGTCACTGCCATTCACCTTTACTGCAGATGTGGCAAATTGTACCATTGACTATGCGTTCGTCTTCCTTTGCACTACACAGTGATCCACACAAAAACCAGTTCCTTTCTAGTGAAAAGTGGAGGTGGTCTTTTGAGATCTGCAAAGCATGTTACCAGCCCCGTCACCCCTTGCTCGGGGATTTCATTACGGCTCTGAGCTTTTGCCATGAAATTAGTGAGGACGTGATGAACTGGTGTATGTAGATTCTGCCAGTTTTGTATGTCCTGGGAAAGTAACCTCACTGTGTGAGAATTTCAATTGCTTCTCAAAATTTCCTTCCCGACTTAATTCCTGTCGTTCAGAGCAGGCAGTGAACAGTGACTGGATTTTCAGATTTGGTGAAACTCCAGGAGACTTTGCTGTGAATGGCTTGGGAGGCAAAATATATTCAGTTGTCAATATCAAATATTCAAATTGCATCTTATTAGATGCCGATATCATTTCAATTCTACAGCCATCCCTAACCTTACTTTCTTTCTTTACACCAATACTTCTGCTTTTCTATTCTTTAAAGCTACCTTGAAAACATGAAGGAATGATATCTGTTGAAATATAGACTCAGTTGTAAAAATATAATACCACAGTCTGGCCCTGGAAAAGAGGCATTGTGCACATGCAACTAGAGTGTATACATGGACACCAAATTGTCAGCCATGATGGCAACATGCATAACCATTCACTTGACTTTTTCTATCGGCTTTTGTGGGTCTCTGGACTGGTGAAAACATTGGATAGAATGCAAAAATTTGTCCTCCTTCCATGCTATAAAATTGCAAGTTAGGCTTTTCATCTGGATGGTAGCCATCCATTGGATAGCAGCATATGCTAATCCCCTCACTTTTGACCTTGGTAATCACCATAGTTCATGTTGTTGATATCCTCTGGTCTCAGTTTTAGCTGTGATGACAGATGCTTATTACTACAGGCCCACTCCAGGTCTACACACCCTCCCCCCTCTCGTTTTAAGCAGGTGGTTGCTGCAAGGACTATATATTTTATTGGTCATCCACTGGAAGAGTTCAGTCTCTTGAGCTCCTTGCCTCACAATCGGCCATACTTTCAGGCCAAACCACATAAGAAAGATGGCCTCCAAAGCTAGCTTGCAGACTGGGGATCCTCCATCTCCAAGTCTTCTTTGGAAATCTTTCAGCTACTCACAGTTTACAAGGCCTTTTCTGAAGCTAAGCTGAAGTACTGCTCTCCACTATGGTCTGGTACCACAGCTCACATCTGTCTCTCTGAGATTCTGTGGAATCCCAAAACCTCTGACAATTGGAATCTGTGATGAGGTTGAAGCACAAGGTCTGTTGCGCTCATCACAGGCAGGTAGTTGTCCTCTGTTTTTCTATCCATTTATTTCCAACATTGCTCCCTCTGCTCTCTCCGTATTTGACCCTCTCCCAGCATCTCCAGGATGCATCATGTTCTTACAAGTACCTCCTTCTGGTTTAAAATCTTGCAAAATCCAGGGGTGACTGCCACGACAGCACTCTTTTATTCCTCACTCCTCCCGACCTATTGGAACTTCCTTACAAGGATTTCATGCAGGGAGGACATTAGCCCATCAAGATGTGCAATGGTTGCCACCTAAGCAGAGAGTATGGACAAACACCAATGATTTGTTGTCCATTCTCTCTCCTTTTTAT
Organism: Eptatretus atami; assembly: GCA_035128595.1. Classification (NCBI taxonomy): domain Eukaryota; kingdom Metazoa; phylum Chordata; class Myxini; order Myxiniformes; family Myxinidae; genus Eptatretus; species Eptatretus atami. The sequence continues at coordinate 100,536,075 of CM068955.1, read as the reverse complement.
ATTCTGAAAGTCAAGCAATAGTCGTTGCAACATCAGCGGCTGGAATAATAAACATTTGTTCATAATGGCGAAAAGCTGACCTCATGTTTGTGTGGAGTTCCTGAAAAACATGTGATGACAAGCTGAAAGTGATGGAATTTGCATACGTTGCTACTTGTCCAACATAATCACCATATCCAAATTCAAATCTCTTAAATAACTTACCACACAGCACCCAGGAGGAACAATTTGGAAACTGACCCTAATGTTTCAGGGTAAGGAATACAATGTCAAGTCAAGGAAAATGAGGATTTGCCATTGGGTAGGGAAATCCAGGTGGAAAGTTCACAGAATTGAGTCAATCCCATGAAGTCAGAAAAGTCCTTTGCTGAAGCTGTCAATGGCTGGGAAGAGGGAGCGCAATTTTCAAAATGTGTATGTACACTATACATACAACACATAAAATATTTAAAAACAAACAAAACAAAAAAAAAATATTTATATATATTATATATTATATATAATATGATTGTCTGCGGTTGCTGGAATTCACAGAACACCATTCCAGTTCCACCAAAGATCAGTTATATCGATAAGTGTGTGTCCAGATAGATTCACCACCGATGTCCTAACGGGATTATTCGTGTAACCGGGCTGTGCATCTTTGAGTTAGCCGTATATCTTTTTGCTATCATTATATTTTGGCAACAAACAATCATTCTCCTCACCACCATCCGCCACAAACCGCCAACTCTCACCAACTTCGCAAAAACAAACATCAACATCATCACCTCACCACCTCCGCACAACCGCCAACATCTCACCACACTTCGCCATAACGAACGACAACATCATCTCCTCACCTTCATTCTCCACAAAACGCCGCCAATCTGGTTGCCACAACAGCGCTCCTCAACGAACGGCATCTTCGCCGAGACGCAAGGGGACTACTCCGTTGGGCAAGGTCGGTGTTTCAACCACGTCCGCTTTCTCCACGTCTCCCGGGCGGCGAGAATCGCGATCAAGAAATGACAAAAGAGGGTGAGCCAGCGGGTGAAGGGTCAGAGGTAAAAAGACCAAAACGGCACCCCCGTACCCCATAAAAGGGCGCGCTGCGGACGCCAAGCTGGGAGTTGAGTTGAGGAGATCAGCGCAGCGGAGTCGAGCTGGAGTCTGGCGTTCGAAGTCGCCGTCGCAGTTCGTTCGGAGTCGGGGTGGAGAGCGCCAGTTGCAGTTCGAGTCCAGTGCAGGGCGTTCTCGTCGGAGCTTGGAGTCCAGGAGAGGTATCGAGTCCAGTGGCAGGCTGTTGGTCGGTGGAGGGCAGCCAGCGAGAAGTGCCACGACAGCGACAAAACGGTCCGAGGTGATCGGGGCACCGGGCAGCGGTCCGAGCGACGCTGAGGGTGCGGCGGGCTTCTCTAAAAGAGCATCAAAGCCCCTTTAAAAGAGCAAGCCCGTTCGCTCCTCTGAGGCGGCGTCGGCAGGCCCGATCAAACCAGGCCACACGGCGAGGCCGACCAACCGAGTCGCCATCACACAGCTTTGCCGTGTTGATCGGCGAGACATCGAGGGTCGTCCCAGAGGATCACCACGAGCGGTGCAGGTAACCTGCAACGTCTCAGGGAGCTCTTTCGTCTTGCAACGAGCTCCGCGAACCATTTAAAGGCCTACGGGTTCCTGTTCTACCCTTTCCTTTCTGGGGTTTTTCGTTGCATTGGAAGTTGTGGGCGCCTTGTCCTTAAAGTAGTGAACTGACCAAGTGATTGTGTAAATAATAAATAGAACGACTGTAGGTTCTTTTGTTTTGCTTGCGTCATCGTGTCCCTACCCCAATTCAGTTGCCTGACTGCATTGTGGCATCGTGTTCTAAATAAATGGTCCCCGCTTGTTTGAATAATCACCTGCCTTTGCGTCCCTTCCTCGCACCTTCTGACCCCGCCGAATAATGGCGGTGTGGCGAGAATATTAGCTGGTTTTGTAACACCGATAAAGTAATCGGAATCCAGACGGGGTTGGCGATATAAAACCGCTCGCAAATCGCAAACGGAACGAGCTGCTAAAAGCGGCTCCGTTTCGTGCAGGCTCCGTTGCGGTGTAACTCCCCGGCATTCTGTCTGCGCGAATAATTAGGTACATGTACAGAATTCGGCGATAACCCTGTAGCGCGTGAAAAAAGTTGCTGATCTAACAGTGTGGTTAACAAACACAACCGTAGCTGGATTTCGGCGTTGATCCGGAGCTACGACTGGATTGCCGCGGTCGGTGGGCACGTGCGCCGCGAATTAGCTAAAAGCGTCCGCCCGACGGCCGGAGTGGCGGAGAACAACACTGTTGCAAAGGAGTGGGATTCAAAATCCCTCCTCCAAACCAAATTAAAACGGAACCGGATCAAGGGTGGTGCGAGCGAACTCTCCGGTTCCATCAAATTCGGGCTATAATTTTTTTAATTACCGAACGCAAGATGGCAGCTCAAGGCAGCGGGCAGGAGGGATTAGAAAATGGAATTTAGAAATGATTAGAATCTATGGCTCAGGACGAAATGACCATGCCGGAACTGTATGCCAGGGTGAACTTTCCCCACAAATGAAAGCAGAGCTCGAAGGGCGCGGGGGCGGGCGGTGTATGACAACCCCCCCCTTTCCCTCGTCAAAATTACCTCCCCAGTCCCCGGCGGATCCGCGCCGATAATGGCGAGCCGA
>CM068955.1:100509931-100529445 GCA_035128595.1 Eptatretus atami | reverse complement strand
TGATCGGGCCCCGGGACGGTCCGAGCGACGCTGAGGAGTGGACGGGCTCTTAAAAGAGCATCAACGCTTAAAAGAGCAAGGCCCGTTCGCTCCTCTGAGGCGTCGTCGGCTAGGCCGCCCTGGCCTCGCCGGCTGACTAGCCCGGTGCCCGGGGTACCCACTAAGCGATTACACACCGTTCGCAGCCACGCTCCCAGCCCAGCTCAACAGGACTCCTGCACCCCTCCAACGGGTTTCGGCCTACATTGGCCACCAACAGCAAAACGACCTCCATTTTGTAATTTGACTAACCCGCGAACTCCATTACTCTACCCCGGGCGTCCCTGGGTGGGACACTCCTCCCCAATTCACTCATTGCCCACATGGCATCCACATTCGCTCTATACACTCAGGCCTGCTGGCCCCCACTCACCTCGACATGTTTCCTTTCACCAACTCGATTTTTCACATCGCTGAACACTGCCCTTCTTCACTAATCCTCAACTAACTCGTGCTCCCTCTCATCCCTTAAAATATCGCACGTTCCACTTACTTACGTAGCTAGCTTACGCCCCCTCTACACACTCAATGTTTGTCAGTGTCTCAATCAAGATTATTTTTTCCATCGCTAAATATAGACTGACGTTCCCACTGACTAACCATTCACGGGCCCATGGGGACTTGTCCCTGGCCCCATGAGCCGTTCTGACTAAACTAACCCTTCCCCCTTACTAGTTCCGTTCTGTGCCAAAGCAGGTGGTCTTCACCCCTTCAGGGATCCTGTTTACCCGAAACGCGAGGCTTGCTTTTCTCTTATTTTTTTTTTATAATGCACAGCGCGGCAATTCGCACCCGCGCTCTCTTCCGTTGCGTCATGGCAGCTGTTTCGCACTTCGCGCACCTCGTCCTTCTCGGACCGGTAACATCCGTTAGGGATTCCCCTCTGCGGATTCCAACCATACGTGCTAGCCACGACGTCACCCTGCGCATTCCAAGCAGCCTCGCGTTTCGAGGGGGTTCCCCACGCGGGCACTGTGTTCTGCTCCACATACACGCTCGCCTGGAGAACCCATCCGTTCCAAATCATTTTCCCCAGCCTAGTTTGTCGTCGCGCGATCGGCTCATCCACCGCGTGCATTTCCCGGTCGGATTTCACTCACGCAGGCGCCGGAACGCGGGGCCTCGTGCGAAAGCACAGGCACGGACCCGTGCGTGCTGCTGTGCGATCTGGCATGGTCCTCGAAACAGCTTACGGCCGCTACTCGGCCTTTGTCCCTCTTCTTTTGTGCCGTCTTTGTCGCCATTCCACGCACGGCATTCTTACATGCCATTGTGCTCACACACCCTACCATGACTTTCGGAACACGCGGTTGCGTTTTCGCTACAACGCATTCTCTTTTCATACGCCCTCACACCGTGGTTTCTTTTCACAATGGTGTTTCCCTCACACGGTGTTTCCCTCACACACGGGTGTTTCCCTCACACACGGTGTTTCCCTCACACACGGTGTTTCCCTCACCCCCCCCCCCCCCCCTCGGTGTTTCCCTCACACACGTGTTTTCTCACACACGGTGTTTTCCTCACACACGCGGTTCTCTTACAACAGCCTCCCCCCCCCATTCACCCACGTTATGCGGGCGTTTTCAGCACGATTCCGCCACACTCGTAAACACACACACCGGGACAACACGCTGGGAATTTGCGTACACCAAGGGTCCGGGGCCTCCGTACCCCCCAAGCTCACGTGTACCCGTCACAGCACTCGCCCCCTCTGACTTCGAAAGCTGGAGCGGACCCACCTGTTTTCGTTGATCTGCTTCAAAAAGCGGCATTTTCCCTCCCCTTGTTCTGAAGGAGGCTATTCCTGCTGCTTGCACCGGGTCACGACACATTTCCCCGAGCTTCCCCCCCCAATTGTCCCTCACTAACTCCAGTGTTGTGTGGCTCTTCTTTAGTTTTCTTTTATTCACCCTTCTATTTCCCATGTCTCTGGTTCCGTGACTATTTGGCTGTTTCTGTCACCTCTCTTTTAGTCCTCCATTTCTTGCTTTTATTATCTCCCTGTCTCTATGGTTTTGTACACGTCTCAGTCACCCATTAATTTCCTCTCTGTACCATCACTTTCTCCGTCACCTTTACAGTCTCCCCAACACGTCTCCTGAATTATTGTGTCGGCGTTCTCTCGTTCATGACCTCGCCCGTCTTTATCGCGGGCCGCACAGCCGTTGCACTCCTCCCAGCTCGTTCGCCTCCAACACGTGGCGCCGCCATTTTTGTGCCCGTTGCCCGGTTCGTCGCACGCATCGCCATTCTGCCCGCCTACAGGCCTGCCCCACGCGCTGCACTCACTCCTCATTTCTTTCATTCGCTGCGCATTTGATCATGTTTTCCTTCATTTCGCACGCTTTGTATTTTATTCGTTCTTCATTTCTCTTTTGTGGGCTTGTATATTCGCATCATTGTTTGCGATTTGTTTCATTTCTGCCAGCCCCAAATTATATTAGCTGGCTCGTTGTCAGGTGGCCCTGTGGCAGTCTCTTTCGCCATTATCGGGCGCGGATCGCCGGGGACTGGGGAGGTAATTTGACGAAGGAAGGGGGGGTTGTCATACACCGCCGAGCCGCCCCGCGCCCCCTTGAGCTCTGCTTTCAATTGGTGGGGAATTCACCCTGCATAACCAGCTTCCTGCATGGTCATTTTCGTCCTTGAGCCATAGATTCTACATTTCTAAATGCCATTCTAACCTCCTGCCCAGCTCACCTTGAGCTGCCATCTTGCGTATCGGTAATTAAAAATTTATACGCCCGAATTTGATGGACCGGAGGGTCGCCTGCACACCCTGATCGGTTCCGTTAATTTGGTTTGGAGAGGGTTTGAATTCCCACTCTTGACAACAGTGTGTCGTTATCTCCGCCACTCCGGTGTGCGGGCACTGCTTGTTAGCTAATTCGCGGGCCGCACGTGCCCACCGACCGCCGGCAATCCAGTCGTGCTTCCGGATCACGCCGAAATCCAGCTACGTTGTGTTTTTACCACACCGTAGATCAGCCAAACTTTTTGTCCACGCGCTACAGGGTTGATCGCCGAATTGTACATGTACCTAATTATTCCCGCAGACAGGAAATGCCGGGGAGTTACACCTCAACGGAGCCTGGCAACGAAACGAGCCGCTTTTAAGGCAGCTCGTTCCGTTTGCGATTTCCGAGCGGTTTTATATCGCCAAGCCCCGTCGGATCCGATTTACTTTTATCGTGTTAAAAACCAGCTAATATTTCCGAACGCAATTATGGCCGTCAAGGGAAGGGACGCAAAAGCAAGATGAATATTTCAAGACAAAGGGGAATTTATAGAACCAACATGCACCACATTGCAGTCAAGGCAATGAATGGGGGTTTAGGGACAAGACGCAAGCAAACAAAAGAACTACAGTCGTTTCTATTTATTATTTACACAATCCACTTGGTCCGTTCACTTAAGGACAACGCCACAACTTTCCATGCAACGAAAAACCCAGGAAAAGGAAAGGGTAGAACAGGACTGTAGGCCTTTAATGTTCCGCGCGAGTGTGAGACCGAAAGAGCTCCGCGAGACCGTGCAGGTTACCTGCCACCTCGTGGTGACTCTCTGGACGACCTCGATGTTCTCGCCATCAACACGGCAGCTGTGGTGATGGCGACTCGGTTGGTCCGGGCCCTCGCCGTGCGCCTTGGTTGATCGGCTAGCCGACGCCGCCTCAGAGGAGCGAACGGGCCTTTGCTCTTTTAAGCGTTGAGCTTTTTAAGAACCCGCCCACTCCTCAGCCGTCGCTCGGGACCGTCCCGGGGCCGATCACTCGGACCGTTATGTGCTGTCTGGCGACTTCCGCTGGCTGCCTCCACGACCAACAAGCCCTGCCCACTGGACTCGAACTCTCCGACTCCAAGCTCCGCTGCGCCTCGACGAGAACGCCTGCACGACTTCAAACCTCTCCTTGGACTCCAACTCCGACGAGCAACAGCCCCTTGCATGGACTCGAACTTGGAAACTGGCGCTCTCCACCCCCGACTCGAACGAACTGGCACGCGACTTTCGAACCCAGACTTCCAGCTCGGACTCGCTCGACTGACTCTCCTCACTCAACTCCCAGCTTTGGCGTCCCAGCGCCGCCCTTTTTATGGGGTACGGGGGTGCGTTTGGTTCTTTTACCTCTGACCTTTTCACCCCCGCGGCTCCGCTCTTTGTCTAATTTTGATCCGATCTCGCCGCCCAAACGTGGAGAAAGCGGACGTGGTTGAAATCACCGACCCTTGCCCCAAGGGGAGTCCCGCGTCTTCGGCGAAGATGCCGTTCGTGAGGACGCTGTTGCTGGCAACAAGATGGCGGCGTTTGTGGAGATGAAGGTGAGGAGATTGATGTTGTCGTACGTGATGGCGAAGGTGGTGAGATGTTGGCGGTTGTGGCGGAGGTGGTGAGGTGATGATGTTGTTCGTTGTTTGGCGAAGGTTGGTGAGATGTGGCGGTTGTTGGCGGAGGTGGGTGAGGAAGATTGATGTTTGTTTGCCAAAAATTACTGTAGCAAATATAACGGCTAACTCAAAGATGCACAGCCCCAGTTACACGAATAATTCCCGTTAGACATCTGGTGGGGAATTCTACTGGACACACACTTATCGACATAACTGATCTTTCGGGGAACTGAATGGTGTTCTGGATTTCCACACCGTAAACAATTATATATTATATAATATATATATATATTATATATATATATATATATAATATATATATGTATATGAGTATGCCATATATATATATATATGTATAGGTGTGTATATATATATATATATATATTTATTTTTTTAGTTTGTGTTTGTTTGTTTTAAATTTATGTGGTGTGTATGTATATGTAACATACACATTTTTGAAATTGGCCGCTCCTCTCACAGCCATACACTTCAGCAAAGGACTTTTCTGACTTCATGGGATTGACTCAATTGTGAACTTTCCAACCTGGATTCTCCCAAAGCAAATCCTCATTTTTCCTGACCCTTGACATTGTATTCCTTTACCCTGAAAACATAGGTCAGTTTCCAATTGTCCTCCTGGGTGCTTTGGTTAAGTTTATTTAAGAGATGGGATTTGGATTGGTGATCAATGTTGGAAATAGCAACGCTATGCAAATTACCATCACTTTTCGTTGGTCATCACATGTTTTTCATGAACTCACAAACATGAGTCAGCTTTCGCCCTTATGACAAATGTTATTATTCCCCCTGGATGTTGCACAACTATTTGTGACTTTCAGAATATAAAAAGGAGAGAGAATGGACAAAACAACCCATTGGATGTTTGTCCATACTTCTCTGCTTAAGGTGGCAACCATTCACATACTTGATGGTGGCCAATGTCCTCCTGCATTTGAAATTCCTTGTAAAGAAGTTCCATAGGTGGGAGGAGGAGGAATAAAGAGTTGGGTGGCAGTCACCTGGATTTTGCAAATTTAATCAGAGAGGTTACTTGTAGAACATGTGATCCTGGAGATTGCTGGAGAGGGTCAGAAGACAGAGAGCAGAGGAGCAATGTTGGAAAATAAATGGAAGAAAACAGAGACAACTGACCTTGCCTGTGATGGAGCAAACAGACCTTTGTGCTTCAACCTCATCACAGGAGATTTCCATTGTCAGAGGGTTTTGGTTCACAGAATCTCAGAGAGACAGATGTGACTGTTGGTACCAGACCTAGTGGAGAGCAGTACTTCACTTAGTTCAGAAAAAGGCTTGTAAACTGTGAGGTAGCTGAAAGATTTCCAAGAAAGACTTGGATCGATGGGGATCCCGTCTGCAGCTAGCTTTGGGGCCATCTTTTCTTATGTGGTTTGGCCCATGAAGGTCATGGGCTGATTGTGAGGCCAGGAGTCAAGGAGACTGAACCTCTTCCAGTGATGACCAATAAATATATTAGTCCTGCAGCACCACCTGGCTTAAGAGAGGGGGGGGAGGGTGGGTACCGACTGGCCTGAGTATAACATCTGTCACACAGCTTAAACTGACCAGAGGGATATCAACACATGAAACTATGTGTTACAAGGTTCAAAAAGTGAGGGTATTTAGCATATGCTGATACTTTCCAAGATGGGCTACCATCCAGGATTTGAAAGCCTAATTTTGCATTTTATAGCATTGAAGGAGGACAATTTTTGCATCTAATCCAATGTTTTTCACAGCTCCAGGAGACCAACAAGCGATAGAAAAAGTCAGATGAATGGTTATGCATGTTGGCCATCATGTGACAAATTGGTGTCCTGTATACCACTGCTAGTTGCATGGAACATGCTCTTTCCAGGCCATTGACTGTGGTATTATATTTTTACACTTGAGTCTATATTTTAACAGATTCATCCTTCATGTTTTTTCAGGTACTTAAAGATGAAAAGCAGAGTAATTTGGTGTAAAGAAAGAAAAAAAAAAAAAAAAAAAAAAAAAAAAAAAAAAAAAAAAAAAAAAAAAAAAAAAAAATTGTATTGTTGGGATGGCTGTAGCATTTGTGTATCGGCATCTATAAAGATGGCAATTTTGAAATATTTTATATTGAACTGAATTATTTTTGCCCCAAGCCATTCACAGCAAAAAGTCTCCTGGATTTCACCAGATCTTTGACAAAAATTTCAGTCACTGTTCCACGCACCTGCTCTGAACGACAGGATTAAGTCGCGGAAGGAAATTTTTCGAGAAGCAATTGGAAAATTCTCACAGTGAGGTTCTTTCCAGGGCCATCAACTGCAGATCTACCATACACCAGTATCCGTCCTCAACTATTTCATGGCAAAACATCAGAGTCATAATGACATCCCGGCACAAGGGGTGACTGGGGCGGGGCGGCGGCTGGTACATGCTTGCCAGATCTCAAAAGACCACCCCTTTTTTTTCCACTTTTTTCACTAGGAAGGAAATGTTCTTTGTGTGGATTTCACTGTGTAGTTCAAAAGAAGACGAACACATAGTCAATGGTACAATCTGCCATCGGCCAGTAAGTGAAATGCCAGTGACTGATACGAAGGTTGTTGGAGCAGCCTAAAAATTGTGGTGACCAGAGATTGTTGACCAGGCTCAGCGTATTTCGAAGGGAGGCTTGGTGGCCGCGATTTGAAGTCCCATCATCGGTCTAAAAGTGCTTTTTAAAGTATATGAAGTGAAACACCTCCACTGACACAAAACAATAATCACAAGTGGACAGTTTGGTGAAAGGGCAGTAAGCAGCGATTGAGGAGTTCATAACCATCCATTTTAGATGCCAATTGGTTTTCTTGCTCACACCGCTCAATGAGGTTTCAAAAATTATAAAAGAGAGGGGTGGAGAATCCTGAAAGCTATCAGGCCAAGATGATTCAAGAGACGGCTTTCCAGTGATGGCCAGAGTTATCATTTACCAGCAACTAGTATGTGCCCTACGTGCGTGGCCGTACGTGCAAAAAAAAAAAAAAATAATTCAAACCGCGTGCAGAAAACAACAACCACACAGGCGTTCCTTCACTCCGCGTGCCCGTACGTGCGTGCCGTACGTGCATGGCCGTACATGCAAAAAAAAAAACTTCAACCGAGTTGCCAGAAACAACCACACAGGGCCCCGGCCCCCCCCCCCCCCCCCCCCAGTTCCTTCGCTCTCGTAAATGACGACTGGATTGGGCATTGTGTTTATCTAATAAATGCGCATTAGAAATCGAGAAATTATTGATACAGTATTCATCACTATTCATGAAGTAGTGCGTGCCCGTACCGGAATGTTCACTGCATTCCATGAATTATCGCTTGCATTGAAGTAACAACTGCTTGATACACACGAGTTATTAAAATTTAAAATCAAGTTTACCTCCCTGTCTTTGACATTCGCTGCTATTGACCATTGCCCTCCTACGCCACAGGTAACTGCGGCGCCTCCCATCGGCACGCCACGCAAGACAACGTGTCTGTCATTGGTTTTGGTAAATAATGGCCATAACTTGGGAGACCACTTGTCCGATTAATATCAAACTTTGAAAAGGCACATCTCAGGTGTCCAGCATATTACCTGGCAAGTTTCAATTAGATTCGGCCCAGAAGTTGTCGGGAGAAACAGCGGTTCACACCAAACAACACACACGCCCACACACACACCACACACATTGCTGGAATTTATAGATAGATGTCGGACCTTGTTTGCCTCAGGTACCAATTTTCTTTGGGGAGGCCTTGCGCGAAAGCTCATGAACTGATCCAGCTGATGATGAAAGTAACGGTGATGAGCAGATTGCCTCATCAGATGGAAATCGACGAGGTCATGAAAGAACACCATGAAATTCACCAACAGTTGGGCATTTGCGGAGATTCAGTGTCCAGCTTTTGGGCATCTGTGAAGTTTTCTTTCGCCAAAATGCCCACTGCTTGGTGATTCATGGTGTTCTTCATGACCTCGTTCGAATTTTCCACTGTGAGCATCTGCCTCTTCATCCGTTTACTTCATTCATCAGCTGGATCAGTCATGAGCTTTAGCGCAAGCCTCCCCAACAGAAATGGTACCTGAGCAAACAAGGTCCGACATCTATCTATATTCCAGGCAATGTGTTGCATGTGTGTGTGCTGTGACCGCTGTTTCTGACAACCACTGGTTCCGAATCTAATTGAAACTTGCCAGGTATATTGCTGCGGGACCTGAGTATGTGCCTTTCAAGTTTGATATTAATCGACAAGTGTGTTCCCAAGTTATGCCATTTATTTACCAAACCAATGACAGGACACGTTGCTGCGTAGCGTGGCATGGGGAAAAGGGCGCCGCAGTTACCGGCGAGGAGTGGCAATGTCAATAGCAGCGAATGGTCAAAGACAGCGGAGGTAAAAACTTATTTTTTTAATTTTAATTTACTCTGTGTGTATCACAGCAGTGTTACTTCAATGGCAAGCGATATTCATGGATGCATTTGAACATTCCGTACGGGCCCGCCACTACTACTTCCGGATATTATGATTTACTGTTTCTATGAATTTCTCGATTTTCTTATGCGCATTTATTAGATTAAACACAATGGCCCAATCCAGTCGTCCATTTACGAGAGCGAGGACGGCCTGTGTGGTTGTTTCTGGCACGCGGTTGAAGTTTTTTTTTTTTTGCATGTACGGGCATGCACGTACGGCCACGCACGTACGGGCACGCTGAGAGTGATAGGAACAGCCTGTGTGGTTTGTTTTTCTGGCACGCGTTTTGAATTATTTTTTTTTTTTTTGACGTACGGCCACGCACGTATGGCACATTATAGGTTGCTGCGTAAATTGATAACTCTGGCCATTCACTGAAAGCCTGTCTCTTTGATTTTCTTGCCTGATGCTTCAGGATTCTCCACCCCTCTCTCTGTTATAAATTTTTTGAAACCTTCATTTGAGCGTTGTGAGCAAGAAATCTCATGGCATCTTAAAATGATGTTTGACTCCTCAATCAGCTGCTTTACTGCCCTTTCACCAACTGTCCACTTGTGATTCTTTTTTTGTGTCAGTGCTGAGGTGTTCACTTATATACTTTAAAAAGCACTTTTTTTAGACAGATGAGGTGAGCTTTCAATCGCACCAAGGCCTTTCCCCTTCGAAATATCGTGAGGCCTGAGTTCAACATCTCTTGGTCACCACAATTTTTAGCTGCTCCAACAACCTTCGTATGCATGTCACTGCCATTCACCTTTACTGCGTGGCAGATGCTACCATTGACTATTGTGTTCGTCTTCTTGGAACTACAAGTGATTCCACACAAGAAACAGTTTCCTTTTCTTAGGAAAGTGGAGGTGGTCTTTTTGAGATCTGGCAAAGCAGTGTACCAGGCCCGTCACCCCTTTGTGCGGGGATTTCATTATGACTCTGATGCTTTTTGCCATGACTTAGTTGAGGACGTGATGAACTGGTGTATGTAGATCTGCAGTTTTGATGTTCCTGGAAAGTAACCTCACTGTTGAGAATTTTCAATTGCTTCTCGGAATTTCCTTCCCGACTTATCTGTCGTTCAGAGCAGGCAGTGAACAGTGACTGAGATTTTTGTTCAGATCTGGTGAAACTTCAGGAGACTTTGCTGTGAATTGGGCTTGGGGCAAATTTTCAGTTGTCAATATTCAAATATTTTCAAATGCCATCTTATAGATGCCGATACATCAAATGCTACAGCCATTCCCAACCATACTTCTTTCTTTACACCAATTACTTTCTGCTTTTCTATTCTTTAAGTACTGAAAACATTGAAGGATGATATCTTGTTGAAATATTAGACTCAGTGTTTAAAATATAATACCACAGGTCTGCCTGGAAAAGGCATGTGACATGGCAACTAGAGTGGTTACATGGACCACCAAATTTGTCAGCCATGAGCACATGCATAACCATTCATCTGACTTTTTCTATCGCTTTTGTTGTCTCCTGGACTTGTGAAAAACATGGATTAGATGCAAAAATTTGTCCTCCTTCATTGCTATAAAATGCAAGATTAGGCTTTTCAATCCTGGATGGTAGCCATCTTTGGAAAGTATCAGCATATGCTAATCTACCCTCACTTTTGAACCTTGTAATCCACATAGTTTCATGTTGTTGATATCCCTCTGGTCAGTTTTAGCTGTGATGACAGGATGTTATTACTCAGGCCCCAGTCGGTACCACACCCTCCCCCCCTCTCTTAACCAGGTGGTGCTGCAGGACTATTATATTATTTGTCATTCCACTGGAAGAGGTTCAGTCTCTTGAGCTCCTTGGCCTTCAACAATCAGCCATGACTTTTCATGGCCAACCACATAAGAAAGATGCGCCTCCAAAAGGCTAGCTTGCGGACTGGGATCCTCCATCCGTCAAGTCTTTCTTGGAAATCTTCAGCTACTCACAGGTTTACAAGGCCTTTTTCTGAAGCTAAGTGAGAGTTTTAACTGCTCTCCACTATGGTTCTGGTAACCACAGCTCACATCTGTCTCTCTGAGATTCTGTGCGAATCAAAACCTCTGACAATTGGAATCTCTTGATGAGGTTGAGCACCAAGGTCTGTTGCTCTCATCACAGGCCAGGTTCAGTTGTCTCTGTTTTCTTCCATTTATTTTCCACATTGCTCCCTCTGCTCTCTGTCTTTCTGACCCTCTCCAGCATCTCCAGGATGCAATGTTTCTTACAAGTAACCTCTTCTGATTAAATTTGCAAATCCAGGGTGACTGCCACCCACAACTCTTTTATTCCTCACCCTTCCCACCTATGGAACTTCCTTACAAGGAATTTCAATGCATGAGCGAGGACATTTAGGCCCATCAAGTTGCAATGGTTGCCACCTTAAGCAGGGGTATGGACAAACATCAATGGTTGTTTGTCCATTCTCTCTCCTTTTTGATATTCTGAAAGTCAAGCAATTAGTTGTGCAACTCAGGGGGAATAATAACATTTGTTCATAATGGCGAAGCTCAGCTGACCTTCATTGTTTGTGTGGAGTTTCATTGAAAAAACATTGATGACAAGCTGAAAAAGTGGATGGTAATTTTGCATACGTTGCCTACTTTTCCAACATGATCACCATATCCAAATCCAAATCTCTTTAAATAACTTACCAAAGCACCCAGGAGGACAATTTTGGAAAAAAAAACTGGAAAAACCCCCTAGTTTTTTTTTTTCAGGGGGGGGTAAAGGAATTACATGTCAAGGTCAAGGAAAATTGAGGGATTTGCCATTGGGAGAAATCAGTGGAAAGTTCACCAGATTGAAGTCAATCCCTATGAGTCAGGAAAACCTTTGCTGAAGTGTCATGGTGGTGAGAGGTAGCGGCAATTCAAATGTGTTGTACAATACATACACACACATAAAAATATTTAAAAAACAAACAAACAAACAAAAAATATATATATATTATATATTACACAACCTATACATATTATATATATTATATTGCATATTCATTAACATATATATTATATATATTATATATATTATATTATATATATATATATATATTATATATATATTTGTACGGTTGTGAAATTCACAGAACACCATTCAGTTCCGAGATCAGTTATGTCGATAAGTGTGTTTCCAATAGATTTCCCCACCGATGTTTCTAACGGGAAATTATTCGTGTACCGGGCTGTGCATCTTTGAGTTGCCGTTATTATTTTTGCTAATCATTATTTTTGGCAAACAACAATCAATCTCCTCACCACTCCGCCACAAACGCCAACATCTCACCACCTTCGCCAAACAACGACAACATCATCACCTCACCACCTCCGCCAACAACAACGCCAACATCTCACCACCTTCGCCATCACGAACGACAACATCATCTCCTACCTTCATCTCACAAACGCCGCCATTCTTGTTGCCAGCAACAGCGCAACGAACGGCTATCTTCGCGAATAGACGCGGCCCGGGCAAGGGCGGTGATTTCAACCACGTCCGCTTTCCACGTTGGCGGCTGAGATTCGGATCCCCAAATGACAAAAAGGGCGGAGCCAGCGGGGGGTGAAGGGTCAGAGGTAAAAGACCAAAACGCACCCCCGCACCCCATAAAAAGGGCGCGCTGGTGATGCCATGGGGAAGTTGAGTTGAGGAGAGTCAGTCGATGCGGAGTCGAAGCTGTGATGCGGTTCGAAGTCGCGTTGCAGTTTCGTTCGGAGTCGGGGTTGGAGAGCGCCCAGTTCCAGTTCGAGTTCCAGTGCAGGGTTGCTCGTCGGAGCTTGGAGTCCAGGAGGTTTGAGTCCTCCGGTGCGGGCGTTGTCTCGTCGGAGCGCAGCGGAGCTTGGATCCGGGAGGTTCGAGTCCGTGGCAGTGCTGTTGAGTCGGTGGGGCAGCCAGCGAAGAAGTCGCCAGGACAGCGACATAATCTGGCCGAGGTGATCTGGGTGACGGTCCGAGCGACGCTAGGAGTGGGTTCTTAAAAGAGCATCAACGCTTTAAAAGAGCAAGGGCCCGTTCGCTCCTCCTGAGGCTGGACGTCGGCTAGGCCCGATCAACAAGGCCGCACGCGAGCCGGACCAACGAGTCGCCATCACACAGCTTGCCCGTGTTGGATGCGAGACATCGGGAATAGAGCAGAGGGCAGGTAACTGCACGGTCTCGCGGAGCTCTTTCGGTCTTCACAGCTCGCGGAAACATTAAACGCCTACAGGTCCTGTTTCTACCCTTTCCTTTCCTGGGGTTTTCGTTGCATGGAAGTTGTGGCGCCTGTGGTCTTAAGTAGTGAACTTGACCAAGTGATTGTGTAAATAATAAATAGAACGACGTAGTTCTTGTTTGCTGCGTCTGTCCCTTACCCCCATTCATTGCCTTGATTGCATGTGTGCATGTGTTCTAAATAAATGTCCCTTTTGGTTTGAATTATTCATTCTGCCTCTTGCGTCCCTTCCTCCATTGAACGGCCATATTCGTTCGGAAGGTAACACGATAACGACGAAGACGGCTGGCATATTAAAACCCGCCGCCAACCCCCGCCACGAACCGGCTGCAAAGCGGATCGTTTTCGGTGCAGGCTCCGTGGTGTAACTCCCGGCATTCTGTCTTGCCGCGAATAATTAGGTACATGTCAATTCGGCGATCAACCCTACGCCGGCTGGACAAAAAGTTGGCTGATCTACGGTGTGGTTAAAAACACACCCGTAGCTGTGATTTCGGCGTTGATTCCGAAAGCTCGACTGGAATTGCCTGCGGTCGGTTGGGCACGTGCCGGGCCGCGGAATTAGCTAAAAGCGGTCGCACCGCACACCGGAAGTGGCAGGAAACAACCCATGCAGAGTGGTAGGATTCAATCCCTCTCCAACCAAATAAAGCCGGATCAAGGTGTGTGCGAGGCGACCCTCCGGTTCACAAATTCCGGGCGTATAAATTTTTTTATTACCGATACGCAAGGATGGCAGCTCAAGTCGTGAAGCGGGGCAGGAGGGATTAGAAATGGATTTAGAAATGATAGAATCTATGGCTCAGGACGAATGACCATGCAGAATCTGTTATGCAGGTGAACTTTCCCCACAAATGAACGCAGAGCTCGAAGGGGGCGCGGGGTGCCGCGGGTGTATGACAACACCCCCCCTCCTCCGTCAAATTACTCCCAGTCCCCGGCGGATCCGCGGCCCGATATGGCGAAGCGACCTGCCACAGGGCCCACCTGACACGAGCCAGCTTTAAATAATTTTGCTGGCCAGAAATGAAAACAAATGCCGCAAACAATGAATGCGAATATAACGCAACAAAAGAAGAAATGCAAAGAAACGAATATCAAAAGCCTGCGAAATAAGGAAAACATGGATGCAAATGCGCAAGAAGAAAAAAAGGATGAGATTGCAGCGCGTGGGTCGAGGCCTGAGGCGGGCATAAGGCGATTGCGTGCGACGAAACACGGGCAACGGCGAGCACAAAATGGCGGCCCCCACGTGTTGGAGCGAACGAAGCTGGGAGGAGTGCAACGGCTGCTGCGAGGCCGCGATAAAGACGGGCGAGGTCATGACGAGAGACGCCGACCAATAATTCAGGAGACGTGTTGGGAGACTCGTAAAGGTGACGGGAGAAAGTGATGGTGACAGAGAGGGAAATTAAATTGGGCTGACTGAGACGTGTACAAACGCATAGAGACGAGGGAGATTATAAAGCAAGAATGGAATGCGGTAACCAAGAGCAGGTGACAGAAACGCAAATAGTCACGAAACAGAGACATGGGAATAGAGGTGAATTAAAGAAACTTAAAAGAAGCGCACACACACATTGGGAGTTAGTGGGCGACAATGGGGGAGCTCGGGAATGTGTCGTGACCCGGTGCCAAGCAGCAGGATAGCCTTCCTTTCAGAACAAGGGCGAGGGATATGCCCCCTTGAAGCAGAATCAACGAACAGGTGGTGGTCCGCTCAAGCTTTGCAGTTCAGAGGGGGCGAGTGCTGTGAACGCGGTACACGTGCGAGCTTGGTGGGGTACGGAGGCCCCGGGACCCCTTGTGGTAGCGCAAATTCCCAGCGTGGTTGTCCGGGTGTGGTGTGTTTAGGTGTGGCGGAATTGCGTGCTTGAAACGCGCGGCCATAACGTGGATGAAAGGCTGTGTTGTAAGAGGAACCGCTGTGGAGGAAACACCGGTGATTGAGGGAAACACACGTGTGTGAGGGAAACACCGTTGTGTGGAGGAAACACCGTGTGTGAGGGAAAACACCGTGTGTGAGGGAAAACACCGTGTGTGAGGGAAACACCGTTGTGTGAGGGAAACACCATTGTGAAAGAAACCACGTGTGTTGAGGAGCGCAGTATGAAAGAGAAAAATGGCGGTTTGGTATTGCGAAACCACCGCAAACCGCGTTGTCCGAATGTCATGGCTAGGGTGTGTGAGCAATCATGGCATGTAGAAGTGCGTGCGTTGTGGAATGGCGACAAAGACAGGCACCAGGAGAGGGACAAAGCGAGTAGCGGCCGTAAGCTGTTTCGAGCGGACCATGCCAGATTCGCACAGAAGCACGCACGGTGTCCGTGCTGTGCCTTCGCACGAGGCCGCGCGTTCGCGCCTGCGTGAGTGAAATCCGATCCGAAATGCACGCGGTGGAGAGGCCGATCTCGCGGCACGGACCAGAAGCTAGGCTGGGGAAAAATGAATTTGGAACGGATGGTTCTCCAGGCGGCGTGTATGTGGCAGCAAGAACACATGTGCTCGCGTGGGGAACCCTCGAAACGCGAGGCTTGCTTGGGATTGCGCAGGGTTGACGTCGTGGCTTCACGTATGGTGGAAATCCGCAGGAGGGGATCCCTAACGGATGTTACCGTCGAGAAGGACGATTGTTGCGCGAAGTGCGAACAGGCAGGGTGAGGGGGGGCGGCTGCCATGACGTCAGGGGGTACGCGAGGGTGCGAATGGGTCCGCGCTGGTGAGGGTTTGATTATAAAAAAGAGAAAAAGAGAAAAGGCAAGCTCGCGCCGTTTCGTGAACAGGTTCCCTGGGAGAGGGTGGAAGACACCGTTCTTGGGACGCAGGACACGGAACTAGTTAAGGGGGGAAGTGGTTTAGTTCAGACCGCGCTTGCATGGGGCAGGGACGAGTCCCCATGGGGCCCGTTGGAATGGTTCAGATGTGGAAACGTCGGTTCTTAAGATGTTTAGATGAAGGTAAAAAGTAGTTTATGGTTAGGATTTGGAAGACACGATTGTACATATGAGTTTGTAGTGAGGAGGCTGTGAGCGTGTAGCTACGTGAAGTAGAGTTGGAAGTGCGATATTTTTAAGGAGGATGAAGAGGGGAGAGTTAGTTGTAGGGATTTAGTGACGATAGGAATGGCCGTTTCAGCGGTGTGATGCGACGTTGATGAAAGGAAACATTGTCGATCGTGAGTGGGGGCCAGCAGGCTGAGTGTATAGATCGGAATGGTGGAATGGATTGGTTGATGAGTGATTGAATGGGTTAGGGGGAGTATGATCCCGACCCATAGGGACGGGACGTAGCGGTCATGTAGTTAGTGGTAGTCATAAGGTTGATCAAATTCACAAATGGAGGTCGTTTATTGCTCTTGTATGGTGCGCGAAATAAGGAGTGTAGGTCTCGAGAAGCCTCTCGTGTTTGGAAGGGGTGGCAGGAGGTCCTGTTTGACTGGGGCTGGGAAGCGTGGCTGCTGAACGGATGTTGGTATGCTGTGGGTACCGCGGGCGCATACCGGCGGTTATAGTCTAGCGCCGTGGTAGCGCCAAGGCGTTAGGAGAGGGCCGGGATTAAGCCGGTAGTGGGGTTCACGGAAGGGCACGTTAGGCCGGGGAAAGGGGCTCGTTGGGCGCGCCTAGTGCGGCGTTACGTGGGAAGTGTCAGGTTTGGGCAGGGTGCAGGGGCCGGGTGATAAAGGGGCCCGTGGCGCCGAGGCTTAGGTCTAGCCCTCTACGTGAGCATCGAGGGGAGTCGCCAGGGAGGGCATTCACAAGGTTTTTATGGGAGTGAGGATTGTAGGCTCGGGACTAGAGTGCGAGCTATAGGCCGGGGTGCCATAGTTGGAGAAATCCGGCGAGAGAGGTAGTTCCTGTCGCAAGGGGAGCCACGCGGTCCAGCACGATTGATGACGGGTGTGAGGGTTTGACTGCGGCTCATTTGTGTGATTTGCCATCCACTTTTCCCACAGAGTCCATCAGTCCTGCGGCCATGGTTTAGTGTAAATTTATAAGGTTATAGGTTAAAGTTAAGCGTAAATTGTACATGAGTTTTGCTCCCCCTGCATGTTTGTCGTAGCGCGCGGCAATTATGTCTAATCGTCTCGGATGAGTGAGTTGTTTAGTTAGTTACTCAGCCCGTAGGTTTTTGACTTTTTGGACACGGATACACAAATTGTCGCACTCAGGGATCCGAAGTGTAAATGTACGAGGGAAACTTACACATGAAGGCACACGAAAATTTGACTCGGACGAGTCTGTAAAAAGGGGAGGGAGGTAGTGTTACGGTTGTGGAAATTCACAGAACACCATTCAGGTTCCCGAAGATCAGTTATGTCGATAAGTGTGTGTCCAGATAGATTTCCCACCGATGTTAACGGGATTATTCATGTAACCGGGCTGTGCATCTTTGAGTTAGCCGTTATTATTTTGCTATCTTATTTGGCAAACAAACAATCATCTCCTCACCACCTCCGCCACAACCGCCAACATCTCACCACCTTTCGCCATAACAAACACAACATCACTCCTCACCTTCATCTCCACAAACGCCGCCATCTTGTTGCCAGCCAACAGCATCCTCAACGAACGGATCTCCGCCGACAGACGCGGGGACTGTCCTCGTTGGGGCAAGGCCGGTTGATTTTAACTCACGTCCGTTTCTCCGTTTGCGGCGAGATCAGGATCGAAATGGACAAAAAGGGGAAGCCAAGCGGGGGGTGAAGGGTCAGAGGTAAGAGCCAAACACGCTCCCACGTACCCCATAAAAGGGCGCGGGGGACGCATAAGCCGGCCGAGTTTGAGTTGAGGAGAGTCAGTCGAGCGGAGTCGAGCTGGAGTCTGGGTTCGAAGTCGAGGGCAGTTCGTTCGGTAGTCAGGGTGGAGAGGCGCCAGTTCCAGTTTGAGTCCAGTGCAGGGCTGTTGCTCGTCGGAGCTTGGGGTCCGGGAGAGGTTCAGTCCGGAGCAGGGCTGTTGCTCGTCGGAACGCAGCGGAGTTTTGGAGCCCGGAGAGGTTCAAGTCCAGTGCAGGGCTGTTGGTTGGTGGAGGCAGCGGCGAGGAAGTCGCCAGACAGCGACGACATAACGGTCCGAGGTGATCGTGGCCCGGGGACGGTCCGTAGCGACGCTGAGGAGTGGACGCGGCTCTTAAAAGAGCATCAAACGCTTAAAAGGGCAAGGCCCGTTCGCTCCTCTGAGGCGTCGGCGGCTAGGCCCAATCAACCAGGCCGCACGGCGAGGCCCGGACCAACCGAGTCTGCCATCACACCAGCTGCCATTTGACGGCGAGACATCGAGGGCGTCCAGCGAGTCACCACAAGGGTGGCAGGTAACCTGCACGGTCTGCGCCGGAGCTCTTTCGCGTCTTCACAGCTCCCGAAACATTAAAGACCTACGGGTCCTGTTCTACCCTTTCCTTTCCTGGGGTTTTTCTTTGCTGGAATTTGTGGCGCCTTGTTCCTTAAGTTGTGAACTGACTAAGTGATTGTGTAAATAATAAATAGAACGGCTGTAGTTCTTTTGTTTACTCGCGTCTGTTCCCTACCCCCATTCTTTGCCTTGACTGAAATGCTGTGCATGTGTTCTAAATAAATGTCCCTTTGTTTGAATATTCACTGCTCGTGCGTCCCTTCCTCCATTGAACGGCCATAATTGCGTTCGGAATATTAGCTGGTTTTAACACGATAAAGTGATCGATCCGATGGGGCTTGGCGATATAAAACCTCTCGGCAAATCGCAAATGGAACGAGCTGCTTAAAAGCGGCTCGTTTTCGTGCAGGCTCCGTTGAGGTGTAAATCCCTGGCATTTCTGTCTCGCGATAATTAGGTACATCGAATTCGGCGATCAACCCTGTCGCAGTGGACAGAAAAGTTGCTGATGTACGTTGTGGTTAATAACACACCGTAGCTGGATTTCGGCGTTTGTTCCGGAAGCTACGATTGGATTGCCGCGTCGGTGGGCACGTGCGGCGCGAATAGCTAAAATGCGGTCCCCGCACGGCCGGAGTGGCGGAGAACCACAACAATATATATCCAGTACATATAAATATATATCTTCTTTCGGCTGCTCAAGTTAGGGACGCCACAGCGGATCATCCTTTATGATCCGCATAATGATTTGGGATAGGTTTTACGCCGGATGCCCTTCCTGACGCAAACCCTGGTCGCTCTTACGACAAGGGATAAGGTACACCTATTCTAACCGGGGCATACACCGGCCAGTACACTGGTACTCATTCGCCGACCTCGGAAGGATGACAGGCTGAGTCAACCTCCTGGTGTGTATTAATTCAAGTGTCCAACGGGGCTTGAACTCAGGACCTTTTGGATCCCAAGCCGCTACCTAACCACTACGCCAAACACAGGCTGATATATATATATATATATATATGTACACACATGACAACGAGGTCCATCTAAAAAGTAACGGACTGA
>CM068955.1:100488070-100509906 GCA_035128595.1 Eptatretus atami | reverse complement strand
GGGACTGAGCCTGCTGTGTGCTCCATTTACACAACTTGAATGAACGGGTTGCGTCACAGTCTTTCGCAACGTTCCAGCAATATACATGAGTGGTGATGGTTGACTGCGCTCATTGTGTGATTTTTTTTACAGGTCGTGCTTTACACGTTGTCTTGTCTGAGTCGTTGCGCTATGACTCGTGAGCAATCTGAAGTTTCTTGCCAAGCTTGGCAAACCACCTTCCGAATCCTTTGCAATGCTGCAGCAAGTCTATGGGGAAGAAACGGTCACGTACACCTGTATTTGAATGGCATAAGAGGTTCAAAGAGGGACGGGAGGAGGTTGAAGATGATCCACGGTCTGGAAGACCGTCAACGAGCAGAACCACGGACAACATAGAGTGTGTGAAGCAGATATTGCGCGCAGATCGTCGACTCACGGTGCGGATGATTGCTGAGGAACTTTCCATCAACAAAGACACTCTCTGGAGCATCATCACTGAAAATCTCGAAATGCGCAAGGTGGGCGCAAAGATGGTCCCCAAACTGTTGTCCGAGGACCAGAAACAGCAAAGAGTCACTGTCTGTCAAGGCATTATATAGAGAGCCTCGAGGACGATCCAGACCTGTTCGGGAGAGTCATTACTGGTGATGATTCGTGGATATTCGAAAACAATCCTGAGACATATATATATATATCTGTATATATTGTTTCGGTTCTCGGAACCGCATGCATCCAACAGATAGTGGTCCCAAGACAGTAATTCCATTAATATACGTGTAGATAGTCCCTTCCCTTTTGTCTAGCGGGACAACAGGGGCGTGCATTGTGATGATCTCATAGCTAGGTTTCTTCATCATTTTTTCTTCATTCATTTCTACTCTTGTTTCTGATTATTCTTGAGGTAAATCTGAGCCACTTGCGTCTTCGCTGTGAGATAGGTCCTCGCGGAGGCCAGCCCGTGCGGCGCCGCTGCAGAAACGATGATGTGTGAGAATTAACAGCGCAGAGCCCCCGTTCCCAAACGAGCCCTCAACCCAACGTGTGCGGCGAGTCATACAGTGCACTTGGCAGTTCGGGATTATCGACTTGAGCTTCCGATGATCTGGGGGAAGATTGCCGGTTGCATTAAAAAGGCATACGAATGAATATCTCTTAAGAGGCTGCACGAATGGTGGCCCTGGCCTCGCCGGCTGACTAGCCCGGTGCCCGGGGTACCCACTAAGCGATTACACACCGTTCGCAGCCACGCTCCCAGCCCAGCTCAACAGGACTCCTGCACCCCTCCAACGGGTTTCGGCCTACATTGGCCACCAACAGCAAAACGACCTCCATTTTGTAATTTGACTAACCCGCGAACTCCATTACTCTACCCCGGGCGTCCCTGGGTGGGACACTCCTCCCCAATTCACTCATTGCCCACATGGCATCCACATTCGCTCTATACACTCAGGCCTGCTGGCCCCCACTCACCTCGACATGTTTCCTTTCACCAACTCGATTTTTCACATCGCTGAACACTGCCCTTCTTCACTAATCCTCAACTAACTCGTGCTCCCTCTCATCCCTTAAAATATCGCACGTTCCACTTACTTACGTAGCTAGCTTACGCCCCCTCTACACACTCAATGTTTGTCAGTGTCTCAATCAAGATTATTTTTTCCATCGCTAAATATAGACTGACGTTCCCACTGACTAACCATTCACGGGCCCATGGGGACTTGTCCCTGGCCCCATGAGCCGTTCTGACTAAACTAACCCTTCCCCCTTACTAGTTCCGTTCTGTGCCAAAGCAGGTGGTCTTCACCCCTTCAGGGATCCTGTTTACCCGAAACGCGAGGCTTGCTTTTCTCTTATTTTTTTTTTATAATGCACAGCGCGGCAATTCGCACCCGCGCTCTCTTCCGTTGCGTCATGGCAGCTGTTTCGCACTTCGCGCACCTCGTCCTTCTCGGACCGGTAACATCCGTTAGGGATTCCCCTCTGCGGATTCCAACCATACGTGCTAGCCACGACGTCACCCTGCGCATTCCAAGCAGCCTCGCGTTTCGAGGGGGTTCCCCACGCGGGCACTGTGTTCTGCTCCACATACACGCTCGCCTGGAGAACCCATCCGTTCCAAATCATTTTCCCCAGCCTAGTTTGTCGTCGCGCGATCGGCTCATCCACCGCGTGCATTTCCCGGTCGGATTTCACTCACGCAGGCGCCGGAACGCGGGGCCTCGTGCGAAAGCACAGGCACGGACCCGTGCGTGCTGCTGTGCGATCTGGCATGGTCCTCGAAACAGCTTACGGCCGCTACTCGGCCTTTGTCCCTCTTCTTTTGTGCCGTCTTTGTCGCCATTCCACGCACGGCATTCTTACATGCCATTGTGCTCACACACCCTACCATG
Organism: Eptatretus atami; assembly: GCA_035128595.1. Classification (NCBI taxonomy): domain Eukaryota; kingdom Metazoa; phylum Chordata; class Myxini; order Myxiniformes; family Myxinidae; genus Eptatretus; species Eptatretus atami. Next base: position 100,507,534 of record CM068955.1, on the reverse strand, counting down.
ACTTTCGGAACACGCGGTTGCGTTTTCGCTACAACGCATTCTCTTTTCATACGCCCTCACACCGTGGTTTCTTTTCACAATGGTGTTTCCCTCACACGGTGTTTCCCTCACACACGGGTGTTTCCCTCACACACGGTGTTTCCCTCACACACGGTGTTTCCCTCACCCCCCCCCCCCCCCCTCGGTGTTTCCCTCACACACGTGTTTTCTCACACACGGTGTTTTCCTCACACACGCGGTTCTCTTACAACAGCCTCCCCCCCCCATTCACCCACGTTATGCGGGCGTTTTCAGCACGATTCCGCCACACTCGTAAACACACACACCGGGACAACACGCTGGGAATTTGCGTACACCAAGGGTCCGGGGCCTCCGTACCCCCCAAGCTCACGTGTACCCGTCACAGCACTCGCCCCCTCTGACTTCGAAAGCTGGAGCGGACCCACCTGTTTTCGTTGATCTGCTTCAAAAAGCGGCATTTTCCCTCCCCTTGTTCTGAAGGAGGCTATTCCTGCTGCTTGCACCGGGTCACGACACATTTCCCCGAGCTTCCCCCCCCAATTGTCCCTCACTAACTCCAGTGTTGTGTGGCTCTTCTTTAGTTTTCTTTTATTCACCCTTCTATTTCCCATGTCTCTGGTTCCGTGACTATTTGGCTGTTTCTGTCACCTCTCTTTTAGTCCTCCATTTCTTGCTTTTATTATCTCCCTGTCTCTATGGTTTTGTACACGTCTCAGTCACCCATTAATTTCCTCTCTGTACCATCACTTTCTCCGTCACCTTTACAGTCTCCCCAACACGTCTCCTGAATTATTGTGTCGGCGTTCTCTCGTTCATGACCTCGCCCGTCTTTATCGCGGGCCGCACAGCCGTTGCACTCCTCCCAGCTCGTTCGCCTCCAACACGTGGCGCCGCCATTTTTGTGCCCGTTGCCCGGTTCGTCGCACGCATCGCCATTCTGCCCGCCTACAGGCCTGCCCCACGCGCTGCACTCACTCCTCATTTCTTTCATTCGCTGCGCATTTGATCATGTTTTCCTTCATTTCGCACGCTTTGTATTTTATTCGTTCTTCATTTCTCTTTTGTGGGCTTGTATATTCGCATCATTGTTTGCGATTTGTTTCATTTCTGCCAGCCCCAAATTATATTAGCTGGCTCGTTGTCAGGTGGCCCTGTGGCAGTCTCTTTCGCCATTATCGGGCGCGGATCGCCGGGGACTGGGGAGGTAATTTGACGAAGGAAGGGGGGGTTGTCATACACCGCCGAGCCGCCCCGCGCCCCCTTGAGCTCTGCTTTCAATTGGTGGGGAATTCACCCTGCATAACCAGCTTCCTGCATGGTCATTTTCGTCCTTGAGCCATAGATTCTACATTTCTAAATGCCATTCTAACCTCCTGCCCAGCTCACCTTGAGCTGCCATCTTGCGTATCGGTAATTAAAAATTTATACGCCCGAATTTGATGGACCGGAGGGTCGCCTGCACACCCTGATCGGTTCCGTTAATTTGGTTTGGAGAGGGTTTGAATTCCCACTCTTGACAACAGTGTGTCGTTATCTCCGCCACTCCGGTGTGCGGGCACTGCTTGTTAGCTAATTCGCGGGCCGCACGTGCCCACCGACCGCCGGCAATCCAGTCGTGCTTCCGGATCACGCCGAAATCCAGCTACGTTGTGTTTTTACCACACCGTAGATCAGCCAAACTTTTTGTCCACGCGCTACAGGGTTGATCGCCGAATTGTACATGTACCTAATTATTCCCGCAGACAGGAAATGCCGGGGAGTTACACCTCAACGGAGCCTGGCAACGAAACGAGCCGCTTTTAAGGCAGCTCGTTCCGTTTGCGATTTCCGAGCGGTTTTATATCGCCAAGCCCCGTCGGATCCGATTTACTTTTATCGTGTTAAAAACCAGCTAATATTTCCGAACGCAATTATGGCCGTCAAGGGAAGGGACGCAAAAGCAAGATGAATATTTCAAGACAAAGGGGAATTTATAGAACCAACATGCACCACATTGCAGTCAAGGCAATGAATGGGGGTTTAGGGACAAGACGCAAGCAAACAAAAGAACTACAGTCGTTTCTATTTATTATTTACACAATCCACTTGGTCCGTTCACTTAAGGACAACGCCACAACTTTCCATGCAACGAAAAACCCAGGAAAAGGAAAGGGTAGAACAGGACTGTAGGCCTTTAATGTTCCGCGCGAGTGTGAGACCGAAAGAGCTCCGCGAGACCGTGCAGGTTACCTGCCACCTCGTGGTGACTCTCTGGACGACCTCGATGTTCTCGCCATCAACACGGCAGCTGTGGTGATGGCGACTCGGTTGGTCCGGGCCCTCGCCGTGCGCCTTGGTTGATCGGCTAGCCGACGCCGCCTCAGAGGAGCGAACGGGCCTTTGCTCTTTTAAGCGTTGAGCTTTTTAAGAACCCGCCCACTCCTCAGCCGTCGCTCGGGACCGTCCCGGGGCCGATCACTCGGACCGTTATGTGCTGTCTGGCGACTTCCGCTGGCTGCCTCCACGACCAACAAGCCCTGCCCACTGGACTCGAACTCTCCGACTCCAAGCTCCGCTGCGCCTCGACGAGAACGCCTGCACGACTTCAAACCTCTCCTTGGACTCCAACTCCGACGAGCAACAGCCCCTTGCATGGACTCGAACTTGGAAACTGGCGCTCTCCACCCCCGACTCGAACGAACTGGCACGCGACTTTCGAACCCAGACTTCCAGCTCGGACTCGCTCGACTGACTCTCCTCACTCAACTCCCAGCTTTGGCGTCCCAGCGCCGCCCTTTTTATGGGGTACGGGGGTGCGTTTGGTTCTTTTACCTCTGACCTTTTCACCCCCGCGGCTCCGCTCTTTGTCTAATTTTGATCCGATCTCGCCGCCCAAACGTGGAGAAAGCGGACGTGGTTGAAATCACCGACCCTTGCCCCAAGGGGAGTCCCGCGTCTTCGGCGAAGATGCCGTTCGTGAGGACGCTGTTGCTGGCAACAAGATGGCGGCGTTTGTGGAGATGAAGGTGAGGAGATTGATGTTGTCGTACGTGATGGCGAAGGTGGTGAGATGTTGGCGGTTGTGGCGGAGGTGGTGAGGTGATGATGTTGTTCGTTGTTTGGCGAAGGTTGGTGAGATGTGGCGGTTGTTGGCGGAGGTGGGTGAGGAAGATTGATGTTTGTTTGCCAAAAATTACTGTAGCAAATATAACGGCTAACTCAAAGATGCACAGCCCCAGTTACACGAATAATTCCCGTTAGACATCTGGTGGGGAATTCTACTGGACACACACTTATCGACATAACTGATCTTTCGGGGAACTGAATGGTGTTCTGGATTTCCACACCGTAAACAATTATATATTATATAATATATATATATATTATATATATATATATATATAATATATATATGTATATGAGTATGCCATATATATATATATATGTATAGGTGTGTATATATATATATATATATATTTATTTTTTTAGTTTGTGTTTGTTTGTTTTAAATTTATGTGGTGTGTATGTATATGTAACATACACATTTTTGAAATTGGCCGCTCCTCTCACAGCCATACACTTCAGCAAAGGACTTTTCTGACTTCATGGGATTGACTCAATTGTGAACTTTCCAACCTGGATTCTCCCAAAGCAAATCCTCATTTTTCCTGACCCTTGACATTGTATTCCTTTACCCTGAAAACATAGGTCAGTTTCCAATTGTCCTCCTGGGTGCTTTGGTTAAGTTTATTTAAGAGATGGGATTTGGATTGGTGATCAATGTTGGAAATAGCAACGCTATGCAAATTACCATCACTTTTCGTTGGTCATCACATGTTTTTCATGAACTCACAAACATGAGTCAGCTTTCGCCCTTATGACAAATGTTATTATTCCCCCTGGATGTTGCACAACTATTTGTGACTTTCAGAATATAAAAAGGAGAGAGAATGGACAAAACAACCCATTGGATGTTTGTCCATACTTCTCTGCTTAAGGTGGCAACCATTCACATACTTGATGGTGGCCAATGTCCTCCTGCATTTGAAATTCCTTGTAAAGAAGTTCCATAGGTGGGAGGAGGAGGAATAAAGAGTTGGGTGGCAGTCACCTGGATTTTGCAAATTTAATCAGAGAGGTTACTTGTAGAACATGTGATCCTGGAGATTGCTGGAGAGGGTCAGAAGACAGAGAGCAGAGGAGCAATGTTGGAAAATAAATGGAAGAAAACAGAGACAACTGACCTTGCCTGTGATGGAGCAAACAGACCTTTGTGCTTCAACCTCATCACAGGAGATTTCCATTGTCAGAGGGTTTTGGTTCACAGAATCTCAGAGAGACAGATGTGACTGTTGGTACCAGACCTAGTGGAGAGCAGTACTTCACTTAGTTCAGAAAAAGGCTTGTAAACTGTGAGGTAGCTGAAAGATTTCCAAGAAAGACTTGGATCGATGGGGATCCCGTCTGCAGCTAGCTTTGGGGCCATCTTTTCTTATGTGGTTTGGCCCATGAAGGTCATGGGCTGATTGTGAGGCCAGGAGTCAAGGAGACTGAACCTCTTCCAGTGATGACCAATAAATATATTAGTCCTGCAGCACCACCTGGCTTAAGAGAGGGGGGGGAGGGTGGGTACCGACTGGCCTGAGTATAACATCTGTCACACAGCTTAAACTGACCAGAGGGATATCAACACATGAAACTATGTGTTACAAGGTTCAAAAAGTGAGGGTATTTAGCATATGCTGATACTTTCCAAGATGGGCTACCATCCAGGATTTGAAAGCCTAATTTTGCATTTTATAGCATTGAAGGAGGACAATTTTTGCATCTAATCCAATGTTTTTCACAGCTCCAGGAGACCAACAAGCGATAGAAAAAGTCAGATGAATGGTTATGCATGTTGGCCATCATGTGACAAATTGGTGTCCTGTATACCACTGCTAGTTGCATGGAACATGCTCTTTCCAGGCCATTGACTGTGGTATTATATTTTTACACTTGAGTCTATATTTTAACAGATTCATCCTTCATGTTTTTTCAGGTACTTAAAGATGAAAAGCAGAGTAATTTGGTGTAAAGAAAGAAAAAAAAAAAAAAAAAAAAAAAAAAAAAAAAAAAAAAAAAAAAAAAAAAAAAAAAAATTGTATTGTTGGGATGGCTGTAGCATTTGTGTATCGGCATCTATAAAGATGGCAATTTTGAAATATTTTATATTGAACTGAATTATTTTTGCCCCAAGCCATTCACAGCAAAAAGTCTCCTGGATTTCACCAGATCTTTGACAAAAATTTCAGTCACTGTTCCACGCACCTGCTCTGAACGACAGGATTAAGTCGCGGAAGGAAATTTTTCGAGAAGCAATTGGAAAATTCTCACAGTGAGGTTCTTTCCAGGGCCATCAACTGCAGATCTACCATACACCAGTATCCGTCCTCAACTATTTCATGGCAAAACATCAGAGTCATAATGACATCCCGGCACAAGGGGTGACTGGGGCGGGGCGGCGGCTGGTACATGCTTGCCAGATCTCAAAAGACCACCCCTTTTTTTTCCACTTTTTTCACTAGGAAGGAAATGTTCTTTGTGTGGATTTCACTGTGTAGTTCAAAAGAAGACGAACACATAGTCAATGGTACAATCTGCCATCGGCCAGTAAGTGAAATGCCAGTGACTGATACGAAGGTTGTTGGAGCAGCCTAAAAATTGTGGTGACCAGAGATTGTTGACCAGGCTCAGCGTATTTCGAAGGGAGGCTTGGTGGCCGCGATTTGAAGTCCCATCATCGGTCTAAAAGTGCTTTTTAAAGTATATGAAGTGAAACACCTCCACTGACACAAAACAATAATCACAAGTGGACAGTTTGGTGAAAGGGCAGTAAGCAGCGATTGAGGAGTTCATAACCATCCATTTTAGATGCCAATTGGTTTTCTTGCTCACACCGCTCAATGAGGTTTCAAAAATTATAAAAGAGAGGGGTGGAGAATCCTGAAAGCTATCAGGCCAAGATGATTCAAGAGACGGCTTTCCAGTGATGGCCAGAGTTATCATTTACCAGCAACTAGTATGTGCCCTACGTGCGTGGCCGTACGTGCAAAAAAAAAAAAAAATAATTCAAACCGCGTGCAGAAAACAACAACCACACAGGCGTTCCTTCACTCCGCGTGCCCGTACGTGCGTGCCGTACGTGCATGGCCGTACATGCAAAAAAAAAAACTTCAACCGAGTTGCCAGAAACAACCACACAGGGCCCCGGCCCCCCCCCCCCCCCCCCCCAGTTCCTTCGCTCTCGTAAATGACGACTGGATTGGGCATTGTGTTTATCTAATAAATGCGCATTAGAAATCGAGAAATTATTGATACAGTATTCATCACTATTCATGAAGTAGTGCGTGCCCGTACCGGAATGTTCACTGCATTCCATGAATTATCGCTTGCATTGAAGTAACAACTGCTTGATACACACGAGTTATTAAAATTTAAAATCAAGTTTACCTCCCTGTCTTTGACATTCGCTGCTATTGACCATTGCCCTCCTACGCCACAGGTAACTGCGGCGCCTCCCATCGGCACGGCTACGCGAGCAACGTGTCCTGTCATTGGTTTTGGTAAATAAATGGGCCATAACTTGGGAACCACTTGTCCGATTAATATCAACTTGAAAAGGCACATACTCAGGTTCCCAGCAATATTACCTGGCAAGTTTTTCAATTAGATTCGGTACCCAGTGGTTGTCGAGAAACGCGGTCACAGCCCACACACACACACACACATTGCTGAATTTATAGATAGATGTCGGACCTTGTTTGCCTCAGGTACCAATTTTCTTTGGGGAGGCCTTGCGCGAAAGCTCATGAACTGATCCAGCTGATGATGAAAGTAACGGTGATGAGCAGATTGCCTCATCAGATGGAAATCGACGAGGTCATGAAAGAACACCATGAAATTCACCAACAGTTGGGCATTTGCGGAGATTCAGTGTCCAGCTTTTGGGCATCTGTGAAGTTTTCTTTCGCCAAAATGCCCACTGCTTGGTGATTCATGGTGTTCTTCATGACCTCGTTCGAATTTTCCACTGTGAGCATCTGCCTCTTCATCCGTTTACTTCATTCATCAGCTGGATCAGTCATGAGCTTTAGCGCAAGCCTCCCCAACAGAAATGGTACCTGAGCAAACAAGGTCCGACATCTATCTATATTCCAGGCAATGTGTTGCATGTGTGTGTGCTGTGACCGCTGTTTCTGACAACCACTGGTTCCGAATCTAATTGAAACTTGCCAGGTATATTGCTGCGGGACCTGAGTATGTGCCTTTCAAGTTTGATATTAATCGACAAGTGTGTTCCCAAGTTATGCCATTTATTTACCAAACCAATGACAGGACACGTTGCTGCGTAGCGTGGCATGGGGAAAAGGGCGCCGCAGTTACCGGCGAGGAGTGGCAATGTCAATAGCAGCGAATGGTCAAAGACAGCGGAGGTAAAAACTTATTTTTTTAATTTTAATTTACTCTGTGTGTATCACAGCAGTGTTACTTCAATGGCAAGCGATATTCATGGATGCATTTGAACATTCCGTACGGGCCCGCCACTACTACTTCCGGATATTATGATTTACTGTTTCTATGAATTTCTCGATTTTCTTATGCGCATTTATTAGATTAAACACAATGGCCCAATCCAGTCGTCCATTTACGAGAGCGAGGACGGCCTGTGTGGTTGTTTCTGGCACGCGGTTGAAGTTTTTTTTTTTTTGCATGTACGGGCATGCACGTACGGCCACGCACGTACGGGCACGCTGAGAGTGATAGGAACAGCCTGTGTGGTTTGTTTTTCTGGCACGCGTTTTGAATTATTTTTTTTTTTTTTGACGTACGGCCACGCACGTATGGCACATTATAGGTTGCTGCGTAAATTGATAACTCTGGCCATTCACTGAAAGCCTGTCTCTTTGATTTTCTTGCCTGATGCTTCAGGATTCTCCACCCCTCTCTCTGTTATAAATTTTTTGAAACCTTCATTTGAGCGTTGTGAGCAAGAAATCTCATGGCATCTTAAAATGATGTTTGACTCCTCAATCAGCTGCTTTACTGCCCTTTCACCAACTGTCCACTTGTGATTCTTTTTTTGTGTCAGTGCTGAGGTGTTCACTTATATACTTTAAAAAGCACTTTTTTTAGACAGATGAGGTGAGCTTTCAATCGCACCAAGGCCTTTCCCCTTCGAAATATCGTGAGGCCTGAGTTCAACATCTCTTGGTCACCACAATTTTTAGCTGCTCCAACAACCTTCGTATGCATGTCACTGCCATTCACCTTTACTGCGTGGCAGATGCTACCATTGACTATTGTGTTCGTCTTCTTGGAACTACAAGTGATTCCACACAAGAAACAGTTTCCTTTTCTTAGGAAAGTGGAGGTGGTCTTTTTGAGATCTGGCAAAGCAGTGTACCAGGCCCGTCACCCCTTTGTGCGGGGATTTCATTATGACTCTGATGCTTTTTGCCATGACTTAGTTGAGGACGTGATGAACTGGTGTATGTAGATCTGCAGTTTTGATGTTCCTGGAAAGTAACCTCACTGTTGAGAATTTTCAATTGCTTCTCGGAATTTCCTTCCCGACTTATCTGTCGTTCAGAGCAGGCAGTGAACAGTGACTGAGATTTTTGTTCAGATCTGGTGAAACTTCAGGAGACTTTGCTGTGAATTGGGCTTGGGGCAAATTTTCAGTTGTCAATATTCAAATATTTTCAAATGCCATCTTATAGATGCCGATACATCAAATGCTACAGCCATTCCCAACCATACTTCTTTCTTTACACCAATTACTTTCTGCTTTTCTATTCTTTAAGTACTGAAAACATTGAAGGATGATATCTTGTTGAAATATTAGACTCAGTGTTTAAAATATAATACCACAGGTCTGCCTGGAAAAGGCATGTGACATGGCAACTAGAGTGGTTACATGGACCACCAAATTTGTCAGCCATGAGCACATGCATAACCATTCATCTGACTTTTTCTATCGCTTTTGTTGTCTCCTGGACTTGTGAAAAACATGGATTAGATGCAAAAATTTGTCCTCCTTCATTGCTATAAAATGCAAGATTAGGCTTTTCAATCCTGGATGGTAGCCATCTTTGGAAAGTATCAGCATATGCTAATCTACCCTCACTTTTGAACCTTGTAATCCACATAGTTTCATGTTGTTGATATCCCTCTGGTCAGTTTTAGCTGTGATGACAGGATGTTATTACTCAGGCCCCAGTCGGTACCACACCCTCCCCCCCTCTCTTAACCAGGTGGTGCTGCAGGACTATTATATTATTTGTCATTCCACTGGAAGAGGTTCAGTCTCTTGAGCTCCTTGGCCTTCAACAATCAGCCATGACTTTTCATGGCCAACCACATAAGAAAGATGCGCCTCCAAAAGGCTAGCTTGCGGACTGGGATCCTCCATCCGTCAAGTCTTTCTTGGAAATCTTCAGCTACTCACAGGTTTACAAGGCCTTTTTCTGAAGCTAAGTGAGAGTTTTAACTGCTCTCCACTATGGTTCTGGTAACCACAGCTCACATCTGTCTCTCTGAGATTCTGTGCGAATCAAAACCTCTGACAATTGGAATCTCTTGATGAGGTTGAGCACCAAGGTCTGTTGCTCTCATCACAGGCCAGGTTCAGTTGTCTCTGTTTTCTTCCATTTATTTTCCACATTGCTCCCTCTGCTCTCTGTCTTTCTGACCCTCTCCAGCATCTCCAGGATGCAATGTTTCTTACAAGTAACCTCTTCTGATTAAATTTGCAAATCCAGGGTGACTGCCACCCACAACTCTTTTATTCCTCACCCTTCCCACCTATGGAACTTCCTTACAAGGAATTTCAATGCATGAGCGAGGACATTTAGGCCCATCAAGTTGCAATGGTTGCCACCTTAAGCAGGGGTATGGACAAACATCAATGGTTGTTTGTCCATTCTCTCTCCTTTTTGATATTCTGAAAGTCAAGCAATTAGTTGTGCAACTCAGGGGGAATAATAACATTTGTTCATAATGGCGAAGCTCAGCTGACCTTCATTGTTTGTGTGGAGTTTCATTGAAAAAACATTGATGACAAGCTGAAAAAGTGGATGGTAATTTTGCATACGTTGCCTACTTTTCCAACATGATCACCATATCCAAATCCAAATCTCTTTAAATAACTTACCAAAGCACCCAGGAGGACAATTTTGGAAAAAAAAACTGGAAAAACCCCCTAGTTTTTTTTTTTCAGGGGGGGGTAAAGGAATTACATGTCAAGGTCAAGGAAAATTGAGGGATTTGCCATTGGGAGAAATCAGTGGAAAGTTCACCAGATTGAAGTCAATCCCTATGAGTCAGGAAAACCTTTGCTGAAGTGTCATGGTGGTGAGAGGTAGCGGCAATTCAAATGTGTTGTACAATACATACACACACATAAAAATATTTAAAAAACAAACAAACAAACAAAAAATATATATATATTATATATTACACAACCTATACATATTATATATATTATATTGCATATTCATTAACATATATATTATATATATTATATATATTATATTATATATATATATATATATTATATATATATTTGTACGGTTGTGAAATTCACAGAACACCATTCAGTTCCGAGATCAGTTATGTCGATAAGTGTGTTTCCAATAGATTTCCCCACCGATGTTTCTAACGGGAAATTATTCGTGTACCGGGCTGTGCATCTTTGAGTTGCCGTTATTATTTTTGCTAATCATTATTTTTGGCAAACAACAATCAATCTCCTCACCACTCCGCCACAAACGCCAACATCTCACCACCTTCGCCAAACAACGACAACATCATCACCTCACCACCTCCGCCAACAACAACGCCAACATCTCACCACCTTCGCCATCACGAACGACAACATCATCTCCTACCTTCATCTCACAAACGCCGCCATTCTTGTTGCCAGCAACAGCGCAACGAACGGCTATCTTCGCGAATAGACGCGGCCCGGGCAAGGGCGGTGATTTCAACCACGTCCGCTTTCCACGTTGGCGGCTGAGATTCGGATCCCCAAATGACAAAAAGGGCGGAGCCAGCGGGGGGTGAAGGGTCAGAGGTAAAAGACCAAAACGCACCCCCGCACCCCATAAAAAGGGCGCGCTGGTGATGCCATGGGGAAGTTGAGTTGAGGAGAGTCAGTCGATGCGGAGTCGAAGCTGTGATGCGGTTCGAAGTCGCGTTGCAGTTTCGTTCGGAGTCGGGGTTGGAGAGCGCCCAGTTCCAGTTCGAGTTCCAGTGCAGGGTTGCTCGTCGGAGCTTGGAGTCCAGGAGGTTTGAGTCCTCCGGTGCGGGCGTTGTCTCGTCGGAGCGCAGCGGAGCTTGGATCCGGGAGGTTCGAGTCCGTGGCAGTGCTGTTGAGTCGGTGGGGCAGCCAGCGAAGAAGTCGCCAGGACAGCGACATAATCTGGCCGAGGTGATCTGGGTGACGGTCCGAGCGACGCTAGGAGTGGGTTCTTAAAAGAGCATCAACGCTTTAAAAGAGCAAGGGCCCGTTCGCTCCTCCTGAGGCTGGACGTCGGCTAGGCCCGATCAACAAGGCCGCACGCGAGCCGGACCAACGAGTCGCCATCACACAGCTTGCCCGTGTTGGATGCGAGACATCGGGAATAGAGCAGAGGGCAGGTAACTGCACGGTCTCGCGGAGCTCTTTCGGTCTTCACAGCTCGCGGAAACATTAAACGCCTACAGGTCCTGTTTCTACCCTTTCCTTTCCTGGGGTTTTCGTTGCATGGAAGTTGTGGCGCCTGTGGTCTTAAGTAGTGAACTTGACCAAGTGATTGTGTAAATAATAAATAGAACGACGTAGTTCTTGTTTGCTGCGTCTGTCCCTTACCCCCATTCATTGCCTTGATTGCATGTGTGCATGTGTTCTAAATAAATGTCCCTTTTGGTTTGAATTATTCATTCTGCCTCTTGCGTCCCTTCCTCCATTGAACGGCCATATTCGTTCGGAAGGTAACACGATAACGACGAAGACGGCTGGCATATTAAAACCCGCCGCCAACCCCCGCCACGAACCGGCTGCAAAGCGGATCGTTTTCGGTGCAGGCTCCGTGGTGTAACTCCCGGCATTCTGTCTTGCCGCGAATAATTAGGTACATGTCAATTCGGCGATCAACCCTACGCCGGCTGGACAAAAAGTTGGCTGATCTACGGTGTGGTTAAAAACACACCCGTAGCTGTGATTTCGGCGTTGATTCCGAAAGCTCGACTGGAATTGCCTGCGGTCGGTTGGGCACGTGCCGGGCCGCGGAATTAGCTAAAAGCGGTCGCACCGCACACCGGAAGTGGCAGGAAACAACCCATGCAGAGTGGTAGGATTCAATCCCTCTCCAACCAAATAAAGCCGGATCAAGGTGTGTGCGAGGCGACCCTCCGGTTCACAAATTCCGGGCGTATAAATTTTTTTATTACCGATACGCAAGGATGGCAGCTCAAGTCGTGAAGCGGGGCAGGAGGGATTAGAAATGGATTTAGAAATGATAGAATCTATGGCTCAGGACGAATGACCATGCAGAATCTGTTATGCAGGTGAACTTTCCCCACAAATGAACGCAGAGCTCGAAGGGGGCGCGGGGTGCCGCGGGTGTATGACAACACCCCCCCTCCTCCGTCAAATTACTCCCAGTCCCCGGCGGATCCGCGGCCCGATATGGCGAAGCGACCTGCCACAGGGCCCACCTGACACGAGCCAGCTTTAAATAATTTTGCTGGCCAGAAATGAAAACAAATGCCGCAAACAATGAATGCGAATATAACGCAACAAAAGAAGAAATGCAAAGAAACGAATATCAAAAGCCTGCGAAATAAGGAAAACATGGATGCAAATGCGCAAGAAGAAAAAAAGGATGAGATTGCAGCGCGTGGGTCGAGGCCTGAGGCGGGCATAAGGCGATTGCGTGCGACGAAACACGGGCAACGGCGAGCACAAAATGGCGGCCCCCACGTGTTGGAGCGAACGAAGCTGGGAGGAGTGCAACGGCTGCTGCGAGGCCGCGATAAAGACGGGCGAGGTCATGACGAGAGACGCCGACCAATAATTCAGGAGACGTGTTGGGAGACTCGTAAAGGTGACGGGAGAAAGTGATGGTGACAGAGAGGGAAATTAAATTGGGCTGACTGAGACGTGTACAAACGCATAGAGACGAGGGAGATTATAAAGCAAGAATGGAATGCGGTAACCAAGAGCAGGTGACAGAAACGCAAATAGTCACGAAACAGAGACATGGGAATAGAGGTGAATTAAAGAAACTTAAAAGAAGCGCACACACACATTGGGAGTTAGTGGGCGACAATGGGGGAGCTCGGGAATGTGTCGTGACCCGGTGCCAAGCAGCAGGATAGCCTTCCTTTCAGAACAAGGGCGAGGGATATGCCCCCTTGAAGCAGAATCAACGAACAGGTGGTGGTCCGCTCAAGCTTTGCAGTTCAGAGGGGGCGAGTGCTGTGAACGCGGTACACGTGCGAGCTTGGTGGGGTACGGAGGCCCCGGGACCCCTTGTGGTAGCGCAAATTCCCAGCGTGGTTGTCCGGGTGTGGTGTGTTTAGGTGTGGCGGAATTGCGTGCTTGAAACGCGCGGCCATAACGTGGATGAAAGGCTGTGTTGTAAGAGGAACCGCTGTGGAGGAAACACCGGTGATTGAGGGAAACACACGTGTGTGAGGGAAACACCGTTGTGTGGAGGAAACACCGTGTGTGAGGGAAAACACCGTGTGTGAGGGAAAACACCGTGTGTGAGGGAAACACCGTTGTGTGAGGGAAACACCATTGTGAAAGAAACCACGTGTGTTGAGGAGCGCAGTATGAAAGAGAAAAATGGCGGTTTGGTATTGCGAAACCACCGCAAACCGCGTTGTCCGAATGTCATGGCTAGGGTGTGTGAGCAATCATGGCATGTAGAAGTGCGTGCGTTGTGGAATGGCGACAAAGACAGGCACCAGGAGAGGGACAAAGCGAGTAGCGGCCGTAAGCTGTTTCGAGCGGACCATGCCAGATTCGCACAGAAGCACGCACGGTGTCCGTGCTGTGCCTTCGCACGAGGCCGCGCGTTCGCGCCTGCGTGAGTGAAATCCGATCCGAAATGCACGCGGTGGAGAGGCCGATCTCGCGGCACGGACCAGAAGCTAGGCTGGGGAAAAATGAATTTGGAACGGATGGTTCTCCAGGCGGCGTGTATGTGGCAGCAAGAACACATGTGCTCGCGTGGGGAACCCTCGAAACGCGAGGCTTGCTTGGGATTGCGCAGGGTTGACGTCGTGGCTTCACGTATGGTGGAAATCCGCAGGAGGGGATCCCTAACGGATGTTACCGTCGAGAAGGACGATTGTTGCGCGAAGTGCGAACAGGCAGGGTGAGGGGGGGCGGCTGCCATGACGTCACGGGGAAAGAGCGCGGGGTGCGAATTGGCCGCTGCTGGTGCATTATTAAAAAAAAAAAATAGAGAAAAGGCAAGCTCGCGCCGTTTCAGGTGTAAACAGGATTCCCTGAGGCAGGGTGGAAGACCACCTTGCTTGGGCACAGGACCGGAACTAGTAAGGGGGAAGGAGTTTAGTTCAGACCGCCTTCCATGGGGCAGGGACAAGTCCCCATGGGCCCGTGGAATGGTTAGTCAGTGGGAAACGTCAGTTCTTAGATTTTAGAGAAGGGAAAAATAATCTTGGATTTGGAAGACACTGACAGACATTGAGTGTGTAGAGGGGGCTGTAGCTTAGCTACGTGAAGTAAGTTGGAACGTGCGATATTTTTAAGGGATGAAGAGGGAGCACGAGTTAGTTGAGGGATTTAGTGAAGAAGGAATGGCAGTTTCAGCGGATGTGATGCGACGTTGTATGAAAGGAAACATGTCGATGTGAGTGGGGGCCAGCAGGCCTGAGTGTATAGATCGAATGTGGAATGCATTGTGCAATGAGTGATTGGGGAGGATTTGATCCCACCCAAGGGACCCGGGGTCAGAGTAATGTAGTTAGCGGGTAGTCAAATTGACAAAAATGGAGGTCGTTTTTGCTGTTGGTGCCAATGTAGGCTCGAAACCCGTTTTTTGGAGGGGTGCAGGAGGTCCTGTTTGACGGCTGGGAGCGTGCTCGAACGGTGTCTGTATCGCTGTGGGTTACCCGGGCACCGGCTTAGTCAGCCGCGGGTAGGCCAAGGCCCAAGAGGGGCCGGGGATAGCCGTAGTGGTTCCACGGCACCCGGGGAAAGGGGCCCGTGGCGCCATGCCTTGCCACGTGGGCAGTGTCGTGGGCACGGGGCACCCCGGGGAAAGGGGCCGTGGCGCTCAGCCTGCCCTCTCTGTGGAGCATCGGAGGGGGAGTAGCCAGGGAGGGCATTCCCAGGTTTTAGGGAGATTGGGTTAGGCTCGAGGACAGTCGCAGGCCCCGGATTGCCATAGTTGGAGAAATCGGCAGAGGTAGTTCCTGCCAAGGGAGCCACGCGTCCAGCCATTGAGACCGTGTGAGGGTTTGACTGCGGCTCATTTGTGTGATTTGCCATGCCCTTTTCCCACAGAGTCCATTCAGTTCCTGCCGGCCATGGTTTAGTGTAAAATTTATAAGTTAAGGTTAAGTTAAGCTTTGTAAATTGTACATGAGTTTTGCTCCCCCTGCATGTTTGTCGTAGCGCCGGCAATTATGTTAAGTCGTCCTGGATGAGTGAGTTGTTTAGTTAGTTACTCAGCCCGTAGGTTATTTACTTTTGGACACGGATACACGAAATTGTCGCCACTCAGGGATCCGAAGGTAAATGTACGAGGGAAAACTTACACATGAAGGCAACACGAAAATTTGACTCGGACGAGTCTGTAAAAAAGGGGGAGGGAGGTATGTTACGGTGTGGAAATTCACAGCCAACACCATTCAGGTTCCCGAAGGATCAGTGTATGTCGATAAGTGTGTGTCCAGATAGATTTCCCACCGATGGTCTAACGGGATTTATTTCATGTAACCGGGCTGTGCATCTTTGAGTTAGCCGTTTATTATTTTGCTATCTTTATTTGGCAAACAAAACAAATCATCTCCTCACCACCTCCGCCACAACGCCAACATCTCACCACCTTTCCGCCATAACAAACACCATCACCTTCCTCACCTTCATCTCCACCAAACGCCGCCATCTTTGTGCCAGCCAACAGCATTTCCTCAACGAACGGATCCTCCGCCGACAGACGCCGGGGACTCCTCGTTGTGGGCAAGGGCCGGTTGATTTTCAACCACGTCGCTTTCTCCGTTTGCGGCGAGATCGGCATCAAATGGACAAAAGGGGGAAGCCAAGCGGGGGGTGAAGGGTCAGAGTAAGAGGGTTCCAAACACGCTCCCACGTACCCCATAAAAGGGCGCGGGGGACGCAAGCCGGGAGTTGAGTTGAGGAGAGTCAGTCAGAGCGGAGTGAGTGGAAGTCTGGGAGTTCGAAGTCGAGGTGCAGTTCAGTTCGGGGAGTCAGGGTGGAGAGCGCCAGTTCCAGTTTGAGTCCAGTGCAGGGCTGTTGCTCGTCGGCAGCTTGGGGTCCGGGAGAGGTTCTAGTCCGGGCAGGGCTGTTGCTCGTCGGAACGCAGCGGAGTTTTGGAGCCCGGGAAGAGGTTCAAGTCCAAGTGCAGGGCTGTTGGTTGGTGGAGGCAGTCGGCGAGGAAGTCGCCAGACCAGCGAACCGACATTAACGGTCCGAGGTGATCGGCCCGGGGACGGTCCGAGCGACGCTGAGGAGTGGACGCGGCTCTTAAAGAGCATCAACGCTTAAAGGGCCAAGGCCCGTTCGCTCCTCTGAGGCGTTCGCGGCTAGGCCCAATCAACCAGGCCGCACGGGCGAGGCCCGGACCAACCGAGTCTGCCATCACACCAGCTGCCATTTTGGACGGCGAGACACTCGAGGGCGTCCAGCGATCGTCACCACAAGGGTGGCAGGTAACCTGCAACGGTCGCGCCGGAGCTCTTTCGCGTCTTCACAGCTCCGCGGAAACATTAAAGACCTACGGGTCCTGTTCTAACCCTTTCCTTTCCTGGGGTTTTTCTTTGCTTGGAATTTGTGGCGCCTTGTTCCTTAAGTTGTGAACTGACTAAGTGATTGTGTAATAATAAATAGAACGGCTGTGTTCTTTTGTTTACTCGCGTCATGTTGCCCTACCCCCATTCTTTGCTTGACTGAAATGCTGTGCATGTGTTCTAAATAAATGTCCCCCTTTGTTTGAATATTCACATTGCTCGTGCGTCCCTTCCTCCATTGAAACGCGCCCATAATTGCGTTCGGAATCATTAGCTGGTTTTTAACCACCGATAAAAAGGTGATCGGATCCGATGGGGCTTGGCATATAACCTCTCGGCAAATCGCAAATGAACGAGCTGCAAAAGCGGCTCGTTTTCGTGCAGGCTCGTTTGAGGTGTAATCCCTGGCATTTCTGTCTCAGCGATAATTAGGTACATCGAATTCGGCGATCAACCCTGTCGCGCAGGTGGACAGAAAAGTGCTGATCTACGTGTGGTTAATAACACACCCGTAGGCTGGATTTCGGCTGTTTGATCGGAAGCTACGATTGGATTGCCGCGTCGGTGCGGCCGGCGGCGCGAATTAGCCCTAAAAGCGGTCACCCGCACGGCCGGAAGTGGCGGAGAACCACAACAATATTATATCCCAGTACATATAAATATATATCTTCTTTCGGCGCTTCAAGTTAGGCTGAACGCCACAGCGGATCATCCTTTATGATCCGCATAATGATTTGGGATAGGGTTTTTACGCGGATTGCCCTTCCTGACGCAAAAAACCCCTTGGGTCGGGGCCTTTCTTTTTACGACACAGCGGATAAGGCTTTACACCTATTGCTAACGGGGCATACACCGGCCCAGCTACACTGGTACTCACCTTCGCCGACCTCGGAAGGATGACAGGCTGAGTCAACCTCCTGGTGTGTATTAATTCAAGTGTTCCAACGGGGCTTGAACTTCAGGACCTTTTTTGGATCCCAAGCTTTGCTACCCTAACCCACTACGCCTTAAAACACAGGCTTATATATATTATATTATGTACACACATACAACGAGGTCCATCTAAAAGAGTAACGGACTGAAGCCTGCTGTGTGCTCCATTACACAACTTGAATGAACGGTTGCGTCACAGTCTTTCGCAACGTTCAGCATATACATGAGTGGTGATGGGTGACTGCGCTCATTGTGTGATTTTTTACAGGTCGGCTTTCACGTTGTTCTTGTCTGAGTGCGTTCGCTTGACTCGTGGAGCAATCTGAAGTTTCTTGCCAAGCTTTGGCAAACCACCTTCGAATCCTTTGCAATGCTGCAGCAAGTTCTATGGGGAAGACGAAACGGTCACGCTACACCTGTATTTGAATGGCATAAGAGGCTTCAAAGGGGACGGGAGGAGGTTGAAGATGATCCACGGTTCTGGAAGACCGTCAACGAGAGAACCACGGAACATAGAGTGTGTGAGCAGATATTGCGCGAGATTCGGTGCGACTACGGTTTGCGGATGATTGCCTGAGGAACTTATCCATCAAACAAAGAACCACTGTCTCGACGCATCATCACTGAAAATCTCGAAATGCGCAAGGTGGGCGCAAAGATGGTCCCCAAAACTGTTTGTCCGAGAGGACCAGAAACAGCAAAGAGTCACTGTTCTGTCAAGGCATTATTAGAGAGCCTCGAGGACGTCCAGACCTGTTCCGTTGAGAGTCATTACTGGTTGATGATTCGTGGATATTCGAAAAACAATCCTGAGACATAATATATATTATATCTTGCTTATATATTTGTTTCGTTCTCGGAACCGCATGCATTTATCAACAGATAGTGGTCCCAAGACAGTAATTTCCATTAATATACGTGTAGATAGTCCCTTCCCTTTTTGTCTAGCGGACAACAGGGGCATGCGTTTGTGAGATCTCATAGCTTAGGTTTGCTTCATCATTTTTTCTCCATGTGCATGGTTACTCTGTTTCTGATTATTCTGAGGTTAAATCTGAGCCACTTGCGTTCTTCGCTGTGCAGAAGGATCCTCGCGGAGTCCAGCCCGTGCGGCGCTGCTAGAAACGATGATGTGTGCAGAATACAGCGCAGAGCCCCGTTCCAAACGAGCCCTTCAACCCAACGTGTGCGGCGAGTCATTACAGCTGGCACTTGGCAGTCGGGATTATTCGGGACTTGAGCTTCGATTGATCTGGGGGAAGATTGCCGGTTGCATTAAAAAGGCATACGAATGTGATATCTTTTCTAAGAGGCTTGCACGAATGGTGTTTTTCACAAACAGGAAAAGCCGCACGACGCCCACGCTGCACGAAACGCATACGGAGGCCGATAAAAGGCGAACTCCACGGCCACGTTTGGGCGGTAATGCGAGTGTGCGTAAGTAAAGCCGGTGCGTTCCTTTTCAACAAATATTGATACATATTGGTGGTTCGCCCGCAC
>CM068955.1:100444265-100466352 GCA_035128595.1 Eptatretus atami | reverse complement strand
ACGTATTTCTACCAGTGAAAAGGTTGCGTATCTGGATTAGGTGCTTCTGAACACAATGGAAGGAATATCTGGGGCTTGTGAATGAATGTACAGGTAAGTACAAATGATGATATTTATTATTGATGATGTTTGGGGTGGGGGTGGGGGGTGCGAGATAGATCAGCAGCAAGGTGTGTGTGTGTGTGTGTGTGTGTATATATAAACTATATATATATATATATTGTTACGTCTGAGGGGGGGGGGGTTATGCATTCAAAGGGTAATTAGGATGTTTATATAGGTATACCTGCATGCTTGTTGAGTTGTACGGATCTCCATGTATAGTAGGGATTTAGTGGTGTAAATTGTCTAGTAATCTCCGTTTCTTTAAGGGGAAATGATAATTGTCACGTAATTAGATAGGGAGACGGGTTAGGTAAGTGTTGATGCGTATTCCCTTTAGTATTTCAGTCGGCTTGCCGTGACGTGACAGAACGGTGCTGCGGATGGCTCCGCCCCTTGATGATGATTGGCGGAAGGCGGCAGGCGGAGGACCAATGAGGGGCTCCGTTGGAAGTTACTAGGACTCATTGAGGATGCAACGATCTGATTGGAAGAGGAGGGAGATAAAAAATAGCTGGGGAGTTTGTTCAGCCTCTTGTCGAGGCTCTCTTCTCTCAGTACGTCCATCCACTTGGACCTTGCACCGACCTACATGGTCGGGAGTTTGCAGTACTAGCAGGTGCCCGCTCAGCGATCTGTGGAAGTTCTCCAAGTCTCTCATGTCGAGGCACAGCCCTTTCTCTCAGGTACTTTTCAAAGGATTTTCGGCTTCTGTCAGAAGCTTGATGAGCCATTCCACGTAACAATCCTTATCCTGGACACACAATACATTTTATTTTGCCCTGAACATGGAAGTTTCCTGGGCTTTCTGTGCATACACACCCATGCATATAGTTCGCTGGATATAGTTCACTTTCTGTGCATATAGTTTGCTTTTTTGTTTTTTTTAATACATATAAGCATTTTGGGGCAGATTACATCATTTTGAAAATGTTGTTTTGCTTCCAGTTTGGAGGTATGGAAATTCACACCTCGTTCCCTGGGTACAGCAATTCTTGTGGTCTTTGTCACAAATGACCTGCAGAACAAATTGACAATGGTGAAATTATAAATGGACTGGAAGGATAGCTTAGAGTTGTGTACACTCACATGGGTTAGGAATATTGACCCAGCTATAAGCTGTCACCTTGGTGTTTCACAATCAGGGTACGGCATCAATATATGCACTGTCCCTCAGATGGAGATAAACAAGGACTCCTCTGCAAGCACTGGTCGTTGTTCTTCGGATGTGTCTCATGAAGAGTGGATGTGTTATCGCTGGTGCCTTGAACAAATTACAAATTTCTGCCCAAACCACTTTCAGTCGTCAGGCCTCATCAGCCAGTTCGTGAAGGACTTGGACCAACAACCTTCCCCGCCAACCACACAACTCGAGTGGAATAATTGGAGCAGTTCCAGAAGTAGTTGTCGTTGTAGTCGTACAGGCAATTCAACCTCACAAAATGATTCCATTTCTTTTCAGGAACCCATTCCTGCTCCATTTTCAAATTGTCACAAACTGACTATCAATCATGGCCCCGATTTTGAAAGCTCAAGGAAAGAGGAAAGGTTTTGAGCTGAAGTCATGAATATGCTTCACGTATTCCTTTAAGTTTGGCGAATTGGCACCGAGTTCAAGCTTGAAACTTTGTCTTGCGTCGTAAAGCCTTTGATCGACGCACACTGTAACCTTCAGTTTCAATTGCCATGAATCGTGGTGTTCGTCTTTGTTTGATGCTGAGAAAGCTCAGTGATGGAACGTGCACTGACCACAAATGATGTGCAAACAAAACAACTTATACCCCCCCCCCACCAAATAAATAAATAAAATAAATGGATCACTCGTTGATTTATTATTCATTTTCACGATTCAATAACATCAAATGTAAATAATCACGATTATTGTACTTTCACCCAAACGATAAAGGATTTATTTTTGCTATTCAGATGAAAATACCCCAGCAGGAAAAGAAAAACCATGAAAATAATTTTGGCAGTGAATTCAAGCCCCCCTCCTCCTCAAACATATTGTGAATGTACTTTAAAGTCACCCCCCCCCCCACTCCTCAGATTGTGAATGAACTTTTAAAGCCCCCACTCCTCAAATTGTGAATGAACTTTTAAAGCCTCCCCACTCCTCAGATTGTAAATGATCTTTTAAAGCCCTCCACTCCTCAGATGGTTAATGATCTTTTAAAGCCCTCCCACTCCTCATGTGGTAAATGCATCTTTTAAGCCCCCCACTCCTCAAAATTGTGAATGAACTTTTAAAGCCCTCCCACTCCTCAAATTGTGAATTAACTTTTAAAGCCCTCCCACTCCTCAGATGGTAAATTATCTTTTAAAGCCCCCCACTCCTCAGATTTGTGAATGAACTTTTAAAGCCCCCCACTCCTCAAATTGTGAATGAACTTTTTAAAGCCCCACTCCTCAAATTGTGAAATGAACTTTTAAAGCCTCCCCACTCCTCAGATTGTAAATGATCTTTTAAAGCCCTCCCACTCCTCAAGATGGAAATGACTTTTAAAGCCCTCCCACTCCTCAGATGTAAATGATCTTTTAAAGCCCTCCCCACTCCTCATGTGGTAAATGATCTATTTTAAAGCCCCCCACTCCTCAAATTGTGATGAATCTTTTAAAGCCCCCACTCCTCAAATTGGAATGAACTTTTAAAGCCCTCCCACTCCTCAAATTGTGAAATTACTTTTAAAGCCCTCCCACTCCTCAGATGGTAAATTATCTTTTTAAAGCCCCCCACTCCTCAGATTGTGAATGAACTTTTAAGGGCCCCCACTCCATCAAATTGTGAATGAACTTTTAAAGCCTCCCACTCAAATTGTGAATTAACTTTTAAAGCCCTCCACTCCTCAGAATGTAAATGATCTTTTAAAGCCCCCCACTCCTCAGATGGTAAATGATCTTTTAAAGCCCCCCACTCCTCAGATTGTGGAATGAACTTTTTAAAGCCCCCCACTCCTCAAAATTGTGAATGAACTTTTAAAGCCTCCCACTCAAATTGTGAATTAACTTTTAAAAGCCCTCCCACACCTCAGAATTAGTAAATGATCTTTTAAAGCCCTCCCACTCCTCAGATGGTAAATGATCTTTTAAAGCCCCCCCACTCCTCAGATTGTGAATGAACTTTTTAAGCCCCATCCCTACCCCCCCTCTCTCTCCTCCAAAGCAAGCAAAACATGAAACCACAAACACAGAGCACACATGAAAGTAATGTTTGAAGGAACCATTACACGATGCAAACAAGGCATTACATCACAGCAAGTCATTGTTGAACATCAATAAATCAGGAACTCTGTGATGTCCTTTCACACACTTGGAGGTCTGTAAATCACACCTGGTTCCCTGGGGACAGCAATTCTTGTGGTCTTTGCAGCAAATGGCCTGCAGAACAAATTTACAATTGGTGAAACTATACCAGGGTGAACGACACGATAGATGGAACATACAAATGTAAACATCGTTCACAATCCCCCAACTCAAACATTAAATTTTTAAACCACATTACACCCTCATAAAGGAGGTCTTTGAGCACGAGTGTCCACTGAGCACACAATCCAATAACTCTGCAATCAAGCAACTCCTATCACAGTTTCAGAAAATTCATGGCATGAGCACAAACACAGCAGCTCAATAAATATCCCAAGTTCTCCAACAAAAATTTAAAATAGGGGCAATGCCCCTGTGTTCGCCTGGGAACCACCGGTAGGTGGGGACGACCAACAAAATAGGTAAAGGAGAAGAAAGTTATAAATACGTATTGTTTGAGGGGAAAACCCTGGATTTTTAAAATAATGTGAACAAACTTTAGTCCATCACAGGTGATGAAGATTGTGGTCAGGTTTCGTCGAAATTGTGTGTGCAGTTTCAGAGCAGATCCAAGGATTTATCCACTGACTGAATGATGGGCACCACGTGATGCCATCACGTCACCTGGACTATGCTCCAGGTGAGTTAAAAATAAGCAAATAAACAGCATATAGGAATTTATGGGTTCCCACAAGTTCAGATGGGAATGATAAATGGATAAACCTGCGAGTTCAGATGAGGTATAAAGAGAGTACAAAAGACCACATGAGTGAACTAGCAGGGCACTCGGTAGAGTGCATACCTCCGCCAGGTAATGCTTGATCCATGAGAACATATCGTGCCCAATCAATACTTTTTTGAAATATCATTCTATACAGTACTATATTGTTTTTGGCCCTATCTCTCAATGGTGAATAATTGCTTTAAAAATTAAATGAATCTCGTATCCAGATCAGGATCCGGATCTTCACCAAAATCGATTCAATTCGTCCTTGTCACACACCCAACGTGTCCACCAAGTTTCACCTTAATACGTCCACAATTTTTTGAGATATCGTGCTATATATCGTTTTTTGGCCGCATTTCTCAATGGTGAAGAATCACTTTAAAAAATTCCGGTAGTCAGATCCGGATTCGGATCTTCAACAAAATCTAATCAGTTCGTCCTTGATACACACCCAACTGTCCACAAACTTCATCTGAACCCGTCCACAACTTTTTGAGATATCCTGTAAACAAACAAACAAGCAGTCATAGACTGGTACTTACGAAATCGTCGACTGACCTCTGACCTTGTCAATAAAAGCTGTCTCTAGAGAAGGTAGCGACGCAACCAAAAGTTTCTACGATGATCTGTACCAACCATCAAAATCGTAACGTCGACGAGCAAAAATCTCCATTTCTCCACGCAATTATTTAATATTATTTTAACAAAGTCACAAAACCGTAATATTCGGACATCCACCAACAATCTTTACATAATCCGACGGCTTAGCGAGTCAGGCATGCGACGATAACCTTTATTGGAATAAAAAAAAAATGACTTTTAAACACCATCTTTATCGAAAACACCGTCAGCACACGCACACGCAAAACCTTTACGTGACTCAATGACGCGTCTGCTCGAGCGCGCTGCACCACGTGACGAGCCGCGACGCGGGCGAGTGAAATATTTTTTATAAATCTTAAAACGTCTCCAAAACATCCGATTTTTACCAGAATTCGACAACCGAGTGTTAAGCATACTTAGCCATTACCAAAAGTGAAAACAGAATTGCGATCCGAGTTAAAACGAACTCGTAGCGTCGACCGAAACAAAAATCTCCATTTCTCCACGCAATTATTTAATATTATTTTATCAAAGTCACAAACCGTAATATTCGGCCATCCACCAACAATCTTTACATAATCCACGACGGCTTAGGCGAGTCAGGCATGCGACGATAACCTTTATTGGGATAAAAAAAATGACCTTTTAAACACCATCTTTATCGAAAACACTGTCAGCGCGCACACGCAAAACCTTTACGTGACTCAACGACGCGTCTGCTCGAGCGCGCTGCACCACGTGAGGAGCCGTGAGTGAAATGTTTTTAATACAATCTTAAAACGTCTCCAAAACATCCGATTTTTACCAGAATTTCGACAGCGAGTGTTAAGCGTCCTAAGCGATCGCAAAAACCGAAGACAAAATTAAAATCGAAGTTTAAAACGAACTCGTAACGTCGACCGAAGCAAAAATACCATTTCTCTCCAAGAATTTACGGAATTATGTTTGACCTCACTGTGACCTTGACCTTTGACCGATTTTGACCAAAATCTAATCAGCACTAGCCATCACCCTCCTGAATCACGTGGTGTAATTTGACATTGGTAGCTCTTCCGTTCTCAGTTATTGTGCCTACAAACAACACACAAACACACACACAAACATACATACAACAGAGGACGGAAGTCATCAATATACTTACGAAATCTTTAGATTTCGTAAGTAACAAGCAGTCATAGACTGGTACTTACGAAATCGTCACTTGACCTCTCACCTTGTCTCATAAAAGCTGTCTCTAGAGAAGGTAGCGAAGCAAACCAGAAGTTTCTACGATGATTCTGTAGCAAACCATCAAAAATCGAATGTTTGACCTCGCTGTGACTTGACCTTTGACCGATTTTGACCAAAATCTAATCAGCGCTAGCCATCACCCTCCTGAATCACGTGGTGTAATTTGACATTGGTAGCTTCTTCTTCGTTCTATTATAACTTTTTTTGGATGTTTGACCCACTGTGACCTTGACCTTTGACCAATTTTGACCAAAATCTAATCAGCGCTAGCCATCACCCTCCTGAATCACGTGGTCTAATTTGACATTGGTAGCTTCTTCCGTTCGAATCGTGGCTTACAAACAAACACACAAAACAGAGGGAAGTCATCAATATACTTCGAAATCTTTAGATTTTCATAAGTAACAACACACACAGGAGCGGAGGTCAGATTTCGTAAGTAAACAAATGAAATTGCTCGTTGAGCAAGGAATTGCCCGAATAACTTTGTCATATCTCCATGATCTCTGAAAAACAAAAACCTGGAAATCAATTTGTTCTTATAAGTGATAGTGCTACTGTTTAATGAGTTATGATCATGACTAAACTAAGTGCTATAACTTGGAAGTCAATCGGACTTGAAATGGCGTTTTTATCGCAATTTGAAATTTTGACCCGACCCCCTGACATTCGACCCCCAACCGCTAAGAAGGGTGTTGGTGTGACACCCCAATGAAGACATATGCTTGGATGCAGAATTGGAAAGAGCACATTGTGGATTTTGGTTTGAAGTCGATACGACCATTTAGCGGGCGTTATTGCGAAAATAAGAATTTCGGTTTTTCGGTACTTTACCTTTGACCTAGATTGACTAAAAAACGACCAGTGTCTAAGTTCGACCATGGCCGACGTCTTTACCCAGTTTGGTCATGATCGCTGAAACGGTGTGGCTGCTACAGGTAACAAACACACAAACAAACAGACACACACACAGAATGACACACACAACCGACCAACATAATTGCGAAATCCGAAGGATTCGGCAATTAACAAACAGAAAGAAAGGGGTGAAAACATAACCTCTCACTCTCAGTGGTGGAGGTAATCAAAAGCCAAGGAAGTGATAGGGTGCACGCCCAACTCACCTGGGGGAAAGGAACAGCAACCAAACCCATTGGGCTCCTCACAACATGTTGGTTGAAGCACAGAACTGGCCGTCATTGCAATGCAGCACTCCAAGGGTTGATCTTCTCTGTCTTATGAGCCGTAATACCACTGGATGAACTATCCAAGGTGGACGAGCTACCGAGTGATGGAGACTTTTTGAACCACGGGAAGCCATCTTGCCAGCATTACATTTTTCCTTTGCCAAATCACATTTGTAAACTGGGGGCAGCAGTGCTTATGATCTTCACAGCACACAGCCTACATGGAGACACAGTGAAGTGAATAATGTTTCCTGTTTATATTCAGAAAAGCCATTAAATACTCAATAAAATACAAATGTTTTCCAACAACTGAAAACCAGAGAGAGAGGGGGTTGATTTCTGGAGGGTTTCAAGGATACGCACATGGGGTAAAGGACAGCACCCCATTGGCCAATTTCTTCTCGTTTGCAGCAGGTTTCATTGTCGGTACACGGAGTACCATCAGGACACTGAGTTCTGGATTCTGTTTGTTCTACTTCTTGTTCTTCCTTAATCCTCCAACGGTGATGTGCTTGGGGTTCTCAGGTGAGATGACCGAGTTGGCATCATCTCCTTCCACGGCAAGTCCAATGCACGCGACAGGCATTATCTGTGGTCGATCACATATCGTGTCCCGTGCACAGCAATGATGGTGATCCTTACAACACACCGCCTGGAGAAATGGGGCACAAGGTACAAGCACCGGCATGACGTCCATGGCGATGGTATGATGCAGGATTATACTAAACACATGCATTCATGTACGAATACACCGACGTCAAACAAAAAAGTATGGACGTCTGCACCTTGATGTTGGAACAGAAAAAAGATTTTAATTAATAAACTATTCGCAAACATGACAACGTGTGAAACTAAGGATACCTGAGCATAAAACACGGTAACCTAAAATGAAGTCCCAATCCTATCTTCAGGAAATAACATTCGGTATCCCATGAACATTCTTGAGTTTAGTTTGATTTGTTGATGCCCTTCAAATACATGCACCCAAGGGACAAACAATGTACATTTTGGGTTATATGATTAATCTCTTGGCAGATTTCTCTAATATTTGGAAACTCAGAATTTAAAAGAAGATTTGTGAAAAAGAGTGGATTTTTTTTTCAAGCCCCTTCCCCTCTCCCTCGACACTTCCCCACATTTATATAAGAAACACTTGTCATGTACTTTTTATCGGTGCAACTTGTAATACTTATGCATCATGAAATTTGTTCCATTTTTGTCAACCAATAGCAGCAAACGGCCTGCAGAACAAATTGACAACTGAAACTATACCAGGGTGAAAGACACGAGAGGATGGAACATACAAATGCAAACATCGTTCACAATCCCCCAACTCAAACATTAAATTTTTAAACCACATTACACCCTCATGAAGGAGGTCTTTGAGCACGAGTGCCCACTTAGCACACAATCCAATAACTCCTATCACTTGAACTTCAGTAACAATGTCTACGTGATCACACAAAAGAAGAAGAATAATCGCCAACTCCTGAATGAATTACAAATTCCTCCTGAAACCACCTTCAGTCATCTGTCAGTCTTGACCAGCTGGTTTGTGATATACTTGGCTTGAAACTTTCGCCGAGGTGGGAATAATTAGGGCATTATAGTAGTATAGTATTAGTCGTGATTGTATCAAAAGCCTTCCATTTGGATTGCAAGACAACCTCTCTGCTATATCCCCAAGTGGCAATTTTAACAGTTACAGTAAATTCAGGCATAAGCACAAACACAGAGCTCAACAAATATCCAAGTTCTCCAACAAAAATTAAAAGAAAGGGGCAATGCCCCTGTGCTGACCTGATACAACACGGAACCACTGCTCGGTGTGGACGACGCACAAAATATGTAAGGGAGAAAAAGTTACAATACGTATTGTTTAGAGGGAAAATCCCTAATTTTTTGAATAACGTGAACAAACTTAGTCCATCACAGGTGATGAAGATTGTGGTCAAGTTTCAACCGAAATTGTGTGTGTAGTTTCGGAGAAGAAGATCCGAGGATTTATCCATTGACTGAATGATGCACAACACGTGATGCTATCACTTCACCTTGAATATGCTCCAGGTGAGCTAAAATGAGCAAATAAACAGCATATAGGAATTTCTGGGTTCCCAACATCATGAGCCACAAGTTCAGATGGGAATGATAAACGGATAAACCTGCGAGTTCAGATGAGGCATAAAGGGAGTACAAAAGACCACATGAGTGAAACAAGAAGGGCACTCGGTAGAGCCGTACCACTGCACGTAATGCCTGATCCACGAGAACATATCGGGCTCAATCAATACATTTTTGAAATATTCATGCTATACAGTACTATATCGTTTTTGGGCCCTGTCTCTCAATGGTGAAGAATCGGCTTTACAGGATTAAATGAATCTCGTATCCAGATCAGGATCCGGATCTTCACCAAAAGAATCAACTTCGTCCTTGTCACACACCTAAACGTGGTCCACCAAGTTTCGGCCGAATCCGTCCACAACTTTTGAGATATCGTGCGGCATATAGTTTTTGGCTCATTCTCTGAATGGTGAGAATCACTTAAAAATAAAGTTCTGTATGCCGGATCGGATCTTCAACAAAATCTAATCAGTTCGTCCTGGTCACACACCCAACCTAATTTCATCTGGATCCGTCCACAACTTTTTGAGATACCTGCACACAAACAAACAACAGACAGACAAGCCGGTAGGCGACGAGGGATCTCGAGGATCGAAGCGCTGGATACGATGCTTTTTCATTCTGACCGATCCACCGACGAAGATTCATTGCCAAGACGTATTGGTTCACATACAATTGTTCCTCTGCCTGGCAGATTTTCCTATTGTGTATTTTGCCAATGGCACTCCTCATAAAAATGACGGTAAATAGACCCCCTATTTTGAAGGACTACCATTTGAAAAATAAACCTAAACAAAAATCGGCTCGAGTAAAATTTTCTAAAATATCTCGAATTGTTTAATTCCAAAGTTTGTTTCTCCACATTCAAACTGCAGGACAAGTATTGAAAATAGTGAACGCGGTTTTTTTCGCCGCTGCATAGCAACGGGTGGTTGCGTAGCAACAACAATCAAACCGCACATTCCCAGCCCATCTGGCACTGTTCGCCAAGTTTCATCGAAATCGGTTTTGCTGGTTTGTGCTGTGGAGCCTCGCGTTGCAACACACACACACACACAACACACACACACACACACACACACACCACCACGGAAAACCCGACAATAAGGGATATCTAACGAATCAACAGACAGAAAGGGGTGAAAACATAACCTTCCACCTTCAGTGGTGGAGGTAATTAAAAGCCAAAAAAGTGATAGGGTGCACGTCCAACTCACCTGGGGGAAAGGACAGCAACCCCAAACCCCATTGGGCTCCTCAACACAGTCTGGTTGAAGCCACAGAACTGGCCGTCATTGCAAATGCAGCACTCAAGGGTTTGAGTCTTCTCTGTCTTATGAGCCGTAATACCACTGGTGAACTATCCAAGGTGGACGAGCTACGAGTGATGGAGACTTTTTGAACCGGAAGGCCATCTTGCCAGATTACATTTTCCTTTGCCAAATCACATTTGGTAAACTGGGGGCAGCAGTGGCTTATGATCTCACAGCACACAGCCTACATGGAGACACAGTGAAGTGAATAATGTTCCGTGTGTTATTCCAGAAAGCCATAAAATACTCAATAAAATACAAATGTTTTCCAACAACTGAAACCCAGAGAGGAGAGAGAGGGGGTGATTTCTGGAGGGTTTCGAGGATACGCACTGGGGTAAAGGAAGCACCCCATTGACCAATTTCTTCTCGTTTGCAGCAGGTTTCATTGTCGGTACACGGAGTACCATCAGGACATGAGTTGCTGGATTCTGTTGTTCTACTTCTTGTTCTTCCTTAATCCTCCAACGATGATGTGCTTGGGGTTCTCAGGGTGAGATGACCGAGTTGGCATCATCTCCTGCCACGGCAAGTGCAATGCATGTGACAGGCATTTATCTGTGGTCGGATCACATATCGTGTCCCGTCCACAGCAATGATGGTGGTCTTACAACACACCGCCGGAGAAATGGGGCACAAGGTACAAGCACCGGCATGACGTCCATGGCGATGGTAATGATGCAGGATTATACTAAACACATGCATTCATGTACGAATGCACCGACGTCAAACAAAAAAGTATGGACGTCTGCACCTTGATGTTGGAACAGAAAAAAGATTTTAATTAATAAACTATTCGCAAACATGACAACGTGTGAAACTAAGGATACCTGAGCATAAACACGGTAACCTAAAATGAAGTCCAATCCTATCTTCAGTAATAACATTCGGTATCCATGAACATTCTTGAGTTTAGTTTGATTTGTTGTTGCCCTTCCAATACATGCACCCAAGGGACAAACAATGTACATTTTGGGTTATTTGATTATCTCTTGGCAGATTTTCTCTAATATTTGGAAATTCAGAATTTAAAGAGTTGGTGAAAAAGAGTAGATTTGTTTTTATCCCTCTCACTCTTCCTTCCACACATTTGTACAATAACGAGGCAAATAAACACCCGTTGCTTCACTGACGGAAAATTAAGGGGGGGGGGGAAGAGAAGGAAACAAGAAGAGAGGGAGGGAGAGAGAGGGGGGAGGGCAAGAGAGGAGAGGCAGAGGCAGAGGGTCGAGACAGAGGCAGAGGGGTGCGAAACAGAGGCGAGGGTGCGAGACAGAGGCAGAGGGGTGCGAGACAGAGGAGAGGGGGCGAGACAGAGGCAGAGGGGTGCGAGACAGCGCAGAGGGGTGCGAGCAGAGGCAGAGGGTGCGAGACAGAGAGAGGGGTGCGAGAAGAGGCAGAGGGCAGAGGGCAGTGCGAGCAGAGGCAGAGGGGTGCGAGACGAGGCAGAGGGGTGCGAGACAGAGGTGCAGACGAGGATCGAGACAGGGCAGAGGGGCGAGGACAGAGGCAGAGGGTGCGAGAGAGGCAGAGGGGTGCGAACAGAGGCAGAGGGGTGCCGAGCAGAGGCAGAGGGGCGAGACGGGCAGAGGGTGCGAGGACAGAGCAGAGGGGTGCGAGACAGAGGCAGAGGGGTGCGAGACAGAGCAGAGGGTGCGAGACAGAGGCAGAGGGGTGCGAGACAGAGGCGAGGGTGCGAGACAGAGGGCAGAGGGGTTGCGAGACAGAGGCAGAGGGGTGCGAGACAGGAGGCAGAGGGTGCCGAGACAGAGGCACAGAGGGGTGCGAGACAGAGCAGAGGGGTGCGAGACAGAGGCAGAGGGTGCGAGACAGAGGCAGAGGGGTGCGAGACAGAGGCAGAGGGGTGCCGAGACAAGGCAGAGGGTGCGAGACAGAGGCAGAGGGTGCGAAGACAGAGGCAGAGGGGTGCGAGACAGAGGCAGAGGGGTGCGAGACAGAGGCAGAGGGGTGCGAGACAGAGGCAGAGGGGGTGCGAGACCAGAGGCAGAGGATGCGAGACAGAGGCAGAGGGGTGCGAGACAGAGGCAGAGGGGTGCGAGACAGAGGCCAGAGGGATTGGGGGAGGGGGTCGAGGTGGAGTGATGGTCGAGGAGTTAAAGGGGCAGTGAGAGTGGGAAAGGGAGAGGAAGGATTCCAGATGATGGTGACGTCCAGTTTTATGTCAATCAGAGACGGCACACACATTGATGAATTACCCTGCCGATGAAACACCAGGATGGCAGTTTATGCTGTGTTGGGATTTCAATGCAGGCCAGACAGCTGAGAGAGTGCGTACTTACCTCTTGGCTACCTGCAGTGATGTGGCGATTATGCTTTGTCACAACTGAAACCACTTTTGCTCATTCAATCATCTAAGTATTTTGCTTCCTAACTCTGGAGGTGTCCCCATGCCCCACAGAGAACCATGCCAAGATATTGCCGTGAAGCTTGTCGAGATCGAAGCTGGAGGGTGCTCCAAGCAAGCATTCCACCAATGGTTGAAGGAAACTTTTATATGTTATCTGAATAATGTATGTTGATCGACTTTAACATGTTCAGGGACACTCCCTGCGTCTTGCCCCACCTTGTTAAATGGTATATCGGCGATGGCTGGCTCTGCTGAAATATGTGCAATTTCCCCCCCTTTTTGTACGATATTCTTCCATTATCTGACCCGTTACTTCGCAATCGAAAAAAATACAAAAGTAAAAAATAAAACGGAACATTTCTTCACATCACAGCAGGATAGCTGAAAGGTCGCACGCTGCTCTAAGTGTCTAGCCTGGGTTTCAATCCCGCCCAGCTATAAACTGTATTCCCGGTGTTTATGCAGGTGTTCCTTAATGTACAGTCGTGGCCAAAAATATTGGCACCCTTGGACTTTTTTTTCAAATAATCACAATTTTCTCTAAAAATAAGTTGAAATTGACAAAAGTTTTTGGTCTTCCACAATTTCTTTTGTTTCAACTGTAATATTACGAACCTTTGTTTTTGATTCAGAACTTAATATTACCTTTTAAATCAAAAAATAAAAGAACTAGCGATACCCGTGACATGCACGGATAGCAGTACAACATAGCTGGTAGCAGCGACGACGTACACGGGGGAATGACAAAATACGCATTGTGAAAATGCAGTGCGTAACTATGGAACGCCAAGACTTCCCAAACTGTCGCATGTCCGCTAAGTGCACAGGCAATTTCCATAGGGTCGTGTGACGCGAGCCGAGTTTTTCGTGTGCAGCGTTGGTATTTATAGAGATGGCATTGGAATAAATTTATTGAACCCTTGACTTGAATATTTGGTAGCACTTCCTTTGGACAAAAATTAACTGCAGTGAAGCGCTTCCATAGCCATTGAATGAGCTTCCGTACACCATCTCTACTGGAGTTGGCCCCACTTCTTTTTTGTGCAATACTGCTCTCTCCAGATTTGAAAGGGTGCCTTCTTCCAACTGCTGTTTTCAGATCTCCCCACAGGTGTTCAAATGGTTTAGATCTGGGACTCATCTGGCCACTTTCAGAACGTCCCAGCGTGTTGTCTTGAACCATTCCTGGGTGCTTTTTTAAGTGTGTTTGAAGGTCATGTCCTGCTGCAAGACCATGACCTTCGATGAAGACCCACTTTTCGGACATGCGGTTGAAACATTCGCTCCAAAATGCCCGTAATCTCCTGATTTCATTTTGATGCATGCACACATTCAAGGCAGCCTGCCGGAGCAGCAACAGCAATCCCAAACATCACTGAACCTCCTCCATGTTTTGACTGTAGGGAAGGTGTTCTTTTTCTTTGAAGGCTTAATTTTGTTTTCTGCCAACATAGAGATGATGTGTTCACAAGAAGCTCTAATTTGGTCCATCTTTCCAAGACATTCTCCCAGAAGATTTGCTTGTCAGTGTGTTTTTTGGCAAACTCCAGTCGGGTTTTCTTATGTCTCTCCTCTTCAGCAGTGGGGTCCCTCCTGGTCTCTAGAATAGAACCCCTCTCATCGGTTTGTGGATTGATGGTGCGAGTTTTTGAATCTGTCGTTACATTGTGTTGGGTAAGCTTGAATCTGTTTAGCAGTTGATCGAGGTGCTTTTTCTCCACCATTCAAACAATCCTTTGCTGCAATCTTCGATCAAGTTTTCTATGTGGCCACGTCCCAGGAGGTTGTTACAGTTGCCAGGGCCTTAAACTTCCTGGTAAACAGTTGGAGTTACGGTGGACACAGGAACTCAAGCGTTCGAGAGATGGACTTGTAAGCCTTGAAGATTGTCCATGCTTGGCCTAGAATCTTGTGTCTGCCATCCACAAACAATTCTCTGGTTCTTTCTTCTTTCTCCATGCTCATTGTGGTTCACCACAGTGACACAAAACAGCAGAATGACTCTTTTCTCTATTCAACTGGTTGAATGAGCTGGCTGTGAAGGGCAGCAGACAGGAAGTACCCCATGGAGTGGGATTTTCAGTTTATCTTTTGCGTTGTGGTTTTGCAAGGAATGAAGGATTTTTACAGTGTCGGAATGCAGTCCTGCCACCAAACTTCTGCAAAAAAGAATAACCCAAACTGCAGGACGACGTCCGCAGACAGTTGGGCACTGGTATGGATGGACGTTGGCTCACAAGGAGCTCCTCACCCTTGGACAGGTTTTCTTCTTTAATCCTGATGGCTGTCCATATTCCATACACTCTTCACCAGAAAACTGCTGGGGAGACCGTTTCCTCGCCGACAACCCAACAAAAGAAACAGGTTTGTATCGCCTTGACCATGAAACAGATTAGTTACAGGTTACATGGTAACTGCAGCAAGTCATATCTAACTGGGCTGACCTGACAATATATTACGAGTTGGCCATCTTGGGAACCATAGTGATCTCCGTCACAGCACGCCAGGTGCAAACTTATGTATTGACGCATGTCATGAAAAAGGCACCAAGAATGATTTTCGGAGGGATTTTTTTTCATTATTTCTAAGACGTTCTAAGGGCTGAATGTCTTAAGATTCTTAAAAATTTAACAAGAGTATAAAGGTTGGAAGGGGTGAAAGAGTCAAGTTGACGGGTATAAGAGTGTTAATGGTCCCTAAAGGGGTCTAAAAAGTGTTTTAAAGGTCCTAAATGCACGAAAATTCTGAAGGAGTTCTCATGCGTCTTAATGGATCTGAGAGGTGGAAAGTCATCTAAATGGTCTTTCACTGGTATAAGAGATGTTACAGAAGTCTGAGGTGTGTTAGTGGTCCTATAAGGGAACTTTCATGGTCTAAGAGGTCTTTAAAGGTCGAAAGGTTTTCGGATTGAGGGTAAGGGTCTGAAGGAGTTAAGGGTTGAAAGGGTCGATGTATCTAAAGGTCAAAAGTTATGTTCAAAGTTATGTCACCAAATTAAAAGACGTAGGGACGGTTCAAAGTCACGTTCAAACGGTACGTATTGGAACATACTCAGCATGTACTTTTTTTCCAGAGAGCACACACAGACAACAAACAGACAATGAATAATATTGGCTTTTATAGGTGTGATTGATGGGCAGGGC
Organism: Eptatretus atami; assembly: GCA_035128595.1. NCBI lineage: Eukaryota > Metazoa > Chordata > Myxini > Myxiniformes > Myxinidae > Eptatretus > Eptatretus atami. The sequence continues at coordinate 100,450,252 of CM068955.1, read as the reverse complement.
ATGTATAATGGAAAAGATCATACACAACTCTCTCCATTCTCTCTCAAATTTCCACCTACTTCTTGTCGGTGGAGATTTTGATTGCGAGACTTCGACATTGATGTTCAACTTGAACTTACGTTCTTTATTTAAGTGATTAGTAACATTTTACTTCCTTATATTGTATGCTAAGGATAACGGGCTGACGTATCTGATGTTGGAATCAAAATACTTTTTTTTTTTCTCCGTACCTAAGATGGACGGAGGTACGTTTTCATCACGTTGTCTGTGAGCAGGGATAGTCTTCAAAAGTTTGCGAAAATGGAATTGGTGGACATGTTGGGAGTGTGACAACGACATGATTAGATTTTGGTGAACGATCGAATCAGAGGAGAATTTAATTTTTTAAGTGATTCTTTACCATGGAGAGATGGGGCCAAAAATGAATTATGCATGATGTTTCAAAAGTTTTGGACGGGAATTTAATAACAAAACTAGGTGTCGGAGTTTGTAGCATGCCAGAAGACAAGCAGATTAGATTTTGATTCATGTCTTGAATCCAGTTCCGATCTATCAGTGGGATACAAAGTATAATTGTTTAGCCTGGCGGAGGTGTGCTCTACCGAGTGCTTGTCTTGTTTAAAACCTGGCTTTAAGTAGGTTAAAAATATTTTAAATGCGTAGTTTCAAACAGACTTCGAAGTTCGACAAAGTTTTTGAATGAAACGACATAAATATGTAACGAGTTTAGTTAATTTTAACAAAGCGATGTTATAATTTCAACGACTTGCATGAAAATGCATAAATTGTACCGAGTTCAGTGATTTTTTTCAGAAATGGATAAATATTTAACTATTTTAGTTGACACACTAAATGTAACCAGTTCCGGTTACAAATAACAGTTTACAATCCGTAAATTGTTGTTTTTCAGATATCGAGCTCATGGAAGATCTGACATGGAAGAGAGGAGGGTTGAAAGGCAGGACACTATCAACAATGCACAGGCGGGATAGAGAAGGTGATATACTGGGAAAAAATAAAAAAGCTTCATTTAAATTCGGGAACATCAAGATCAAGGAAAACATCAGGCCAAAAGTAGACAAAGGACATGTGAACAGAACAGGAAAAGCTGGAAATGGGGTAGATGTGGAAGTGTAATATAACTGGAGAAGATTGTGAATGGTAATATCAGAACAGGAATCGAGTAGATTGGTGATGAGATATAGAAATGGCTCACCATGCTTAAATGATGGAGGGGGTATCATGAGTGGTAGACTCAGTTGAGGTGAATTCACAATTTTTTAGAGAAGAATGGGAGAAAAGGGATGAAGTGAGCAATTACTCGAAATTTGGGTGGATAACGAGTATGAATCTGGCTGAGTACAATATTGGGTGCGGCTCGAGAGGGATGTTTGGCATAGAGGAGTGGTGAGGCAACAACATTTAAACAGCACAGTGGTTGTAATATCATTGCAGGTACATTAACACTCATGTAAAAGCGAAATTCCGCATTTATCGATGCCAAGAAAGGTATTCTGCGTCCAGAGTGGTTTCTGCCCTAACCGGGAAGATGGCAACAGTTTCCTTGGGAGGCTTACAGCCGAAGATTCTCAGAGATTATGGCGCACGCAGGAAAGAAATGCGGCAAGACGGAGGCACACGGTTGTACTCTTGAAAACCCAACAGATACACGGATCACGAGCCAAATAGAATAAATAATGATCTAATAAAGAAATCACAGTTATAATGGATACATCAGGACATGAGTAACCTTAATCGAAATCTAAATTTCGAGGCACCTCCACCAAGACTAAATACAGACAGGGGAACAGAATAAAAGAAAAAATCCCTCCTTTATTCTGGCACTTAGTAGCTTTCGGGTCCAGGAGTGAGTTCACTAGCTGAAAGTCAAACTGCTTCGTCACTGCGTGGAAAGATGGCGCCCAAAATGGCGCTGAGCCACTCTCTCGGGCAAGAAACATATTGAAGTAATTCGTGAGGCGGTGTAATCAGGGTTTACCACCGCCATGCGGCTGCCGCGGCTCCTGGCAGAATGGCGCCCTCCCTTCGTGATAACACGAGGCTCGAGGTCGGTCCTCTCTGACCCAACCAAGAGGTCAATGGCCAGCGTCTTGCTCCACCAATGTGAGCCAATTCACGCTCAGCACGAATACGGGAAATCACGCAGACATTTCGTCGGCCGAGAGAGAGCAGAAGCGAGATCCCCGTCCCAGTTCACGTTCTCTCACAACACTCGTCTCAGACGCGCTCTCCTTCTCCTGCTAACGTCACACCTCCATCAATCATAAGACGGGGGGCGTGACTTGCCCGCCGTCACACTTGGGGCAGGGCTTCTTGCCTGCTTGTCATACAGCTCGGTTGTAATGGTTGTTGTTATAAAAAACGTAAACTTTATTGCTGTTTTGTAATACAAAAAAAATCGGAAAGGTCACAGGAGGGCAATTACATACTGGAGGACTAAGCCTAATCCCTATCTAACACAGTGTCACCCCCTGTGTGGTGATGAGTAACACTAGCTCAAGTTCCCTACTTAATTTACATCAAGATGTCCCCCATGCTCATCCACGGACAAAGCTACTCTAATACATCCGATCTTCCGATGAAATTCATCTATGACCCTACAAAGATAACAGTATATAAGCTACAGAACCGGTGACGCCATGTGCGTCTCCCGCACCCCAACCCCCACCACCAAACATGATGAGTACCCATTACTGCCTAAAGGTCGTACTCATCGGAAATTAGTTAGAGACACGGGGGGGGGGGGGGGGAAAGAGTCCCTGGCCTGTATATAATGGGGTGAGTGGCTTAGATAATTATTTCATCCACCCAGAGTTATTTTTATCAGAAGTCTACTATAAACTAATATCTTGGGAGTATACAAGTATATCATCTTAAATCGAGAATGTGTAATTTTCTTAAATTTTTGTTTTTAAGGATGTCAGAGCTGTCAAGATTAATATTCTGTGAGTATCACATCAGGTCTGCACCAAAAAGATAAGGGACTGAACAAAGTGAAACTAACTACTACAATAACATTTTGTGTTTTTGTAAGCATTTTTAATAAAGGAAGATTGTAATCCCCAGAAAGAGTCCTCAACAAGGTGCTGTGGTCAATGGTTTGCCACAGCCGGGCATCTGTAAAGCAGACTTACGTGAGGCATGGGACAGCATGCCCAGTCTCCTTCGAAGTGACCTCACAGCAGGTGGATAGAACGGGAGCAAACTTTACAATCAGCGAACACGTTATGTTTCCCAAAGCCCGAAACACGGGGCCTACTGGCTTTTGTTTGTTGAGGAGGTGGACAGTCAGTACCTTCTCAGCCATGAATGGACAAGTCACCTTTGATGCATGTTTATGTTCAAGTCACATTGGGTGTTCTTGGACAGCAGTGAATTTTTGCCTTACAGCCAGCCGCTGCACAGATGACAAGTCAGACCAGAGGGGGGTTGAGTCATTGATAGAGATCACTTTAATGGGAAAACAAGTAACTCCATGACATTTTACCCTGAGCATGTTCTGCACTGTTTATTACAAAGAGAAGTACAATTGATCACAAAACGCCATGTGGAGGTAGGAAACAACAATACGAGTTCCACTTACAAGGAACTTCAAACAGGAGGAACTCTATTAAGCCATCAAGATGAGCAATGGTAGGTAGAGCTTTTTGTTTTTGGTTGAAAGTGTTTATTGGCCTAACATTATTTTTTATTTGCTTTCAGATGATCCCATTTTGGCTGAAAGTGATTAGCTTGTTGCTCAAAGAGCAGGATTGCTGCAATGGTTGAGGTTTGCCATGCTCTAATTGTGGTTAGATTGTGGCAGCAAGAAATGGGGAAAAAGCCACTTTGGATCCAAAAACAATGAAAAACCTCACCAAAAGCTTTAATCCCAACTGGTTCAGTCAGGAATAGAGGACCAGGAAGACCATACTAAAACTTGAGATCACCAGGAAACATTGAACGCGGGTCAGACAGTTTCACAAGGACCAAAGAAGTCGATCACGACAAGTGGTGCATCAAAGTTCACCCATCATGGTTCACCATCAAACCATTGAAAGGCAACTCTGATGTCATTATGAAAACGTGAAATCATGCCAACAATACTGTATGTTATTTAACGTCTCGTGGGATTTGGAGGGTACCAGAACAATGAGAGTTGGTGAATTCTATGGTGGTTGAAACTTCCATCACTGGTTTCAAATGTGGCAAACCCCTTTCACACAACATTGGACAAGTTAGTTGATCAGCCACTCCAACCCAAAAAGAGAAACAGACAGCGTTTCAGAAAAGAAGTGAAGCTTAACTTCCTCATGTTGCAGCAACCATAATTCCATTTTTGCAGTTGACAGCAGGTGTTATCCACAAAACATCGGTTCCATCAGGACATTTGGATCGCATCGGTCCCATACAGGAGTACCGGCGAGACAGGCCCATACAAGACGCCATCAACCACATGGTGCAGGAACTGTGGGACATGTTTTGCGTTAAACTCAATGTCAAAGCATTTTGTTCCACATTGCCAATGCTATGACAATGTGGGCACAACAGAAGAAAATATAAGAATGAAAGTTTTCTAGATAAGTGCACTTACCACCTTTGCCATTATCCTTTGAGCTGTCCACCTTTGGATAAGATGCCCTTAATCGTGGCTGATTTATTGATATACAGCAAATGCAACCGTCGCGAAAGCTTCGCTGATGGGGGATACAAAGGATGGGGGTTGAGAAGAGAAAGGGAGGGGAGGAAAGAGAAGGGAAAGAGAGGAGAGAGGGAGGGGAGAGAGAGGAGGCAGAAGGGAGAGAAAACTAGGAAAGGGGGAAGAGCGAGGAACGTGGGGGGGGGGGGGGGTGGGAGAGCTATGCCTCACAAATGTTTGCTATACCAGAAAGAGGCAGGGATGCGAGGAGGGGTGTGTGTGTGTGTGTGTGTGTGGTGATAGAGAGAGGTAGAGGTATAAGAGGTAAGAGAGATACAGAGAGAGCTATCAGAGAGCTACACGTAGAGAGAAGAGAGAAAGAGAGAGAGGAGAGGGGGTAGAGAGAGAGGGGAGGGGTAGAGAGGAGAGGTAGAAAGAGAGAGAGGGGGAGGGGTATCGAGAGAGAGGTAGAGAAGAGAGGGGGAGGGGTATCGAGAAGAGAGGAGAAGAGAGAGAGGGGAGGGGTAGAGAGAGAGGTAGAGAGAGAGAGAGAGAGGTAGCGAAGAAGGTAGAGGTAGAGAGAGAGGTAGAGAGAGAGAGGGTAGGAGAGAAGAGAGAGAGGGGGTAGAGAGAGAGGGGAGGGGTAGAGAGAAGGTTAGAGAGAGGAGATGAGAGGTAGAGAGAGTAGAGGTAGCAAAGAGAGAGGTAAGAGAGGTAGAGAGGGTAGAAAGTAGAGAGGGAGGGAGAGAGAGAGAGATAGAAGTAGAGGAGAAGGAGAGGGAGAGGGGGTTGGGAAGGGAGAGGAGAGGACGAGGAAAGAGGAAGAGGGAGAGGGAGCGGGAGAGAGCTTCTATGTCCTTTATTATAAAATATAAAACATTTACAAGGCAAATAAAACAAAGAAAAAAAGTTGAGGCACATTTGCCTGAGGTTATAAAAGCATCAAAAACAACATGAGAATCAAGTGCCCATCTTTAAGGTACAAGGTGCTCCAGCAGAGTCAGAAGCATGAAAGCTCAAAGGACTCAATGAATTGTTACAACTCACAAAAAATGTGAACTTCAATTCTCCACAACATTTCCACAAGACACACCACTGCACATAAGTCTTTTCAAACAAACAGGAAGACTACCCATGTTTACCTGATATGCTGTTCTAGTTTTATACGAGCAGACACCTTGCCTTGGAAACAAAAAAGGCATTTTCATTTTTCTAATTCAACAATCTGGCTTTTCCTGGTCTTATAATTGCAAGCTTATCAATCCCAAGTAAAAAATTAAAAAGCCAAACACACAGATTTGTTTCCAGTGTTGAGGAAGCGAGCCATAGAAAGATTGGGAAGAAGGAA
>CM068955.1:100423348-100435573 GCA_035128595.1 Eptatretus atami | reverse complement strand
TCTTTGTTTCACTGTTAATATTACAGAACCTTTGTTTTTGATTCAGAACTTAATATATCCTTTTAAATCAAAAAATAAAAAGAAACTAGCGATACCCGTGCACATGCACGGGATAGCAGTACAACATAGCTGGTAGCAGACGACGACCGTTACACGGGAATGACAAAAATACGCATTGTGCAAAATGCAAGTGGTACTATGGAACGCCAAGACTTCCCAAACATTGTCGGCATGTCCGCTAAGTGCCACAGCAATTTCATAGGGATCGTGTGACGGCGAGCCGAGTTTTTCGTGTGCAAGCTTGGTATTATAATAGAGATGGCATTGATAAAATTATTGACACCCTTGACTTGATATTTGGTAGCACTTCCTTTGGACAAAATAACTGCAGTGAAGCGCTTCCTATAGCCATGAATGAGCTTCCTACACCTCTCTACTGGCAGTTTGGCCCACTCTTTTTGTGCAAACTGCTCCAATTCTCCCAGATTTAAGGGTGCCTTCTCCAACTGCTGTTTTCAGATCTCCCCACAGGTGTTCAATGGGATTTAGATCTGGGACTCATTGCTGGCCACTTCAGAACAGTCCAGCGTTTTGTCTTGAACCATTCCTGGGTGCTTTTTTAAGTGTGTTTGAGGTCATTGTCCTGCTGCAAGACCCATGACCTTCGATGAAGACCCAGCTTTCTGACACTGGGTTGAACATTGCGCTCCAAAATGCCTCGGTAATGAATTTCATGATGCCATGCACACATTCAAGGCACTCAGTGCCGGAGGCAGCACAGCAATCCCAAAACATCACTGAACCTCCTTCCATGTTTGACTGTAGGGAAGGTGTTCTTTTCTTTGAAGGCTTAATTTTGTTTTCTGCAAACATAGAGATGATGTGTTTCACCAAGAAAGCTCTAATTTGGTCTCATCTTTCCACAGGACATTCTCCCAGAAGGATTTTGGCTTGTTCAGGTGTGTTTTGGCAAACTCCAGTCGGGTTTTCTTATGTCTCTCTCTCTCAGCAGTGGGGTCCTCCTGGGTCTCCTAGAATAGAACCCCCTCTCATCGAGTTTGTGATTGATGGTGCGAGTTGAAACTGTCGTACATTGTGTCTGAAGGTAAGCTTGAATCTGTTTAGCAGTTGATCGAGGTGCTTTCTCCACCATTCAAACAATCCTTTGCTGCAATCTTCGATCAAGTTTTCTCTTGTGGCCACGTCCAGGGAGGTTGGTTACAGTGCCAGGGCCTTAAACTTCCTGGTAACATTGAGTACGGTGGACACAGGAACATCAAGGTCTCGAGAGATGGACTTGTAGCCTTGAGATTGTCCATGCTTGGCTATGATCTTGTGTCTGCCATCCACAAACAATTCTCTGGTTTTCTTTCTTTTCTCCATGCTCATTGTGGTTCACACAGTGACACAAAACAGCAGAATGACTCCTTTTCTCTATTCAAACTGGTTGAATGAGCTGGCCTGTGAAGGGCAGCAGCACAGGAAGTACTCCCATGGAGTGGGATTTCAGTTTTCTTTGCGTTTGTGGGTTTTGCGGAATGAAGGATTTTACAGTGGTCGGAATGCAGATCCTGCCACCAACTTCTGCAAAAAAGAAATAACCCAACTGCAGGACGACGTCCGCAGACAGTTGGGCACTGGTTATGGATGGACGTTGGCTCACAAGGAGCTCCTCCACCCTTGGACAGGTTTTCTTTTTAATCCTGATGGCTGTCCATATCCATACACTCTTCACCAGAAAACCTGCTGGGGGAGACCGTTTCCTCGCCGACAACCCCAACAAGAAACAGGTTTGTATCGCCTGACCATGAAACAGATTAGTACAGGTTTACATGGTAACTGCAGCAAGTCATATATCTAATCTGGGCTGACCTGACAATAATATTACGAGTTGGCCATCTTGGGAACCATAAGTGATCTCCGATCACAGCACGCCAGGTGCAACTTATGTATTGACGCGAATGTACATGAAAAAGGTCACCAAAAATGATTTTCGGAGGGATTTTTTTGTCATTTTTCTAAGACGTCTTAAAGGGTCTGAAGTGTCTTAAGATTCTTAAAAGTTCTAACAAAGAGTATAAAGGTTGGAAGGGGTGTAAAGAGTCAAAGTCTGACGGGTATAAAGTGTCTTAATGGTCCTAAAGGGGTCTAAAGTGTTTAAAGGGTCTAAAATGCATCGAATATTCTGAGGGGTCTCATGCGTCTTAATGGATCTGAGAGGTGGAAGTCATCTAAATGGTCTTTCAATGGTATAAGAGATGTTAAGAGGTCTGAGGTGTGTTAGTGGTCTAAAGGGACTTTCAATGGTCTAAGAGGTCTTTAAAGGGTCGAAAGGTTTCGGGATTTGAGGGGCTAAGGGGTCTGAAGGAGTGTAAGGGTTTGAAAGGGTCGATGGTATCTAAAGGTCAAAAAGTTATGTTCCAAAAGTATGTCACCAAATTAAAAGACGTAGGGACGGTTCAAGTCACGTTCAAACGGTACGTAATTGGTAAACATACTCACATGTAACTTTTTTCCAGAGACACACACAGACAGACAAACAGACATGAATTAATATTGGCTTTTATAGTGTTGATTATGGGCAGGGCAATGTATAATGGAAAAGTCATACACAACTCTCTCCATCTCTCTCAATTCCACCTACTTCTTGTCGGTGGAATTTTTGATTGCGAGACTCGACATTTGATGTTCAAACTTGAACTTACGTTCTTTATTTAAAGTGATTAGTACAATTTTACTCCTTATATTGTACTTGCTAAGGATAAATACGGCTGAACGTATCTGATGTCTGGAATCAAAATACTTTTTTTTTTTCTTCCGTTACCTAAGATGGACGGAGGTTACGTTTTCATCCGTCTGTCTGTGAGCAGGATATCTTCAAAAGTTGCGAATGGAATTGGTGGACATGTTGGGAGTGTGACAACGAAATGATTAGATTTTGGTGAAGATCCGAATCAGAGGAGAATTTAATTTTTTTAAGTGATTCTTTACCATTGAGAGATGGGGCCAAAAATGATATATAGCATGATGTTTCAAAAAGTTTTGGACGGATTATAACAAAACTAGGTGTCGGAGTTTGTTAGATGCCAAGAACAAGCAGATTAGATTTTGATTCATGTCTGAATCCAGTTCCGATCTATCAGTGGGATACAAAATGTAAATTGTTTAGCCTGGCGGAGGTATGCACTCTACCGAGTGCTGTTCTAGTTTAAACCTGGCTTTAAGTAGGTAAAAAAATATTTAATGGTAGTTTCAAACAGCTTCGAAGTTCGACAAAGTTTTTGATGAAACGATGCATAAATTGTAACGAGTTAAGTTAATTTTAACAAGCGATGTATAAATTTCAACGACTTGATGAAAATGCATAAATTGTACCGAGTTCAGTGATTTTTCATGAAAATGGATAAATATTTAACTATTTTAGTGACACGACTAAAATGTAAACCAGTCCGGCTTACAAATAACAGTTTACACCGTAAATTGTTTTGTTTTTCAGATATCGAGCTCATGGAAGATCTGACATGGAAGAGAAGAGGGGTGAAAGGCAGACACATCAACAATGCAACAGAGCGGATAAGAAGGTGAATACTGGGAAAAAATAAAAAGCTTCATTATAATTCGGGACATGCAGATACAAGGAGAGAACATCAGGCAAAAGTAGACAAAGGACATGTGAACAGACAGAAAAGCTGGTAAATGGGGTAGATGTGGAAAAGTGTAATTTAACTGGAGAGGAGTGAATGAGTAAATAATAGAACAGGAATACGAGTAGATGGTGATGAGATATAGAAATGGCTCACCATGTTAAATGAATGGAGGGGGTATCATGAGTGGATAGACTCAGTGAGGTGAATTCACATTTTTTAGAAGAATGGGAGAAAAGGAGTGAATGTGAGCAATTACTCGAAATTTTGGGGTGGAAAACGAGGTATGAATTCTGGCTGAGTACAATATGGTGCGGCTCGAGAGGGATGTTTGGCATAGAGGGTAGGTGAGGCAACAACATTTAAACAGCACAAGTGGTTGTAATATCATTGCAAGTAACATTAACATCATGTAAAACGAAATCCCATTTATCGATGCCAAAGAAAGGTATTGCTGCGTCCAGAGGGTTTGCCCCCTACCGGGACAGATGGCCAAACAGTTCTCCCTTGGAGGCTTACAGCCGAGATTCTCAGAGATTATGGCGCACGCAGGAAAGAAATGGCGGCAAAGGACGGAGGCACACGGGTTGTACTCTTGAACCCACAACAGATACACGGACACGAGCAAATAGAATAAATAATGATCTAATAACCAGAAAAATCAACAGTTATAATGGAACAAATCAGGACATGAAGTAACCTTAATCGAAATCTAATTTCGAGGCACCTCCACACAGACTTAAATACAGACAAGGGGAACAGAATAAAACAAAGAAAAAAATCCCTCCTTTATTCTGGCACTTAGCTTCGGGTCCAGGAGTGAGTTTCACTAGCTTGAAAGTCAAACTGCTTCGTCACTGCGTGGAAAGATGCGCCCAAAAATGGCGCTGAGCCACTCTCTGGGCAAGAAACATATGTGAAGTAATTCGTGAGGCGGTGTTCAATACCAGGGTTTACCAACCGCCATGCGGCTGCCGCGGCTCTCTGCAGAATGGCGCCACTCCCTTCGGTGATATACACGAGGCTTCGAGGTCGGTCTCTCATGACCCAACCAAGAGTCAATGGCCAGCGTCTTGCTCCACCATGTGAGCCAATTCACCTCAGCACGAATACGGGAATCACGCAGCCATTTCGTCGTGCCGAGAGAGAGCAAAGCGAGATCCTCCGTCCCAGTCACGTTCCTCTCACAACTACTGTCTCAGACGCGCTCTTCTTCTTCCTGCTAACGTCACACTCATCAATCATAAGCATCGGGGGCGTGACTTTGCCCGCCGTCACACTTGGGGACAGGGCTTCTTGCCTGCTTGGTCATACAGCTCGGTTGTAATGGTTGTTGTTATAAAAACGTAACTTTCATTGCTGGTTTGTAATACAAAAAAAATCGGGAAAAGGTCACAGGAGGCAATTACATACTGGAGGACTTAGCCTTAATCCCTATCTAACACAGTGTCACCCCCTGTGTGGTGATGAGTAACACTTGAGCTCAAAGTTTCCCTACTTAATTTACATCAAGATGTCTCATGCTCATCCACGGACAAAGCTACTCTATACGATCCTATCTTTCCGATGAAATTCATCTATTGACCCTACAAAGATAACAGTATATAAGCTACAGAACGGTGAACGGCCATGTGCCGTCTCCCCACCCCAACCCCCACCACAACCATGATGAGTACCCTATTACTGTCCTAAGGTCTACTCATCCGGAAAAAAAAAATAGATTAAGAATATATAATATATAAAAAAAGAAACGAAATGGTTAGTAGACAGCGGGGGGGGGGGGGGGGAAAGAGTCTGGCCTGTATATATGGGGTGATGTGGCTTAGATAATTTATTTCATCCACACCAGAGTTATTTTTTATCAGAAGTCTACTATAAACTAATATCTTGGGAGTATATCAGATATATCATCTTAATCGAGAATGTGTAATGTTTCTTAAATTTTTGTTTTTAAGGTGTCAGAGCTGTCAGATTTATATTCTGTGAGTTATCACATCAGGTTCTGCACCAAAAAGATAATGGACTGACAAGTGTAAACTACATAACATTTTGTGTTTTGTAAGCATTTTATAAAGGAAGATTGTATTCCCCAGAAAAGAGTCCTTCACAAGGTGATGTGGTCAATGGTTTTGCCACACCGGGCATCTGTACAGACTTACGTGAGGCATGGGACAGCATGCCCAGTCTCCTTCGAAGTGCTCACAGCAGGTGGATAGACGGGAGCAAACTTTACCATCAGGACACGTTATGTTTCCCAAAGCCGAAACACGGGGCCTACTGGCTTTGTTTGTTGAGGAGGTGGGTACAGTCAGTACCTTCTTCAGCCATGGAATGGACAAGTCACCTTTGATGCATTTTTTATGTTTCAAGTCACATTGGGTGTTCTTGGGACAGCAGTGAATTTTGTCCTTACAGCACACCGCCTGCACAGATGACAAGTCAGACCAGAGGGGGGTTGAGTCATTGATAGAGAACACTTTACTGGGGAAAACAAGTAACTCCATGACATTTACCCTGAGCATGTTCTGCACTGTTTATTACAAAGAGAAGTACAATTGATCCACAAAACGCCATGTGGAGGTAGGAAAACAACAATACGAGTTCCCTTACAAGGAACTTCAACACAGGAGGACTCTATTAAGCCCATCAAGATGAGCAATGTAGGTAGAGCATTTTTTGTTTTTGGTTGAAAGCTTGTTTATTGCCATTAACATTATTTTTTATTTGCTTTCAGATTGATCCATTTTGGCTGAGTGATTAGCTGTTGCTCAAAGAGCACGGATTGCTGCATGGTTGAGGTTTGGCAGTCTCTAATTGTGGTTATGATTGTGGCAGCAAGAAATGGGGAAAAATGCCACTTTGGATCCAAAAACAATGAAAAACTCTCACCAAAAGCTTATCCCAACTGGTTCAGTCAAGGAATTAAGAGGACCAGGAAGACATACTAAAACTTGAGATCACCAGGAAACATTGACCGGGTCCGAGACATGTTCACAAGGAGCCCAAAGAAGTCGATCAGACAAGTGGTGCATCAAAGTTCACCATCATGGTTCACCATCAAACCATTGAAAGGCAACTCTGATGTCATTATGAAAAGCGTGAAATCAATGCCCAATACTGTATGTTATTTAGTCTCGTGGGATTTGGAGGTGGTACCAGAACAATGAAAGTTGGTGAATTCTATGGTGTTGAAACTTCCATCAGCTGGTTTCAATGTGGCAAACCCCTTTCACCACAACATTGTGACAAGTTAGTTGATTCAGGGCCACTCCAACCCAAAAAGAGAAACAGAACAGCGTTTAGAAAAGAAGTGAAGCTTACTTCCTCATGTGTGCAGCAACCATAAGTTCCATTTTGCAGTTGACAGCAGGTGTTATCCACAAAACATCGTGTTCCATCAGGACATTTGATCGCATCGGTCCATACAGAGAGTACGAGACAGGCCAATACAAGACCGCCAGTCAACCACATGGTGCAGGAACTGTGGGACATGTTTGCGTTTAAACTTCAATGTCAAAGCATTTTGTTCCACATTGCAATGCTATGACAATGTGGGCACAACAGAGAAAATATAAGAATGAAGTTTTCTAGATAAGTGCACTTACCACCTTTGCCATTATCTTTGAGCTGTCCACTTTGGATAAGATCACCTTATCGTGGCTGATTTATTGATATACTAGCAAATGCAACCCGTCGCGAAAGCTTCGCTGATGGGGGGATACAAAGGATGGGGGTTGAGAGAGAAGGGAGGGGAGGGAAAGAGAAGGGAAGAGAGGAGAGAGGGAGGGGAGAAGGGAGGCAGAAGGGAGAGAAAACTAGGAAAGGGGGAAGAGGCAGGAAGTGGGGGGGGGGGTGGGAGAGCTATGCCTCAATCAAATGTTGCTATAAAGAAGGAGGCAGGATGCGAGGAGGGGTGTGTGTGTGTGTGTGTTGTGTGTGTGTGATAGAGAGAGGTGAGGTATAGAGGTACAGAGAGATACGAGAGAGCTACAGAGAGTACACGTAGAGAGAGAGAGAGAGAGAGAGAGAGAGGGGGTAGAGAGAGAGGGGGAGGGTAGAGAGAGAGAGGTAGAGAGAGAGAGGGGGAGGGGTATCGAGAGAGAGGTAGAGAGAGAGAGGGGGAGGGTATCGAGAGAGAGGTAGAGAGAGAGAGGGGAGGGGGTAGAGAGAGAGGTAGAGAGAGAGGGAGAGAGAGTAGAGAGAGGTAGAGGTAGAGAGAGGTAGAGAGGAGAGGTAGAGAGAGAGAGAGAGAGGGTAAGAGAGAGGGGGGGGTAGAGAGAGGTAGGAGAGGTAGAAAGGGTAGAGAAGAGTAGAGGTAGCAGAGAGAGAGGTAGAAGAGTAGAAGGTAGAGTAGAGAGGAAGAAGGGAGAGAGGAGAGATAGAAGTGAGGAGAGGGAGAGGGAGGGGGGTGGGAAAGGGAGAGGGAGAGGAAGAGGAAGAGGAAGAGGGAGAGGGAGAGGGAGAGAGACTTCTATGTCCTTTTTATTATAAAAGTATAAAACATTTCACAAGGCAAATTAAAACAAAGAAAAAAAGTTGAGGCACCATTTGCCTGAGGTTCATAAAAGCATCAACACATGAGAATCAAGTGCCATTCTTTAAGTACAGGTGCTCCAGCAGAGTCAGAAAGACAATGAAAGTTCAAGGATCAATGATATTGTTACAACTCACAAAAAATGTGAACTTCATTCTCCACACATTTCCACAAGACACCACCACTGCACCATAAGTCTTCAAACACAGGAAGACTACCCATGTTTACATGATATGCATGTTCTAGTTTTATACGAGCAGACACCTTGCCTTTGAAACAAAAAGTGCATTTTCATTTTTCTTATTCACCAATCTGGCTTTTCTGGTCTTATAAATTGCAAGCTTTAATCCCAAGTAAAAATTTCAAAAGCAAACACACAGATTTGTTTCCAGTGTTGAGAGCGAGCCCATAGATAAAGATTGGAAAGGAAAAACAATTTTAAATTTACAAAAAATCCGACTCAGGTACAGAAACAGAGGTGACAACCTCTTGCATTCATTGAACGCATGATTCAATTTTTCGATACTCACACAGAAGGGGCACGAATTAGACACAGAGGGGTTAAATTTCTGTAGGAGAACCTGTGTGGCCAGGGCTTGATGAGCCAGTCTCCAATTTAAGTCTCCCGTGCGATCAATGGTCGGAAATTTGTACATCACCTTCCAATTGGGAGTAAGAAAAGCTCCTGCAGGTAAGGTCTCTTTCCAATGGTTTCTCAATGGTGTCGTACAGCCAGGTAAACACACTTCTCGACAAATACAATATATATGTTTTTTCCCCATGACGTGGAACGCACCAGACTCGTCACCGTTTGAAGAGACACGTCATGGTGTTTTTGGGCAGTGATTGAAGGTTCAGGAAAATTTTGGCGAAAATCAACTTCTTCACTTACCATTTCCACCAATATTTAAATGTAGAAAAGTCTGGGTTACTATCCCCATGAGCTCACCCACTACTCTATTTGAATGCAATCCATTTTTTTTAGAAATCGAGCCAGCAGGCAACCATCGTTTCAAGGAAAGCCCATAAGATCTCGCACTTTATTTATTCCACTATTTGTAAAGTACTTTATGAAAGACCGGCTGGTAGATATTCCAGCAAATAATAAGTTTTGGAATAGTGGCTCATGCCAAAATTCCTGGCATCATAGGAGATCTCCAGCCGCTGCACTCCAAGAGCTTGCCAAGCATCAGAAGAGATTGATGAAACGCAGGGAGCCGAGCTCTATCAACCCTGCTTTAGGTCTACAAGGAAGAGTTCCCGGTCATAGTCCAAACCACCTATTTGCCGAAGCAAGGTATTGGTGAGAGGATGCCACGACACTACTTCACCATATAGTAGACGTTTTATTGCACAAAGTCGAAAAGCCATTATTGTGACTCGGGATGTGCACCAAGTTTTGGCCACCAGACATTCGTGGCCTGCACAATACATCTGGCTTGAGCCAATGGTGGCCTCCCCAGAAAAAAAATCAATCAGACTCTTCTGAATGCTTGTGATCACAGCTTGAGGATGCTGGGGTGTGATGTCCTTGTGCCATCGGTTGGAAGTATCAGGTTATTAATGATCGTTACCCATGCTTTAAGTGACAAGAACTGAAGCATTCCTTTCCACCTTGATAGTTTCTGCTTAATGTTGTTGAGGAAACCATCCCAATTCCTTTGGATATAGCTCGTAGTTCCCAAATGGATTCCTAAGTATTTTAAACCCATCTGTTTTCCATAATTCCTCCTGGAAGAGTTGGGAGAGGTGCACATGAGTGTGATGAGGAGAGTGTATTTGGGTTAAGCCAAGAGCTACACTCTTGTTCCAATTTATTCTTGCTGACGAGGCAAGTTCAAATTGGCAAGACAACGGGATAGCTCACTGACATCTTTTGGGTTTTTGACCACAAATACACAGGTCATCTGCTAAGCTGAAGTAACAATGTTCGGACTGTTTGACAAGGATAACCCAGACAATGAGGTGCGAAGGATAGCCAGTAGAGGTTCAACAGAAAGTGTGTACAACATGCCTGACAGTGGACAACCCTGACGGATACCCAGCTGAAAAGGAAAGGGATGGCACAAACTATTATTTACTTTTAGCAGGCATGATGCATTTCTGTCCAAAAGTTTTATGCAGGATATGAATTTTTCCTCAAACCCTGCTCTGTTAAGGACCACAAATAAGAAAGAACGATCCACACTGTCAAAGGCTTTTTCCTGATCCAGGAGTAACAACCCAAAACCCTGAGGCACGGTTTGACCGATGGCAATTAAATCTCGAACTAAAAAAATACTGTCATAGATGGAACGCTCAGGTATGCAATACGTTTGATCATTTCCAATCAGGAGAGAGATGACATTTTTAAGACGCATCGCAAGCACTTTTGACACAATCTTATAATCAGTATTTAGCAATGAAACAGGCACCAGTTTGTAATCTGCTGCAAATCCCCTTTCTTTGGGAGGAACACAAAATCGCTCTCCGCTGCAGCTCAGGAGCAATTCACCCTGATCTAGGCTTTCAAGCAGGGTCTCCATTAGAGCAGGACCCAGAATGTTCCAAAAAGCTTTGTAAAATTCAGCAGGAAGTCCGTCAAGTCTGGGGGCTTTGCCGTCCTCAAGCAGTTTTGATGCCGCGTGAGCTCCTCAAACGAAATGTTACATTCGAGTTGCTGTTGCTGTTCTTGAGAAAGGGATGGAAGAGTTCAAATCACCTCATTTATCATCGTTTTGTCCACAGTTCTCGGTGTAAACAGATTTGAGTAGAAAACCTGTATCGAGTTTAATGTACCTCTGAAGTCAAACAACGTTAGAAGAGTGTAAACTGTGAATTGCCGTGAGGTCTTGACGGCCTTCTCAAGGTTGAAGAATTCCTTATTTGGAGTCTCCAGTTGAATTCTGCTCATCCGTAGATGAACATTGCTCCAGCACACACGCTCCTTGACTAGTTCAGCCAGTAGGGTCTTTTTTTCCACCAAATGCTGATAGTGATCAC
This sequence comes from Eptatretus atami, assembly GCA_035128595.1. NCBI lineage: Eukaryota > Metazoa > Chordata > Myxini > Myxiniformes > Myxinidae > Eptatretus > Eptatretus atami. Next base: position 100,424,413 of record CM068955.1, on the reverse strand, counting down.
TTCTACTGGATGTTCCAGCTTCTTGCTCATATTTAAGTACATCTTCTTTGAGAGCACTTATCAACCAGATGCATTAGGTGGCATGTGAGCATATGTTTGACAGAAAATCCGAATTTGGGATTTTGTACAGTCCCACCACTGTCGAGTATTCGGAAAGCAACACTTTTGTTGTTCTAACTTCTTCCATACCAGTCTGAGGCATTTTCAAACTGTACATCTTGTAATAATTTAACATTGAAAGTCCAGTATGCACGATTACAACAATTAAAGGGTAACATACATTCATTGCAATCATATGATGATCAGAAAAGCCAGACGGACTTATGTTGTTCTCTGCACCAGATTCACCATTCCTGGTTTACATACAATCTGTCCAGTCGGGCCATGGTTATCTGGTTCTTTGAACAGCACACCCATGTATATTGACGGGTGTTTGGGTTTTGCAGACGCCAAACATCCCTAAATTAAAATTTTGTACAAGTTTTGCCAAAACCTTGCACTGGGTGGATGGGGCTCAGGAGTATTCCTGTCCAGTCGGGGGTTGAGTGTGCAGCTATAATCTCCCCCTACAAATTAGACTAGTCAAGTCAACAGTGTTTAAAAAACCTGCGAACTTTGGAAGGAATAGAATCCTTTCAGCACTGTCGTCTGGACAATACACATCAATAATACAAATTTTTGATTGCTGCTTATCAATTCTACAGCAATTAGAAATCCTTTACAAACCATCCTACAAGAAATCTCCGAGGGTTGGATTCTCGGGTGCACAACAATTGCCACACCTGCCTTAGCATCCTCAAAGGCACTGGGAAAAAAAAGCAACCTTAAAAACCCTGCGCCACTCGTCCTCAAAGGTTGGTTGGTGTGTGTCTCTTGTAACATTAGAATATATTTTTTTTCTTTCTTAAACATCTGCAACACCTCGAGGCGACACACATTGCTGCGGCCTCCATTTATGTTGAGGGATGCTATCTTCATTTATTTTTGAAAACTATGACTATTACTACTCTTGGAGTTCTTTTCCGGCCTTAGTGGCACACTTCCTCAACCGCTGGAATTGAGGTT
>CM068955.1:100403684-100417199 GCA_035128595.1 Eptatretus atami | reverse complement strand
CATGCTGATACATCTTGACATTCCATAGACAGGGAATCAAGGCCCCAACCAAATCCTTGTGAGATAACAGAGAGATGAAAATCTACACTAAAAAAAGGGTTGTGTGTGTGGTGCGTGCGTGCGTTTGTGTAGTGTAGTCTCCTCCACAACTCCAAAAATTATAAAACTTAGCATTCTTAAAACTTTTGGCAGGCATACTAAGAAAACTCCAAGGAAGTGCAAGAGTGAAAATCCGGTATGTTTGGGTTATATTAAAACACCCTTTTTAAAAGATAATTAACGGCCTTTTTAATTATATCCTTCGTTAAGGCGATCCTTGTTCGGCACCTTGCTATCTGGGGTCTTAAGGATTTTCTGTGTAATCTCGCTGAGCATCTGAAGCGCCATGTTTTTTGGCGAGCTCAACCATGGTTTGACTTGGAACAGGCCGCAAACAATTTCTTAAACGGATAAAAGTTTTTTTTTTTTCACTTGCTCACTCATTCAAATGCTGTTCATCATAGCTGTGAATTCGCTTATACATTGCAAATGTTGATACGCCTGGAGACACCAGCGTTCGTTGCTTGTATTTCCATTTGCGCATATGAGGAGTGACCCAAGAGAATCTATTTAAACTAACCAGAATTACAGAAATGTAAGCTCCAGATTTGAAAAGTAATCAGCAGTTCCGACTCCCCAAAGAGTGTCGATTTTGTCCAATTCAGACATTGCGTGGGCGTTCCGGTGCGAATAGTTTTGTATCGAACAGCAATTTGGATCGCTTGCCACCAGGCGTTTTTCGGTTGGAGTGTTTGAAGTGGCTTAAGGTGCCACTTATAAGCTGTCCAGTACAGTTTCATGTCGTTGATACAGGATGTTGCAGTCGACAGTTACCTGCAAGGTGGAGGTACGTATACAGCACACACGGATGTGGTAATATGGGTAGATTGTGGATCGCAGCCGGACTCTCCGCGGGTGTGTGAACATACCATGCGCTGTTATGGGTGTCGGGTGGCCAAAGTTTCTCGCCGTATCTAGGAGGTTCTTTCACCAATTTCTGACCGTTTGCCATACTTAAGCTTTTTCGTAAATTACCGACCAATTTTTTTTCGCACCTGTCACACGCATGTTTTAAAAAAATATTGTTTGTGAACATCTCCTGAAACGTCTCTATAAGATGTAGAACGTTGTTTTTTCGTGAAAGCTACTCAAGGTTTGTCTGGGTTCCTGTAAGTCTGTACTGTAGTTGGTAATCACACTGACTCCAACCTGCATCGCAATTCCCGAAAAAATTGCCGTATCGGCCGTGCGTGTCGTGTGGTTGTTGTTCGGCATCTACATTGTGGGTTTCAAAATGTATAATGGAGTCATCCCAGGGCAGGCTTCAAGGTCACCTTCATTTTCAAGTAAGTGGTTACGATTCATGGACCAAGCTGTGAAGTTTCTGGGTCTCAAAGTTTTTGTGCCGAGGGCTCTCTGTCAGGATCGGTCGTGAGCCCCGACAGCTTCCAAATGTAGTTCGTTTGTAAATCATTATCGCAGGGATGGTTTTAGCAACCTGTAAAGTATTCCGGAGAGCTTATAGGATGGCACGTCGTCCGTCTGATCCATCCACAAATGCTTGCAACTTCTTCTGGTAAAACTACACATCGATTTCAATGATATTTTGATCACAACCGTTCACTCACCCATATGATGGGCAAATTGTTAAAAAAGGGGTCTGAAGGGGGTCTACTAAGGAGTTTCATGGGGGGAAAGGGGGGAAGTGGGTCCGGCCCCCGCAAAGAGGTATTTACTTTCTCTCAACGATACACACAATTCCGATGAACTTCACGACAACCTTCAGCATGCCCAATGGATGTACCAAAGTTTTGTTCATGACAGAAAAACTTGGCTCGAAGGGGATTTAAGGGGGGTTGCCCGCCCAAATCAGTATTTGCTTTTTCTCCAAAACTACACATGAACAATTCCGATGAAACGACCACCATCTTCAGCACTATGATGTACCAAGGTTTTGTTCATAACATTAAAAAAAACTTGGGGTCGTAGAGGGTCATGGGAGAGGGGTTGCCCTCATAAATATGCATTTGCTTTCTCTCAGAAACTACAGCAACGCAATTCCCGATGAAACTTGACCACAACCTTTAATCATCCGTGATGTTACCAAGGTTTGTACATGGCACTTAAAAAAAAAAATGCCATCGGGTATTTACTTTCTTCTCCATTGTATATTTTGGTGGGTCACCCATGCTGACCAGTGTTGCCTGATTATCTTATTCAGCCATTACCAGGTGGCACCAGGGTACTTCTCTTTGTTTAATATCTATGTGAGGTTGTTTGTATCATTCCCTGTAGGTCCAGCATCACTGGAACAACTTTTGGCATTTTTTCAGCTTCCACGATCTTCTCATCTTCATTCTTGAGGTCTTTGGTTTTTGGTCATTTTTCTGATTTCTGATTCGTTTAGTCAAAATTCTTGGTATTATACACCTCAATTAGCAATGCCTCTTCTCTTTTTTTTGTAACGAAAGTGTAATATCCCAGTCGCAGCGCTTTGTTTTTCGATTCACAAGCCTCGATGGATCATTAGTTCGTGTATGAGCGGTAGGTACATCCATGGTTTCAGTGATTACTTTTTGGTTCATGTTCCATCTACAGTTTTATGGATGGACAACTCAAAGTTTTGGCAGATTGTGGGTCGGCGATACATTATAAACTCTGTTGTGTCATTGTGTGTACAGCTGTTCTGACATGAGTTTGTTTTATTGTTGTGTGTTTTGGTCTATTAATCATCACATTCTTTACTTTATTCTTCTCTTTTACTATATATCTCACCTCCACCCCTCTATCTCTTCTCTCTCTTTTTTTTCATTGTCTTCTCTTCTCTCTTTCTCTTCTTTTTTTTTTTTTTTTTTTTTTTTCTCATTGCTCCTTCTCTTCTTTCTCTCTCTCATCCTTCTTCTTCTCTTCTTCTCTTTCTCTCTCTCTTCTCTCCTCTTTCTCTTCTTCTTTCTTTTCTTTCTTCTCTCTCTCTCTATTTTTTTTTTATTTTTTTTCTATTTTTTTTTTTTTATTTTATTTTTTTTCCTTTCTCTCTCTTCTCTATTTTTCCTTTTTTTTCTCTCCTCTCAGCCTCTCTAACCTCTCTACCTACCTTCAACCTCTCACCTCTCCACCTCCACCGTCTTTCTCTCTCTCTCTCGTTCTCTCGCTAAACCCTCTCTCTCTCTCGCTACCTCTCCTCTCTCTCCTCTCTCTCTTCTCTCTCTCTCTCTCGATCTCTCTCTCTCCTCGCTACCTCTACTCTCTATCTCTACCCTCTCTACTCTACCTCTACCTCTACCCTACCTCTACATCTCTCTCGCTACCCTCTTCTCTCTACCTTTCTCACTCTCTCTCTCTTACCTTCTCTAACTCCTAACCTCTACTCTCTACCTTCTCTCCCTCTCTTACTCTTTCTCTTTTTCTTTCTTTCTCTTTCTTTCCTCTCTCTTTCTCTACCCCTCTCTCTACCTCTCTACCTACCTCAACCTCTCTACCTACCTTCTACCTCCCCACCTCCCACTCCCATCTCCTCTCTCTCTCCTCTCGCTACCTCTACCTCTCTCTCTCTCTCGCTACCCTCTACCTCTCTCTTCTCTCGCAACCTCTACTCTCTCTCCTCGCTACCTCTAATCCTCTCTCTCTCTCCTCGCTCTCGCTACCTCTACCCTCTCTTCTCTCTCTCTCGCTACCGCCGCTACCCTCTACCTCTACCTCTCTCTCTCTCTCTCGCTAACCCTCTACCTCTCTCTCTCTCGCTACCTCTAACTCTACCTCCTCTCGTCTCTCTCCTTCGCCTACATCTCTCTCCTCTACCCCTCTCTTGCTACCTCTACCCCTCTCTCTACCATCTCTCACCTCTTTCTTCTCTCGCTCTCTCCCTCTACCTCTCTCTACTACTACCTCACTAACCTCTCCTCTCACCCTCTGTCTCTCTACCCCTCTCTCTCTCTACCCTCTCCCTTCTACCTCTCTGTCTCTCTACCTCTCCTCTCTCTAACCCACTCATCTCTCTCGTCTACCTCTCTCACTATCTCACTACCTCTCACTACCACTCACCTACCTCTCTCTCTCTCTTCCCTCTACCTCTCTCTCTCGCTACCTCTACTCTCTCTCTCTCTCTCCTCTACCCTCTCTCTACCTTCTCTCTACCCCTTCTCTAACCCCTCCCTCCTCTACCCCTCTTCTCTCTACCCTCTCTCCTCTACTACCCCTCTCTCTCTACCCCTCTCTCTCTAACCCCTCTCTCTCTACCTACCCCCCGCCTCTCGTCTCTACCTCATCTTCTCCCCTCTCTCTTCCTCTCCTCTTCTCTCCTCTCTCTCTCCTCCTCTTCTCCTCCCTCCTCTCCTTCTCTCTCTTTCCTCCTCTCCTCCTCTTCTCTCTCTCCTCCTCCTCTCTCTCTACCCTTCTAACCCCCTCTCTCTCTCTAACTAAACCCCTACTACCCTCTCTCCTTCTCTACTCCCTCTAAACACACCCCCCTCTCTCCTCTCTCATACCATCTCGTAATAACCCTCCTTCCTCTCCTAAACTAAACCTCCAACTCTAAACTCTAAAAAAATACTACCCTACCTCCCCCCCGCCCCCCCCTAACTAACCGCCTCTTCCTTCTCTCTACCCCTCCTCTCTTACCCTCTCTCCTCCTCTCTCTCTCCTCCTCTCCTACCTCCTCTCTCCTCTCTCTCTCTCCTCTCTTCTCTCTCTAAATCCTCCTACCGCACCCGCATAACCATCTCCTCTACCTCACCCTCTTACCTACCTCCTAAAACCTCTACATATACCCCTCTAACCCTTATACCTCTATCTAAAACCCTCTACCTCTTATACCTCTACCCACCACTAAACCTCTCTCTCTCTCTCTCGCTCGTCCTCCTCGGCCACTACCCCGGCTACCACCTGCTGGGGCCGTGGTTATAATTACGTTGTGTTAACACCTGTCATGGGGTACCCCTGTCCTCCACGTTGTGTGCCTGGGTTTGTGTTCCCACATTGCCCCATTCTTTCCCTCTGTGTTCGTTGTTTTTTTTTTTTTTTCTCTTTTTTTTCTTTGCATACTGTGTTTGCTTGGCACGCACGTATCTCGCAGAGGGGCTTGTTGCTCTTCGGATCTCTGTTCCTGGGGTAGACGTGTGGAGCCTGTGTTGCTTCTCTTCTCCTTTCCTTCTATCTCTTATCGTCTAATGTTTTTTTCATCGGTTTTCATTTCTCTTTTACACCCACCGTCCCCCCCTCCCTTTCCTCCTCCTTGTTTTTTGGGGTCTTATCAATTTATTTGAGCGAGAGAGAGAGAGCAGAAATGAGAGGCACAGACAGTAGGTGGTGTTCGTGGTCTCCATTGAACAGGAAGTTCATTGAGATCAACTCAAAGTCTGAATGCTGCCACGTACCCCAGCTATCTCCTGGAACTCAAGAGATGAATGTAAAGGATCTTATTTTACCAAGGAGGAAGGATATGATTCTTCATCACCTATGGAGAACAAACATAAGCTAGATGCTTCTGTGGAGCTAAAAGTGAAGAAACGAACACATTGGAAAGATCACACGATAAATTGCTAAATCCACCATTTCACTTTGACTAATGTGTCTTACTCATTGCTTTATACATTTTTGATAATTTAGAACTTACCCACTTACTCCTAAGATTGCACGTTTCTATCTCACTGAGCAGCCTTCTCATTTGAAAGAATGTTATTGCTCCTTGCCAGGTTGTTTAAGGATTGAGCACATCTCTATGCTCTTTCGCAGGAAATACCACTGGTCTTCATAAGTTCAATCTTGATGATCTCGGTTCTGCGGTACCTAAACGTCTTCAAGAAAATGGGAAATGTGTCCTGTTATTACATTGATGATGTAAATGCTCATCTGAGCTTGGACATGAGAGGGCGCTTGTGAACGGGGCAGAGAAAGTAGCTGGAGAGAGAGAGAATATGGTGGTGATTAAATAAAGTCTGTTGATTGTACTCCTGTGGTCCAGATATGATTACTTAAAAGCACAACGGGAAGCAAACAGAGAGGCAAAGTCTTGTGGCATTGTCTATCCTGCTGTATGTACCAAACCATACTGACAAACAATTGGTGCAATCAAATAAATTTCATGGTAAGAATCGGTTGGTTTGCCATCGACTTCCCAGCGTTGAGTCAGAAAAGTAATATGGAATTTGTTTAGGGTGCTGGCGATAATTTGTATCCTGCCATAAGACCAAAAGCATTATTTAATTGATTGATGTTCAACCTGCACGCAAGTGTAGTCCAAACTTTTATTTATTTCAAAGATAAAGCACAAGTGATAGATGAAGCGCTGCGGCATGGCGTTACACACTGAAAAGCAACTGATGAATGTTTTTTCTCTCCCCTCATTACTCTGCCTTATCACTTGCATCTATCTACTTGGAGCTACTAATAACAACTAATTTCTGGATTAAGCCTGGTGTTGGCTTCGCAGTTAAGGTGGCTGGCTTGAGATCTTAAGGTTTTGAGTTTTAGCCCGTCATGCCTTGAAATAACACAAGGTGGGTTGACTCAGCCTTGCATTCATCTGAGGTTGGCCACATTAGTACCAGGTTACTGGAAACAGCGGGCACTGCATCAGCAGCACAACTGCGCTCCCAGCAATGATGCAACCAGCAGCCAAAGGCTGCCTACAAAATGGTGATGATGTTGACGATTACTAGATTGTTTTATATCTACAAGAAATTGGAAATTTCCCGCACTCTCGCAATCCTTCCACACAACCTGATTACTAATACTGATTCTGGTGCTCTGCCTGAAATCATCGTAGCAATGGCAAAGTGGCCTCATGGCAAGGATTACACTGGGTGGTTTGCAATTGCCTTCACAGTGGTAGTCAGGAGGGAATTTGGAATTTGGCCATGGTGCTGGCAATAGCTCACCGAAAGTTTAACTAAACATCTCATTACAACAATCAATACACCGTTATATACAACTAGATGACCCGTGAACCCGTTGGGTTCCCGTTGTGACAGCGGTTGATAAAAAAAAATAAAAAAAGATAGCTCCATTTTGTAATTTTGAACTATACCGCTGAGGTTGTTTGCATTGATCAAATAATCCCGAAGAGTACTTGACTGAATCGGGAATTGATTTTTTAATATTTTTTTCATTGCCCGATTTGAACGAAACTTGATACTGCACACTGCAGGCGAACGGTGAATAAGGTGGCCCTAGAATTTTTGTGCCATCGTCTACCGTTTTGGCTGTATTTCAGGAACATACATACATACATACAAGATGAGAGTTTTAGTAATATATAGATAAACAATTTTAATTCACACCACAGTGAACCTATACACCACCGAACAGTCACTTCTTAAGAATTTATGACACAAGTCCACACGTCAAAAAAAAGAAAAAAGAAAGTGTTTTTCCAACGCACACAAATTCAATATTAACACTAGATTGGGCACTAACAAGACTGCATACCTTCGCCGGGCTGAACAGTTTACGTTTTGTATCCTACAGATAGGCCAGATCTGGATCCAAACCTCAACCAAAATCGAATTGGCTTGGTCTTGTCACCTACACAACGCATCCACCTTGTTTTGTCATAATCCCTCCATAACTTTTTGAAATATCATATTATATCTAAACATATAAAATATCGTTTTTTGGCCCGATCTCTCAGTGGTGAAAAATCACAAAAAAATATATATATGAAAAACTCACATCCGGATCCGGATCTTCACCAAAATCGAATCAATTCGTTCTTGTCAAACACCCAACTCGCCCACCAAATTTCATCCGAATCCGTCCACAACTTTTGAGATATCCTGCACACAAATAAACAGACAGGGGTGAAAAACAACCTCCGTCCATCGCAGGTGGTGGATGGTAATCAGTGTCAAATGCCAAGGAGAACCATCAGAAATTCAATGATCAATATTTTGTAATTGTAAATCTTGGTTGAACAAAATTTTGTTCAAGTAATCTGCCCCAATATTATATTTCAACCAAGCTCAAGTAATCTGCCACAATATTATCTGTCCCCCTGGATAAATAATTTCCGAAACCAATGGTTTTGCAGAAACATGGTCCATCGCATGATTCTATCAGTGAGAAATTTTGCCTTATCCATGTACATCAATGGCTAATAAGTTTGCAAAACAAATTTGGTCTCATAGATACACAGCATAAACCTCTTAATGCCCCAAACAACAACAAGTCCTTCCTTCTCCATGATTCAGAAATAATTTTCTCAACTAATCAACTTTTTGCTTGAAAAGCTCTCAGGGAAATCTGCTCTTGTGTCACTGAAAAATAACAGCTCCGTTATTTTTTTAAATGCAATGACGAGGCTCGTATGAGAGCCAACGCAGAACGTACAACAAGGGAGCAGGAGACAAGAGGGGCGGAGAGGGAAGGAAAAAACAGCGAGGAACAGAGAACATGAGATCTGTGGAAGGGAGAGGGTTGGGGCGGGGTACACAGGGTAAACAAGATGGACAACACAGGGACTTTCAGGTCCTTACACGACAGGACTTTCAGAAAGGGAAGCAGGGAATTTGAAGGAGGTGGGTTTGGGGTGGATTAACGGGGGTAGAAAAGATCGAGGGTTTGGATGGGGGAAGATAAGAGATGGACGTGAACAGCTCTTTTGAAGACCTGGAGGGAAGAGTGGGATTGAAGAGAGCATGGGAATTTGTTCCAAAGGCAGGAAAAAAGAGGAATGAAAGTGTGAAGGTGAGCAGCATTTGATTTTGACAGTTTTACCAGAAGGGGGATGCTGGTGGACCTTGAGTGCCCTGCAGAAATATGGTGACTACATATCTCAGACAGGGCAGGGAGGGGGGGGGCGAGGCCAGAGAGGAGATGGTGGAAGACAGAAAGACCACCGACCTACCTGCGGTGAGAGACCCAAAGACAGCCTCATTGTGGGAGATACCAACGATCCTAAATGCCTTGGTTTCCATAGCATGAAGCCGAGAAAGGTGAGAGGCAGGAACACCAGCCCAGAGTGGAGAGCAGTACTCCATCAAGGCTGCGGACGAAAGCTTTGTATGTGGTCAGGAGCTCAGGTGAGCCGAGGAGGGACTTTGCACGACGGAGGATGCCTAGTCGGCAACTGGCTTGGAGGCCAGCTTGGAAATGTGGCTTTCCCAGGAGAGATCATGGCAGATAGTGAGACCCAGAAGCTTGAATGAAAGGACTTCAAGACAATTGCTGCGAAAGTAGATTGGGGGGGAGGGGGAGGGAGGAGGGGTTCCAGACGGTCGTTTCAGAGAGACATAGTGAGTGTGAAATTTGTCAGGGTTGAAAGACACGTTCCACGTGTTGGACCAGCTTTTGATTTTATCCAGATCTGCAGAGAGTGAAGAGGCTGTTGCTTGCCGATCTGAGGGATGAGAGATGGTACAATGATTTTCCAGAGTGTCAGACAGATCATTGATGAAAACCAGAAAAAAGGAGAGGGCCCAGAACACTGCCTTGAGGAACATCAAGCTCTCTTCCTTTTCAGGAGAAAAGGACACAGAGTCCAGGTACAGCTGGTGTGGACTGGGTAAGGTGGGTACAGAAAGCGTTGGGTTTGGGACACAAGATTTAGAAGCAAACACGGAGTTTAGGCATTCAGCCTTTTCATGTGCAAAATCAGTGTCAGAAGCATTAACCCTGGGAACAAAACACATTAATCGGGTCCAGTAGTGTCACAATGAGTTGGTTGAGAAGTTTATTGAGGCCACCTGAACATCCATCCCCACCCACATTACCACTTTACTGGGTTGCCCCTTCTTGCTCAAATCAACAATTAGCACAGTGATGACCACAATTAGGCATGTAGTCCCAGTACCATCCGGTCCTACTCGAAAACAACCATACATCATTCTTGGGTGTGGGTCGCGGTGCCTCCCTCATATTTTCCACATTGTTGTGAAGGCCGAACAAGCCACATTCTATCTGTTGACCCACAAAGCTCACGCTGTCTGTCCTGGTCACACACTTTGATGGTCTAGCCGTGAGGCAGGTAGCAGACATCCTGCGTAGCAACTCCGTAAGGGTCCAAACATACTTGCGTCAGGTGGGTGTATGGATGAAAATGTCATCAATGTAGCGATGCACATTTTCCTTCCATACCAGCAGCCTCTTCATGCCCCCATACGAATGTAGTTCCCGAGTTCATAAACCTATGTGGCACCTTGAAATACTCGTAGGTGCCATCTATCGACACAAATGCCATCTTGGGCACATCTTCCTCAGCTATCAGTATCTGCCAATACCCACCACTTGCTCAAGTCAATCTTAATAAAATACTTATCCCCACTGAGGGGACTTATCCCCACCGATTGCTACTATTGGCTCCAGATCAAATGCAGTGACCTTATTAAGCTTCCAATAGTCAACACATCTGTTTTTAGGAAGCATCATCACTGGCAGCAAATATGTGAATTTGACTGCCAATTTATCCCAGTCTCCAACATCTGCAAGTCCTGACGAAGGGACTCTCTGATGCTTGCTGTACATCACTGGGTATGGTTTTGACTGAACAAGCTCACTTGTAGTCAAGTTAATGCGATGATGGACTAAAGGTCCCTGGCAAAAAAGTAAAGAATTGATAAACATGTGCTGATACTTTTTGACCAAGGACATCAAGTCCTTGCTTTGTGCACAGATGATATGTTGACAAAACATCACATCTGCCACTGTTTTTGGCTTGCAGGTAGGTGCCAGGCTTCAATAAAGTTTTTGTCGTCGACCACATCCTGCATTGTCACTTCACTTGGCCCACAAAAGTGGTGGTCACTACATTTAAGTCGGTAGTCTCGGCAGCTGGGGATGTGTCCTGCTTCGAAATCCTTTTGTTGCGACTTCTGCTAATCACCATTCCCATGGATCATCTGGGCTCCAGTAACAAGAGGAGTCAGCTGATTACCCTTCTGTGCCTTACTTTGAGTGGTCACCACACAATCCTCTTGCTCTGCTGGGTCCACATCGTTCTGTGTCCAATTGTTCTTTGCATGTCACCAATGATCAGTTTGAAGATTTCATCTGGCAGGTACTGGCATCAACCATGTCAGTCAGTTAAGGAGTATCTACCTCAGTCTTGACTAATACTATGTTGTCAATCAGCAGTATATAGCTGAACTTCCCAATAAACTGATCCTCCTTCAAATCATTCACTGCAACTCTTCTGCAACATGCATCCCTCAAGACCTGCATGCAAGAGCTCCTGACCTTCCCATTCACCACTGGCATCTGCCCTCTGGCTCCAGTAAGGATTGGATACAGGCACCGCTCACTAGCGAAGCTTCTTACCGCATGCAAGCAATAAAATGTCCTCTTCAATGCACGATTATAACTCAGTTTCTCACACCTCTAACTTGGGGATGTGAGTTCTCATCAAGAAATTGGCACTCAGTTCATGAGCTTTGCAATTCAGAAAATCTGAATCCACTTCTTCTTTTCTTCAACATATTGTAGAACAATGACAGTCTGGATTCGCCATCTAAAACAGCTTTGTGAATGACAGTATTACCTAACTATACGCTGTTTACAAGAGAAAGTAAACACGAGTTAATAACACAGCCAAACTTGTTATTGTCTGCGTTCAGGTCAGGTATGGCAGCATGTGCCGAACACGCGCGCGCTGGTCCACTTTCCGCCGGTACTCCAGGGGCCTCCGTCTGGCATCCCCAGGCAGATGCCAGGCCCATCCCCATCTCCTTGAGATGCCGGTCAACCAGCTGCAACCACGAGGCACGTGGTCGGCCCATTGGCCTCCTCCACTCACGAGACTCCTCGCTGAGAGAATCTGGTGAGCAGGATCAGCAAAAGAAAACGAGCACGTGCCCATACAGCCGCAATTGACGCTCACGGACTATTCAGGTAACAAATCTCATCCGAGTCTCTCTCAGCAACCGCTCGTTGGACACAAAATCCGACCAGCAATAGCCAAGGATTCTCCGAAGAGACCTGGTACCAAAGGAATTGTCTCCATCTCAGATCCTTGTCAGAGTCCAAGTCTCGCATCCATAGAGCAAGACTGGAAGCAGCCAAGGACTGAAGACTCTGGACTTTCGTCCTCCTGCACAGGTACCGGCAGCGCCACACCCCATGATCCAGTGAATCCTTGACTCCCAGGCCTGACCCAGTTCTATTGACCTCTGACTCACAGCCAGCAGAGACATGAATATCACTGCCAAGGTAAGTGAATCTCTCCATGACCTCAACATCATCACCACAAAACAGACACAGACACGACAGCAGCATCCAAGATGTATTGAAAGCCTGGATCTTAGTTTTTGACCCAAGAAACCCGTAATCCCAGCGGCTCAGACTCCTCATTCAGCACCTCGAGGGCCCCAAAAGGATATCTAAAGTCTCCGCAAAGATGACTGCATTCTGCGACATCAATGTCCGAGATCGTGACATTCCCAAACGATGCCACGCAGCTTGATCTCTCCGACATCCTCCCTAGAATCCAGTCCATACAAGTGCTGAAAAGTGTGGGGGCCGTACAACCACCACTGCCGAACTCCAGTAACAACTGGAAATAAGTCAGAGATGGTACCACCACATTTCACAGCACTCTCAGTACAGAGTAGATTTCAGACATCAGATCGATCAGTTTTGGTGGCACCCCGAAGACCAAGAATCCTCCAGAGGGCATCCCAATTCACTGAATTGAACGCTTTACAGAGATCAACATAGGCTGCAAGCAGCCCCTGCTGAAACTCTCGTCTTGCGTTCGGTGAGGAACCGAGCAAGGATACGGTCAATCGTTGACCTCTTTGGTGTAAAGCCTGACTGCTCTGGACGCTGGTGCTCAAGCAGATGGTAGTGAACCCTATCAAGAATTATCCGAGCAAAGACCTGCCGGCACTGAGAGCAGCGTTACCCCCTCGGTAGTTGTTGCAGTCTTGGCGATCACCCTTCCCTTTCCAGAGAGGGACAACAAGGCCCCTCGTCCAATCAGTTGGGATGATGCCTGTGTTCCAGGCAGAGCAAAACTGCATGCAACGACATGAGTGCAGCATTTCCACCAGCCTTGAGAAGTTCAGCATGGATGCCACAGATCCCTGGAGCTTTACCCCGTTTCTTTCAACGGTTCACCACAGCCCATGTTTCCACAAGCGAAGGTGGACCACAGTTGATTGGAGGGTCAGCAACAGGGATTGTAACACCCTTGACGTCCAACTCGAACAGCTGGTGGATCAGCCTGGTACAACCGCTCAAAGTAACCGGCCCAGCGGCCTTCACTTCAGACTCCTCTGTCAAGAGCCTACCACTCTCTGCTCGAACTGCAGTGCTCCGAGTGATGGGCTTGGACTGAACGCAATGCGCGAATTCCCCTGTAAGCGGGATGAGAATCACCTGTCCACAGGTGATGCTCTACCCCTTCACAGATTCCTAGCACATCGGCCTCCTTGTTCACCCTTAGTGCACGTACAGTTTTACGCCTCAGCTGCCTGAACAGCTCAGCTCTGCCATTTAGCCCGGCCCTGTGACTCTGGTCAATGGTATCCAGTGTCCCTTGAGAGA
>CM068955.1:100391093-100403527 GCA_035128595.1 Eptatretus atami | reverse complement strand
CGCGTGCTCCTTGGGGTTAACTGAGGCGGTCCTTCGGTGGGTGACTGGAATGTCCTATCCCTAAGAGAGATGATTCACCTGTCTCTTATCACTGACGCTCAAGCGTTTGCACATGCGTATTGCAGCACTCTCTGAGGTTCGGAGACGGATTGGGCGAGATATGGTGGGTGGTTACACCTACTATTGGTCTGGTCGCTCTGATGGTTACCATATTCAGGAGTTGCTGTAGCTGTGTCCATAAGCTGACCCAATGATAATTGAGGTAACACGGTCAACTAGTATTATGAGACTAGGATTCGTCACTCCTTAGTGTCATTTCCCTGGTCTCTGTCTATGCTCCGACTGAGGCGAGTGATCTCACCGTGAGGTGCATTCTACGCACGCTCGAGTCGTGTTGTTGATCAGTGCCCGACAGGATACACTTCTAGTCTTGGGGGATTTCAATGCATCGACTGGAACTGATAGGGATGGTTATGAGACATGTGGTTGTCCATGGTCAGGAATTATGAACCAGATAGCACTAAGTTCTTGAACTTGCAAGAGAGCATGGACTTAGGAGGCTGGTTCATGTTTCAGCGCCACAAGCTGGTGTGGTTTCAACGCTGGTGGTGTGCAAAGGAGATTGACCATGTCTCCCTTGACTGGTCGCTGGAGGATGATCCAGAACTGCAGGTCTACGGAGTGCTCAGTTCCTCAATACTGAACAGGCTTGTTGTAGCAATCTAAAGCTGCACCTGAAATCCGGGAGAATGGTACCATCCAGACTGGCGGGATGTTGCAAGCCAAGGATGAGAGAGTAAGCTGAGGAGTTGGGACAGCTGAGTGGACATTTGGGGGTCCTTGGGGCAGAGTTGGTGGAGTGCCCTTCAGAGCACCGTCCTTGATGCTGCGTGGATGGTCTTGGAATCCTCACGCAGGGCAAAGAAGAATTTGTCTCTCAAGGGACACTGGATACCATTGACCAAGCACGGGGCGCGTAGTCATGGCAGAGCTGAAGCTGTTCAGAGCACTGAGGACAGTGTACGCGACTGTACAGGAGGTCTGGCGGCATGTGCGTGAGGCAATCTGTGGGAGGGGTAGACTGTGCAGCTGCACCGTGGAAGGTGATTCTACCCTTGAAGGGGAATGGCATTGCGTTATCAGCCCATCATCGGAGCACTGCAGTTCGAGCAGATGAGTGGTGGCTCTTGACAGGGAGTTGAGTGAAGGCCCGCTGGGCCGTTATTTGAGCGGTTGTACAGGCTGATCCACCAGCTGTCGAGTTGGACTCAAGGTGTTGACAATCCCTGTTGCTGACCTCCAATCAACTGTGGTCCACCTTCGCTTGTGGCAAGGGGCTGTGGTGACCGGTTGAAACGGGGTAAGCTCCAGGGATCTGTGGCATCCATGCTGAACTTCTCAAGGCTGGTGGAAATGCTGCACTCGTTGGTCGTGCATGCAGTTTTGTGCTCTGCCTGAGACACAGGCATCATCCCAACTGATTGGACGAGGGCCTTGTGGTCCTCTCTGGAAAGGGAAGGTGATCGCCAAGACTGCACAACTACAGGTACGCTGCTCTCAGTGCCGGGCAGGGGTCTTTGTCTCGATATTTTGTGATAGGGTTCACTAATGGCTTGACAGCCAGCGTCAGAGCAGTCAGGTCTTAACCAAAGAGGTCAACGATTGACGCGTATCCTTGCTCTTCGGTTCCAACGCGAACGCAGACGAGAGTTTCAGCAGGGTGCTTGCGCCTATGTTGATCTCTGTAAAGCGTTCATTCAGTGAATTGGGATGCCTCTGGAGGATTCTTGGTCTTCGGGGTGCCACCAAAACTGATCGATCTGATGTCGAGATCTACTCTGGTACTGAGAGTGCTGTGAAATGTGGTGGACCATCTCTGACTTTTTCCAGTTGTTTACTGGGAGTTCGGGCAGTGGTGTGTACTGGCCCCACACTTTCAGCACTTGTATGGACTGGATTCTAGGGAGGATGTCGAAGATCAAGCTGCGGTGCATCGTTGGAATGTCACGATCTCGACATTGATGTGCCAGATGATGCAGTCATCTTGCGGAGACTTAGATATCTTTTGGGGGCCCTCGGGTGCTGAGAGAGGATCTGAAGCCGCGTTGGTATTCGGTTGGTGAACTAAGATCCAGGCTTTCATGACATCTTGGATGCTGCTGTCGTGTCTGGTGTTGTTTGTGAGTGATGTGAGGTCATGGAGAGATTCACTTATTGGCAGTGAATTCATGTCTCTGCTGGCTGTGAGCCAGAGGTCAATGATGTCTGGGTCAGGCTGAGGAGTCAAGGATTCACTGATCAGTGGGTGTGGCGCTGCCGTGTACTGTGCGGGAGGACGAAAGTCCGAGTCTTCAGGTCTTGGTGCTTCCAGTCTTGCTTAATGGATGCGAGCTTGGACTCTGCTAAGGATCTGAGATTGGAGACTTATTCTTTGGTACCAGTCTCTCGGAGAATCCTTGGCTATTGCTGTCGGATTTTGTGTCACGAGCGGTTGCTGAGAGAGACTCGGATGAGATTTGTTACTGAATAGGTCCTGAGCGTCAATTGCGGCTGTATATGGGCACGTGGCTCGTTTTCTTTTGCTGATCCTGCTCACACGATTCTCTCAGCGAGGGAGTCTCGTAGTGGAGGAGGCCAATGGGCCGACCAGGTCGCCTCGTGTGTTGCAGATGGTTTGACCGGCACTCAGGAGATGGGGATGGGCTGGATATCTGCCTGGGGGATGGCCAGACGGACGGCCCTGGATACCGGCGGAAGTGGACGCCGCGACGCGCTGTTCTGGCCCTGCTGCATACTGACCTGAACGCAGACAATAACAAGTTTGGCTGATGTTTAATTAACTCGTGTTTATTTCTCTTGTAAACAGCGTATAGTTAGGTAATACTGTCATTCAAAAGCTGTTTAAGATGGCGAATCAGACTGTCATTGTTCTACAATAATGTTGAAAAAAGAAGTGGATTCAGATTTTCTGAACATGCAAAGCTCATGAACTGAGTGCCATGTTCTTGATGGAATCACTCCCAAGTTAGAGTGTGAGAACTGAGTTATAATCGTGCATTGAAGAGGCTTTTTATTGCTTGCATGCGGTAAAGAAGCTTCGCTAGTGAGCGGTGCTGTATCCATCCTTACTGGAGCCAGAGGCAGATGCCAGTGGTGAATGGGAAGGTCAGGAGCTCTTGCATGCAGGTCTTGAGGATGCATGTTGCAGAAGAGTTGCACGTGAATGATTTGAAGAGGATCAGTTTATTGGGAATTCAGCTATATATGGTGATTGACAAACATAAGAATATTAGTCAAGACTGAGGTAGAACTCCTTAACTTGACTGACATGGTTGAGCCAGTACCTGCCAATGAAATCTTCCAAACTGATTCATTGCTGACATGCCAAACGAACAATTGGAACAGAACGGATGTGGACCCCAGCAGAGCAAGAGGATTGTGTGGTGACACTCAAAGAAGGCAAGACAGGGTAATAGCTGACTCCTCTTGTTACTGGAGGCCCAGATGACCATGGATGGGATTAGCAGAAGTCGCAACAAAAGGATATTTCGAAGCAGGAACATCCAGCGGCGAGACCTACCGACTTAAATGTAGTGACCACCACTTTTGTGTGGGCCAAGTTGAAGTGACAATGCCAGGATGTGTACGATCGACAAAAACAATCTAATTGAAGCCTGGCACTACCTGCAAACCAAAAACAGTGGCAGATGTGATAAGTTTTGTCCAACATATCATCTGTGCACAAAGCAAGGACTTTGATGTCCTGGTCAAAAAGTATCAGCACATTTTATCCAATTCTTTTACTTTTTTGCAGGACCTTAGTAGTCCATCCATCGCAATTAACTTGACTACAAGTGAGCTTGTCAGTCAAACCATACCCATGCATGTAAGCAACATCAGAGAGTCCCTTCGTCAGGACTTGCAGATGTTGGAGACTGGGATAACTTGGCAGTCAAAAATTCACATATTTGCTGCCAGTGATATGCTTCCTAAAACAGATTGTTGACTATTGAAGCTTACAAAGGTCACTGCATTTGATGCTGAGTCCAATAGTAGCAATCGGTGGGGATAAGTCCCTCAGTGGGATAAGCTAATTTATTAAGATTGACTTGAGCAAGTGGTGGTATTTGGCAGATACTGATAGCTGAGGAAGATTGCCGAAGATGGCATTTGGTGTCGATAGATGCACTACTAAGTATTTACAGGCCACTAGGTTTAATGACTCGGAACTACATTCGTATGGGGCATGAAGAGGCTGCTGGTATGGAGGGAGATAAATGTGCATCGCTACATGTGATGACATTTTCATCCATACAGCCACACCTGAAGCGCAAGTTAGTTGTGAACTTACGGAGTTGCTACGCAGGCATGTCTGCTACCTTGCCTCACGTAACATCAAGAGTGTGACCAGGACAGACAGCGTGACTTTGTGGGCAACAGATAGAAGTGGCTGTGTCGGCCTTCAACACAATTGGAATAATGTTGTGAAATTAAATGATAATTGAGGGAGGCCGCGAACCCACACCAAGAATGATGTATGTTGTTTTGCGAGTAGGACCGGAGGGTCACTGGGACTTACATGCCTAATTGTGGTCATCGGACTGTGGCTAATGTATTGAAGCAGAGAGGGGCAACCCAGTATAGAATGTAATGTGGGGTGTGAGGGATGATGTTCAGCGCTGGCTCAATAAACTTTCATCAACCACTCATGTGCACTACTGGAGATCCGAGTTAAGTGTTGTTTCCCAGGTTAAGTTTGACGGTTTTGGGGCGTGAAGGGCACTGATTTGCACATGAAAAGCTGAAATGCCCTTTAAATCCGTGTTGCTTCTAATCTTGTGTCCCAACCCTACGTCTTCTGTAACCACTTACCAGTCACACCCGCTGTAACCTGGAGCTCTGTGTCCTTTTCTCCTGAAGAAGGAAGAGAGCTTGATGTTCCTCAAGGCAGTGTTCTGGCCCTCTACTTTGTTTCCTGGTTGCATCAATGATCTGTCCTGACGAGCTCTGGAAAATCAATTGTACCATCTCTATCCTCAGTCGGCAAGCAACAGCTCTTCACTCTCTGCAGATCTGGATAAAATCAAAAGCTGTCAACACGTGAGCGGTCTTTCAACCCTGACAAATTTCGACACAATGATCTCTCCTGAAACGACCCGTCTGGAAACCCCTCCTCCTCCTCCCCCCCAATCTACATTTCCAGCAATTGTTCTTGAAGTCCTTTCATTCAAGCTCTGGTCTCACTATCTGCCAATGATCTCTCCTGGGAAGCCACATTTCAAGTGGCCTCCAAGCCAGTTGCCGACTAGGCATCCCGCGTGCAAGTCCTCCTCGCTCACCTGAAGCTCCTACACAATTACAAAGCTTTCCGTCCGCGCCTTGATGGAGTAACTGCTTCTGGACTCTGGGCTGGTGTTCCGTTCACTGCCTCACCTTTTCTCGGTAACCTCATGCGTATTGGAAACCAAGCGCATTTGAGGCATCGTTGGTATCTCCCCACATTAGGCGCTGTCCTTTGGGTCTCATCACCGCGAGGGTAGGTCGGTGGTCTTTTCTTGTCGTTCCACCATCTCCTTCTGGCCTCGCCCCCCTCCTGCCCTGTCTGAAGATATTAGTGCACCATATTTCTCGCAGGGCACTCACAGGTCCACCAGCATCCCTCTGGTAAAACTGTCAAAATCAAAGTGTGCCACTTCAACTTGTCATCTCTCTTTTTTTCCTGCGTTTGGAACAAATTCCCATGCTTCTTCAATCCCACTCGTTTCCCTCCAGGTTCAAAGAGCTTGTTCACGTCCATACTTTACCCACTTCCCCCCCCCATTCCAAAACGCTCGATCTTTTCTTACCCCCGTTAATCGACCAAACCTCACCTCTCTTCAAATTCCCGCTCCCTTCGAACAGTCATGATTTGTCGTGTAAGGACCTGAAAGTCCCTGTGTTGTCCATCTTTGTTACCTGTGTTAGTCCAATCCCGCCCAACCCTCTCACTTCCGACAGATCTCATGTCCTCTGTCTCCGCTGTTTTTCCTGTCCTCTCTACGCCCTCTTGTCCTGCTCCCCTGTTGTACGTTCTGCGTTGGCTCTCATACGAGCCTCGCATTTGCAGTTTAAAAATATAATGACGAGGCAGTGCAAGCTTACCTGTGAGATTTCAAGGACAACAGAAAGGACGAAAAATTTCTGAATCAGGACGAGAGTGACTGTGTGTTTGCGGGCATGAAGAGGATCTATGTGTGATATTATGATGACCTCACGAATCTGTTGCATACTTATGCCAGATTCTACAAGGATGGCGAGTAATGTTCTCATGTACAATCATGACGCAATGGACTATTTCAAGCAAAACAGTGTGTTGTTAAAATTAATTTTACTCATGGAGAGAGAGACTAATGTTGTTGTTTGGGCATTAGAGTTTTATCTGAATTGGTTAATATAATACTGGGCAGAATTGTATTGCAAATATTTATGAATTCAGAGCAAGACCAAGATGAATCTGATGAACCTGTCTGCAAACTTGTCGGAATATATCGCGGGGAAATACGGGATTTACTTGACCTTGGATATAGGGCTTGGCAGATACTACATTGTTCAACATTTTACATCATTTGATATGATTCTGTGGTCTCCTTGGGCATTTGACACTGATAGCCATCCACCACCTGCGATGGACGGAGGTGTTTCTCCCCTGTCGTTTATTTGTGTGCAGGAATAGTCTCAAATTGGAAGAAGTTTGTGACGGATTCGGATGCAATTTGGTGGGCGAGTTTTGGTGTTTATCAAGAACAAATTGATTCGATTTTGTGAAGATCACAGGATCGGATGTGAGTTTTTCCATATTATTTTTTTGTGTTGATTTTGTTTCACCACGAGAGATCGGGCACAAAAACGATATTTTATATGTTTGTAGATATTAATATGCAGATATTTCAAAAAGTTATGGATGGGATTATGGATCAAAACAAGGTGGATGCGCTTCGGTGTAGGTGACAAGACCAAGCCAATCAGATTTTGGTTAGCGGTTTGGGATCCAGATCTGGCCTTCTGAGGATCAAAGCACGTAACTGTTCAGCCGGCGAAGGTATGCATCTTGTTAGTGCCAAATCTGTGTTAATAATTGATTTGTGTGCGTTGGAAAACACTTTCTTTTTTCTTTTTTTTGACGTGTGGACTTGTGTCATAAATTCTTAAGAAGTGACGTTCGGGTGGTGTATAGGTTCAACTGTGGTGTGATTAAAATTGTTTATCACTATATTATTAATCTAAAACTCTCATCTTGTATGTATTATTATTATGTATGTCCTGAAATACAGCCAAAAGGTGACGATGGACAAAAATTCTAGGGCTAACCTTATTCACCGTTCGCCTGCGAGGCAGTTATAATTTTCGTTTCAAATGGGCAATGAAAACAAAATATAAAAAAATCAATTCCCGAATCATCAAGTACTCTTCGGGGATTTGATTCAATGCAAAACAACCTCAGCCGGTATAGGTTCAATAATCATGGAGCTATCTTTTTTTTTTTTTTCTTGAAATGATTTAGTTTAAAAATCTAAACATTGTAGTATAAACAAAGAACGATTTATTTTAGAGCATAAAATAAACATCTGCCATTTGATCTAATACTTTCCGTGTTCATCAATAAATAAAATTGTGCGTTTTGAGATTACAACATAATTTGTCACTTTCTTTTTCTCCGTTTTTTTTCAACCATTGGACGCATATCAATTTGTTCAAATAGGGGCAGACGAAAAATTATGTTAAAAAATCAATTACCACGATTCAGTCAAGGTATTGCTTTGGGATTATTTGATCAATTGCAACAACCTCAAGCGGTTTAGTTCAAATTACAAATGGACCTATCTTTTTATATTTTTTATCAACCGCTGTCACAACGGGAACCCAACGGTTTCACGGTATCTACGTTTATATAAACGGTGGTAATGATTGTTGTCAATGAGATGTTTAGTAACTTTCGGTGCAGCTAGTTCGCCAGCACCATGGCCAATTCCAAATTCTCCTGACTACCACTTGAGCAAGCAAAACAGTGTCATCCCTTGGCCATGAGGCCAACTTTCGCCATTGCTAGCGATGATTTCAGCAGAGCACCAGAATCAGTGTAGGAATCAGGTGTGTGGGAAGGATTGCGAGAGTGCGGGAATTTCAATTTCTTGTAGATGGAAAACAAATCTAGTAAAGTCGTCAAACATCATCACCTATTTGTAGCCATGCTTTTGTCTGCTGGGTTGCATCATTGCCTGGGGTGCAGTTGTGTGCTGACTGTAGTGCCCGTCTGTCTTTCCAGTGAACCTGGTACTAATGTGCCACCTCAATTAATGCAAGGCTGAGATCAACGACTTGTGTTATTGTCAGGCATGACGGGCTTAAACTCAAAACCTTAAAGAGTGAAGCAGCCACCTTTAACTGCGAAGCCACACCAGGCTTAATCCAGAATTAGTATTATTAGTAGCTCAAGTGAGATGCAAGTGATAAGGCAGAGTAATTCAGAGGGGAGAGGAAAAACATCATTCAGTTGTTTTACAGTGTGTAACACCATGGCCCGCAGTCGCTTCATCTATGCACTTGTGTTTATAATGTTGAAATAAATAAAAAGTTTGGACTAACTTGCGTGCAGGTTGAAACATCAATCATTAATAATGCTTTGGTATTATGGCAGGGATACAATTATCGCTCAGCACAGCTAACAAATTTCATTTATTCTTTTCTGACTCACGCTGGGAGTTCAATGGAAACCAACCATCTCTTACCATGAAATTTATTTGATTGGGCACCAATTGTTGTCATTATGTTTGGCTACATAAGCAGGATAGACAATGCACACAGCACTTGCCTCTCTGTTGCTTCCGTTGTGCTTTTTAAGTAATCATTCATCTGGACACAGGAAGTACAATCAACAGACTTTATTTAATCACCGACATAATTCTCTCTCTCATCCAGCTACTTTCTCTGCCCCGTTCCGAGGCCTCTATGTCCAAGTCAGGATGAGCATTTGCATCATCAATGTAATAACAGGACACATTATTCATTTTCTTGAAGAGCGTTAGGTACCTGAGACCGAGATCATTCCAGTATTGAAACTTATGAAGACAGTGGTAAATTTTCCTGGGAAAGAGCAATAGAGACTGTGACTCAATCCTTAAGACAACACTGGCAGGAAATAACATTCACTCAAATGAGAGGAGGGCTGCTCATGAGATAGGAAACGTCATCTAGAGTAAGTGGGTAATGTTCTAAATTAGTAAATGTAATATAAGCATGAGTAAGAAACTTAGTCAAGCGCAATGGTGGATTTAGCAATTTATCGTGTGATCATCCAATGTGTTCGTTTCTTCATTTTTAGCTGCCACAGAAGCATCTCGGCTTCTTTTGTATCTCATAGGTGATGAAGGAATATATCCTTCCTCCTGGTAAAAGTAAGATCCGTTAGCATTCATCTCTTGAGTCCAGGAGATAGCTGGGGAGCGTGGAGCATTCAACTTTGAGTGATCTCATGAATTCCTGTTCAATGGAGACCACCATGCTGAATACATCCTTCGTGACATTCATAGGACAGGGAATAAGCCCAACCAAAATCCTTGCTGAGATAACCAGCAGATGAAAAATCTTACACTAAAAAAAGGTTTGTGTGGTGTGTGCGTGCGTGCGTGTGTGTTGTTTGTGTGTAGTCTCCCCACAACTCAAAATATAAAACTTAAGCAGTTCTAGACCGCCGTCTGGTGGACGACACCTCAGCACCACTCCGACACACTCTCCCGCAATCTGACCCAGGAATGATACCCCATGGTTTCCCTCCTATCATCAAAGATTGGGGGTCCCGAAGGCTTTGCCCCAATCACGTCATCCGGTGAGCTGCCCTGCGAAGGGAAGCTGCACAGGAGGTACTCTCACGATGTGGGTTTTCAGATTTTTTTGCGTTTTTGTGTTTTGCGGAATGAAGGGTTTTACGGTGGCTGGAGTGCACATCCTGCCACCAACCTCCTAATAAAAAGTAACCCAACTGCAGGAGGACGTCCGCAAACACAGTTGGGCACTAGATATGGATGGCCGTTGGCTCACAAGGAGCTCCTCCGCCCATTGACAGGTTTTGTTTTTAATCCTGTTGGGTGTCCATATCCAAACACCCTCCACTCTGCGTTACTCTTTCATATTGCTGTCCTTTTCAGGCAGTTAGTTCTACGGTCTTTGTAGAATTACAATTTCAAATGAGACAATTACAAAACGATTTATGATAAATTGTCCATGTCCTTGTGACCATTGTTAGTCCCCTACTGGTTTCACTGGAGAGGACTGCAGGTTTGCTCTCCGTCCGTCCGTCCATCCATCCATCCCTCCCACCTGTGGTTTTTCAGACGTTTTTACAATCCCCTTTAACACATTCAACTAAAACTTGGTACATGGCTTTATTATAACAAGTTATAGAACAAGTTGGAGTTTCAAAGTGTTTCATCAATTTTTCACAAAGTTATGCCCTTTTTGGACATATAAAAGATCATATTGATTGGCAGGTACGGGATGTAATGTATTGCAAAGCAATTCTCGCTCTTGTTATGTCATGCTGTATCACCATGACTTTGGCTTGTACAGCAGGAGCATCGCATGCTCCCTATACAGTTACAGTCATAAGTATTGTTTGATAACCTGGTTTAACGATAAAACGTCATGGACCATGCACCCAATCATGTATCCTCATCACATATATATATACTGGGTGTACAGGTACACTTATTTTCGGATAGTAAAGAGAAGCACCAGTTAGCTTGCCGAATCAAATACCATTTCATGAAACAACCGTACCGTATGTAACATATTTATTTGTTTTAACTCGATCAAAAGTACAGACTAGAGAGTACAGCAGAACAAGGAGGTTGGACTGGATCAAGCATCGTTGTTTTAGGAAAGGAAACATTTGGTAGAAGTAACTAAAATGTCCAATATCAATCCTATTGAAAAGTATCATATATCAATAGGACATCCTACAAGACGTACCAGATACGATACGTATATAGTGCTGCGAAACATCTAGGACACCCTATTAAGACTGATTTTTAGGATTATTCGTACGCGCTGTGCTGAAGCAAAAATAAACAAAAGGATATCCTATGTAAGAATCCAATAGTATATTTGATATCGGACATTTTCGTAGTAATTGGGACGCTAGTGAAGAATACTTTAATTGTAACGTGTATGATGTCTGACTCACCCAATCGAACTGAGTTTATTCATCAATTGTTTCGTACAGCCCCATATGTTCAATCGGCGGGCATTTCATCTTGTATATTATTTCCGAGTTTGTGGTTTCGTGTCGCGCTATCTTCGACTTTGTTCTGCGCTCGAGTAACGTGATATTCGGCTTACATTATCTCAAAGACCATATGAGGTGCATGGTACAAAAAAAGTAAATATAATGGTTCTGAAACAGTGAAATCGTATTCCACTTACTGCATTAAAGTAAAATTACTACTGATACTCTGCATCAGTTCCTTTCTCAAACACACCCACCCCAACATGTCGCGCAGAGCGCGGGTTATGCTAGTATTCTATTATTCAGATGATTATATGTGTCTGAGAAACCTTCAAACTTGTTGCAATTATTCTCTCACTGTACTTTCCTTACATGTAACGACTGAATGTGCCATTAATATCTAATAATCATAATATAACTATGATATGATGATTGACCATTATCAAATAATTAACCATGTATTACATTAGCACAGAGAAGGTAATACTACGTACAATACTGTAGTTCAAAAGATGAGAAATGCCAAAACTCACCCTGCGACTTACTTCCAGGTTGTGTGGTTTTGTAATGTGAGGAGTCTTATTTAAACCCTCTGTTTCCTCATTGGCTGTTCGTCTGTATGCTGTTTCCTCTTTATTGTCCGCGTGTACACTGTACAGTATTTGTTTAATCTTCATTCGCTATATTTGGCTGGAATTGTTTCCTCATTCATTTAACACCGGAGCCGTTCGCTTTCAATGCAGTGCAACCTAAACAACACTGAAGTACCAAACAAGAGGGTCCACTCAGAACACCACCCACACAGCCAAGAATAAGAAGGTTCAGTCTGAACACAACTCACGCTGCTCAGAACAAGATGGTCCACCCCGAACAACGCTGCAGCCCAGAACTAGATCGTCCACCCTGAAGACCACTGCAGCCGAGACCAATAAGGTCAACATTGAATATTGCCACAGGCCAGAAAAATAGGGTTCAGCCTGAACACTTTTGCAGCTCAGAATAAGAGGGTTCACCCTGAATAGGGTTTAGCCTGAACACTTCTACAGCCCAGTATCAGAGGGTCCACCCTGAATGCTGCTGCAGCCAAAGCAATAGGGTTGTCTGAACATCAATTGGGCATTCCATGTCAAGTGTACACACCCTCCCGACACTAATACCTCATTTTCTCCCCATA
>CM068955.1:100363154-100376864 GCA_035128595.1 Eptatretus atami | reverse complement strand
CAAGTGTGTGAGACTGGAGGGAAACTATTTTGAAGGGGACAAGCTGCGATTTCAATATATTTTTGGAATAAAATTTCTGTGGTCAGTCCCATTACTTTTTAGATAGACCTCGTATATACACATATCCATATATATACAGCTCCAGTCTTGCGATCACCCTTCCCTTTCCAGAAGGACAACAAAGGCCCTCGTCCCAATCAGGTTGGGATGATGCCTGTGTTCCACGGCAGAGCACAAAGACTGCATCAACGACAGAGGTGCAGCATTTCCACCAGGCCATTTGAGAAGTTCAGCAAATGGAGTGCACAGATGCCTGGAGCTTTACCCGTTTCAACCGTCACCACAGCCCTGTTTCGCTCAAGCGAAGGTGGACCATCAGTTGGATTGGGAGGGTCCAGCAACAGGATTGTAACACCCTGACGCCAACTCGACAGCTGGTGGATCAGCCTGTACATGCACCGTCAAAGTAACCGGCCCAGCGGGCCTTCACTCAGACTGCCTCTGTCAAGAGCCTTACCACTCTCTGCTCGAAACTGCAGGTGCTCCAGTGATGGCTTGGATGAACGCAATGACGCGATTCCCCTGTAAAGGGGGGGGGCGGGGATGGAGAACTACTCGTCACAGGTGATGCTTCTACCCTCTTCTACAGATTCCAAGCACATCTGGCTACCTGTTCACCGTTAGTGCGACGTACAGTTTTACGCCATCAGGCTGGCCTGAACAGTCAGCTCTGCCATTTAGCCCGCCGCTGTGACTCTGGTCAATGGTATTCCAGTGTCCCTTGAAGGACAAAAATTCTTCTTTGCCCTGCGGTGGAGTTCAAGCACATCCAGCGGCCAGGCATCAAGGACGGTGGCTTGAAGGCAACTCCACGAACTCTTCAGCCCCCCAGCACCCGCCCCCAAATGTCCACTCAGCCTTTCCCAAACTCCTCAGTACTCTCGTCATCCTTCGAGCTTGCCAAAACTCAGCAGTCTGGATGTACCATTCTCCCGGATTCAGGTGCAGCTTAGAGTTGCTACAATAAAGACACGGTGTTGAGTATGAGGAACTGAGCACTCCGTAACCCTGCAAGTTCCTGATCATCCTCCAGCGACCATCAACGAAGACATGCGTCATTTTTCTCCTTTTTGCCAACCACCACCAGCGTTGGAATACCACACCACCAGCTTGTGGCGCTGAAAACCATGAACCAGCCTCCTAAGTCCATGACTTCTTGCAAGTCAAGGAACTTAGTGCTATTCTGGTTCATAATTCCTGACCCATGGGGAACAACACTGTCTCATAACATCCTATCAGTTCCAGTCGATGCATTGAAATCCCCAAGACTAGAAGTGTATCTCGTCTGGGGCACTGATCAACCACAGACTCGAGCGTGGCGTAGAATGCAGTCCTCACGGTGAAGATCACTCCGCCTCGTCGAGCATAGACAGAGACCAGGAAATGACACCTAAGGAGTGACGAATCCTTAGTCTCATAATACGCTAGTTGGACCGGTGTTACCTCAATTATCATTGGGGTCAGCTTATTGGACACAGCTACAGCAACTCCTTGAAGATGGTAACCATCAGAGCGACCAGACCAATAGTAGGTGTAACCACCCACCATGATCTCGCGCAATCCAGTCTCCGAACTCAGAGAGTGCTGCAATACCAATGTCCAAACGCTTGACGCTCAGATGATAAGAGACAGGTGATCATCCTCTCTTAGGGATAGGACATTCCAGTCACCCACCCGAAGGGACCCTCAGGTTAAGCCAAGGAGACCGCCGTCTGGTGGACCGACACCTCAGCACCACTCCGACACACTCTCCCGCAATCTGACCCAGGTGACACCATGGTTTCCCTCCTATCATCAAAGATTGGGGTGTCCCGAAGGCTTTGCCCCAATCACGTCATCCGGTGAGCTGCCCTGCGAAGGGAAGCTGCACAGGAGGTTACTCTCACGATGTGGGTTTTCAGATTTTTTTGCGTTTTTTGTGTTTTGCGGAATGAGGGTTTTACGGTGGCTGGAGTGCACATCCCTGCCACCAACCTCTAATAAAAAGTAACCAACTGCAGGAGGACGTCCGCAAACACAGTTGGCACTAGATATGGATGGCCGTTGGCTCACAAGAGCTCCTCCGCCCATTGACAGGTTTTGTTTTTAATCCTGTTGGTGTCCATATCCAAACACCCTCCACTCTGCGTTACTCTTTCATATGGGCTGTCCTTTTCAGGCAGTTAGTTCTACGGTCTTTGTAGAATTACAATTTCAAATGAGACAATTACAAAAACGATTTATGATAAATTGTCCATGTCCTTGTGACCATTGTTAAGTCCCCTACTGGTTTCACTGGAGAGGACTGCAGGTTTTGCTCTCCGTCCGTTCCGTCCATCCATCCATCCCTCCACCTGTGGTTTTTCAGACGTTTTTACAATCCCCTTAACACATTCAACTAAAACTTGTACATGGCTTTATTTAAACAAGTTATAGAACAAGTTGGAGTTTCAAAGTGTTTCATCAATTTTTCACAAAGTTATGCCCTTTTTGGACATATAAAAATCATATTGATTGGCAGGTACGGGATGTAATGTATTGCAAAGCAATTCTCGCTCTGTTATGTCATGCTTGTATCACCATGACTTTGCTGTACAGCAGGAGCATCGCATGCTCCCTATACAGTTACAGTCATAAGTATTGTTGATAACCTGGTTTAACGATAAACGTCATGGACCATGCACCCAATCATGTATCCTCATCACATATATATATATCTGGGTGTACAGGTACACTTATTTTCGGATAGTAAAGAGAAGCACCAGTTAGCTTTGCCGAATTCAAATACCATTTCATGAAACAACGTACCGTATGTAAAATATTATTTGTTTTAATCGATCAAAGTAACAGACTGAGAGTACAGCAGAAAACAAGAGGTTGGACTGGATCAAGCATCGTTGTTTTAGGAAAGGAAACATTTGGTAGAAGTACTAAAATGTCCAATATCAATCCTATTGAAAAGTATCATATATCAATAGGACATCCTACAAGACGTACCAGATACATACGTATATAGTGCTGCGAAACATCTAGACACCCTATTAAGACTGATTTTTAGGATTATTCGTACGCGCTGTGCTGAAGCAAAAAATAAACAAAAGGATATCCTATGTAAGAATCCAATAGTATATTTGATATCGGACATTTTCGTAGTAATTGGGACGCTAGTGAAGAATACTTTAATTGTAACGTGTATGATGTCTGACTCACCCAATCGAACTGAGTTATTCATCAATTGTTTCGTACAGCCCCATATGTTCAATCGGCGGGCATTTCATCTTGTATATTATTTCCGAGTTTGTGGTTTCGTGTCGCGCTATCTTCGACTTTGTTCTGCGCTCGAGTAACGTGATATTCGCTTAATTATCTAAAGACCATATGAGGTGCATGGTACAAAAAAAGAAATATATGTTTTGAAACAGTGAAAGTCGATATTCCCTTACTGCATTATAAATATTACTTACTGATACTCTGCATCAGTTCCTTTCTCAAACACACCCACCCCAACATGTCGCGCAGAGCGCGGGTTATGCTAGTATTCTATTTTCAGATGATTAATTGTGTCTGAGAAGCCTTCAAACTTGTTGCAATTATTCTCTCACTGTACTTTCCTACATGTAACGACTGAATGTTCCATTAATATCTAATAATCATAATATAACTATGATATGATGATTGACCATTATCAATAATTAACCATGTATTACATTAGCACAGAGAAGGTAATACTACGTACAATACTGTTATGTTCAAAAGTATGGAATGCCAAAACTCTCCCTGCGAACTTACTTCCAGGTTGTGTGGTTGTAATGTGAGGAGTCTTATTTAAACCCTCTTGTTCCCTCATTGGCTGTTCGTCTGTATGCTGTTTCCTCTTTATTGTCCGCGGTTACACTGTACAGTATTTGTTTATCTTCATTCGCTATATTTGGCTGGGAATTGTTTCCTCATTCATTTAACACCGGAGCCGTTCGCTTTCAATGCAGTGCAACCTAAACAACACTGAAGTACACAACAAGAGGGTCCACTCAGAACACCACCCACACAGCCAAGAATAAGAAGGTTCAGTCTGAACACAACTCACGCTGCTCAGAACAAGATGGTCCACCCCGAACAACGCTGCAGCCCAGAACTAGATCGTCCACCCTGAAGACCACTGCAGCCGAGACCAATAAGGTCAACATGAATATTGCCACAGGCCAGAAAAATAGGGTTCAGCCTGAACACTTTTGCAGCTCAGAATAAGAGGGTTCACCCTGAATAGGGTTTAGCCTGAACACTTCTACAGCCCAGTATCAGAGGGTCCCCTGAATGCTGCTGCAGCCAAAGCAATAGGGTTGTCTGAACATCAATGGGGCATTCCATGTCAAGTGTACACACCCTCCGAACTAATACCTCATTTCTCCCCATATGTTGGTCATTTATTCACTTGGGTGAAAAACTCAAAATACCAACTTTTAGACCTGTGGCCCATATTAGGGGCCCCCAAATTTGGATGCCCCGGCTGCCCACAATCTTCCAGAGGCCTATATCACAGATTGTAGTGGTCGATTTGGCTGATCTTGGTATCAAAATGTTCGTAAAAGCGAGATCTTTCGAATCGCGTAAAGTAAATCACTCCGAAACAGTAATTCAAAAAGTTATAGTTTGGGCGCCCTTTGACCTTGGGCCCCCACCCCCAGCCAAACCGAGTGATCCGATTTTTTCGTGTGAGAATACCCCTTCATATACTCGAACACCTCAGCATAAATGAAAACGGGATCTCAATGGGTTCAAGTGTGATGATGGTTTTATTGTTCGGGTCCACATATCACTAATTCTTGATTCGACATTGGGCGACGTTTGCAGTCACGTTCCATGACGTCACCTGCAGGCAGGCGACTTTATGTCTGAAAATTGACAATCACCATCTCTGGAAACTATATATATATATTTGCATCATTTGCGAAAATTATTCTGCCTATTGTGTCTATTGATTTTAAGTGTAATATTTTTTGTATAACCATCATCGAATTAAGGTTATAAATGGGATAATCTCAGTTTTGCATATTTTGCAGTAAGCATGGCGACTGAAGATCGAAAGGAGTTCCGAAATACTGTTGCGATCCGTTCAGCGTGCCATTAAAACGAAACAACGAAAAGATCTTCGCAATGTGTCAATGATATGTTGATGAAATTTTCTTCCAAGGTGAAAAAAGATGACAGACTTTGTCTTCGTGCAGAAAAAAACTCTCAGTTGTCACCAGAGCGTATTGAAGAATCATCTTCGACCAGTTCGAAATTATCATCTGAAGGTACTATCGAAGGCATTGCAGAATCTATTTCGACAGATGAGGATGAGGAGGTTTTGAGCGAGAAAGCAGAAGTTGACCTATTAACCAGTCGTTATCGATGATAGGCGGAAGCCCATTCGACAAACGAAAGGTGGAAGGAACCCAGGGTACGTTCCTGAAAGCGAAGTAAGTGGAAGATTCTGTGCGAAAGAAATTAGAACTAGTTGCTGGACCAAGCACTGCAGAGAAAACACAAAATACAGCGTCAAATGTGATGAAAACTGCATGCCAGAGGTGATCAAAAAGCGTGAAAGAAAAATACGTTATTTCGAGCTGTTTCAGAGCTCTTTACATACATACATGTATATATATATATATGTACATATATACACACACATACAAATAGACACACATATACATACACATAAATATACACATACACTACTGGTCCAAAATTTTAGGACACCCCATTTTCAGTTTTACTGAAAATTAAGCAGTTCAAGTCCAGTGAATAACGAAAATGGTACAAAACCTAAGCGGTAAACTGCCAGAGTTAAAAAAGAAGTTTCGGTTACCAAAAACTGAAAAGTAATGTAATTTCAGGTTGTAAAAAGCCCTTTCAGGAACAAGTCATGGGTTAGCAACTGCAGCTGTTCTGAGCAATGGAAGTAAATTAAGCCTTGAAAGTTGATGCAAACAATTCCTCCAGTGTCCCAACTTTGTTGATGAGTTACAAACCCTCTATCTGTATGAAAGCAGCGTTGGAACAGACTGTGTTGCTACACACTCTGAAACATTATTTGGACAATATTGCACTGCAGAAGTAGTATATGCTCTCATAATGGCAGAAAAAAGACGATTAACAAAGAAGACAGACAGACCATTATAACCCTTAAAGTGTAGGTCTTTTCCTTTAGAGAATTGCAAACCAAGCCAAGTGTCAGTGAGTAGTTTCCTAAACCATCAAAAGGCACTTGGAAACTAGAGGAAACTGACAGGGAAGAGGTCTGGCAGACACAAAGCCACAACACAATCAGAAGACAAGTTTCTGAGATGTCAACAGCTTACGTGATCGGCGGCTCACAGAACAGCAGCTTCAAGCACAGCTTAACACTGGTAAAGTAAGGAAGTCTCAGTTTCAACTGTGAAAGAAGACTTGCGGCTGCAGGTTTGACAGTCGTGTGGCAGTGAGAAAGCCATTGCTAAGATGGCAAAATAAGAAAAGAGCTTGCCTGGCCTTGTAAGCACCGCCAGTGGACTACTGAAAGCTGGAAGGTCTCATGGACCGATGAATAAACTTGAAATCTTCGGTTCATCACGCAGGGTTTTGTACGCCGTCGAGTAGGCGAAAGGATGGTTCCTCAGTGTGTGACCCCAACTGACAAACATGGAGGAGAAGCATGGATATCTGGGCTCTTTTGTTGGATCCAGAGTCGGGACTTGCACAGATGACTGGCACCCTGAAACAAAAGGGCGACCACAGCATTTTGCAGCGCCATGCAATACCTCTGGTCTACGCTTAGTTCTGGTCAGGGGTTCATCATTACAGGAAGATAACGACCCAAACATACCTCGCAGGATGTCAGAACTACCTTAGAAGAAAAAACAAGACAGTAGGCTTCAAATTATAGAATGGCCAGCACAGTCTCCAGACTTAAACCCCCATCGAGCTGGTTTGGAATGAACTGGACAGAAGGGTGAAGCAAAGCAACCGACAAGTGCAACATCTTTGGAGAGACCTTTCCAAACAATATTTGATTTCCATTGCAGAAGAATGCTACGAGTATGTTCGGTCTGTTATACCTGCAAAAGTGGCTACTTTGATGAGTCAAAATGTAGATTAAATTTTGTTCAACAATACGATTCCATGATTTCTTTTTTATCTGCAATTGTTTATTTGTTCTATGCTTAACTTCAGAGTTCATTGAAACATTAAACTACTTAAATTTCAGTAAAAACGGAAAAATGGGGTGTTCTAAACTTTTGACCAGAAGTGTAGGTATATATATATACTAGTGATAGCAGTACAACATAGCTGGTAGCAGACGACAGGACCGTAACACGGGGAATGACAAAAATACCGCATTGTGCAAAATTCAAGTGGTACAATGGACGCCAAGACTCCCAACATTGTCGGCATTGTCCGCTCAGTGCCACAGCAATTTCATAGCGATCGTGTGACGCGGAGCCGAGTTTTAGTGTGCAAGCTTGGTATTATAATAGAGAGAGATAATATATATATTATATATATATATATATATTGTTGAAGATTCGCGGCACTAAAAACAGCACCGCCGTCTCAGGGTTATAACGCCGGCTAGTTCGGCACAGGTCTCAGGTCACGTGCCTCAGATCACGATACAAAGTACACCTGGGCCGTACCAGTTGGGGATATCGACCCTGGCTACAGATCCAATCGAGCGGATTGTTCCTCGGCGGGCTACGAATAAATTGCAGTGGCAACTTTCATATGAATGCAGCAGATTTATTGGGACACATCAGGAGAAACACGATACAAGCAAAGCATTCACGAACGTTATAATTAATCTATAACCCGCTCTTAACTAGGGAGCTACGGATATGGGTTTCGAAGGGAGCCCTAGCGAAATAAACCTTAGACCTGGCCAACATGCAGACAAGACACGGAGTACTGGTGGTGCCTCTGGACGAGAGGAAAAGTGTCGAAGGACGAATGCGGCTCGTGACAAGCCGATGGCGTCAGATTCGAGCGGCTGAAGCTCGAGCATGCAGCGTGCAAGATGGTGGCGACGGCCTCCTTTTTGTCGACACCGCTCACGCACCAGCCTCGGCGCGTTCAGCCCCGGTAAGGTCGACGGTACAGGAGAGAAAGATCTATGGTGTGTTCCAGCTGGTTTCTCACAAGGTCCAGTATGCGAATCCAGGCCTGGCCGAAACCAGACGAGGCCAATCCGGCTGTTGGGCTCCACAGGCGGATCAATGGGATGAAAGACGTGTCGAGCCGTGCAGGGAGTCAGGACAGTCAGAGGCTCCGTGACTGGACTCAGGATGAACCTGTGGATGACCTCAGGCTGGATCCATAACAGAGGAGGAACAGCCGACCAAACCACTCCTCATGAAGCAGATCCCAGACTCACACAGCCGTCCCTTCCTTTGCTTTCCGGGGCCGCCTTTTGGACCGCCTCCGGGACCCGTGATTGGTCCATCGTTCGAGATTGCAGCAGCTCTCCGCAGATGGGTCGCCGGCACGCCTTGTCGACTGACTGTCAGGCGCCGGGTGGGGCTGGTTAAGAGGGGGGCAGGAAGAGAAGACGCCTCTCGGTACACCACCACTGTATGAACAATCGACAGCCTGCTACACATCCCGACACATCTGTAACGTCCGATTACCAAACAACCTGGCTAAACAATGCATTTAAAGGGAGATCTGGGCTAATCCTATATTTAAATAACCACTAAGGCCCATTTCCGCAACAATGTATATATATATATACACATAAATGTATATATATACACGTAAATATATATGTAAATTATTCACACACACATATACATATAATATACATATATACACAACTGGTCAAAAGTTTAGAACACCCCCATTTTTCCAGTTTTTACTGAAATTTAAGCAGTTTAATGTTTCATGTACTCTGAAACTAAAGCAGAGAACAAATAAACAATTGCAGATAAAAAATAAATCATGGAATCGTTTGTTGAACAAATTTAATCTAATTTTTGACTCATCAAATAGCCACCTTTTGCAGATATAACAGCCGAACATACTCATGGCATTCTTTCCGCAATGGAAATCAATATTGTTCGGAAAGTTCTTCCCAACACTGTTACAGAAATTCCCACAAATGTGTTGCACTTGTAGGTTGCTTTGCTTTCACCCTTCTTTTCCAGTTCACCAAACCAGCTGGATGGGGTTTAAGTCTGGAGACTGTGCTGACCATTCCATGATTTGAAGCCTACCTCTTGTTCTTTTTCTAAGGAGTTCTGACATAGCCAGAGGTATGTTTTGGGTCGTTATCTTGCTGTAGGATGAACCCTGACCAACTAGGCATAGAACAGAGGGTATTGCATGGCGCTGCAAAATGCTGTGGTGGCCCTTTTGGTTCAGGGTGCCAGTCACTCTGTGCAAGTCACCGACTCTGGATCCAGTAAAGAGCCCCAGATCATCATGCTTCCTCCTCTCCTCCAGGTTTGACAGTTGGTGTCACACACTGAGGAACCATCCTTTCGTCTACTCGACGGCGTTCAAAAACGTGATGAACCGAAGATTTCAATTTTGATTAATCGGTCCACAAGACCTTCTTCCAGTATTCAGGTAGTCCACTGCGGTGCTTCATGCCCAGGCAAGCCTCTTTTTTCTTATTTTGCCATCTTAGCAATTGCTTTCTTACTGCCACTCGACCTGTCAAACCTGCAGCTAAAATCTTCTCTTCACAGTTGAAACTGAGACTTCCTTACTTCGACCACTGTTAAGCTGTGCTTGAAGCTGCTGTCCTGTGAGCCGCCTATCACGCAAGCTGTTGACTCTCAGAACTTGTCTTCTGATTGTGTTGTGGCTTTGGGTCTGCCAGACCTCTTCCTGTCAGAGTTCCTCCAGTTTCCAAGTGCTTTTTGATGGTGTAGGAAATTTACTCACTGACACCTTGGCTTGCTTTGCAATTTCTCGAAAGGAAAGACCTTCACTTTTAAGGTTTATAATGTCTGCCTGTTTCCTTGTTTGTCTTTTTCTCACCATTATGATAGCAATATACTACCTCCGCAGTGCAATATTGTCCAAATAATTCTTCAAAGGGTGTAGCAACACAGTCTGTTCCACCACTGCTTTTTATACATACACAAGGTTTGTAACTAATCAACAAAAGTTGAGACACCTGTAGGAATTGTTTGCATCAACTTTCAAGGCTTAATTTACTTCCATTGCTGCAGAACAGCTACAGTTGCTAACCCATTACTTGTTCCCTGAAAAGGCCTTTTTTAACAACTCTCAAATTTTCATTATTTTCAGTTTTTGGTTTCCTAAAGTTTTGTTTTCAACCTCTGGCAGTTTACGCTTAGCTTTGTACCATTTCAGGTTATTCACTGACTTTGAACTGCTTAAATTTCAGTAAAACTGGAAAAATGGGGTGTTCTAAAACTTTTGACCGGTAGTGTACATATATACGAGGTCCGTCTAAAAAGTAACGGGACTGAGCCTGCTGTGTACTCCACTTACACAACTTGAATGAACGGGTTGCGTCACAGTCTTTCACAACATTCCAGCAATATATATGATTGGTGATGGTTGACTGCGCTCATTGTGTGATTTTTTTTACAGGTCATGCTTTACACGTTGTCTAGTCTGAGTCATTGCACGACGAGTCATGAGCAGAGAGCCAATCTGAAGTTTCTTGCCAAGCTTGGCAAAACACCTTCCGAATCGTTCGCAATGCTGCAGCAAGTCTACGGGGAAGGAATGATGTCACGTATACGTGCATTTGAATGGCACAAGAGGTTCAGAGGCGACGGGAGGAGGTTGAAGACGATCCACGGTCTGGAGAGACCTTCAACGAGCAGAACGGTGGACAACATAGAGCGTGTGAAGCAGATGGTGCACGCAGATCAGCGACTCACGGTGCGGATGGTTGCTGAGGAACTTTCCATCAACAAGGACACTGTCTGGAGCATCATCACTGAAAATCTCGAAATGCGAAAGGTGTGCGCAAAGATGGTCCCCAAGCTGTTGTCCGAGGACCAGAAACAGCAGAGTCACTGTCTGTCAAGACATTATCGAGTGCCTCGAGGACGATCCAGACCTGCTCGGAGAGTCATTATGCGATGAATCGTGGATATTCGAATATAATCCGAGACCAAACGGCAGTCGTCAGTGGAAAAGTCTGGCATCACCAAGACCAAAGAAAGCAAGGATGTCGAAGTCGAAGGTCAAGGTGATGCTCATCGCATTTTATGACACAAGGGCATTGTCCACTTCGAGTTTCTACCACAGGGTCAAACAGTGAATCAATACGTGTACAAGGAGATCCTCCGCGCCTCATGAGATCAGTCGGATAAAGAGGGATGTTGTGGGAGAACAACGCCTGGGTGCTCCATCATGACAACGCCCTGCTCACAGTGCCCTGAGCATCCCACAGTTTCTGGCAGAGAGGTACGTGCCAACTCTGGAGCAACCCCCGTATTCGCCAGACTTGCCCTTTGTGATTTTTTTCCTTTTCCCCAAGCTCAAGGGGTGATCAAGGGACCAGATTTCCTGATGTGGAGGCCATCAAAGGGCCGTGATGACGGAGTTCCAGAGGATCCAGAAGAAGCCTTCCGGGGGTGCATCGAAGTGTGGAAGAAGAGGATGGACAAGTGTGTGAGACTGGAGGAAACTATTTTGAAGGGACAAGCTGCGATTTCAATATATTTTTGAATAAAATTTCTGTGGTCAGTCCCATTAACTTTTTAGATAGACCTCGTATATACACATACTCCATATAATATACAGCTCTCGAAAAAATTAAGAGACCACTGCAAAATTATCAGTTTTTCTATTTATAGGTATGTGTTGAGTAAAATGAACATTTTTGTTTTATTCTTAAACTACTGACAACATTTCTCCAATTCCAAATAAAAATATTGTCATTTAGAGCATTTATTTGCAGAAAATGAGAACTGGTCAAAATAACAACAAAGATTCAGTGTTTTTAGATCTCAACATAATCAAACAAAACAAGTTATATTCATTTTTAAACAACACAATACTAATGTTTAACTTAGGAAGAGTTCAGAAATCATATTTTGTGGAATAACCATGATTTTCAATCACAGCTTTCATGCGTCTTGGCATGCTCTCCACCAGTCTTTCACATTGCTGTTGCGTGACTTTATGGCGATCAAAAATTCAAGCAGCTCGGCTTTGTTTGATGGCTTGTGACCATCTATCTTCCTCTGATCACATTCCAGAGGTTTTAAATGGGGTTCAGGTCTGGAGATTGGGCTGGCCATGACAGGGTCTTGATCCGATGGTCCCTCCATCCACACCTTGATTGACCTGGCTGTGTGGCATGGAGCATTGTCCTGCTGGAAAAACCAATCCTCAGAGTTGGGGAACATTGTCAGAGCAGAAGGAAGCAAGTGTTCTTCAGGACAACCTTGTACGTGGCTTGATTCATGAGTCCTTCACAAAGACAAATCTGCCCAATTCCAGCCTTGCTGAAGCACCCCCAGATCATCACCGATCCTCCACCAAATTATCAGTGGGTGCGAAACACTGTGGCTTGTAGACCTCTCCAGGGCTCCGTCTAACCATTAGACGACCAGTGTGTTTGGCAAAGCTGAAAATTGGACTCATCAGAGAAGATGACCTTACTCCAGTCCTCTAAGGTCCAATCCTTATGGTCTTTTGCAAACCTCAACCTGGCTCTTCTTTGCTTCTCATTGATGAAGGGCTTTTTTCTAGCTTTGCACGACTTCAGCCCTGCCCTCGGAGCCCGTTTCGAACCGTCCTCGCCGTGCACTTCACCCAAGCTGCCGTTTGCCATTCTTTTGTAGGTCACTTGATGTCATCCTACGGTTGTTGAGTGACATTCGAATGAGTTGCGGTCATCCCGGCAGTGGAAAGTCGTTTTCGCCCTCTGCCAGTCTGTAGCTTTGTTGTCCCCAATGTCTGCTGCTTGACCTTGTTCTTATGAACCGGTCTTTGAAATTTTAAGGATGGAAGCAACGTGACGCTCTACTGTATCCCTCTGCCAGTAAAGCCAGATTGAACCCTTCTTTCCTCACTCAAAACTTTCTTTTCAACTCTTTTGGCATGGTCAATAGTTATTTTTTTGATTCCAATACTTTTGAGGTACTACTAGCACTGTTTTTGCCATCCAGCTGGTCTATTGCAAGGGATAGTGATGACCACAGCAGTGGTTTTTATACTTTTCCTTGATAAATAAGATTCGGTTTGGGTGATTACCTAATCAGTCCTCACTAAGTAGAATGAGGTGTGCCTGTGTTGGAATTCAACAGACACTGGAATTGAATGGCTGCCATACATGTAGAGATGCTGATTGAATTTTTTTTGGAGTGGTCTCTTATTTTTTTCCAGAGCTGTACACACACACACACACACACACACACACACACACACACACCATCCCTGCTTCTGCTATGCTATAACAGAGTATATGTCTGGTTAAAAATATAAATGTACATGTATCAAATCTATTTTTTATGCCTCTGCAGACGAAGGCCGGAGGCATTAATGTTGGGTGGAGGCATAGCCATAAATACCTTCCTTCAAATTACTTTTTGTAGCTTTATATAACCACCAACAGATTTTTTTTTAATTTCTTTTTCTCACCACAAGATTATCTGAGCCATCCACAATCAAGTTTATTGGCCGAGTTTCAGTTGAAGTCGTGAGCAAGGAGGGAGGGCG
>CM068955.1:100331901-100354357 GCA_035128595.1 Eptatretus atami | reverse complement strand
GAAGCCACAAAAAAAAATCTGAAAACCCACTCCTGGGAGTAGCTCCTGTGCAGCTTCCCTTTGCAGGGCAGCTCACCGGATGACGGATTGGGGCAAAGCCTTCGGGATCCCAATCTTGATGATAGGAGGGAAACCACGGGGTACCATTCCCGGTCAGATTGCGGGAGAGTGTTCGGAGTGGTGCTGAGATGTCGTCCACAGACGGCGGTCTCCTTGGGTTAACCTGAGGCGGTCCCTTCGGGTGGGTGCCTGGAATGTCCATCCCTAAGAGAGGATGATCACCTGTCTCTGGGCAATTTTCAAAATAATGAAGCCTTTCACTTAATCTCTTTTAAAACAAGAAATAACAATAGTACATATGTAAATATCATGTTATTACATGTAAACTAACTGGATAATATTTTTCTGAAAAAAAATAGAACACTGATAGTATAATTATGATTGTAAATATCAAAATTAGTGTCAAAATGTCTGGAGTGTAACGCATTTGAGCGTGACATTCATAGAAGTTCCTCAAGTTAATCAATGAAAGTACATATATAGACACAGGCCACTCCTGATTTGGATGGTGTTTTTGCATAATGTGGCAAGTGATGAATAAAAATATGTATGGAAGTGATGGTCATTGTTAGTCATAGCACTGTAGGTAAGGGGAACAATTGTACTCTCAAATAAATTTCACGCAATGGAAACGGTTTTATTTTGAAAAGAGTGCAAATTAAGGGGAATACCATATGTTAATGTTGATTTGGAGATATTTTTTATTTTTACTACATTTCTTGTGTCTAATTTCATATAATTTGTTGGCTGTCATTATTTTTCTTGCACAGTGTCCTTTATAAATCCTCACTCAGTGTTGTCTGGAGTGTAACATAAGTGTCTGGAGTGTAACAAAATTTCAACTTGCAGGTTGTTTATTATCCGGCACTATACGCCAAAATGATTTGCAATTAAAACTTGAATGCAGTGAATTTTTTTGTGAACATGCTTGACTATGCTATGTTAGATAACAGAGCTTTTGTTACCTAGTTTATTTCATCTAGTGGATTGGAATCATTGGAAAAATTTTGAAACTGCCTAAAAATCACATCAATTTTTATTATTTTTTTTTTTTTGGCATGATATCGGTATATGGTTGTATATTTTGTGAGATATATGTCAGCTGCTAAATACACAGCAGAATGAGGTGTATTAATGTAATTTTACACTCAAAGCTATTGATGTTGATACAAAAAAATAAAAAATTAAGCAAATCCTCTCAAATGTAAACCAATTTTATCTGAAACTATGGGTGTCAGGAACGAAAACTAAAAAACATTTAAAAGACTAGACATATGGCTATCACAAAATCACAGTTGCATTTTCATGAAAATTGTTTTAAATTTTTGACCCTTATGTCACACTAAGGCTTCATTATTTTGAAAATGCCCCTCTGTTATTAGCTGAGCTCAAGCATTTGGACATCGTATGGCAGCACTGTCTGAGGTTCGGGAGACCGGATTGCGGCGAGATCATGGCGGGTGGTTTCATCAACAATTGGTCTTGTCGTTCTGATGGTTACCATGCCCAAGGAGTTGCTGCAGCTGTGTCCAATAAGCTGACTACAATGATAATTGAGGCAACACCGGTCAACGAGCATATTATGAGGACGAAGGATTCGTCACTCCTTGGGTGTCATTTCCCTGGCTCTGTTTATGCTCCGACTGAGGCGAGTGATCCTACGTGAAGGATGCATTCTATGCCTGCTCGAATCTGTGGTTGATCAGTGCCCCAGGCGAGATACACTTCTAGTCTTGGGGGATTTCAATGCATGGACTGGAACTGATAGGGATGGTTATGAGACGTGTGTTGGTCCCCATGGGTCTGGAACTGTGAACCTGAATAGCACCAAGTTCCTTGACTTTGCCAAAAGTCACGGACCTTAGGGTGCCGGTTCATGGTTTAGCCCCATAAGCTCATCGCTGGGATTTGGAATTCCAATGCTGGCGGTGTGGCAAAGGAGATTGACCATGTCCTCGTTGGTTGTCGCTGGAGGATGATCCAGAACTGCAGGGTGCTACCGGATAGCTCAGTTCCTCAATACTGACCACCGGCTTGTTGTGGCAACTCTGAAGTTGCACCTTAAATCCAGGAGAATGGTACCATCCCAGCCTTGGTTGGATGTTGGCAAGCTCAAGGATGAGAGGGTAGTGAGGAATTTGCGAACAAGCTGAGTAGAGATTGGGGGGTCTGGTGCTTTGGGAGATCCTAAGAGTTGTGGAGTACCTTCAACCACCATCCTTGATGTTGCGGTGGATGTCTTGGAACTCACCGTAAGGCGAAGAAGAATTTTGGCTCTCAAGGACACTGAGAATTACCATTACAAGAGTCGCAGGCCAGGCTGAATGGCAGAAGCTGAGCTGTTACATGGGAGCTGAAGGTGTAAAACATGTACGTCTAGACAAGCCTAACAGAGTTAAAAAACATTTAAAAGACTAGACATATGGCTATCACAAAATCACAGTTGCATTTCATGAAAATTGTTTTAAATTTTTGACCCTTATGTCACACTAAGGCTTCATTATTTTGAAAATTGCCCCTCTGTTATTAGCTGAGCTCAAGCATTTGGACATCGGTATGGCAGCACTGTCTGAGGTTCGGAGACCGGATTGCGGCGAGATCATGGCGGGTGGTTTCACCAACAATTGGTCTGGTCGTTCTGATGGTTACCATGCCCAAGGAGTTGCTGCAGCTGTGTCCAATAAGCTGACTACAATGATAATTGAGGCTACACCGGTCTAAGCCGAGCGATTTAGTGAGAACGAAGGATATCAGCCTCAAAACCTGCCTGAGGTGTATTTCCCGGGTCTCTGTTTATTGCCGGACTCGAGGCGCATGA
The DNA here is from genome assembly GCA_035128595.1 of Eptatretus atami. NCBI lineage: Eukaryota > Metazoa > Chordata > Myxini > Myxiniformes > Myxinidae > Eptatretus > Eptatretus atami. The sequence continues at coordinate 100,351,479 of CM068955.1, read as the reverse complement.
TGCCTACGTCGTGAGAGGATGCCATTCGCGTAGATGACCATGCTCGAATGCTGTGGGTTGATCCAGTGCCCCAGGCGAGATACACTTCTAGTCTTGCGTTGGGGATTTCTATGCATGGACGGGAGACTGATGAGGGATGGTTATGAGACGTTGTGTTGGTCCCCAGGCTCTGGAACTGTCGAAACGGCTGAGATGAGCCCAAGTTCTTGACTTTGCATAGAAAGTCACGACTCTTGAGGGTGGGCGCGGTTATGGTCTTGCGCATAGCCTCAATCGTCTCGGAGTTTTGGATTCTCAATGCGGCCGGTTGTGTGCAAAGGAGATGTGATACCATCGTCTCGTTGGTTTGTCGTGGAGGATCATCTCAGCCACGTGCAGGGGGTCTACCGGAGTCGCTCGATTCCTCCCAATTACTGACCACCGGCATTGTCTGTGCCAACTCTGAAGTTGCACCTTAAATCCAGGGAGAATCGGTTACGCATCCACCAGCCTTGGTGTGATGTTTGCAAGGCTTCAAGGAGGAGGTTAGCTGATTGAAATTTGCAGAACAAGGCTGAGTAGAGGATTGGGGGGTCTGTGCTTTGGGTCTGAAGAGTGTGAGTACACTTTCAGATCACCATCCATTGATGTTGCTGGTGGATGTCTTGGAACTCACCGGTTAAGGCGAGACAAATTTTGGCTCTCAAGGACACTGGGATACCATTGACAGCAGTCGCAGGGCCAGGCTGAATGGCAGAGTGAGCTGTTCAGGGAGCGAGGGTAAAACGTACGTGCGCTAAGTGTGGCGACAGGAAGGGCCTATGTGCGAGGAATCTGTGAGGGGGTAGAGCAACAGAACTCGTGGTCAAGTGATTCTCGTTGTCCTGTTGCAGGGGATTTGCGCAATTGCGTTCATCCAAGCCCATCTCTCGGTGTACTGCCGTTAGAGCAGAGTGGGTAGGCTCTTGACGGAGAGGCGAGTGAAGCCCGGTGGGCGGTCCTTTGAGCGGTTGTACCAGGCTGATCCACCAGCTGTCGATGCTATGGACGTCAGGGGTGTTACAATCATGTTGCTGACCCTCCAAGTCAACGTGTCCACCTTTGTTTGCTGGATACACAGGCTATTGGTGACCGATTGGAAATGAGACTCCAGGGATCTGTGACATCCATGTGAACTTCTCAGTGGTGGAAAATGCTGCCACTTGTGTTGTGCATGCAGATTCCGTGCTCTGCCGGGAACACAAGGATCATTCCACTGACTGAAGAGGGCCTTGTTGTCCCTCTCTGGAAATGGAAGGGTGATCGCAAGACTGCAACAACTACGGGGGGTGACGGCTTCAAGGCCGGGCAAGTCTTTTGCGTCGGTAATTATTGATAGGGTTCGCCACCATCTTGCTTGAGCCCAGCGTCCAGCAGCAGTATCAGGCTTTACATCAAAGAGTCAATGACTCTGCCGTTATCCTTGCTCTTCGGTCCTCACGAACGCAGACGCGAGTTTCGGCAGGGGCTGCTTGCAGCTATGTGATCTCTGCAAAGCGTCTGATTCAGTGAATTGGGATGCCCATCTGAGAGGATTCTTGGTCTTCGTGGGGTGCCACCAAATGACGATCTGATGTCTGAACTCTAACTCTGGTACTGAGGACGGCTGTTGAGTTTGTGGTGGTACATCTCTGACACTTTCCTGTTCTTACTTGGGTCGTCACGGGCGTGTTCTGGCCCCCACACTTTTCAGCACTTGTATGGACTGGATTCTGGGAGATTCAGGGATCAGCTGTGGTGCATCATGTGGAATGTCAAGACTCTTCGACCTTGATTCGCAGATGATGCAGACATCTTTGCGGAGATTTTAGATATCCTTGGGGCCTGAAGGTGCTGAAGAGGAGTCAGAGACCGCTAGGATTACGGGTTTCGGTCAAAAATAAATCCAGGCTTTCATGAACATCTTGGATTTGCTGCTGTCCAGTCTGTGCCTGTTGTGTGAGATGTGAAGTCGGTGAGAGATTCACTTACCTTAGGCAGTGATAGTCATGTCTCGCTGGCTGTTGATCAGAGGTCAACGGTCTGGTGGCCTGGGATTATTGATTCACTGGACCATGGGGTGTGCGCTGCCGGTATACTGTGCGGGGGACAAACAGTCACTGTCTTCAGGTCTTTTTGCTTCAAGTCTCGCTCTATGGCGTGAGGATTGGACTCTGACCCAGGGATTCTGAACGAGAATAATTCTTTCGTACCAGGTCTCTCGGAAATCTTGGCTATCGCTTGGTCGGACTTTGTGTCCAACAGCGGTTGCCGAGATGAGACTCAAATGAGATTTGTACCTGCATAGTCCCGTGAGCGTCAGCTTTGCCGCTGTATGGAACATGTGGCTTGTTTCCTGACGCTATCCTGGCGTCACGCAGATTCTCTGCAGCGAGGGTCTCGTATGGAGGGGCAATGGGTGACCCACGTGACTTCATGGTTTGATTGGCATCTTCAAGGAGATGGGGATGGCCAGGCCTCTTGCCTTGGGGAGATAGCCCGACGGAGGCCCTGGAAGTGGACCCGCCACGCGACGTGCTCGCTCTCTGCGCGCATGCACCCCTACTTGACCTGACCTGAAATACAAGGTTGTGTGTCTCCTGTGGGTCCAAAATGTATGTATTTCCACGAAGTTTTATTTCTCGGGGAAATTGGCAATTTGATAAAAAGAAGCATATTGTGCAGTATCGAATAAGTATAGTTGATCGAATTGATTGTGCGCGTTTTGTCATTGTACCCTCGTTACCTTCTTTACGTGATTGCAATATTTAATTTGGAGGTCACCATACTGGACAGAAAGCATTAGTACGCCATTACTGTAAACGTATGAGATGAATGTGTCATTTATCATGAAGATGTTAATTGGGTTTGTTTCTTAATTCTGTTGATTAGTTTACCAAAAATCCTTGTATCTATCCATCTGTGCAGGTGTACAAACTGAAGGCAGTCTGAGAAAATTTTGAACAGAAAAAATTCACGGATTCACATGTAACCTTCTTCCTTCCTTTCAAAATTCAGCATTATGCACTTAGATGAGTACTTATCAAATACAAAAGGGCAAAAATCGCTCAGGCCTGACCAGAAAGCAGCTTGTCGCATAAAAATCGTGTCATTCCTTGGTAGAACTTTCGTTGATCAGCAACACAAGATGTCACCTCATTAAAAGGTTTTTTTTTTTCAGCTCTGCTTTGTTATTGTTCAACTATTCATTTGAGCCATCTCGTGGTTGTAGTATCTCATAGTCTTCCTTATGTGATATCATCTATCTGTTTGATGGCATCCAATCTGTAGCTTCTTGGTTTATTTAACTTGACTAAGCAGCTTTTTGAGAGACTGAAATCTGCATCAGCTCCCAGAATTAGACAGTATACTGGATCCTCTCCTGTGGAAGGAGGTTGATGTAAAGTGATAAAGTTGTAAGTTACTGACTCATAGAAAAAGCAAACTGTACGTTCAGTTAGATCTTCAACAGCAGCAAGCAAGGCCAAGTGGAAGTACATTATTCAGATTGAAATGCGTTGCAAAGAAGTGTAGGGTCACAAGAATACTATACACAGTTTGCTCTAAACTAGGCCGCTGAAAATACTGAAAAGCCCTGACAACTTTCATGGTAAGATACACTGTACCACAGAAACCAGCACAATAATTCTTGAAAAACCAACTGAAATCCACCAAATCACTGACATTGTATTAACAAAGCGTGTAATGCTGATCACCTTAACCACACGACCTATTGGTTTACTTCAATCGTCAGCACCGGTCATGGAATCCATCATCACAGATTGATATGAAGATCTTTCCTTTTTCACTCCACTTTGACATGCTATTTACTCACTCCAACAATGACGAATGCAGGCCCTCAATGTCAGACATGAGAGATCAGGGCTGATCTCTAGGACATATCTCATGCTGTTGATCCATCATCATTCGGGACGAAATCTACAGAGCATCCAGTGCTGCTGAAGCAGTCTCCTGGGTGATGGAGCACGCAATCCTGGACAGGTCGCCACTCCAGACACAGGGGATACTCTGAATGGCTCATCTCCCAGCAAGCTGGTACTCATTTTTCCGACTCCGGAAGCATGACGCTAAGTACAACCCCATGTATAAATTCAACGCAGCAGTGGGAATTGACACTAGGATCCCAAGCCACCAGCCCTTTCCAGTAAACAAACACCAGGCAATAGTGTGCTTTTTGATACGTCAAGCATCCTGCTTATTTCAAGCTCGCTGCCTTGGATTCCCATACAACTCCTCACGGCGCTTACTGACTTCATCTACTTCATAACCAACGTGTGGCCTCGAACGGAATCCTTTTAACCCTCTCCCTTCAACAGACGACTGCGAGTGCCACAAAGCAGTGTTCTTCGGCCTAGTCCTTATTCCTGATCTTCATCAATATCTTCTCTGCTCTTGGAAAATCATTGTATCTATTTTCTGATCCCCTCATCCTCAGACAGGAAGGGCTGTAGTCTCTTTCCCCCTCTTCAGACCTTGGATAAAGGGTCACAAGCTAGTGGGCAAACACTTGCAGTAGGTCCTTTATGCTTTCAATGCTGCCAAAGCTCGCACTCTGCATATCTCTCTCTGAAAAACTGTGTTGGTCACCCCCCCCGCCCACAACATTACTTCTTAGACCAATCTCTTGAGGCCAAAGTTCAGTCATATGCAAAGCTCGTGCAATAGCATCCACGATCAGTCATGATCTTTAAACCACATTCGAAGCGGCCTGCCCAATGAGCCAGCACCGAAGGTGGGCAGTCCTTTCCATCGGGGCAAGTCCTTCTTGCCAACCTGATCTCCTATCCACCTCTAGGCTCCTTCATCAGACGAAACGTGGATGTGCAGTACTGCTCTAGCCCTCTGGTCTGGGTCTCTGCATTCACGTTCATGCTGAGCTTGATGCTGTGGAAACCGCGGACCTTCAAAATTTTGGAATACTCTCGACGAATGGTCAAATTGGCTTGGTGCACGATCATTTAATCACTGCCATGCGTGACAGGACATTGGTAGCTGCGCGCTGCCTCTCCCACCTCCTGTTGGCTGGGGTCATTGCACTCAGTGCTACTTTTTCCAATGCTTTGTCACCACCCCCTCCACGCCCTCCACCCAGGTATCTAATCAGGGTTGACACCAATGGGTGCCCACGATTAAGCCCGGGGCCCTGTCGCACAGTTAAAATATCTAAATGGCCTGGATCATGGGCTCACCTACATGCAAGTTGTGTGTACTCTATCTGGGTGTGCCTTCACGTGACCCGAGACTTGCGAACATTTATGAAACGACACAAGATAAGAAGAAAGAGCTTTTAAATACAACCCGCCACTCCGTGTTCATAATTACCACGTAGAGCGCTCACCACACAAGAATACGTTGTTTAGCAACCATAAACGAAGCCCGTATGCACGTAACTCCAGACCTATTGTGCATCAAGAGACCGAAGTGCAGCCATAGACGAGCAGACATTACGAACAATACCGATGAGAGATAGAGTAACAGATTCTGACAAATCATTGATGTTTATCGTGCGTCGCAGCTACGCCCACACCAATACTCATGATGGGATGCAGACAGGAGAATGGAAGAGTTATAGGAGTGATTACACAGATTCCGCAAAATAGCGTTAAGCTCTGGGCGCAGATTCGATCGTACACGATCATGCCCATTCACTAGTCTCGCAAATTTGACAAGACAGAAATGCCTCAAACTTGAGTGCAACAGCACTTAGACTTACCGTAGAGATGGTGGGTAATCCCTCCGCCATTGTGAAGAAAGATATTAGATCGTTTAATGTCATTGTCGATATTAATCTACAATAGTGAAGAGCGTGGATCTTTCAGAAGAAGGACGCCCCGTCGGCATCTTGGATCAGCCACGCCCCTCCAACATAAGGCAATGAGGGGTTCTTCCTTACAGGTCAGTGTAACATGTGACTGACCCAAAATTTCCATATCGATATAGGCGAACCAGTTTATGCGTGAGTCAACACTCACAGCTATAACTGTTTTGACGCGCCGAGCCGGCTTAGAGCGGGCAACGAGGACGAACCGTGGGTGCACATGAGTGGAGAGCTATGATATTCCCCCTAGTCGCGCAACTACGCGCAGGTTTGTATATGAAACCAAAACTCGACGAGCCCTGAGCTAACATCGTCCACCGTGTTGACAATTTTAGAAACAGCCCTTGGTAACGCACTCTGTCCCAGTATATGATGCGATGGAATTTATGAACTACACAATGATTCCTCCCAACCTAATTAACTTACTCGCGCAAGCTTGTGGTAGAACGAGGAAGATGCCCAGGGGACTAGCCATCTCAACGGTGAGCAGGAGAATTTCCTAGCACAGGAGCCTCCTAGCGAAAGCTGGGTTACACGAACATCCTGACTTCCCTCTCCTAAAGTGATACAGGATGACCTGAATTACACTATGAATCGTACAATCCGCGCACCAGTGTCCCTCTACGTGCACACACCCAACATCAGGATTCATGACGCAAGACCCGACTCTATCGACGCACTGCTCATAGGCCCGATAGTCAGCATCCTTGAACTGTGTTTAGTCCAGGTTATGAAAATGCTTATGCGCATATGTACTGTCTGTGCACCACGTTGTCGAACTAACGTTGTGCGTAAGATATGAGTATACGTTAGAGCGACGACGTGAAAGACCTATCGCATAGTGCGAATACGTTTCGGGATGTTTGACGCCAAGAGCCTCGTGTCGGACAGAGAAGTTTTATAGACATTCGCTCCAGTTTAGTCGGAGCTTTAGATGCAGCGGTCGATCGATAATGAATGAAATTCCGTAGATACGTTCCGCTTAGACGCTGGTTCGCATTACAAGAATTCGGTAGCACGGTCCGTGATGCCGGCCGATGCTGCTTGAAACAGTCACGTTCCTACTTATGGCTTGTCCAAAAGTTGTTCATGAAAGTTGGCAAACAGCGGTTCGCCAGGCCTGGGGGAGACCGATTAATGACTCCTGCGTGACCCAATGACACCAACTTCCTCTGAACGCTTATGGGAATAACGTGGCAGTCTTGGAACTTTTGCCTGCTGATGTGTAATCGCTATTAGTGTGGATTTCATAATGTAGACGAGTAAGTGTAGGAGCGTCGTTACATGGCGATCACACCGCCACTTACTGATGACGTGTCTCACTTAATAGTTTGCGCGGTGATAATGGTTAATCGATAATTGGTGCGAGCGGTTGTAGAGGAGGAAGGAATTCTATTGGTGGTATCATGAGACTATTGTGGCGCGCTGCATCAGTAGAGACACTCTCACTGTATTTCGCAAGCTCTCGATTCATAGGTTAATTTTATGTTCATCGGCAGTGACTGAGTCTGTCCACTATTCGTGTTTTCTAGTGCGGTTTATAGATATGTACATAGCTCCGTAGCGGACCTAGTCACTTATTACATAGAGCTCAGTTGCCAGAGGTTAGACATAAGCGGATCGGACGATATCTGGAATTTGGGGAGGATTTGGTTTTGTGGCGCTGCATCATCGCATGACGCATGCCACTCGTATGCATAAGGCTGATAAATAGGACTATGTTGGCATAGTTGTGTCAGGAATTGCCAGGACATACAGCGCTGTCAGCCAGTCATGCTGGTCACGAAGTTATGCGTAGAGTGGTCTAGTCGAAGACGGTGTCTGGTTGTACTCATGCTTACGTAATGGATGTGAGATTGTGTCAATATTCGGTTTGCCACATGCTCGACTTGTATGAATAGATGACGCCTAAATTATCTTCCGAAAAGTATATCTATATTAAGTTTGCAGGGCCGTTACGCCAAGCTGTTTTATACCATTTTTTACTTTGGCGCAGTGACGCGTGGCTAAAAACGTCAATGGTTGTACAAGGTCTTTGACCACAACCTACATACATCCGTCCTTTGTATAGCTTTGTCAAATTCTAGGAATAACCACCTCCTAAACATACGCTTTGTCTCACCTTATCAGCTAGAGCTATCTATTGCTGACTATCCGCGCAGAGTAAATTGACAGCATGACTTCCTTTTAGCTTGCTGCTACTATATAGCAATCAAAAGACTTCGACAAATCGTCCATGCAAGGATAGCTACATCTATCGCGTTCAAACGGTCGATACCCAACGTGTATTCATGTCTAGAATATCACTTCGTCTCATTTAATTATAATCTCGCATCCGTCATCACGTACACGATTATTTTACCCAAAAATCGAGTGCCACTGTTAGTTCCCTCATAAATTCAGGTACTACTAAGCTCCGTCCCATATTCATGTTGAATGATTAAGTTTCTGTATCGTATGTACAGACTTAACACGTACTAGATCCCAGCGAGAAGATAAAGCAGATAGAAGTTGCCTACTGTGTTTTTGCTGAGACGGGATATAACCAGCACCCCATCATAAAAAACATTCCAACTATCTTTGCAAATCAACAACGATTCAACCTCAGTTCTGATGCTACCCTTTTTAACACCCAGCTGGACTCTCACCGTGAAGTCGAACAAGACTCGTTAAGTAGCGCCCCTCTAAAGATCCCGATGCATTCTTTTGTACACACAGCCATTCAGAGACATGGTGTCACCAAGTAACGCTAGCACCATCATCTACATCACATTGTAGACAACAGTCCCCATACGAACTATCACAGGCGAACATACGATTGATGCAGCGTCATCGATTTTAAGCACGATTCTCGAATGTGCGATAATCTCAGCGATGCACGTTAGCAGCAGGATTAAAAAAGCACTGCACACCCAGAGTGACTACTCAGGACAATTCAGCAAGCACCGACGATATTGAGACAGCTACAAAGTAACAAGAGGAAAATTAAGAACAGTGCTCGACTTACATTTAGCAATAGAGTATCCAAGTTGATGACTTCTAGGTGGTTCATAGAGTAAACGGAGTAGACGTGCGAGACTGAATTCTTGGTATGTAGCTGTCAAGCATCTATCAACTCCACAGACAATATCTCGATATCAAACGAGCGAGCGACGGCTGACCAGTATCAGAACAGCAGAAGATAAACAAAGTCTTTATTGGCAATCAATCGAACGTGTAAGTAGGACATATGGAAACGACACCTATAAGCCACCTACACAGAGGAAGAATGCTATAAATCGGGACCTTTTTAACTATGAAGGATGTGTGCATAGGTTTCTGCGGTAACGCAGTACAGTGCCAACCCTAATCACCCTTGCCGATGGCTGGGGCAGTGTTCATCTAACCGACGCGCAGCCGCGCTTCCTACATCGACGTTTTGAGTTTAATCGTAGCAGACACACTAAAGGAGCAAGCGAGCGTTTATGTGACATATCCTTCAAACATCTCGCTCCCATGTGTCCGTTTCTGCATAAAACAGAAACTACAAAAACACATCCATACCACATCCACCAACTTACGAGCAATCACAAACACGCGGCGCAACCACAGTTTATATCCGCTGGGCCGGCAGTATTTAACCCCCACTCCACCCATTTACGCAGACCAATTTTACTATACTGTCAGATGTTCCGAAATTGTGTCACCGGTACACGACTCCACAGTGGGACATGTCACTCGACAGTCTCTTAACAACCTTACATATTTTGTATAAGACTCATAGCCCGGCACTCAGGCTGCTGCGGACCACCTGCAACCACCGTTGCGCTGCTGCCTCAATCACTCGACAACATCTATTTGTGTAGAGTGAGACGTTATTGCATGTTACCTTTTTTCGTTCCTGGATTTTCCACTTTTCTGACAGTGAGGCAGCCTGCTATCTATTACGACGTATAGACCCGTCGCTGGTCTCTTCTGACTGAATCCGATATGGACCCTCCAGGCTACGGCTGATACTAACAACGTCCTTGAGTCTGCTTGTATCGAAGTCTGAGATTTCTGTATATTCTTTGCTGATAATTGCAGCGACACATTCGTAAGAAATAACAAACTGTTCGAGCATCTCATATCGAAGTTACTTTCATCTTCCTCCATGGTCTTCAACAGGCAGCTTTGCACTCCACCTCTCTGATCGTCCACTGAGTCCACAATTCCTATTGGAATTTATATTACCTCTATTAATCCTACCACCACTCGCCCGACCGGCACCCGGAAATTCTCCTCCTCCTATCGCCTATTTGCCTATGTTTCTCACCCGTGTTCCTTATGAGTGTCTTCGTTTCTGTATCCGATATCCTTTGCTCCTACCCCATGGAATTCCTCCTACCTGCCCTGGCCATTACGCACCCACCCACCTTGTTTTAGATCCCGATTTCCGCTCATATCTGTTTGGCTTCGACACTCTGTTAAGTGTTTCCCCATAGCTTGTTCAAACTGTTCTTTGTTGAATTTCGCACAATGTCTTGTGACAGGCTGATCTCGACCTTCATGAATGGGTTCGGACGTGTACAAATGGTGTAGCCAGGTTCTCTCTAAACAGTAAGTGGCTTTGAAAGTTCGAATTTGTATAACAATATAGATTAATGATTATATGGATTTATGATTAGAAGCTGTTAAAGAACTGTCTGCCTGCAGACAAACCCACACAGTAGAGAGCTAAGCGTAGTGTATCGCTGCATATTGTCGTGAAAAGCAAAGCAGGGTCCCGGTGTATAAATCAGGCCAAATTGGTGTTATCGCCCGATTTTGTGTAGTGAGTGAAGTCGTGGTTAACATTGTTCATTATGTATAGCGAATGCGAACACGTCTTCACTAACCTTTGTGAGAACCTGTTTGGGAAGCCTAAATGTCTACAAGCACCAATCTGGCAGATGGGGGCCACTGGTTGGTTGTAGTGGGTGTTGGTAACAGAGGAGGTGAGACAGCGACACACAGTTGCATGAATCGAACGGGCCTGCGCAGAAGAAGGAAGAATACATCGCATGACAGTTGCCGTAATACGTGCTCAACCTCTGGGTCTGTAAACTTATATATAGCCCATGTAGTCTGTTGCCTTGATACTTAGTAACTTATCTTGATGCATTTGTACTGTTAGTTCGTTCTTCGTATCCTACAATTACTTATCTTATACAATTAAGCGTAATTTCCTCGGACGAGACCCTTCGGTATTTTCCAGTAGAAGATGATTGGCTTGTGTTCTTTCGTTCAGAAATGTCCTCTATTTATAGATTAGTTTGATCGGTTGGGCCACATGACTGATCAATTGTGCCCAAATTCGAACTGAATATAATTGATATTATGAATGATATTGTGGATACATAACTATTGTAGGTTTGTCAATCAGTCTATGAATAATACATAAATTTTCTCTCAAGTTTTTATCGCACTTTCAAGCATCAATCATACAACTCGAAATCTGCTACTATCATGTGCGCGGAAGCTGCGTGACATCGTATTAGATCACGCAATGTGTTCATCCTCAATCTTTCTTATCTCTTGCTGATTAATCTGCTAGCTTGTGTTTCGCCCATTCCGTCGACTGAGTTTCGGAGAATAGTCCTATGTAAGATGTATTCGACGTGCTATCAGCGAGGAATTTTACACTGATAAATGAAAAAAAATGTCATAAGCTCGTGATTAATATTGATTTTTCCAGATGCATTCAATAGCATCGATCTTTGTTATTATTCCATTTCATAATTTATTTATAACATTACAGCTGAACTACTGGAAGGCAATTTGCCTAATGTGGCGTAGTATTCGCCTGCCATATTTTTTGTAGTTGCGTTCTGCCTGTTTCTGTCGTATTACATATTTGACATTCGACTTTGTGATGGCATATTCTATTTTGTGTGCCTTTTCTTGGTCCTTATTTTCCAGAACAGTGTTGATTGGCATGTGCTTGTTTTCGTCCTCGTCGTTGTAGTTGTTTATGTTTGGCATTAAGCCGTATTCTTTAGATTGAGAGTTCAGCTGCTTGTGACAGATTTCCTTATAGCGTAATTGTGGTGCCTTTGTGATTGATTGTTCAGTTTACGAGTCAATACCATGAAAGAGGCTCGAAGTTATTTATTGTTATCCACAAGGCACACTTGTCATTTTGTTGCGACAATCTCCATCTGATGGGGAATCAATTATCTACAACTCTATTACCACATTGATCACTCGACAGCTAAGTGTCATGAATGGCTCGATCCTTTAATTGTACTGTTCGAGTTATAGTGGAATATTCATTCGTATTTTCTTAGATCCCGTCCATACCTCCACATATTGGTCACGTCTCCTGACAAACCCGTGGTCAATACCCTGATGTGGGTTCTAACTTATAGTCTACCAGTGATTCTAAACTTGAACTTGCTTCATACCCTCTTGATCTTTACCGTACATTTACCTAATTGATTTTCGGATTTTTTCTTACAAGAGCGCATTGTGTTGGTGCATAGCTACAAAACAGGAAAATTAGATAGTGAACCTCAGAGCTAGTCCAGTATCAACCGAGTGGTTCGAATTGCGCTTTATCTCCACAGCTTTTTAACTTAGGATTTGGGTGTCTCGATGTCTAATGCATTTGGGGTCGCAATCATATGGCTTTGTCTAAAGTGGTGCCGAGCACACACAAGCCAGAAGGCCAGACGGAGTATACGCCAATGTTGCGTGTCTTGATGGTTGGATGTCAGCCAGTGTTCATGATACCGACTCCACTTCTCACACAGTTCCGAGCAGACACTGACGGTGTGTGTCTGGGTTGCGTTGTTGCGTTTGATGCAAGTATTTCGCCCCCTCCTAAAGTACGCCCCTACCCATGTTCTCCCCAAAGTTTTCACATTTTGATGCCTACAGTGAGTCTTATTTCAGGATCTTTCAAATTCAAACTATTAAATTACTCCTAGTGGGCATAGCACAGTCTTCCTCATCCGAACTGATCCCTTCCCACCGTTTACTAAGCTATATAGTGAGGAATTGTTATCCGATATATCTGTAATGTGAAAATACTCGTCGCCTTAGATCTTAGAATACAACAGTGATTGCTCGTGTGATCTCTATAAGCTTCCATTCAGAACCTTTGTCAAATTAACTCTATGATGTATCACTTGTCATGATGAGCAGGCATTACTTTAGTTTGCTAAGGGATTGTAGTCATTGTAATCCCAATGTGTGAATACGCAGCTTTCAGTTCTGCATCCGTTCACTCAAGCTTATGTCGCTGTTTATTATCACCTCAACAATTTAGAAGCTCCGTGGCGCCTGACTCATCGAGAAGGACAGTTTAAGAGGTGACAATCGAGTGTTCGTTGTTCCCAATCATACAAGCGCCAACATGGCTTATTAGTCCAAGGAGCCTTCCCAAGCCGATTCAAGAGCATAATGGATCACATTCTCTTGTCTATAGGAAAGCATCTACAGTTACGAGCAGATGCTGTCTGTAAGAGGGAAAAGGTTTCTAATAACAGGAGTAATTCAGTCTACTTACTAACCACTCTTTTTGCAATGTAACCGAGTGCTCTCGATTCTCATAGTGTAGAGATTGTCATAATATGTAGAACGAAGTGTCCGAGAGAAGTATGAGACTAGCAATTGGCCATTCTTTCGTGCTGGATTGAGCTTGACTTTGCGGCACCAAGTTGCTTGCATTTAGGTCCTTAGTGTATCCAGAGGGTGAGCTTCAAAAATGGTGGAATCGTTGGTGTGCTTGCCCTGCAATGTACTGGGGCGGGAGAGATACGAAGCCTCTCGTCCAACCGAACCAGAGGGCCTACCATGATAAATACAAAGACGGCCCTTTACAGCGGTAGCTCATCATTGGGCTTGGCTACATTCTCCGTCTCTTCTCCCCACCAATGTCTCATCAAACAGAACGAACACGGTAAGAATAGAGAATGCGGCTATCGACAAGATCAACGAGTCCTGTCTTTTTAGATGGCGGAAGCATGAATATGATCAGACACCGATTAGACTCAGCTTCATTATCAGGCAGATTCCATAATCTTGAAGCCTTGAGTTTTAATGATTGTGATCAATCCGTGCCCGCCTGAATAGCATTGATTGTTTAGGCCAGGGTACGCCGCTCGAGCACAACCAGATAGGGAGAGCATAGTAAGCTTCCGCACTAGCAAGATGACGTGCTGCTGTTTCGGCTTGCCCTTATATGGTCAATGAAATATTAACTTCCTACGAGCTGGTGAAACAAGCCTTGGGAGTGGGCAGGGTCAGGTGATGATTCCCAAATGGATGAGGAATTTTTGCCATGAGACGGATTAGTCGGGTATTGAGCCCGCATCGGGCGAATGAGCTTTGGATTGTCCTCGAATGGAATATAAACGAAGAAAGATTGTCTTCATAGAGCTCGAAATAGCCCAAGATGGAACAGATAGGACAAATTCAAACTTTCATTTGGAGGGAAGAGAGTCCATACTTGGAAATTGATGGTGTGAGTAGATTCCCAACGTGATTGATGATAGATGTATGAAACTTGATCCCCTCTGCCTAGTAAGTAGTTATGCGAAGTAGAAGTAGGATACTTACTCGCCTGGCTCGTCGCTTCGTGGGTTGGACAGGCCGTGCGAGCTCAATTACCCTTATACTGTCCCATTGTTCTTCTCTTGGTTGTTATTTTGAATATGTTTTTTCTTCTCCTGGGATGCGGTTTATAGTCTAGAAGTGTGGCTTTCGAAGAAGATAGTGAGAGTGTGGGACGAATCTCTTGTGTGTGGATTTCGCTGATAACGACAATTATGCCATCGTGCTTTGGGTATGCGTGTGTTTGGATTGTCGTGGTCTGAAGAGGGAGAGTAGTCTGCCCGGGCCTGATCCTGGTCTAAAGTCCATATAGTATGTTCACGCGCGACGATTGCTGGGACATGTGTAGTCACATCTTTAGCTGGTGCCCCGAATTGGAGTAAAAGAAAAGTTAAGGCCATGCACGGGGTGGGGACCAAGAAAAGACCCAAAGTGGGATTTTCCAAGGATGTGAGTTCCCTAAGGGCCCGAGATCATTTATGAAGACAGGAATTTGATATGCCCTTGCACCCTAGACCTCTAATTGGGGGCACTCCGCCTTGACAGGAGAAGGAAAATATAAAGCTTGAGTCTCCTCCTGATATGAGTAGCCACGTCCGAATGGTGTGTTTATTTATTAAGCTCAAGTTCAGTCACCATAGTGTTTGTGTTATGTTGCCTTAAGCCCTGGCCCGACAGGATAAGTCCTGTGAGAGATAAGGCAGCCTAAAGAGCTACAGAGAGGCTATGACAACGAAAAGGATATGCCAGCAGGATGAGGAGCAAAGCCCGCGATGCAAGGTGTATGAGATTGTTATGCTTGGTCATTCTGAGGGCGAGGTCGCTCCATTCTGGGGATGAGTGATGGAGAAGCGATGGTCACGTGGAGGTGAACTGGTGGGTCTGAGCATGAGTGCGGTTGGTGATGATGGGGGTATAAGGGAAGGTGTTCATATAACTTGAAGTGGATTCCAGACAATCTGGACTGATGGTATTTGGAGTTAGTTCTTCATGTTCGTGGGCAGTATGGGAAACTGGCTGCCAAGTGGCAGAGCTTGGGATGGGCGATTTATGGCGGAGGGATGTTGGGGACGTGTTGCCACTGATTCCCGTATCAGCCAGGGCGGACGTGGGTGTACCATCAATTGTCGACGCAACCAAAGTAAACAGCATGATGAATGCCGACGCTCGGTGGTAATTTTCGCGCAAACAGGGCATTCAAATGCTCAGACGCCGTAAATCCACAAGCCGAGCCTACCCTTAACGCACGCGCTGAAAAGCGCAACAGCCTGCGGAGTATTGGGAAGTAAGCGGCATTGGAGTCTGTAGTTAAGGGGACTGTGTTTGCACCTTTTTATATAATGCAGTGATGTTGGTGGAATTTCAGCAAATGGAATAATACCTTGCCACAAATACAGGGGAAAAGGTGGAGAGAGGGGGAGGGAAAGAAGCAGCAGGCGGATTTTAACACGTGACCTGATGCCCTCCGTGTGTGTCGAGTGTGGCAGAGTTGTCAGAGTCGAAAAAGTTAGATAAAGCCTTATCGTCAATCGCACCTTTTCTTCAGCGCAAAAAGACACAGCTCAGGAGTTTATTGGGTCGACAACAGGGGACGCGGATGTTTCGTCACCCGAGTGCAGGATTGGGGATGCCAAGTAGATGTCAAGAGTCTTCCATTTAAAGACATATTCGGCAATTACCAAGAAAACCACAATGGCAGAATGCCATGATTTCTTTGATCTTTCCGACCAATCTGTAGGTGGAAGGTCAAACTACAGCCAGCCAAAGGTTTCGAGGACCTTCAATACGCATGCAGTCTTCATGGCGTTGTTTTTATAATATACAAGATGTTAAACTTCATTGAGGAGGTTGTAAATCCACGGTTAACTTCCCTAGGGATTGCTCGGCACCACATTCTAATCTTAAGCGAAAAATTGCAAGAGCATAGACTCTTAGTGTTTCTGTTGTCAGAAACAAAATACATTTCCGTTCGGCTTATCCCGCAGATGATCGTGTGTCGTCACTATAAATAATAGTCCTAAATCTGATGCATGTACAGGTTAATTTCACTTCGGTTCACTCCACAGTCCACCGATATCATATAATATAAGAGCAACAGCAGTATTTCTGTGTGAATGGCTTTTTCTTCGGCATTTACTATTCCAATTTCATCTTACAACCCCAAGGCCAAATTACCCCTGAAATTTGTTTCCACCACATTATTGAATAATCAGGTCGGCAGCTTTGGTCAACATCACAATAAATTTCTTTATTTTCGACAGATTCAATCAATCGACTGTTAAAGCATCTAGAAATAATGGTTTTCTGGTTTCTTATGTGCATGCCTGGTTGTTGGCTTAATGGTTAGAGTGTGGCTTGGGATCCTAGATCCTGACGTTCAAATCCCACTCGGCTGATTGAATTAATCATCAGATGGGGTTGACTCTGCCTGTCATCCTTCTGAGGTTGGCAAAAGAGTGCCAGCTTGCTGGTATTCCTGTGTCAGAGTGGTGACACTGTCCAGCGCATTGTTGCCCAATGGCCCAAGGGATGCTTAAGCAGCACCAATGCTCTGCACAGAAGTATCGGTCCCCAATGATGATCATGTGGTGAGAAAGGACGGAGCTTGCTTTTGCATTCTGTCCTTTCACTCGCGTTTGAAGGTGAATTATTTGGTGCACAGGAGTTGAACCATTTGCAGTTATTATTTTTTATATTCCCCATGGCAGAATGGAAAATTTATATTAAAGTTCCCATCTCATGGGACTACATCCGATAAACTTCCAAAGAAAGAAAAGAAAAACTGACTGGCATGAGACCATGTGGCCCCATCACTGCCGTGCTTGCACTCCCGGTTGGTCAATTTTTGCGACAGCCTTTGAGTTAACCATAATCTTCTAACTTTTCGCTAAGTCTAACCCAACCCTTCCTTGATTCGGGTGTGACCCAAACGTTGCTATATGATATAAACGAGATCAGCCGATGAGGTTGCGAGCCTTAGATGTGTATCTACATCGAGACCCGAAAACTAAACAGACCAACGTTGCATGATCCTACCGTTAATAATTTTGGCACGCCAAATATAGCTGCGTCACGACTCAGTTACAAAGCCACATACACTTATTTAAATACAATTAACGGAAGATTGACATGGAGACCAAAGCAAAAGACCCACATTAATAGAAAACATAACAGTATTAAAGAATAACAAGACATCAATTATATAACAAAAACACCACACCACACACACACACACACACCACACCCACCCATTTTCCTGCTCGAGCAGGTAGCCTTGCACGGTCCTGTACAATCTTCTTCATGGTTCCCTTTTGAGGAAATGCTTTTATTTATGGCCGGTTGATGCCCTTTCTGACGCGCACAAACTCTTTTGCTCACCCTCCTACGGGTACACGCAGGCATACGGCTTGTACCCATATTCTAAACCGGGCAAAACACAGGGGATCAATTATAAAAACAAACAGGTCTTAATGAATATAACCAAGATCCGAGGGCACAGTCTCAACCGCATCTTTAAAATGCAATAGATTCTATTGAAAAACAATACAAACAAAAAAAGTATGTAGCTAGTGGAGATGCGCCAAAATGTAGAAAAATAAATTAATTTCAGTCAGATGTTGGTAGTGGAGATGTTAAAGTGATTATTATATAATAAATAGTTTCACGGTGGTGTGCACGCGCGTTATATTAGGGGGCCGTGCTATTGGTCAGTTATAAGTTAAATATTGTAAAGGTGGATATGTTGGTAGTGGAGAGGCAAATGGAAGAAAATAAGTCAGTAGCGTGTGGAGATGATAAAGTGTATATAAATAAATAAATCATTAAAGGTGGATAGTGGTGGGTGAGACGGTAAATGTATATAAATAAAAAATAGTCAAGGTAGTGTTGCAGGTAGCGGTTATGCTAGTGTATAGAGTAATATTGAAAGGTGGTATGTTGGTAGTGGAGATGGCAAAGTGGAGAAAAATAAGCACGTGTTGGTGGAGATTGATAAAGTGCTATTATAAATAATATAATATTCAGGTGTATATGTTGGGGTGAGATGTAAAGTGTATATAAATAAATGGATTGAAGCTGTATGTTGGTAGTGGGAGATGTGCAAGAATGGAGAAAAATACCGTCACGTGGTGGTGGAGAGTGATAAAGTGTATTAAATGAAATAATCATGTAAAGGTCGGTATATGTTGGTAGTGAGTAATCATGGTACAAGTGTAATAAATAAATAAAAGTTCAAGGTGGTTCGCAGGTAGCGGTGCTATGGTAGTGTATAAGTAAATATGACAAGGTGGTTATGTTGTAGTGAGATGGCAAATTGGAGAAATCTAAGTCACGTGGTGTGGAGATGATAAAGTTGTTATAAATAAATAAACTTCATTTAAAGGTGTTATGTTGGTGGGGTGGATGGTAAGAGTGTATTAAATAATGGATAGAAACGGTATGTTGGTAGTGGAGATGGCAAAATTGCTATAAATAAATAATCACAAAGTCATGTGTTGGACGTGGAGATGGGTAAAATGGTATATAAATTCAAATAAATAATGGCTCCTGAAAAGCAATAGTATTAATCCATCCATCCATCGAGGACCACACTTGTGCAGAGCGTTGGTGCTGCCTCAGCATTTCTCTCTTAGCTCATTGGGCACAATCCTGGACGGGTCGCCACTCGGCACAGGATACCAGCAAGCTGGCACTCATTTTGGACCTCGGAAGGATGACAGGCAGGTCAACCCCCACCTGATATTAAGTTTCAACGTTTTTTGAACTCATAGACCCTTGGATCCAAGCTCAAACCCTAACCGGAATTTTTAGCCAATACCCCAGGCATTATATATTAAATCCTGTACCTACTTGTAAAGCCCGTGTGCCTTCATAATACCAGCTGGCCAACCCGAGTATATTCTCCAATCAAGGTCTAGGCTGATGTGCAGCTCTCTTTAACCCTTTATCTCACAAATCAGCTACACCTGCTCCTGAGCAGAACCACCATATCATTCAAACTACTTCTTGGTGCAATTTGAAAAGCCAAACCTTTTTAAGCCACACACAAGTCATATCAATGTAAAAGCTGTTCATCCACAGGCCACATGAAGGACATGCTCCTCAAGTCCCCACTAATTGGTCTGTGTGTGAGCCGTGAAGACTAGCTATGTCGAACGGGTGCCTCGCGGGAGGCATGTTAGAAGACG
>CM068955.1:100298545-100327470 GCA_035128595.1 Eptatretus atami | reverse complement strand
GGTATCTACAGGGTACACATGTTCCACCATTAAGCCCCTTCTCGTTAAATTATCTAAATCCTGGATCACTGCTCACCTACACTCATTTGTTCCTCTCTGTTCCTCACCGTGGACCCAACTTCCACATTTTAAAATAAACAACAAAATAATCGTGAAGAAAAATTTTAAAAATACAAAACTGCCACTCCTTTCTATACACACTAGACCACTCAACCAACAGCAAACACTTGTTCAAAACCATAAACAGCATCACTAACTCCAACATGGCATAAACCGACATGCAGCCATAAGACAGACAGACGACATACCAGAGAAATAACAAGCTGACATCTTCATCGATCACTACGCAAACCCAAATCATATGGGATCCAGAAAAGAGGAAAGAAGTATTACAAGACGCAAACTAAGCTGCCAACTCGACACCACCATCATGCCATTCACTCTCGCAGAAACAACAAAATCATCAAACATTATCAAAAACATTAAAAATACCATCAGAGATGGGGAATCCCCCGCCATTGAAAAATAATTGAAATCAGATAAGTGTTTTTCCATTTATTACAAAAAACATTTTTTTCAAGATGGCCGCCCCAGTCGGCCATCTTGGGTCTGGCCACGCCCAAAATCAATAGGGTTCTTCCTTTTCAGGTGGTACATGTGTGACCCAAATTTCCAAATCGATATGGCGAACAGTTTATGAGTTATCACACTCACAGCTATAACTGTTGACGCCCAGCCAGCCAGACGGACGGACGACCCGGGTGACAACAATATCCCCCTTCCGCCACGCGGCGGGGGATAAAAACTCACAGGCCCTGACAACATCTCCAATTTACATTTAAAACACCTTGGACCACACGGCATATCAGATATAAACAATTTCTCCTCCCAACCCTAAAAAATTCCCCAAATTTGGAAACGAGGAAAAATCATTACCATCCTCAAACGAAACAAAGAACCTACCAAAGTAGCCTCCTACAGAACTATTCACATTACTTTGCACACTCTCCAAAGTTACAGAATGCCTAATACACTCACAAACCCTCACATCCCTCCTCTCACACACCCAACACGGATTCAGACCAAACACCTCACGACCACTCTCTTAAGGCCCTGTCACACCTTGACGTTTTAGCCAGCGATATTGAAAATTTGGCGAATACGCTGGCACAAGTCGAATACGTTATGGGTAAGTATTGTATACGTTAAGAGCACGCTGAAGCACGTGGCATACGTCGAATTACGCGAGCTCGTCGACAAATTTTAAGCATGTCAATTTTTCGACGTATGCCAGCGTATGCATCACACGTTCCGCATACGCTGGCCATAAGTTGTAGGCACGTTATGCGATCGTTGACACACGTTACTTGTAAGTTACTCATAAGTCGAAACACGTCGAGGTAATGTCTACGTACCCAAAACTTATTTCTAACCTATGAGTAACGTGCTTTGAACCTATGTGTAACGTATATTGACAGTATGTAGACGTATTTGACGTCTTCGGACGACCACAGAACTTACTGAACGTGTTTCTAACTTACAGCTACCGTATAATGGCGTATTGGCAGCGTTTAGGGGAATTGGTATATAAAAATGGGGTTCACAGGAGGAACCCGTCAGTGTTCCAGACTCCATGGTTTTTTTTTTTTCTTCGGCATGACGGTGATGTTGACACTTCGATTTCTAGTGCGGTTATGATTTAAATAGTCGAGCGGCAGCCTATTAATAGGCTATGCCACGTGATCTCGGCGATACGCTGCCACGCTATGCATAAGTTAGACTATCGTTGGGCATAGGTTGTGAATGCCGACAACACGTTAAGCATTCGTTGGACAAGTTATCTATAAGTTATCGAAACGTTCTGTGTACGTTACTAACATGTTATGCATACGTCAACTCGTCTATGAATACGCCCAAAACTGAAAAAAGATCAAATGGATTCAGCCGCTTATACGCCAGCATTTTCATACATTTTGATACGTTGCCATACGCTGGCTAAAACGTCAAGGTGTGACAGGGCCCTTACAAACCTCACACAAAACGCCTTTGAAGGCTTCAACTCTAGAAAACCACCAAAACACGCTATTCTCACCACAATAGACATCAGCAAATAATTTGACACTCCCAAAACTGTTACTCACAAACAAAACACCCAACACAAACATGTACAACAACACCAAACGCTCACAGGCCAACCACCGATCATGCAGGGAATCATTCGTTATTTTTAACGGCAAGTCATCACGTACACGATACTTTCCAAACGGAGTTCCTCAAAACTCAGTCCTCTCCCCCACACTCTTTAATCTGTTCATGCACGACATTCCACAACCACGAGAACATACGAATAGCCTCATTTGCGGACGATATAACCAGCACCTCCACTCATAAAAACATCAACACTGCCAGAGCACAACTTCAACCCTTCCTCAGCACCTTACAAACCTGGCTCACCATGAACAGACTGAAAGTAGCCCCCTCAAAATCAACAGTCACTCTTTTAACAAATTATACCAAGGAACATAGCACCACACCACACATCACATTGAACAACATCCCTAACACACACACACACATGGCGTCACTTTTAACACATCCATGTCATTCTCAGATCACATCACAAGCATTAAAAAAGCACATGCACACCCAGACTGAACACTCAGGACACACACAGGCACCGACTTTGGACACCACAAAGAACAAAGAAACAACATCACTAACATACAAACAGAGTATATTAGATCAGTCATAAACTACTCCAGCTCATCTTGGGTGTCCAGCCTATCAAACACACATCTCAACACCCGACAGACCATACAAAACAAAACCCTTGGCATCATCACAGGTTGTACATGAACAACACCTATCAAGCACCTACACAGAGTGGGAAAAATGCTAAAAATCAGACCACTTAGACATGAGAGGTGCACAGTTCCTTGTAACGGCAAGTGCCAACCCTAATCACCCTTGCCACTGCATGTACAACCACCCACAGACCCCTACACACATTAAAGCAACACCACAAAAGCACTAGTGACATCCTTCAAAACATCCCCCCAATGAACAACAGAAACTACAAAAAACACATCCATACCCACATCACCATAAACACAATCAACAAACTACGCCCAAACAGTATCCTGGGCAGTTAACCCCCACCCACCCATGACGCAGACCAACTACTCTGCAGGTCCGATTGTGTTCACCTTACACGACTCCACAGTGGACACCACCCACATCTCTTACACTACAAATATAAACTCAACGACACCACTGACGACACCTGCAACCACTGCCATGCTGCCTCACACACAACAAACACATGATGGAAGACTGCGCAGTCCTGGCTCCACTTCGACAAGAGCACAGCATCATAGACGTGAAGGATCGCTGGGTCTCTTCTGGGAGATCAATCGGCTATCTCCGTGCCATGGGCCTGCTTGAGCAGAACTGACTGGGGGCAACACAACACAGAAACAACAACTTCCACATTCTCTTCAATCTAATGCTTCCCTCCAGGTCTTCAAGACAGCAGTTCACCACCATCTCAGATCGTCACTGATCCAAAACCATGATATTTTATACCCTCATTAACTACCCACCACCCCAACCGCACCCAAACCCCTCCTCCTTCCAAATTTCCAGTTTTCCCTCCTGAGAGTTTCCTTCTGTATCCATCTTGTCTACCCCATGCATCCTCTCCTGCCCTTCATTCCTCCCCACACCCATTGTTTAACCACGTTTCCCTCTATCTTGGCCTTCAACTCTGTTATTGTTTCCCATCATCTTTCAACTGTTCCTTTTGTCCTGTTGTGTCCTGATCCATTCAGTGTACTAGTACAAGGTCTTCCACGAGTGTCGAATATGTATACAAAAAATATAAAAATATATGGATTATGTTTAGAGTGTAAGAACTTCTGCTGAGACAAACCCACACAGAGAGAGCAAGCAGTGTTACCCATGGTCTAAAAGAACATCGTAGATCAGCCAACTTGCTTCCCCCAGTTTTAGTGATGAATCTGTAATTTGTTCAGGATACCAGCAACACCTCACCAACTCTTTGTGAAAGACTTTTGGGAGCCTTAAATGTCTACAAGCCACCAATACTGGCAGAGGGTCCACTGGCTTATTGTTTCGATGGACAGCACACACATTGCATGAATCGCCCTGCCAAAGAAATACCATCGTGACAGTTGCTTAAACTTAATATATAGTCTTAAACTTAATATATAGCTCATGGATCGGTCCTGTCTTGCTCTTTCATCTTATCATTTGTGATTATTCATTCTCTATCACAATTTTCTTCTTAACTACCCCAGTAACCCTTTCTTATTTCCAGTGAAAATTCTTGTTCTTTTGTCATTGTCCCATTTTAGATATTTATGGTGTCCACAAATTATCATTCCAAATTCAAACTGAAATAAATAAATATTATGAAATGGGATACAACCATGTGGTTTGCTACTCATGAAAGAAAATTTCTCAAAGTTTTATCCTCAAGATCATCATCTGAATCTGACGACTTGTGGGGACTGCACTCGAATGACTCACGAATGTGTTCAACATCCTCTCCACTTGTGTTTCGCTAGCATTTGCATTTGTAGCCATTTTCAGTAAATGTGATGTCACGTGTAACAGCAGATACCTGGAAATGAAAAAAAAAGTCAAAGCTTTGAGAAATGTTTTTCCAGATGCAGCAAACCACATCTTTGTATCCCATTTCATAATTTTATTTAAATTACAGCTTGAACTTGGAAAGGCAATTTGTGGATACCCTGCATATTGTTTGTATCTTGTTTATCCTTTTCTGTCGTTTTCATTGCAGTGATTGGGGGAATTCTATGCTGTTTCTCTTTCAAACGTGAAATGCTTGTTTCGCTGGTTTGTAGGTTTTGGCTTGCTTTCTTTGGGTTCATGTACAGATGCTTATCGATTTCCTGTTGATTCTTTAACAGTCACCTGAAGTTGATCAGTGCACCTGATTAAACTCTATTACCACATACATAGTATGTACAGATGTGATAATGGTATAATTCATCTATGTTACCCCGTTACCCCTCTATTCACGTTCCCACAACTATATATACATATATATATATATTTGATTTGATGTACCATAGATTTGATGTTTTTACAGAGCATTGGTGTGCTGCCAAAACAATTTATTGACAAGGGTTATACCGAGTGGTTTTCCATTGCCTTTACTTCCCAGCGTTTTTTCTGTGCTCTATGCTTTTAAAGGCTGAGCATCACACAAGGAAGCAGCATATACCATTTTGTCTTGATTGGAATGATTCAGCCAGGGTTTGAACCACCAACTTCCCACATTCAGAGCAGACACTAGGTGTGTCTGGTGCGTGTGGCGTGTGCAAGTATTCCCCACCCCCATCCCCCCCCCTTCCAAAGTTTTCACATTTTGATGCTACCTGAGCTTATTTCAGGATGCTTTCAAATCAAACTTAATATATGGAGTCCTCACAAACTACTCCAAAGTGATAAAGCTAAAAAATGTAGATAAATGTGAATATGTTCGATTAACAGAGAAAATCAGATGATTCTCAGTACCATAAGTATTCAGAACCTTTGTCAAATTAACCTTAAATCACTTCAGAAGCAAATTATTTGTTTGAAAGGTTACAGAATAAGTGTAATAGGTTTCATCTGCATGTTATCAGTGGTTTAACATAAAAATTTAGCTCCCCCACTATCGAAGGAGTTTAAAGGTGCAACTCAGTTGGTCAAACAACCAAGGCAAACATGAAGACCAAGGAGCTTTCCAAAGAATTCAGACATAAAGTGGTAGAGAAGCATCATTCAGCAGAGGCTTGTAAGAAAATTTCAAAATCACTCATTATCCATTTGAGTACGGTGCAATCCATCATTAAGAATTGGAAAAGCATGTGGGAGAAAAGAGGAACGAATGAGTGGAGGGGAACAGTGATTCTGGATGTAGGTAGTTTAACCAGAAGGGAGTTGATGGTGGACCTTGTGTGTGCTGCAGTTACATGGGGGGTACAAAGCTCGTTAAGAGCAGAGGGTACAAGATAAAAAAAAGAGGCGGTAGAAGGTTGAGAGACAACCGACCTGTCTGTGATGGCGAAGTGATAGACGCATAGACTCAGCTTCATTACAGGAGATTCCAATAATCTTGAAGGCCTTGGTTTATATGGCGTCAAGCTGAGCAAGGTGTGAGGCAGGGGAGCCAGCCCAGAGGGGAGAGCAGTACTCCATCAAGCTGCGGATAAAGGCCTTGTAGGTGGACAGGAGTTCAGGTGTGCCAAGGAAGGAATTTGCATGACGGAGGATACCCAGTCGGCGACTGGCTTTGGGATGACGTTTGCCCAAGAAAGATCATGGCTGATGCCCAAGATGGATACAGAAGGAAACTCAAAACTTTGGGGGAGGGATTTGGATGGGGAGAGATCCAGGAGTTTGAATGATTGAACTTCCTGAAAAGGATTGCGAAGCAAGTAGATTGGGGGTGGGGGGGGGGAGGAGTTTGCCAGATGTTCCTTTCGAAGAAAGATAGTGAGAGTGTGAGATTTGTTGGGATTGAAAGACATATGCCAAGTTTTTGACCAGTTTTGGATTTTGTCTAGGTCTGAAGAGAGGGAAGAGTCTGCAGCCATCCTGTCTAAAGGATTAGTGATGTCACAGCAGACGGCGGAGTCATCAGCAAATAGAAAAACAGGATTTTCCAGAGAGTAGGAGAGATCATTTATGAAGAACAGGAATTGGACTAGGCCCAGAACACTGCCTTGGGGCACTCCAGCCTTGACAGGGAGGAGATAAAAGGATTCTGTTGAGTGCCACACAATGGCTACGAGAGTAAAGGAAGTCAGTCAGCCAAGTGTGGAGTTGGCCTTAGATGCCAGAGGCAGAAAGTCTGGAGAGTAAGGCAGGATGGCAAGACTATCAAAAGATATATCCAGAGAGAAGACCATGAAATTTGTGTCTGTCATTGAGGGCATCCATCCATTTCTGGGTGAGTATAAGCAGCATGTCCACGGTGGAGTGACCTGGTCTGACACGATGTTGTGGGGGAAAAGGAAGGATTTCATATCAACTGTGAAAATGGATTCCATGACATTGCTGATGATTGGAAGTAAGCTTCTTCTTCTTGCATATGGAAACTTGGCTGCCAGGCAGCTATCATTTTGTTGGGGAGCATGTATGCCACTGATGCCCTATACCAGTACACTGGTACTCATTTCACCAACCAAAGTAAACAGGATGAATCAATCCCACCTGGTGTTAATTCAGCAGCAAACAGGGCTCAAACTCAGGACCCTAAGATCCCAAGCCAGCTACCTTAACCACTAAGCCAACACCATGCAGTATGGAAGTAAGCGGATTGGTCTGTAGTTAAGGGGATCAGTGTTTGCACCTTTTTATATAATGCAGTGATGTTGGTGGATTTCCAAGCAAATGGAATATGACCTTGCACAAATGACAGGGTGAAAAGGGTGGAGAGGGGATGGGAAAGAGCAGCAGAGCAGGATTTTAGGACACGTGACCTGATGCCCTCCGGTCCAGTTGCAGAGTCAGAGTCGAAGGTTGAAATTATCGTCTCCACCTTTTCAGCTGCAAAAGACACAGAGTCCAGGAGTTATTGGGTACAACAGGGAAGGATGAGTACCGAGAGTGAGGGATTGGGGATGCCAAGTAGATGTCAAGGTCTTCCCATTGTAAAGACATATTCGGATTACCAGAAAACCAACATGGCAGATGCATGATTTCTTTTTTTCCTGACAATTGTAGGTGGAGTCAAACTAGCTATCCAGCCAAAGGGTTTGAAGGCTTCATACGCATGCAGCTTCATTGCGTTGTTTTTAATATACAAGATGTAAAATCTTCATCTGAGGAGGTTGTAAAATCACGGTTAACTTCCCCAGGGTTGCTCGGCACCACATTCTAATTAACGAAGAAATTGCAAGAGGCATCAGATCTTAGAGTTTCTGTTTGTCAGAAACAAAATACATTTTCCGTTCGGCTTTCCCGGCATATGAGGTGTGGTCACTATAAATAATTAGTCGCTAAATTGATGATGTACAGGTTAATTTCACCTCGAGTTCACTCCACAGTCCACCGATACAATATATAAGAGCAAGTAGTTTCTGTGTGAAGCTTTTTCTTTGATTTCTATCCAATTTCATAAACCCAAGCCAATTACCCTGAAATTTGTTCCACCACATTATTGTAATAATAGGTCGACTTGGTCAACATCACAATAATTTTTTTTGCAAATATTCATCAAATCGATGTTAAAACATGAAATAATGGTGTTCTGGTTTATGGCATGCCTGGTGTTGGCTTAATGGTTAGAGTGATGGGCTTGGGATCCTAAGATCCTGAGTTCAAATCCCACTCGGCTGTTGAATTAATATCAGATGGGGTTGACTCTGCCTGTCATCCTTCTGAGGTTGGCAAAATGAGTGCCAGCTTGCTGGTATCCTGTGTCAGAGTGGTGACCTGTCCAGGATTGTGCCCAATAGCCAAGGAGACTGCTTAAGCAGCACCAATGCTCTGCACAGAGTATGGTCCCAATGGATGAATGGTGGTGAGAAGGACGGAGCTTGGCTTTTGCATTGGTCCTTTCACATCGCGTTTGAAGGTGAATTATTTGGTGCACAGGAGTTGAACCATTTGCAGTTATTTATTTATTTATATTCCCCATGCAGAATGGAAATTTATATTCAAAGGTTCCCATCTCCATGGGACTACATCCGATAAGACTTCAAAGAAGAAAATGAGGCATTGAGACCATTTGGCCCATCACTGCCGTGTTGCACTCCCGGGTCAATTTTTGCGACAGCTTTGAAGTTAACCATCAATCTTCTTAACATTTTGCTAAAGTCTAACCAACCCGATCTTGATCGGGTGACCCAACTTGTATATGATATAAACGAGATCAGCCGATAGGTTGGAGCCTTAGATGTGATTACATCGAGACCGAAACTAAACAGCCAACGTTGCATGAAACTACCGTTAATAATTTTGGCGCCAATATAGCTGCGTACACGCTCATTCAAAGCACATACACTTATTTAAATACAATTGAGGAAGATTGACATGGAGAAACCAAAGCAAAAGACCCATCATTAATAAAAACAAACAGGTTTAAAGAATAACAAGACATCAATTATATAACAAAAACACCACACACACACCACACACACACACACACACCATTTTCCCTGCTCGAGCAGGGGTTAGCCTTGCAGGTCCTGTGACAATCTTCTTTCATGGTTCCCTTTTGAGGAAATGTTTTTTTTATGGCCGGATGCCCTTTCTGACGCCAACTCTTGTCACCTCCTACGACACGCAGGGATACGGTGTACCTATTCTAAACCGGGCAAACACAGGGCATCAATTATAAAAACAAACAGGTTTAATGAATATAACAAGATCGAGGGCACAGTCTCCAACCGCATCTTTAAAATGCAATAGATTTTCTATTGAAACAAACAAACAAAAAAAAATGTAGCTATGGAGATGGCAAAATGTAGAAAAATAAATAATTCAGTCAGATGTTGGTAGTGGAGATGGTAAAGTGTATATAAATAAATAAATAGTTCAAGGTGGTGTGCAGGTAGCGGTTATGGTAGTGTATAAGTAAATATTGAAAGTGGTATGTTGGTAGTGGAGATGGCAAAATGGAGAAAAATAAGTCACGTGGTGGTGGAGATGATAAAGTGTATATAAATAAATAAATCATTAAAGGTGGTATATGTTGGTGGGTGAGATGGTAAAGTGTATATAAATAAATAAATAGTTCAAGGTGGTGTGCAGGTAGCGTTATGGTAGTGTATAGTAAATATGAAAGTGGTATGTTGGTAGTGGAGATGGCAAAATGGAGAAAAATAAGTCACGTGGTCGGTGGAGATGATAAAGTGTATATAAATAAATAAAACATTAAAGGTGGTATATGTTGGTGGGTGAGATGGTAAAGTGTATATAAATAAATGATTGAAGCGGTATGTTGGTAGTGGAGATGGCAAAATGGAGAAAAATAAGTCACGTTGGTGGTGGAGATGATAAAGTGTAATATAAATAAATAAATCATTAAAGGTGGTATATGTTGGTAGTGGAGATGGTAAAGTGTATATAATAAATAATAGTTCAAGGTGGTGTGCAGGTAGCGGTTATGGTAGTGTATAAGTAAATATTGAAAGGTGGTATGTTGGTAGTGAGATGGCAAAATGGAGAAAAAATAAGTCACGTGGTGGTGGAGATGATAAAGTGTATATAAATAAATAATCATTAAAGGTGGTATATGTTGGTGGGTGAGATGGTAAAAGGTGTATATAAATAAATGGATTGAAGCGGTATGTTGGTAGTGGAGATGGCAAAATGCATATAAATAAATAATT
Source organism: Eptatretus atami (assembly GCA_035128595.1). NCBI lineage: Eukaryota > Metazoa > Chordata > Myxini > Myxiniformes > Myxinidae > Eptatretus > Eptatretus atami. The sequence goes on along the minus strand of CM068955.1, from coordinate 100,317,097 downwards.
CACAGTCATGTGTTGGAAGTGGAGATGGTAAAATGTATATAAATAAATAAATAATGGCTCCTGAAAAGCATATATTAAATCCATCCATCCATCAGGACCACACTCTGTGCAGAGCGTTGGTGCTGCCTCAGCATTCTCCTTAGCTATTGGGCACAATCCTGGACGGGTCGCCACTCCGGCACAGGATACCAGCAAGCTGGCACTCATTTTGCTGACCTCGGAAGGATGACAGGCAGAGTCAACCCCCACCTGGTATTAATTCAACGGTTTTTTGAACTCAAGACCCTTGGATCCCAAGCTCACAACCCTAACCATTAAGCCAATACCAGGCATATATATTAAATCCTGTACTACTTGTAACCCGTTTTGCCTTCATAAATACCAGCTGGCCAACCCGATATATTTCTCCAATCAAGGTCTAGCTGATGTGCACTCTCTTTAACCCTTTATCTCACAATCAGCTACAACCTGTACTGAGCAGACCACCATATCTTCAAACTGACTTCTTGGTGCAATTTGAAAAGCCAAACCTTTTCTAAGCCACACACAAGTCATATCAATGTAAAAGGTGTTCATCCACAGCCACATGAAGTACATGGCTCCTCAGTCCCCACTATTGGCTGGTGTGGCTGCATACCACTTGTCCCTCCCGGAGGATGTTGAAATCCATGGCCATTAGGCTAATTATTTCCCACCATGAGGCTGTGCTGGGTGTAGTGGCATGTGCCTGTAATCCAGCTAGGAGGAGGATGGGGTCGGGGATCACTTTATGATGGGAGCCCTACGTTATGCCTAAAGACGATGCAATGCAACCCAGCCAATACAGTGGTACCCAACACTGATTGTCAGGTCACGCCAGATCAGATCTGTGGCTTGCTATGGGTATCACGTAAAAGCCGTACGAACCTGTTCATGGTTGATTAAACTGGCTCCACCCAGCAGATCTCCCTGATGTGGAGGGTGTATGGACATGGACACCCAGCAGTATTAAATATAAAACATGCCAAAGGGTGGCAGGCTCCTTGTGAGCCAAAGGCCTTCCATATCTTGTGCCAAATGTCTGCGGATGTTCTCCTGCGGTTGGTTACCTTCCCGAGGAGGTTGGGGGCAGGATTTACACTCAGGCCACCACAAAACACATCACTCCACAAAACACTGTAGTGTGTGTCAGGGTGGTGCTGAGGTGTCGTCCACCAGACGGCAGTCTCCTCGGGTTAACCTGATGCGGCACCTTCGGGTGGTTGCCTGGAATGTCCTATCCCGAAGAGATGGAGATGAGCCAGGCATCTGCCTGGGGGATGGCCAGAAGGAAGCCACGAGAGTACCGGTGGAAAGTAGATGCAGCGACGCACTGTGGTGCATGCTCCCCATGTGTGTATGAGTGTATGTATGTAAGTATGAGGCTGTGGAACAGCACAGCACAGCACAGGACCCCTTCCCCCCCCCCCTTTCCCCCTTTTGTTGTGTGTTTAGAATAACCTAAGTGAACCATTCCTGTCTTGCTCTTTCCTCTTATCATTCAAGATTGACAAACCATCCTTAATCTGTCATCTCTGCTGTAGTCGTCTAATCTTAACTCAACCATTTTCTCTACCTGCAGCTTTCTCTATTTATGCCAATGTTTGTCCCTTATCTACTGTTGGTTTGTCAATACACAGTACTCTGTCACGGACTTCTCTTTAGCCTTTCCCACTGTAGTGAACTATAATTATATATATATATATTGCTTTTTGAGTTAAAGTTTTAAAAGGTGAATCAAGTTTAAAAAGAATGTAAAACAGGTTAGTCTGAGACTTTTTACCTGTGCCACCGAAGGTGGATAGAGGTTGTCTATTAACCCCTGTTTGTCTGTCTGTGAGCAGGATGTACAGTATCTCAAAAGGTTATAGACGGATTCGGACAAAACATGGTGAACAGGTTGGGTGTGTGAGAAGGACGAATTTATTAGATAACTAGCAAATACCACCTATGGCTTCGCTGATGGGAGTATCAACGGAGAGAGAAAGGGAGGTGAGCAAGGAATGGAAGAGAGGGGAGGGAATGAAGAGGAGAGGGAGAGTGAGGAGAGAGTGAATAGGGAGTGAGGAGGAATGGGGGAGTAAGGAGGGAGAGATAGGAATGAGGGGAGAGCAAAGAAGGGGAAGGAAGGGCGAGAGCGAAGTGAGGAAAAGAAGGGGAGCAATGCCTCACCACATGTCGTTAAAACACTCAAGGAGAAGGGGTGCGAGGAGGAGAGAGAGAGTGAAGGTGTAGTGGGAGAGCGAGAGGAGGGGGGAGAGGGCGAGAGAGTGGGAGGGGAAGGAGGATGAGGGGAGAGGGAGTGAGGTGTAGTGGAGCGAGGAGGAAGGGGGGGGGGGGGGGAAGAGGGGAGACAAGATAATATGTTTATGCTTTATCAACACACACACACACACTAACACACCACACACACACACACACACCACACACACACACACGACACACACACACACACACACCACACACACACATTCCTGGAAAACATCGTTGAGATGAAATTTGAAATTGCATTGATTTTTAAGATGTATTCAAGGGAAAGGTAGACATGACAGAAAAAACAAATTGAGTGGAAATTTTTCAATGTTTCTTTCACTCACCCTCATCCATCGCTTCACTGCACCCTCATCCATCGCTTCACTCACCCTCATCCATCGCTTCACTCACCCTCATCCATCGCTTCACTCACCCTCATCCATCGCTTCCCTCACCCTCATCCATCGCTTCCCTCACCCTAATCCTCCCGTTATGAACGCTCATCATTCTTTCTTTCTTTTAATTCGATCTTCAATGTAATTTATTTTGCCTTCCGAACCCTGTGGATTCCCCACGGAGAACCCGGGTGCGGCCACCTTCGCGGGCGTCCCGTTGGTTAATTATTTTTCTTGCAAAACATCAAGTTATTTCCGTTGCACTCAATGAAACCAGCTCAATAAATCTGGTTAATTCTGTTACATTACTAAATCTTTTGTTCACTGAATATAATTCTCCCAAACAGTAGAATAAGAGAAGTTTCAAGTTTTGGAAATTTCACATTTTCTTGTGTATGTGTGAAGGAGGGAACACGGCCTTGCTTGCTTAAACTAAATCGGTATAATCGGTATAATCGGTATAATCGGTATAATCGGCTTAATTTATAAGACTCGTTTAAATTATCAGATTTCACTCCAGATTTCCACACTCATTTAGTCCGCACAACATCCGATCCTGAAAGCCGAAATCACGTTTCGATGATATACTTTAATTAGTCCGTGAGAGTAGATCATGGAAAAGCGCATCATGTAATGCATGAAATTGGCCCAAGCTCCAAATTTGAAAACTCGATAATACTTACAAAAGCCATGTACACAACGATCTGTAGGTCAGCAGTTGAGGCATTTGATATCAGTGAGGAAAGTGAAAAAACCCCAAACATTTTGAGCGCTTTATCTACACTAATACGTGTGTGCGTGCGTGCGCGGGTGTGTGCGTGCGGCATGCTTGCGTGCTTGCGTGCCCTCAATAACTCAAAAACCATGAAATCTAGCAGACTGAAGTGTATGAGTGAAAATTGGGTGTTTGGGTTAATTAAAACACCCCTTTTGAAGGTAATTAACGGCCTTATTTAATTATATCCTTTATCAGGCGCTTTCTCGGACACTTCACTCAAGACGGATCCTGGGTCTGAAGCCGCCATGTTTTTTGGCCTGCTCAACCACGCCCCGACTTGGAACAGGCCGCAACAATTTCTTAATGATAAAGTTTTTTTTCCTCCCACTTTCCTCACTCTTATAATTGAATGCCTGTTCATCAAAGGTACACATTACTGGGTGCATTGCAATGCTTATAAACGCCCAGAGATGCCAGCGTTCGTGACTTCATTTCATTTCCGCACATGCACAACCTCGAGAATCTCTTAAACTAAATCGAATTACAAAATTTAAGCTCCAGAATCCCACACCTCTCTCTCTCTTCTGTCTTTCTCTCTTTCTCTCTCTCTTTCTCTCTCTCTCCCTTTCTTTCTGTCCGCGAATGTATCTTGATGGTGGTTATGCCCAGATGGTTTTTATCTCCGCACATATCTGGAGAGTGGTTATCTCCGCACATATCCGAATGTTGCTTTTCTCTGCACGTATCTGTACGGTGGTTATGTCCAGATGGTGGTTATCTCCATACATGTCTGGATGGTGGTTAGCTCCGGACGTGTCCAGACGGTGGTTATGTTGTGATGCACCCACCCCTGACACTTCTTTCCCATCCCTACTACCCCTTACTTACTCAATCTCTCTACCTCCTCACTCCTCCACCCCTCTCTCTCCTCCCTCCCCCCTTAGTATAAATGTTGCCCGGACGGTGGTTATCTCCAGACGGTGGTTATGTCCAGACGGACCCTCCCCTCACACTGCATTACCTTGCCCTTCCCTCATGCTGCCTTCCCTTGACGTACCTGGATGGAAGTTATGTCCAGATGGTGGTTATCTCCAGATGTGTCTGGACGATGGTTATGTCTGGATGAACCTTCCCCTCACACTGCCTTACCTTGCGCTTCCCTCATGCTGCCTTCCCTAGCCCTCCCCTCATGCTGCCTTCACTTGCCCTCCCCTCACGCTGCCTTCCCTTATGCTGCTTTTCTATTCCCTTCCCTCATGCTGCCTTGGTTAACCATCGCCTTTCTTGTTTTCCTCATGCTCGCTTCATTCCTCCCTTCCTCCTCTTTGCTCCCCACCCCTCCTCTCCTCTACCCTTACCTCCCTCCTCTCCCCTCACCCTCACCCTACCTCCTCTTACCCTACCCTTCTCTCTGCTCCCCCTCCCTCACCCTATCCTCCCTCCCCTCACCCTAGCCCCTCCCTCAACCCTAGCCTCCCCCCTCACCCTAACCTCCATCCTTCACCCTCGCTCTCACCACCTCACCCTCCCTCCCTCCCCTCACCCAACCCTTCCCGACACTCCATCCTCTCTCCCTACCATCATCCTCCCCTCCCTCCTCTCCCCCCTCACCCTATCCTCCTTCTCTCTCTCTCTCCCCTCACCCTCACCTCTCCCCTCACTCTTCTCTCCCCTCACCCTACACCTACTCGGTTCTCTCCTCCCTCTCCTCACACTACCCTCCGTCCTCTCACCCTACCTTCGGTTCTCTCTCCTCTCCTCACACTACCCTCCTCCTCTCCTCTCTCCCTGACCATAACCCTCTCCTCTCTCCCTCATCTCACCAGACCTCCCTCCCTCTCTCTCCCTCACTCACCCGACCCTCCTCCTCTCTCTCTTCCTACCGACCTCGCTCCTCTCCCTCCCCTCCACCCGACCTTCCCCGTGTCTCTCTCCTCCCCTCACCCGACCCTCCTCTCTCCTCTCTTCACCTGATCCCCTCTCTCCACCTCCCTCATCCCTTCACACACCCTCTTTCTTCCTCTTCTCCTCACCATCACCCACACTCCTCCTCACTACACTCTCCGATCCATTCTCAACTCACCTCCTCTCATCTCCCCTTCTCCACATATCTCTTCCTCATTCCCTTCCCCTCAATCTACTTTACTCCCCTTCCTACTCTCCCTCTCACTCCACACCTTCCTCTCTCCCTTCCCTCCTACTCTCTCCTCCTCACCTACCTTCCATCCCTCTCCCTACACCTCCCCTCTCTCCCTCCTTCCTTCTCTCCTCCTCCACTCCACCTCTCCTTCTTACTCACCCTACCATCACTCTCCATTGCTTCGCTAACGGATATAGTAAGGGAGGGTAGGGAATAAGAAGGAGGGAAGGGAGCGTGGGAGAGAAGGTAGGGATGAGAGAGAGGAGAGAGATTGACGTGGGAGCAGGAAGGAGGGGGAGAGGGAGCGTGCGGCAGTGTGGAAGGAGGGAGGAGCGAGGAAGGAGGAGAGTGCGAGGGAGGATTTTGAAAGGGAAGGCAGCGTGAGGAAGAGGGAAAGGGAAGGCAACATGAGAGAAGGGACTGTCCGGACATAACCACCGTCCGGATGATGGTATGTTAAGGTGTGGGGGGGGGGGGGTGGAGAAAATGAAGGGAGGAGAAAGAGGGGTGTAGGAGCAAGGAAAGGCAGGGGAGCGAGGAGGTGTGGGGGAAGAGAAGGGAGCATAAAGGGAGGGCAAGGGAAGGCAGTGGGAGGGAAGGCCATCCAGACATACTACTGTCTGGAGATAACCACCGTTCAGATATGTGCGGCGTTAACCACCGTCCGGATACGTGCGGAGATAACCACTGTCTGGATACGTGCGGGGATAACCACCCTCTGGGCATAAGATCGTTCGGAGACAGTAGAGCGAGAGAGAGAGAAGGAGAGAGAGAGAGAGAGAGAGAGAGAGAGAAGAGAGAGAGAGAGAGAGAGAGAGAGAGAGAGAGGTGTTTGAGGACCTGACACTGTATTAGAAGGGGTGGAGTGAGGATGGGACAAGAGAGAGGGGGTGGGGGTGGTGGGGGTAGGGCAGAGAGAATATGTTTTGCTTTATGAACAAACACCACAACACACACACTGTACACACACACACACAAACACTTTATTCAGCAATCGGAACTGCTGCGAAGTTCAATTCTGGAGCTTAAGTTTTGTAATTCGGCTTAGTTTAAGAGATTCTCGAGGTTATGGCATATGTGGAAATGAAATAAAACCACGAAAGCTGGCGTCTCCGGGCGTTTTTAAGCATTGCAATGTACCTAGCGATTCTTAGCTATGATGAACAGGCATTCGATAATATGAGTGAGGAAAGTGAAGATAAAAAACAAACTATTGTTCAGGAATCGTTACGGCCTGGTCCAAGTGAAGGCATGGTTGAGCAGGTCAAAGAACATGGCAGCTTTAGACCCCAGCGAGGTAACCCAGAATACACCTTAAGACCTCAGAGAGCGAGGTGGCTGATGATGCACCTGATAAAGGGTATAATAAAATGTGGCCGTTAATTATCTTTGAAAGGGTTTTTTTCAATTAACCAAAACACCCAATTTTCACTTATACACGTCGTTGGCGTTCCATTTGTACGCAAGCAATGTTTCAGACTGCTAGGTTTCATAGTTTGGGAGTTATGGAGGACACACACACACACACTTATTAATATAGATGGTGACGATATGGACACTAGAATTTTTTGTGATTCTTCACAATTGAGAGATGGGTCCAAAACGATATATATCATATTTCAAAAAGTTTTAGATGAGTTATGCCAAAACTAGGTGGATGAGTTTTTTTTTGTTTGTATACATTGACGAGGCTCGTATGAAAGCTAACATAAAACGCACAGCAAGGGGGCATGAGACAAGAGGGGTGGGAGAAGGAAGGACAAAACAGTGAGGAACAGAGACATTAGGATATCTGTGGAAGGGAGAGGGATGGAGTGGGGAACACGGAGTGTACAAGATGGACATTACAGGGATTTTCAGGAAGGAAAGCAGGGAAATTGAAGGAGGTGGGTTTGGGGTGGATAAACGGGGGTAGAAAAGATCGAGTTTTGGGATGGGGATGATAAGAGGTGGTGGTGAACTGCGGTTTTGAAGGCCTGGAGGGAAGAATGGAGTGAAGAGTGTGTGGGAGTTTATTCAAAAAGCAGGAAAAAGATGAATGAAAGAGTGGAGGTGAGCAGTGATTCGTGTTTTTGGTAATGTTACCAGAAGGAGGTTGTTGGCGGACCCTGAGCGCCCTGCAGAAATATAGTGGGGACATATCGCAGACAGAGCAGGGGCGGGGGGGGGGGCGAGACCGGGAGGAGATGGTAGAAGACAGAAATACCTCCGATCTGCCTGCGGTGAGAGAGTGAGAGGCCCAAAGACTCAGCTCATCGCAGGAGATGCCAATGATCTGAAATGCCTTGGTTTCCACAGCATGAAGCTGAGAAAGGTGAGAGCAGAAGCACCAGCCCAGAGGGAGAGCAGTACTCCATCAGGCTGCGGACGAAAGCTTTGTAAGTGGTCAGGAGCTCAGGTGGCTGAGGAAGGACTTTGCACGATGGAGGATTCCCAGGCGGCAACTGGCTTTGGAGGTCAGGTTGGAAATGTGCTTCCCAGGAAAGATCATGGCAGATAGTAAGACCCAGAAGCTTGAATGAAAGGACTTCTTCCAGAGGATTGTTGCGAAAGTAGATGGGGGGGGGTTGAATGAAAACGATCCTTTCGGAGAGACAAAGTGAGAATGTGAGATTTGTCAGGATTGAAAGACATGTTCCACGTGTTGGACCAGTTTGTGATTTTATCTGCAGAGAGCGAAGAAGTTGCTGCTTGCCGGTCTGAGAGATGACAGATGGTACGACACAGGGTGGAGTCATCAGCAAAGAGATAAAGAGGATTTTCCAGAGTCAGAGATCATTGATGAAAACCAGAAAAAGAAGAAGGCCCAGAGCACTGCCTTGAGGAACTCCAGCCTGGACAGGAAGAGGGGATGAGAGAACTCCATTTAGGGCCACACGTTGGCTGCAAAGGGAGAGGAAGTCTGCGAGCCATGAGTGGTGATGGTCTTGGATACCACAGGAAGAGAGTTTGTTGAGCAGGGCAGGGTGTCAGGCCGAGTAAAAAGCACGCGATATGTCTACGGATATGGCTCTGATTTCATATCTGGCATTCAGTACCTCCATTCATTGTTGGGAGAGCAGAAGCAGCATATACTGGGAAGAGTGACCTGGTCTGAAACCAAATTGATGATCGGAAATCAGGCCATTGGAGAAGAGGAAGGATTTAATGTCTGAAACGATTATGGATTCCATAACCTTGCTGATGATTGGGTGAAGGCTTATTGGTCTGAAGTTGCAGGGATCTGTTTTTGCATCTTTTTTATGCAGGGCGGTAATGTTTGCTGATTTCCAAAAAATTAACAAGAACAAGCTTGGGCAGTTTCCAAGAACAAGCAGATTCGATTTTGGTTTCGGTCCAGATGCAGATCCGGCCAATGAGTGGGATACAAAATGTAAACCAAACTGATGAATCACTGCTCACCTTCACTCTTTCATTCCTTTTTCCCGCCTTTGGAATAAACTCCCACACTCTCTTCAATCCCATTCTTCCCTCCAGGCCTTCAAAACAGCAGTTCACCACCACCTCTTATCTTCACCCATCCAAAACCTCGATCTTTATGCCCCCGTTAATCCACCCCAAACTCACCTCCTTCAAATTCCCTGCTTTCCTTCCTGAAAGTCCCTGTAATATCCATCTTGTATTCCCCGTGTTTCCCGCCCCATCCCTCTCCCTTCCACAGATCTCCTAATGTCTCTGTTCCCCACTGCTTTGTCCTTCCCTCTCCCGCCCCTCTTGTCTCATGCCCCCCCTTGCTGTGCGTTGGGTGTTAGTTCTCATTCGAGCCTCGACAATGTATACAAAAAAACAACTGTTCAGCCTGGCAGAGGCACGTGCTCCACCGAGTGCCGTTCTAGTTACCTCCACCACCGAAGGTGGAAGGAGGTTATGTTTTCACCCCTGTCTGTTTATTTGTTTGTCTGTGTGCAGGACATCTCAAAAAATTGTGCACAGGTTCGGACGTCACTTGGTGGACACGTTTGATGTGTGACAAGGAAGAATTGATTCAAATTTGGTAAAGATCCGAATCTGGATCCAGATCCGATCAATTTTTTTAAGTGATTCTTCGCCATTAAGAGATAGAGCTGAACCGATATGTAGCACAATATCTCAAAAAGTTGTGGACGGATTCGGATGAAACTTGGTGGGCAGGTTGGGGTGTGGCAAGGACCAATTGATTCGATTTTGGTGAAGATCCGGATTCGAGAATTATTTAATTTTGAAAGCGGTTCTTCACCATTGAGAGACAGGGCCAAAAACGATATAGTACTGTATAGCATGATATTTCAAAAATTTATTGATTGGGCCCGATATGTTCTCGTGGATCAGGAATTGTGTGTCGGAGGTATGCGCTCTACTGTGTGCCCTTCTAGTTTAGGTCTTTAAAACAGACATATAATCTTTTAAAACTATCTTTATAAATCAATTCAGTAATTTTGCAATGAGGGCAAAGTACAAGGCCCGTTGGTCTCACATTGCAGACAGGTTGGTGGCCTCCATGTCGTTTATGCTTCTCTTCCAATATAGCTCCCTCTGCTCTGATTCCTTCATCCTTCCCCAACAACTTCAAGATGTACGTGTTCTTCTCATATCCTCTTTCAGGTTAAACTCCAAAAACCCAGGCTTACTTCTTCCCTCAATTATTTTGTTCCTTTTTTGATCTATTTGTGGAGCTGCCTTCTGGGCTGGCAGTGTGCACACCCACCTCTAAGCTATCTAGCCTGGGTTTGAATCTCAGTCCAGCTATAAACTCTCATCCTGGTGTTTCATAGGCAAGGTGATTCATCGATGTGTGTGCCGTCCTACAGATGGACGTTAAAATAGGCATGCCATCTGTTGGCATTAGTTGGTCAACGTTAAAGATCCCCACGGTGTCCTCTGCAAAGAGCAGGCGAGCTATCGCCGGCACCATGACAAAATTCCTGCCCGAACTACTGCTGGGAAGGCAATGGCACACTACCTAGTATAACTTTTGCCAATAAACTACTTTAGCAGCACCAATGCTCTGTGACAGAGTATGTTCCATCAAAATCAGAGCCTAACCCTCTTACTTGCCAGTTATTGTCTTTCCTCATCATGTCTGACTGTTGCCACACTGTCCTATCAGTACATTATATTTTACCCTTTGTCAACTTGCTCTTCCATTTACCTTGTAACTGGAGTATCCAAATAAGAAACAAAGTTCGATAATAATTTATTTGTTTGAATACGATGCTGCAATAAAGTTTTAATCGTTTATTTCACCATTCCCTCGGATACAGAAAAAATTCCCATCTAATCCCGAATAATCCACCACAATAAATCATGATTGCATGACAAAGGACAAACGAAGTGTAGTTTAGATCACATTTCAAAGGTGCAGAGATTACAAGACAATGAAAACAAAATATCACCAAATAACGAATTTTTTTTTTGGACAGTAAAGTCTCAGAGCTTCGGTGTATTGAACACAAAGTGCACTTCAACTGGGACGTAGCAGGACAGGTACGCTGAGCTGGTGGTAGACCAAAGGATTGTGAGAAAGGGGAGGGAAATGGTGGATGAATGAAGAAGAGAGTGGAGGGGGAAGGTTGAGGAAAGTGGCAGTGGGGGGAAATTGGAGTAGTTGATAGGAGTAAAGGAGAAAAGAGAGTGGGGTGAGTGTATCTGGTTTCAAGCTCCCCGTCATTTCCTTTCACCCAAACTCTCCTCCTTTTCCTGTTCCTCTTTCTACCGTTCCTTCCTCTTTGACATTGGATCCCCCCCCCACCTCAGCCTCTCTCAAGGGGTATAGTAAGAGTTTGGCTACAATATGTCCTGCTTCGTCTCAGTTAAAGACCACTCCGTGGTCAAAACGGCAAACTTCTGAACATGTCTTTCAGAAAAAAAAAGTTTCTTGTTGTATCTTTCAGCATTTTATAACTGGAGTTTTTAAAACACAAGTCTGTTGGATCAAGCAGTACAACATTATTCTTTCAACTTCCAAACTCAGTCTTTCAAGGTTTCAACCTCTTATGAGAGAGGTAAAAAAAAAAAAAAAAATCGTTAAAACAGAAACTCACCAGCATTGAGAAAGTTAATCATTGTTTTTGGTGATTAAAATGAATGTTCCTGTAAGAAAAGCAAGGTAAAATATTTTTTGTTGCAAAACTGACCCATTTTAGCCAAGGCTAACTAGTTAGAAGCTGAATGAAAAAGCAAAAATAGGCCGTGTGTTGGTCACGAGACCTAATGGCCAGTGTGACCCTTTGGAAAACTCCATCACTATTTTGGCAACCCGGGACACTTTTGCTGCATTTGGGGACATGGTGGTTTGGATTTGGTGGGACATGCACCGCACTCATTATCACTGGAGGAAGAGGAGGAAGAACTTGAAGAGCTAGAGGATGAAGCAGAGGAATCACTCAACTCGGGCTGAGGGAACAGGAAAAAGAGAGAGAGAGAGAGAGAGAGAGAGAGAGAGAGAGAGAGAGAGAGAGAGAGAGAGAAGAGAGAGAAGAGAGAGAGAGAGAATGGTCGCTGGATTAGATAGAAAATGTCATTGTGCAATCCCTAAACACAATTCAATATTGGCAATTGGACCCTAAACAGTATTATAGGGAGCTCTTAAGGCCATTTCACCAAAATGTTTTAACGGTCAATTGATATTCATTCTCTCTCTTTGATCGTCACCAGGCTTTTAAAATCTTCTTATGGTTGCTATAAACTTTCTTCGAGTCAAACGTAAGTTTTTCACAATGGATTCTAGCACCTAGAGGTTGACAAGGCCATGTGGTTTACCACCGTGGGGAATGAGGTGCAGCCGACGTTTCAAGCACTCGTCCTTCGCCAGAGCAAAATAAATGTCGGGTTGATGCTCGAAACATCAGGCACCCATCATTTCCCACAACAGTAAACATACACTTATCAACCACTTGCTGAAATACATTGCTTATTTTGTCTTCCGACGTACAGAGACACGAGCCTTAACACAGACTTCTGCAATTGCAAATCATTCTGAAGACATATTCTTCTGCATCCCTTAACCTCTAAGCTTATTGCACATGATCTTTGACCATGTGACACCCTACAGGAAGCAAAATGAGTTTTTTTTTTACTATGAAGTAGGGGACGAAACGAACCAGTTGATACAATCATCCGCAAAGCCTTCTCACCGTCCTCGATACCCCTGCTTTTACAACAACCAGGTTGAGCCAACACACCTTAACCTTCCTTGAGCCAATAACCATACAACTGTTTAGACTCCATAATACAATCTTTATTAGATTATTCTTGACTCAAACAACTTACTCAACCATATGCATGTTGAAAATGAAATCCTCCTTTAGCACTTACATCTCCAGGCTTCTTGTTTTTGCCTTTCTCAGCCTTCTTTTGCTGTTTCATCATTTTCTTGCACATCTTTCCTTGCTCCTTCATCTGCTTTTTACATTGCTTTTGCTCCGGTGTCAGATTTTCATCAGAGTCACTTGAACTTGAAGAAACCTCAATCTGTGGAAATTTATGAGAAAAGCATTTCAATGACAACTTGCCCGTCGCAGTGATTTTTGCTTTAAACGTGTTAACTCTTATTGCTATAGAGAAAACTAAATTCCTTGGCCAATAAAAACCTCCTTTTAAAATCAAGGGTCGTTGTGTTTGGGGCAAACAGTGTCAATGCATAACTCAATGAACTGATGCATCCAGAGAAAGGCCATAAATCATTAACTGCAAATTACACGATGTGCCTGCAAAATTGAATGAGTTTAAACTAAATTATCTTTCGTTGCGTACTGTGCCCCCAGTCAAATGATGCTGCATATGAAATAAAAAGAAGAAGAAGAATCAGCTGCACTTTAGTTAAATGTAAATATATATATATATATACCATGGAGGTAGGTATTGCTTGTAAAGACAAAAGCTCATGCACAATTTAACTGTTAACTATTTGCAAATTTATGTGAGCTTACATTATTCTTTTTCTTGTATTCCCTCTTCTTTTGCTTCAGTGCCTTCATCTTTGCCTTCAGCTTCTTCATCTCTTCCATTTCCTTGGGTGTCAGGAAATCAACGACGCCAGCACATGGAGCATCCTTATAAATGAAGGGTTAAAGAGGGGAGAGAGAGAAAATGCTGGTTACTGGTTAGTATTTAAACTACTTACTGCACATCTTAGTCATTTGGTTAAGCAGGATCTCTGTGCTACCCATCACATAGGTAACATTAGCAGGGCCTATACCAATAAAGTGGAGGCTGCAAAAATACTGACCAGACCAGATGGTCAAAAACGAGCCAACTGGATTTTTATTGACAATCTGAGTTTAAATACAAATTATTAGAACCTCAGGGTCTAAACCCTTAATGCTGCTGCCGTCAGCTACATTTGAACCCCTCGGATGGCAATTCAATATCCTCACCATTAGTGGCCACCATGCATAGCAATATCCGATCACTTAATTCATGTCGTCTTCCACCAAGATGGAGAAGCTGGTGTGAAATATAATTTGATTTTAAAACAAGTATTCATCAGTCATCAGCATATATTTATTTTGCTGCACCAATATTTTTTCTGTACAAATTCAAGGTTTTCTGGAAGAGTGAGGTGACAAAGGGCAAAAAGGCAATTTACTGGCAATGGGGCAGCAGGTGGATGCAACAATCAAAGGAACGAATGGACAAAGGAACGAATGGACAGAGGAAGAAGACAAAGGTGGGAAGGAAACAGTTCTGTTCTTGCGTATGGTACTTTGGCTGCCAGGTAGCTATCATTTCTTGGAAGCACAGCTGTGCCACTGTTGCAGTGCCCCTCTACCAGTACACTCTGGTACTCATTTTGCCAACCTCAGAATGTTGACAGGCTGAGTCAACCCCACCTGCTGTTAATTCAGCAGCCAACAGGGCTCAAACTCAGGACCCTAGGACCCTAAGCCAGCCACCATAACCATTAAGCCAACACCAGGCTTGGAGGAAACAGTAACCTGCAAGTAAATTGATTGGGTTAGGTCATGCTAATGGGGGAAAACAAGATCACAGGTAGGGATGGAGCCAATATGACGTGGTGGTACACTGCCGACTTGAATCCCTGGATGGAAGAGATTGATTCAACAGCCTCAGGAAGACTGTTCCACAAATGGGTAAAAAGAGGAACAGGAGAATGAAGATAGGCAGTGAACCTGGATTTTGAAATTTATCACCTTGGTAGCCCTTTTATGAGCCTTTTTGGCTTGCATCTTCTTCTTCTTCAAGCACTTAATTTGGCACTTATTTGTCTTCCAGCATTGAAACTCCTCAGCATTCAGTCCAACGTCGGAGTCGGAATCGGAATCCTAGATACGGGGGTGTGAGCACATGGGTTGGGATTGTTGGGGAAAATAAATTGGATTGGTGAGTGGAGATGAAGCAAACTCATTGGAGATGAGCTCCAATCGTGATTTACAGTATTACTTTTCATTTGCGATGTGGAACAAAACTTTCCTTGAATTGTCTTCCAAGATGTGAAAAATCAAACAATTTGTAAACTTACCGAAGCAGGCTTGTTTTTTTTCTTGTAGGCTTTTTTCTTTATCTTCAACACCTTCAATTTCTTCTCCAGTTCCACGAGACTTTCCTTTTCAGTGCATGTCAAGCCAACAGCAGTACCGTCGGTAGCACTCTGAAGGTAAAGGTCAGATGTGTATGAGAAACAGTGAAAGATGGTGGCTCTGAAGCCAGGGATGATGACAGCAGAAGACACTTCACTTGTTGGTAACTTTACAACATCAAAATGAGTCAGGCGCATGTATACATGTTCATATTGAATGCGGCAAAGTTTGGCAATTGGATATGAAAGCAAAAACATGCACGATGTTTAATTTTGTAATGTGGCCTGTCTACAAATTTTCAATACCATGATAATATGTGACTTTTTCTTGCTTTATGTGCTTTCACCTTTTTTGCTTTCTTCTTCAAAAGTTTCTTTTCAGTCTTTGACGTTTTCCAGCATATATACTCTTCTTGGGTCAGGCCAGTGTCGGAATCATCGGAGCTGGGCCCCTGGATGCGGGTGTGTGAGCATATGGGTTGGGATTGTGGGGGAAAACAATAGCGGTAAGGAAAAAGAAAGTGGTAAAAAAAAATGTCAGGATTCATTTTCACTTCTTGGTAAGAACAAGAAGTGAAAATTATTTGGAAGTATCATTCAGTACTGTGAATCAAGGCGTTAACCAGGATTGAAAAACTGCCAGTCCATTATCCCAGGCAAATGTAGGTCAAGGTCCAAGGGTCCAAAAAAAATATCGGCCAGCTGGCCAGATCCTGAAAAATTGTGTATCCCTGGTGTTTTCATTGATTTGTGTCAGGCATTCGATACAACTGTCAGGCATGATCATTATATTCTTCTCTCTAAACTTGATTTATATGGTGTTCGAGCAGGGGTTGGCAACCTATGGATCGCAAGCCATAACTGGCTCTTCTACGATGCTAATGTTGCTCGCAGAACCTCAAAGCTTATTGGTGTAAATGCACATGTAAAGATCACAAAAACAGGCCTTACACTCAATTCAAAATATTACCATATTTGTTTATAAAACATGTTTACAAATGAACACGGGTTGAAAATTTGTGGTACATATTCATTTAATTAAAATACACTTCCCGTTCTACATGCTCATGTTGTTGTTTACGACCCCCGGACGGACTGTCCCAGTGACGCATCTCTGGCCTGTCCTGCATAAAAAGGCCTCTATTCCAATAGAAGGCCTTCTTCTTCTATTGAAAGAAGGTGTTATCTTCAAGATAACACCTATTGGAATAGGCCTCTATTCCAATCCTCGTTGTGACTCTTTGATCAGTACTCTCTCAATAGTGAGCTCATCAAGGTTTCATCCTGGTGTAAATATAACAAACTCTCTTTAAATCCCAATAAAACCAAGTGTATGTTCTTTAGTAAATCCACTAAACCTCTGTCTGATAATATTTATTCTATTTATGTCAATAATGCACCCATTACGGACATTCATTCCATGAAATTTTTAGGTGTTATCTTGGATGACAAACCTAGCTGGACGACTCACGTTTCATCGACTGCTAAGATCATTTGTCGAAATACGGGCATACTGTCATTACCTTCCTTCCTCCTTGTACTCTGTAACACTTTAATTCGCCCTATACCTGAACTCTTGTAACATTGGCTGGACACGCTGTCGTAACAATCAGCTTCATTCACTCTCAGTTATTCAAAAGCAAGCTATAAGGATCTGTACCCTTTCTCATCCACAGGACCACACTGCACCTCTTTTCACTCAACTCAACACATTGACACTCTGGCATTAATAAATCACAAAGAGGGATATTCAGGTATAAGCATATCGATAAACTTCTTCCACAAGTCTTTTCATCTTATTTTGCAGGAGTCCATGATGCCAACACTCAATTCATTAGATTATAAGGTAACTGATTTCCATCTTTTACTCGCACATCATATTCTATCGATACACTATGCTACCATGGGCCACATCTCTGGAATAGTATTGATGGAGCAGTGAAGATGATCTGCGTGTCGTTTAAGGCTTCTTATAAACAAACTCCGATCTTGTATTATTTAGAATGGTTTCTTCTCTTGCATATTGATTTGTTGGTTATTATTGCAAGTCTTATCAAGTTTATTGTTATTGTTATTCACAGTATTCCTGTACATTTTTTTTCTTCGAAATTTTGTCATTTATTAGTTTTTGTCCATTTAATCGTCCGACATTCATAATGTTAGTCAATAGGCATTTCTAGACAAGCCCTGGCTTCTGAATATGCCTCAATATTTGCTTCTGTTTCTATTATTTTGATTGTTCCTTTCCGAGATCCCCAAATTCAGGAAGTATTATTTGTGTAAATGTTTGTTATATTTATTCTCTTGCATTGGCAATTATCTTATGACATTAAATAAAGCAATTGTGTGTGTGTGTGTGTGTATGTATGTATGTATATATAAATATATATATGAAAATATATAGACATATACATATAAATATAAATATATAGTTACGGATTTCAGAATCCGGTCTGATGAATGCATCAACACATCCAGGTCCTTAGACAGTTATTTCCTTAAATGCATGTCCAGATTAGCCCCATCCCCATGTTTAGTGGGATTTTAAATGTGATGCGTTGAGAAGGGTAAAGAATAGATCCCCTCTCTTCTGGGAAGCTTTTTTCTTTATGACAGACACATTTATGCACATATTTATTTCGCGAGTGCCGACGCCCACCTTTTTCAGGCAACGTTTTCACACATTTATTTTCACAGACGCCGAGACCCGCCCTTTTTCGAGAGCACGGGTTGTCATGGTAACGGTGAGCAAGTGGGGTGAGATGAGCTTGGGGGGGACTCGGTGCCCGCCAAGACGGGCCGGATATATAAAAAGAATTTGAGGTCCGTTTAGAGAGAAGCGAGCAAGAAGTGGGCAAGCAAGCCAGAGAGGAAATACGCGAGCGAGAAGCGAGCAAGAAGCGCGCAAGCGAGCCAGAAGGGTGCGAGCACGCAAGCGAGGAAGCGAGCGAGTGAGCGTGTGGGTGCCTGACCAGCGCAAACACCGAGACAATTTGTCAGTCAGTTCGTCCTTTCCAGTGCTTGAGCAAGCGAGCGTGTGGTGTGTGTGTGGGTGTGAGCAGCGATGACAACGAGTGTGGCACGGGTCGGTCACCAACGAGTGAGGAACGGGTCCATCACAAGTGAAGCGTGGGTCAGTCACCAACAGACCGTGTGGGTCACTGGACATGACCAGTTTCGTGAAGTGTGAGGAGCTGCCCGTGTCGCAGCACCAGGGTCAAAACCCGCAACAGACGATCTCGGTGCCCCCAGACGTCGATTGGCGTCCAAGGCTGTTGGCGAGTCGGTGCAGGGCAAGGCTGGGTGCTGGCGACGGACAAGACAGGCACACACACATTTCAGGACGTTTTGACTTCACGGACGACTTCTCTCTGGTGAGCGAGACGACTCTTCTTCCCCCCCTGAATGATCTGCTGGGAACCCTTGTCTGTGTTTAGTTGTAAGTAAGTCGACCCCCGATAAACATCTTCTCTCTGTCTCTTTCCTGTCATTTTGATTGATTTTGCCTGAT
>CM068955.1:100271812-100291333 GCA_035128595.1 Eptatretus atami | reverse complement strand
CAGGAGAAGAGAAAAGGTGTGGGAGGGGGGGGGGTGAAGGAGCAGGGTTGATAAATAACGAAAATAAATTCAGCTCAAGTTAAAACTAATACATCTTCATTACATAATTGAATAATGTTGACAAGAGCAGAAAGAGAAATAACACAGCCTGGTCGTTGTCGTACCAGAAAGCATGTTCTGTTGTCCATCAAGTCTCAACTAACTTTGCAACATTCATTCAATATAAAATATCTGAGGTGGGGTGGGGGGGGGAGAAGGGTGGTGTGATTCATTTTCTGTAGAACCACCCCCTGGTCAATTGAGGTACCTTCATTCATAAAAATTACTTAATGTGGTTTTTCTACAGAGGATATCATTATACAAGCTACGCTATGCCATAACATTTGAAACTCAACACTGCCCAAAAGATATTCTTCCAAGATACATGGACAAGGAACCCTATTTTCCAATCCTAAAAAACCCTTCATCGTATCCATGGCTGAGTGACTGCTGCCCTTGAAGTGGATAACACACCATGGTTTTGTAAAGCAAATGCATGGCACAATGATAACGAAGCATTAAAGTGAAGGAAAATAAATATACAGTCCTGGAAAAGTATGTGGTGAGGAGGAGAGGGTGGGGGGGGGGGGATATGTGACCAGTTTTGCATTACATATGTGGACATCTTGTAAAAATGACATAACCTCTGATGGTAGAGACAAGATAACGGTTAGAGCATTTCCTTTTAATTGTGTCAGTGTTATGGTTTACATTTCGACATTACTATGGTTGCTGCTACAAATATGAAGAAGTCCATAAAGATGGATACCAAATGACAGATAATTTATTGGTCCAGTATGATGCATTGACAAACAGCAGCCTCATTACAACCTCTGTTGTTTGAAGCTGGCGAAACCAGACATTTCACAATCACGTTCGAGTTGTTGAAAGAATGTCATGTCACGGTAAACAATGGTTGCCTCTCGGTGACTAGGAAGCGATGCCAAATTTTGAACTTTATTTATTAATACAAAAAATTATAATCAGAGGAGAGTATGCACTAAATAGAATCGACAACTGTTATTTATTTATTCGACATAATATATGTTATTGAATGTGCTCATCACAGAATATCAGTCGTCCAATTGCTCAAAGCGTTGTGAGCAGATTCTCGTATCGAAAAAGACGATGTGCAATATTTTGGAATGCTTGTTTCATCTTGCCTGTTCTCTTGTTGAAGGTGCATGCTTGGCTTTGTTGGTATTGAAGCAGAACAAAACGCTCCTCCAGCCATGAGACACCTGTTTGGTTCAGTGGTGGTCCAGTTATGCCGACCCATTGCACAAACGAGTTAATGAGGGCCAATTAGACCCGCGTAACATGACAGGCTACAGAAAGCTCGGCCACGAAGCAAGCTGAAGTTTCACAGCTTAAATACAAACAGCTGTGAAAGAGGGTATTTACAAATATCCGCAGTAAAGCAATACCATAAACCAAAGGGTGGCCGGCAGTATGGCCTCCAGGTATGAACACTTGCCTCTAAAATGTCTCGCCTGGGTTGAATCCTGACCCAACTATAAAATGGCATCCAGTGTTTCACAGATATGATGATTCATCAATGTGTGTGCCTTCCCTTGGATGGAACTTAACTTGGCGTCCCATCTGCCAGCATTAGTTGGACGAAACATTAAAGATCCCACAGTGTCCTTCGTAAACAGTTGCTGAGCTATCGCCAGGCACCATGAACGAATTACAAATTTCTGCCCTGAATTACTGGTGGCAAACCACCCAGTGTAACCCTTGCCAAGAAACTGCTTCAACAGCACTGACGCTCTGTAACAGAGTATGTACATCAGAATCAGAAACCAGTGACAATAGGAAATTGTAGCATATAGATCAAGTTCCATGCAACAATGAAATCAATACCCAAGTAATTAATTTAATAAAAATTTTTTTTTTAACCGAGTATACAGTCTATGTAATAAACCAAACTAACTCCTGTGAACACCTTTCCTCCACTCATCATGTCCATTTCCTCTCCACTTTTTGTCCAATGGAGTTCTTTTCCAACTCCATTACACAAACCCCCACCCCATCGCCACTCACTCCTCCGTACTCTCCACAACCCACTCTTCTTCTCACTCACTCCTCTGCAGTCTCTGCAACCCCCAACCTCATGAGGAACTCACCTCCCCACTCCCTTCCAACCCACCCTCATGACCCACTCATCCTCTCACTTCCTCCTCCCTTCATGACCACTCACTCCTCACAGTCACACCCACCCCACCCTCAATCCTCACCCACTCCTTGCATCTCTGCAACCCCCAACCTCATGATGCCATCACTCCTCCACACTCCCACCCCACCTCATGACCACTCCACTCCTCTGCACTCTTCCTCCATCCCCACTCTTCATAACCCACTCACTCCATACTCCCTCCAACCACACCCTCATGCTCACTCACTCCTCTGCACTTTCCTCCATCCCCATTCTCATGACCCACTCAACTCCTCCACAGTCGCCACCACCCCACCCTCAATCCTCACCCACTCCTCTGCAGTCTCTGCAACCCCCACCTCATGATGCAATCACTCCTCCACACTCCCACCACCCTCATGACCCACTCACTCCTCTGCACTTTCCTCCATCCCCACTCTCATAACCCACTCACCTCCATACTTCCCCCCAACCACACCCTCATGCCTCACTCACTCCTCTGCACTTTTCTCTTTCATCACCACTCCCCCTCACTCTCCACTCAATTACTTTGCATTCTCCTCCAACTCCCCATCCCCCCTCCACCCCCCTCCCCATTGCAGTCTTCCACCCAATCCTCCTCTGCACAATCCCCTCACAATCTTTCAAACAAACTGTAATTTGAATGACCTTATTTTGAACAAATTCTACACAATGTCTGGCAATAATCAATTTTAATCAACACCATTGAACAAAACAGTAGGACAGCTATCAGATTACTATTTTTGTGTCATGGACAGTCCTGCTAATATGTACTTTCTAGCATTGGTTCATAATAAAGTGCATCCTAATGATCATCACACTCCATGCACGACAAAACAGTCACCAAATACACCAAAACCCCTCAGGCACGCAAGAACACAGAAAAAAACGCAGGTGCACTGCCACCGTGCATGGAGGAGGGTGCACCGTACATGAAGGTGACTGTACCACACACATCTCTATCAACTAAGTCACCACCAAGCAATTTTCCCGACATTTTAAACTGTAACTGCCCACAGAGAAAAACCTCATGACTCTGACAAGAGTTTTCTGCTTAAGGCTATGAATCGGTAGTTTTTATGCCAATACCCAATGTGGTTGAGTCACATTCCCCAAACTCAACTTATAAAATCCTCAAATGTTGCCAAATGGCAACTTGAATAGCAAACCTTGAACTTGATCTGAACTGAATGTCCGTAACCGGGTGACATTTCACAACTTTGTCAAAAATTAAACCATAATATTCCTGTGTATGGAATATGTAAATAATTATTAATATATATAATTCTTGTTAGAGAAACATGAATAGGTACGTGTTTGTTCCTAACCATTCCTCAGTTTTGGCTGATCGTGACTAAACGTGGCAGGCATACTCAGGGGGGCCCACAGGGATAGGGGTGGGCGTGCTGTTAAGGGGTCGGTTGACAATCTGCCTGGGGAGTTCACGTGAAGAAGGTTACAAATTGTCAATGAAACTCACGACGACTAATGTGCCACTGTACAAATGGTTCTTTGCGTTTCAAAGATATTAAAGAACAATGTCAACAGAGTGCTGTCAAAGACAAAAATCCTGTAATTCTGGAAAGGCAGATGTTGTAGTGAAAGCAAGATCAAAGGGGTAAAAAAATTCTGTAAAGGCAAGAGGTGAAAAAAACATTGTGTGGTAGCTGTTTAATCAACCTTTTTAAGAATGAAAGACGCCTGAAGCATATTTTTATATCCCATCCCCTTGTCCCAAATAACAGGAGAGTCACAAACACATACATAAATTGCAGATGGATGGTGAATGTAATACTTTTATGAAAGATGGGTTTAGATTTTGGTAGTGAGGCTTAATTACACAGAAACCAAATCCATTTTGAGCTGCCTTAGATCAAAAAACAGTGAATAAAGCCTTCATCAAATATCATGGAATATGGGTTCCCACTGTGGGCTGATTCGGCTGTTTCCCACCTTGTTCCCCTGCAGTTGATTGAGTTTAGGTTTTCTTTGTGTTATGGGCATCACAAACATGAGGCTGAGCCCCAGTGTCAGCTTGTAGCCCACCACACGATAATTGGTGAAATTTCAGTTTTGGGTCACCTCACTTCTGACCCCACTCCTCCAGCCCTCTTATACTCCATTCCTCCCCCTCCCAACCAGCCCCATATCCTATTTCAGGAACCCACCTGCTTATCCTCACCAATCTAACAATAGCTCCACCACATTCACAAATCATTTTCCATTCTCTCATTGTACAACCGACTCTGTGTTACTGCCTCATGTATGCAACCCACGACCCCCCCCCCCTTCTGGTCCTTCAAAAAGCGCTGCCCTTTGTCACCTCATGGTTTCCCTATATCTATCCCTGCTCTCTTCTCACAAATTCCTCCCCTTACAATTTTCTACTCGTCCACTAGCCGAGTTATGTTTTTATCCCTTAGTCCCCTTTTAGTGCAGAATTTATGCTGTATGTAGCCCAATAGCGTAGTTGTGGGGAGGCATCCTCCATGATGTAGCCAGGAGCAGAGTTGTGGCTGAGCTTCATCAGAGAAACTGTAAAATGCGTCGCTTTCTTTCCTTATGTCAGCACAACTAGCACTTGGAAAATGAAACTAGCCAGCTTGTTCCAACCTGTTGATATGTAAAGGGAGCTCCCATTGTCTTTTCAATATGCATTCATTTATTTGTTCCATTGTGTCATTATATGTCTAACTGTATGCTCATTATCCCCACACTTAAAACAAAAAAACAGAGGACATTGAAATCAGCTCCAGCTCTCTGTCACGCTATCTCCTCTTAAAGGTTGTGCAGGAATTCATCAAACTTGGTAGTTAGATCACCACATAGCAAGTGTGCGCGAAAGCAGTATCATTTTGGCCCCACCCTCTGGGCACTGGGACAGGGTCAAAAGGTCAAATACGAAGAAAGTGCAATTCCGGGCACATTTAAAAAAAAAAATTTTAATGAAACTTTGTATATCATGGATACAGTAGTATTCCATATAGAGGATGATACAGAAAAAATGGCGCCCATTTAATGTGCACACAATGATAGGCTTATACACTACGAAGAATGAAGTCATAAGCATTTAAAACCATGGCTTTTATTCTCGAGCATTTTCTGAACTACTAAGATTTTAAAAAGACGCCAAAATACATCGCTAAAGTACCATATCGGGAGATTGCTAAATTGCCAATTTGTTCTTCTTCTTCTGCTTCTTCCCCTCTCAAACAATGTAAACTATAGCCCAACCTACCTCAATAACTGCTGAAGCTTTTGATGGTGATTCCAACATAAGCAAGTTACTTTGTTCTCTGGGCTAGTGCATAGAACCCCAAATTTAAAAACATGTAAAACATTAATAGTTTTAGTAGGAAATAAATTGAACGTAAACGTGGACTCAACCAAACTAGGCTAGGATTGTGGAGAGGGGGGGGGGGGGGGGAAGATGGACAGAACTATCCAAAAGCAAATCATATCCAAACCATCACCCAAATCAACTGAAACAAGTATTAAAACAATTTAATAACATAGATGGATTTACTCCACGCCAAAATGACAAATATATAAAACATTCAGCATTTGTTGTTGTTTTTTTTTTAACAGATAATTGCATAATTTAACGCATGGTAGTCCAAAAAGCCAGATTGAGTGGGGGTGGGGGAGAGGGGAGTAGGGGTAGAATGTACCATAAGCTGAATTTAATAACATAGATGGATTTATCCATACCAAAAATAACAAAATGACAAAACAATAAGGCATTTTATTACTTTAAAAAATTGTAGAGAAGAAAAAAAAAGTAAAACGGATGAAATCTCAAGAAAACCAACCCAAACAGAGGGAATGACACCGCTTACAATGCTACAATATGACATCACAATCATCTTATCGATTAACATCACGACATCTTTTGACATTTTACTTTTGTTGTGGGATTGCGATGGATAAAGAAGAAGAAGAGAAGAATAACAATGAAGAGATGACACCACGTTACGATGCCACGATACGACACAACAATCCTCTGCTTTACATCATGATATCTTTTGATGTTGTTCCATCACAATCCCACAACAAAAGTAAAATGTCAAATGCCGTGATGGTAACACATAAGCGGATGTCATGTCATATTGTGGCATTGTAAGCATTGTTGTTGTCATTCCTACCTTGTTTTGGTCGTTTTTGAAGATTTCATCCATGTTTCAACATTTTTAAAATGTTTTTTTTCTTCTTGTGCAATAAACAAATGGGGGGGGGGGGCATGAAATATGTAACAATTTTTTGGATTTCACCCCGCGTTCATGCCCGAGGGTGGATAAGGTCCACAGGGTCAAAACAGAAAGATTTATTTTTACTCAAAATTTGATATCGAGTCATTCCTGGTGGAACCTTTGCCATTCATTTAAACTTTGCTTAAGGTGGAAGCGGAGGGTTTGTGATGCGCACCATCAACTTTGCTCTCGCATTTCTCTGCACAGATATCTAAAAAACTGTAAATATTTTAATTATTATTTATCAAAGTCAAGGATTTTAAAATGTCTTGAGCTTAACTTTGTTATCGAGTTGAATTTGATAATCTATGTAGTATTCAGTGAACCTTGTATTTCAGTATCACGAGCTTTACACTCAGATGGGAATGCTAAACAGACTGATGCATGTCGAAAAAAACTGCCATCAATAAATCATTCAACAAGATTTCGCCTGCATGCTTTGGATCACCATCTTGGTGGAAGATTAATTCCTGCCCATCGATTTTGTTTCTGAAGGAATGGTATGAATGATCACATTAGCGATACTTGCAGCAGTCGTGTTAATATCAATTTTGTGGAGATCACTGACACCGTCATGGGAGATAAAGTTCCAAACAGATCTTGTTCTCCAATCACCTTCACTGTGAATGCTGTATATTAACTATGATACTTTCTCTGTGTCGTCAAACAATGTCATTGCTCTTGCCCAACAATTAGCTCTTTAGATACTATCTTGTAAAAAGCATACATCTCCAGCAATTTTGTGCACATGTATGCTTCAATGCCCATTTCATCCTTTAAACTTGGTCAACTCTTCTCAGTAGTGGTTTTCAAGCAACTACATGTCCATCGAGATAACGTGTTCTGTGTGAATATTCTCCATGGTTACATTTACACCTGTACATTACAAATGTCTTTGCTAAGACCCTATACCGATCATTAACTAATATTTTAAAAAACACCATGATATCTCGACATCAGATTTGGCTGCACCAACACTTGGCTGTACTCTTCTGCAGTTTCATTTTCATAATGATGAAGGGGTGCATTCCAGAAGTATTTGGCCTTCATACCTCTTGTCTCCCCTCAATGCTACACAAAATTACTTCAAACACTGTATATGGTTATTTAAGGGAGAAAAAGGCTCAGATTGGCTGGCATTCCTACAGTGATAAAATCAGGCTGACACCCAGACACCCTGACTTTTGAACCACACCACACCCACAATAGTTAAACAAAAATATTTGCTCAAAGCAATGCAAGACGAGCTTGTTTGGATGCATTCGACGCTGCACACGCTACGGGTTATTAAATTATAGAAAAATAACAAAAAATATTTCCACCAAGGTCCCTCGTTGCATGCCCTTTACAACTACGAATAGTCAATAGACATTTAATATCATCCATCTGTGACAGGATTAGGCTTTCAAACAGTCAAAGTGAGGTGAGATTACAATATGTTCACACCTGGCTAACCTGTTTAAGCAATCGAGTACAATTCTTCCTTTTCACAATATTTCCTTCACGAAAAAAGTCAAAAGAAAAACAGTTGTTGATCACCATTTGTGAGTATGCACACAGGTAAAATTATAGAAATTAAAACAACACATGACGAGATAAACGCTTAATATATAAGGCAACCTTTTAACTCAGATGGGAAATAAAACTCTTGCTTTATGATATCTCTGGAATTATCCTTTTCATTCATTCATGGCAACTATTTATGTGCTAGAAATGCACAATTATAAATGTTGTGCCAACGTTGCAACTTCTTAGCTAAGAGTATTTACGGATAAAACATACAAACAATTTTATGCAAACAGATATGCAGTTCATGTAAATTAAGCCGGTCAAAAAGCCCACAATCAACCCATGATGAGTTTGAATAATTGCTAGACTCACCCACTCCGAAGTGATGGGAGTGTGTGTGTGTGTGTGTGTGTCTCCATGGGAGATCAACTTTAATGTATATGTATATACGTATAATATATATAATATAATACATATACATCATATATATATATATATATACATATACACACACAATTACATATAAACACACATATATATATATACATAATATATGTATTTACAACATATACTAACATATTATATACATCATATAATATATATAATACATACACATATATATACACATATATACATATCTATACACTATATATATATATTATACACACACAACACACACAATATATATATTAATCCAACACACATCACACACACACACACACACACACACACACCACTCATTTTCAAATTTAACATCATCTAGATACTTTACAACACTCTGCGATTAAAGGCTCTTTCTGGTTATAATGAGAATAAGTTGTCCAATCTAACTGTAACAAATGAAGAATGCACAAAATTATGCATGGCACCTATGGCAACAGCTCCTTCACAAAAAGTTAGGTGAGCTAACACCGCGCACCATGGCCAGATTCCAAATCTCTGCCCTAACCTAGTCGAATGTCAGGCCTGGCAGCCTGTTTGTGAAAGACATGCGCCGAAGCTTCCCCCAGATAGCCCATAAGAAACGGGGGATAAATATTAAAGAAGATAAGAAGGTCTATGGCACAGCAAATTGTGTTTCAAATTAGCATTCGCATCATTCCTCTCAGGTCTTGCGGCTGCACCTCAGACCATGGGTGTTACTAGCCATGGCCTGAGGCAGTTAGGCCTGGCTAGTCGAGTCAGTGGTCTGAGGTATGCTGCGCAAGACCTATGGGTTCCAGAGCTCCTTTGGTGCACCTGGGCAGCTTCATTTACAGTTCGACAAAGTTGACTAATTTGTAACCAAAGTGTTTGAAGTCTAATTTATAACAATAAAGTGCTCTTATACTGGAATGTGGATCATGGCCAATAAGCCGTGTCCATTCTCGAGGTGTGTTGTCTACACCCAAGTATACTGTAATCTATATTCACATTCTCAGGCAATTTCTAAAATGGACACCGCACGCAAAAAGTTTTGCACAGCATGAAATAAGGTTATAAATTTTTAGCAAACACTAAATGAAAATTCCATGTTACTGTTTCAGTTTGCCCTTTGAAATAAATGTTGGTTCGTCGTGAATATTGTTAATTTCAATTGATTATATTTGTGAAGATGTGGAGGATAACAATTATCATTCACTATATTAAATTATTATTGTTAAGAGCAATAATAATATAATTATTTTATTATTAAGCAAATATGTTGCATTATAAAAATGTGTTTTCAATATTAAGCGTGTCATACTAAATATGGCTTGTTGTATGAAAGGATTCACAGAGGCAAAAAATGTTTTTTTGGGGGGAGGTTTTTGTATACAGTCAAGGCTTGTGGGAGAGCGAGAACACCGAATGGATCACAACGTATCAGAACAAAAGGAACAGTGAGAGAAGAGGGAAACACACCAACAGCAGGGTTGAAGGACAAAGAGAGGGAGACTGACAAATAATGGATGTGGGAGGAATGACGTGGTAGATGGGGAACACATGGGTGGACAAGATTGATACAGACAACAGGAGGAAAAACTGGAATTTGGAAGGTGGTGCTTGGGGGTGGGTGAGGGGAATTGACGGGGGTAGAATAGATAGTTGGTTTTTTGTGGGGATGATCTGAGATGGTGTTGAACAGCTGTTGTGAAGACTTGGAGGGAAGAATAAATTGAAGAGGATGTGGAAGTTGGCTCCACAAGTGGGGGGGGGGAGAGGAGAAATGAGTGAAGTGTGCAATGATCCTGGATTAATGTAGTTTCACCAGAAGGGGGTTGATGGTGGAATGTGTGTACCCCGCTGAAAGCTGGGGGTGGGGAGTTAAAAGCATGAAAGAGCAGAGAGTGCAGGGCCATAAAGAAGATGGTTGAAGACAGAGTGACCATCGACTTGTCTGCGATAGCGAATGTGATATATCCATAGACAGAGCTTCATCATGGAAGACTCAATAATCTTGAAGCCTTATGTTCACATGGTCAAGCTGAGCAAGATGTGAGTAGGGGAGCCAGCCAACCAGAGGGGGGAGTATACTCCATCAAGCTGCGGATGAGGGCCTTGTAGGTGGATCGGAGTTCAGGATGTGCCAAGGAAGAACATTGTATTGACGGCGATGCCAGTCGCGTGATTGGCTTTGGAAGCCAATTTTAAAATGTGGTTTGCCAAAGAAAGATCACGGCTGATAGTGAATCCAGAGTTTGAATGGCTGATCTATTCCTCAAAAGGATTGTTAAGCAAGTAGATAGGGGGAGAATGGGGGTTGGGGAGAGGCGGCGGGTTGCCAGAGGGTCCTTTCGGAGAGAGATAGTGAGAGTGTGAGATTTGTCAGGATTGAAAGACATATTCCAAGTGTTGATGAGATTTTGATTTTGTCAAGGTCTGAGGAGAGGGAATAAGCTGTTCATGAAGTAAAACAGAGGTGGTAAAAGGAGGAAGGTTTGACATTGCAACTCATTGCAATTACAGTGTAATTTACCAGTGTAATAAATTATAGTTGTTTAATCTGCTGGCATTTTGAAACCATGCCACAGTTTATGAAAATGCAAACCCCTATCCCCCTTTTCCCCACCACCCCTTCCTGATAAAATGTAAAATTATGCAAAATAATTTATTGTGTTTCACACATTGTTAAAAACACCACATCCAAACAGCTTTATTGCTTTCGCTCTCACAACAATGATGATGACAAATGAAATGCAAGTGATCTGTACGCATTGCTTTACATTTCAGTTGAATCCTCGGCATCACCAAACCTTAACCAATAAACACTGCCCCCTTCCCCCACCCGAGAACCCAATGCATCCACCTGCCTTGCACCTGAACCTCCTCCAACTCCTAAGCCACGCCAGAGTTTGCTGAATTCCTTTCCCCCCCTTTCAAACCAACTGCACCTTCCATTTCCACATTCCCAGATGTTCATATTATGGTCAGATATAAGCCCCTCCCATTCTCACACACCTACAGGGCAACGTTATTGGTCAGCAATGTGCCTTTCCCATGTTCACTCTGGCAAGTGCCATGTTGTTGGTAAATTTAATTAGCCTTGAGGAGAATTCTGCTACGGAAGGCCACATATATACATGTACAATGATGTTTTCCTGCCGAGGGTAAGGCAAACCATCAGGGAAAATGACGTGGCCAGCTTTGAAAACACAAATTGTGTCCTCAAGGACATCACACATGTAAAGTGAACACCCTGGCACAGTTGAAAAGGTAACACAGGTTTGAATTGATACCTTGTTTATGTATCCTCCATAGGGGTCCCTCGATCATTCCATGCGTTTCTAAAAATGAAAAAAAAAAACAAAACAAGAACAACCTACCCCGAGACACAAACTACATAGTCCAGATGACGTCATAGTTGCCATTTTGTTTGTGAAGGGCTTGTATCTTCAAATGATGACATCATGCATGTAAAGTGAAACTCTCATGATTAGAATGATTAAG
This sequence comes from Eptatretus atami, assembly GCA_035128595.1. Lineage (NCBI taxonomy): Eukaryota > Metazoa > Chordata > Myxini > Myxiniformes > Myxinidae > Eptatretus > Eptatretus atami. Next base: position 100,279,447 of record CM068955.1, on the reverse strand, counting down.
TTGTAATCGGATTCGGATGTATAGGTTTAAATGACTTGTGAACTGAGCAAGTGAGCCATGTATTATTATGCAAGAAAACATGACAGAATGTGCACATCCTGCTCCATTTTAATACAATGATTGCCCCCCCACACCCTGTGCGTACATAAATAAATTATTAGTTCCTGATGTGGACAGTGCTTCCTGTATTAACCACTCCCACTGCGGAAAGTTGGAAATGGCTATGTTTATGGAAACCGAGCCCAGGCGAACACCCATGCTTTGTTCAACAAATGAGAACTACAACCAGACTAGACAAACGAGTCTTCCGGCAGCTCTCAGTGTGATTGTTAAATATTACATGACATATAATAACATTTATAACCAAACGCGTATAAACACCGGTCCACCATTTCAGAGAAGCGAACTCACCGCATTCTTGTCCGGTATTCATGATTGCTGCAGTAAGTTCAGAACAACCTGCGGGGGGGAGAAAGAAAGAGGTGCAGGTTGTGTTAGGCTGAATTAGGTGAGTCAGGGTGATGGAGGATGAATCCTGTGTTGTATATATATATGTCACACGACAACCAGGAAATGAGAGCCCTGCCCAAAGAATGACGCCTTGCCACCCAGTCAATGCCACACCCACCACCAAGTGCACGATTTTCCTCCATTGTATTAACCTTTCCTGTGCTCTTCAAAACCTCGCTCATTGAAGTTGTATCTTTTTAACAACCACAGCTAGGTTTATATTAAGAAGCCAACCCTATCAAACAAGTTAACCCCAAAAAGGATCATGATCTAACAACACCTATCAATCAATGTCCATGAAATAAATAATTCATTAAAGGTGTAACTCTCCCATCCAAATAGTAAATGTGAAGACTCATTAATTATAACCGTGTGGCATGGCGGCCACCCCTCCTTTTTCATCAACCCATGTAACGTGTCAATGAAATTTCATATCATTTGAAATTCTGATAAAATAACGAGAGGAAGGGAAAAAGAAAACATTTTCCAGTTAAACTAGGTTTGATCAACATGATGCTGTCTGTGGTCACAGTTTTGCAATGGTACAAGATCTGCGAAACTGATCTTATATTATATATACAGTATCTGATGTGGAAGTCTCATCGATACACGGATAAAATCAGTCCTTGGGATACCCAAACCATCACAGATCCTTGAACTAGAGGGGGGGACAAGATACCCCCACCCCACCAGTCCTGCCTGTTATTGGCCGGGATTCTTGAACGTCCGCCAAGAAAATACCCCAGTGGACAGGTGTAGCGGGCGAGGTGCAAATGTTAATGTTATCAATCAGATATTATGTGTAATACATAAACAAATATATATATATAATATATATATATATATATTATACACACACACAACATACACACACACATATACACATACACACAACACACACAACACATACACACACATACACACCACACACCACATATACACACACTACACACACACAACAAATATACACGTAATACACACACACATATATACACAAACACACACAACACATCACATTACACACAAAGACATAACAACATCACAATAAACACTAATAACACTACACATATACACACACATACACAACAACCACACACAACACATATACACACACTATACACACATTACACACACACAACACTATACACACTCTACAACAACACAATACACACACACACACACTAACAAAACAACACAAACAACACATATCACACATACAACATTATACACACACACCAACACACACACACAACACATATCTCTCTCTGTGACCAGTTTTGCATACATATGTGGACATCTTGTAAAATGACATAACCTCTTGATGGTAGAGACAAAGATAACGGTTAGAGCATTTCCTCTTAATTGTGTCAGTGTTATGGTTTACATTTCGACATTACTATGGTTGCTGCTACAAATATGAAAGAAGTCCCATAAAGATGGATACCAAATGACAGATAATTTATTGGTCCAGGTATGATGCATTGACAAACAGCAGCCTCATTACACCCTCTGTTGTTTGAAGCTGGCGAAACCAGACAATTTCACAATCACGTTCGAGTTGTTGAAAGAATGTCATGTCACGGTAAACAATGGTTGCCTCTCGGTGACTAGGAAGCGATGCCCAAATTTTGAACTTTATTTATTAATACAAAAAATTATAATCAGAGGAGAGTATGCACTAAAATAGAATCGACAACTGTATATTTATTTATTCGACATAATATATGTTATTGAGATGTGCTCAATCACAGAATGATCAGTCGTCCAATTTGCTCAAAGCGTTGTGAGCAGATTCTCGTATCGAAAAAGACGATGTGCAAATTTTGGAATGCTTTGTTTCATCTTGCCTTGTCTCTTGTTGAAGGTGCATGCTTGGCTTTGTTGGTATGAAGCAGAACAAAACGCTCCTCCAGCCATGAGACACCTGGTTTGTGTTCAGTGGGTGTCCAGTTATGCCGACCCATTGCACAAACGAGTTAATGAGGGCCAATTAGACCCTGCGTAACATGACAGGCCTACAGAAAGCTCGGCCACGAAGCAAGCTGAAGTTTCACAGCTTAAATACAAACAGCTGTGAAAGAGGGGTATTTACAAATATCCGCAGTAAAGCAATACCATAAACCAAAGGGTGGGCCGGCAGTATGGCCTCCAGGTATGAACACTTGCCTCTAAAATGTCTCGCCTGGGTTTGAATCCTGACCCAACTATAAAATGGCATCCCAGTGTTTCACAGATATGATGATTCATCAATGTGTGTGCCTTCCCTTGGATGGAACTTAAACTTGGCGTCCCATCTGCCAGCATTAGTTGGACGACATTTAAAGATCCCACAGTGTCCTTCGTAAACAGTTGCTGAGCTATCGCCGGCACCATGAACGAATTACAAATTTCTGCCCTGATTACTGCTGGCAAACCACCCAGTGTAACCCTTGCCAAGAAACTGCTTCAACAGCACTGACGCTCTGTAACAGAGTATGGTACATCAGAATCAGAAACCAGGTGACAATATGGAAATTGTAGCATATAGATCAAGTTCCATGCAACAATGAAATCAATACCCAAGTAATTAATTTAATAAAAATTTTTTTTTTAACCGAGTATACAGTCTATGTAATAAACCAAACTAACTCCTGTGAACACCTTTCCTCCACTCATCATGTCCATTTCCTCTCCACTTATTGTCCAATGGAGTTCTTTTCCAACTCCATTACACAACCCCCACCCCATCGCCCACTCACTCCTCCGTACTCTCCACCAACCCACTCTCTTTCCTCACTCACTCCTCTGCAGTCTCTGCAACCCCCAACACTCATGAGAACTACTCCTCCCACTCCCTTCCACCCACCCTCTGACCCACTCACTCCTCTGCACTTTCCTCCATCCATTCTCATGAACCACTCACTCCTCCACAGTCACCACCACCCACCCTCAATCCTCACCCACTCCTCTGCAGTCTCTGCAACCCCAACCTCATGATGCCAATCACTCCTCCACACTCCACCCCACCTCATGACCCACTCACTCCTCTGCACTTTCCTCCATCCCCACTCTCAACCCACTCACTCCATACTCCCCTCCAACCACACCCTCATGCTCACTCACTCCTCTGCACTTTCCTCCATCCCCATTCTCATGACCCACTCACTCCTCCACAGTCCCACACACCCCACCCTCAATCCTCACCCACTCCTCTGCAGTCTCTGCAACCCCCACCTCATGATGCAATCACTCCTCCACACTCCCCCACCCTCATGACCCACTCACTCCTCTGCACTTTCCTCCATCCCCACTCTCATAACCCACTCACTCCATACTCCCCTCCAACCACACCCTCATGCCTCACTCACTCCTCTGCACTTTTCTCTTCATCACCACTCCCCCTCACTCTCCACTCATTACTTTGCATTCTCTCCAACTCCCCCATCCCCCCGTCCACCCCCCCTCCCCCATTGCAGTCTTCCACCCAATCCTCCTCTGCACAATCCCCTCACAATCGTTTCAAACAAACATGTAATTTTGAATGACCGTTATTTTGAACCCCAGAAAAATTCTACATCAGAACTGCCCTTCTGGCACACTATAATCAATTTCATAATTATCACAACACGTGAACAAATTGGACAGGTAGGACAGGTATAAAATACAGTAATTACCTGTGTTTTTGGTCGTTCAAGTGGACAGTGCCCTGTCTAATATGTTCACTTTTTCTTAGCATGTTTGGTTGCATAATAAAGGCTTACTGCACACTCCATAAAGTGGGGTGCACTGCCACCGTGCATGGAGGAGGGTGCACCGTACATGAAGGTGACTGTACCACACACATCTCTATCAACTAAGTCACCACCAAGCAATTTTCCCGACATTTTAAACTGTAACTGCCCACAGAAGAAAAACCTCATGACTCTGACAAGAGTTTCTCTGTAAGGGCTATGAATCGGTAGTTTTTATGCCAATACCCAATGTGGTTGAGTCACATTCCCCAAACTCAACTTATAAAATCCCTCAAATGTTTGCCAAATGGCAACTTGAATAGCAAACCTTGAACTTGATCTGACGAATGTCGTAACCGGGTGACATTTCACAACTTTGTCAAAATTAAACCATAATATTCCTGTGTATGGGAATATGTATCAATAATAATAATATTAATATTAATAATCTATGTGGAGAAAACATGAATAGTGTACGTGTTTGTTCGCTAACCATTCCTGCAGTTTTTGGCTGATCGTGACTAAACGTGGCAGGCATACTCAGGGGGGCCCACAGGGATAGGGGTGCGGGGTGCTGTAAGGGGGTCGGTTTGACAATCTGCCTGGGGAGTTCACGTGAAGAAGGTTCAAATTGTCAATGAAACTCACGACGATCTAATGTGCCACTGTACAAATGGTCTTTGCGTTTCAAAGATATTAAAGAACAATGTCAACAGAGTGTCTGTCAAAAGACAAAAATCCTGTAATTCTGGAAAGGCAGATGTTGTAGTGAAAGCAAGATCAAAGGGGTAAAAAAAATTCTGTAAAGGCAAGAGTGAAAAACATTGGTGTGGTAGCTTGTTTAATCAACCTTTTAAAGAATGAAGACGCCTGAAGCATATTTTTATATCCACATCCCTTGTCCCAAATAACAGGAGTCACAAACAATACATGATTGCAGATGGATGGTGAATGTAATACTTTTATGAAAGATGGGGTTTAGATTTTGGGTGAGTGCTTAATTACACAGAACCAAATCCATTTTGAGCTGCCTTAGATCAAATAAACAGTGAATAAAGCCTTCATCCAAAGTATCATGGAATATGGGTTCCCACTGTGGGCTGATTCGGCTGTTTCCCACCTTGTTCCCCTGCAGTTGATTGAGTTTAGGTTTTCTTTGTGTTATGGGCATCACAAACATGAGGCTGAGCCCCAGTGTCAGCTTGTAGCCCACCACAGATAAGTTGGTGAAATCTCAGTTTTGGGTCACCTCACTTCTGACCCCACTCCTCCAGCCCTCTTATTACTCCATCCTCCCCCTCCCAACCGCCACATATCCTATTTTCAGGAACCCACACCTGCTTATCCTCACCAATTCTAAGCTCAATGCTCACCCACATTCCATCATTTTTCCATTCTCTCATTTGTACAACCGACTCTGTGTTACTGCCTCATGTATGCAACCGACGCCCCCCCCCCCTTCTGGTCCTTCAAAAGCGCTGCCCTTTGTCACCTCATGGTTTCCCCTATATCTATCCCTGCTCTCTTCTCACAAATTCCTCCCCTTACAATTTTCTACTCGTCCACTAGCGAGTTATGTTTTTATCTCCTTAGTCCCCTTTAGTGCAGAATTTATGCTGTATTGTAGCCCAATAGCGTAGTGTGGGGAGGCATCCTCCATGATGTAGCCAGGAGCAGAGTTGTGGCTGAGCTTCATCAGAGAAACTGTAAAATGCGTCGCTTTCTTTCCCTTATGTCAGCACAACTAGCACTTGGAAAATGAAACTGTAGCCAGCTTGTTCCAACCTGTTGATATGTAAAGGGAGCTCCCATTGTTCGTTTTCATATGCATTCATTTATTTGTTCCCATTGTGTCATTATATGTCTAACTGTATGCTCATTATCCCCACACTTAAAACAAAAAACAGAGGGACATTGAAATCAGCTCCAGCTCTCTGTCACGCTATCTCCTCTTTAAAGGTTGTGCAGGAATTCATCAAACTTGGTAGTTAGATCACCACATAGCAAGTGTGCGAAAGCAGTATCATTTTGGCCCCACCCTCTGGGGCACTGGGACAGGGTCAAAAGGTCAAATACGAAGAAAGTGCAATTCCGGGCACATTTAAAAAAAAAAAAATTTTAATGAAACTTTGTATATCATGGAGTACAGTAGTATTCCATATAGAGGGATGATACAGAAAAAAATGGCCGCCCATTTAAATGTGCACACAATGATAGGCTTATACACTACGAAGAATGAAGTCATAAGCATTTAAAAACCATGGCTTTTATTCTCGAGCATTTTCTGAACTACTAAGATTTAAAAAGACGCCAAAATACATCGCTAAAGTACCATATCGGGAGATTGCTAAATTGCCAATTTGTTCTTCTTCTTCTGCTTCTTCCCCTCTCAAAACAATGTAAAACTATAGCCCAACCTACCTCAATAACTGCTGAAGCCTTGATGGTGATTCCAACATAAGCAAGTTACTTTGTCTCTGGGCTAGTGCATAGAACCCAAAATTTAAAAACATGTAAAACATTAATAGTTTTAGTAGGAAAATAAATTGAACGTAAACGTGGACTCAAACAAAACTAGGCTAGGATTGTGGGAGGGAGGGGGGGGGGGGAAGATGGACAGAACTATTCCAAAAGCAAATCATATCCAAACATCACCCAAATCAACTGAAACAAGTATTAAAACAATTTAATAACATAGATGGATTTACTCCACGCCAAAATGACAAATATATAAAACATTCAGCATTTTGTTGTTGTTTTTTTTTTAACGATAATTGCATAATTTAACGCATGTGGTAGTCCAAAAGCCAGGATTGAGTGGGGGGTGGGGGAGAGGGGAGGAGTAGGGGTAGAATGTACCATAAGCTGAATTTAATAACATAGATGGATTTAATCCATACCAAAAATAACAAAATGTACAAAACAATAAGCATTTTATTACTTTAAAAAAATTGTAGAGAAGAAAAAAAAAGTAAAAACGGATGAAATCTCAAGAAAAACCAACCAAACAAGAGGGAATGACACCGCTTTACAATGCTACAATATGACATCACAATCATCTTATCGATTAACATCACGACATCTTTTGACATTTTACTTTTGTTGTGGGATTGCGATGGATAAAGAAGAATGAAGAAGAAGAATAACAATGAAGAATGACACCACGTTACGATGCCACGATACGACACAACAATCCTCTGCTTTAGCATCATGATATCTTTTGATGTTGTTCCATCACAATCCCACAACAAAAGTAAAATGTCAAATGCCGTGATGGTAACACATAAGCGGATTGTCATGTCATATTGTGGCATTGTAATGTGTTGTCATTCCTACCTTGTTTGGTCGTTTTTTGAAGATTTCATCCATGTTTCAACATTTTTTAAAATGTTTTTTTTCTTCTTGTGCAATAAAC
>CM068955.1:100242133-100262796 GCA_035128595.1 Eptatretus atami | reverse complement strand
CCTGCATAGTCCGTGAGCGTCAGCTGCGGCTGTATGGACACATGGCTCATTTTCCTGACGCTGATCCTGCCCACCAGATTCTCTCAGCGACTGAGTCTCGTGAGTGGAGGAGGCCAATGGGCCGATCACGTGCCTCGTGGTTGCAGCAGGTTGATCGGCATCTGCAAGGTGATGAGGAGGCGCAGTCTGCTGGGGGATGGCCAGCACGGAGGCCCCTGGAGTCCGGGAAAGTGACACAGCCGACCCGGCGGCCTTTTGGCCTGGTGCATGCTCCCATAACCTGACTGACACTGACGAATACACACACACAACACACACACTATAACGAATATCCACACACACTACACACACACACACACACACACACACGCCTAACAGTATAGGCAACACATATACCATACACACACACACAAGACACATATACTTTCCACCCACACCAAACACATACACACTAATACACAACTGAATGTACACGACACACAACACATATAGCACACCACACACACAAACGGGACTGGGTGACACATACACTATACACATACAAAACAAATAAAACAGATACACACACACATACTATCAGCACAGCCGCATCATCGACACACAATATAAGCAGCAAAAACACACACCACCGAAAACACAACACCACTACCATATACACACACACACAACACATACACACTACACATATACACATACACACATACAACACATCATACTATACACACTATCACATATACAACACACAACACATATACAACACACACACACACACAATACATACACACTAATACACACTACACAACAATATATACAACACACAACACACACCAACACACACACACAACACACACACACCACACACACACAACACACACACACATCACTACACACAACACAAATACACACTAACATACACAACACAACACATATACACACACACACACAAACACTACACATACAAATACATCACACAATACATACACACTAATACACACTAACATATACACACACAACACATATACACACACAACACACACAATACACATACACACACACAAACACATTACACACAAACACACAAACACAACAATGCACAACACATAATGCATACACACTAATACAGACACTACACATATACATCAAACACACAACCATCACACACAACACAACACACAACCACAAACACGCTACACATACATACACACACACAACAATACATACCACACACAACACATAATATACACACACATACAATACACACTAATACACATTACACATATACACACAACACATACACACACATACATACACACTAATACACACTAACATCATATATACACACACACCACACACAACACAAACACACAACACAATATACACACACACAATACACAACATACACACACACACAATACACAACTACAACATATACACACACAACAACATATAACACCAACACAACAACACACAACATACATACATACACACACACAACACACTACAAACATAATACAACATCACAACGCACCAACACATAATCATACCACTATACACTACTACACATATACACACACAAAACATAACTACACACACACACACAAACACTCTATCTATCTATAATTCCAGCAATCTCTGTGTGTCTGTCTGTGTCTGTGACGCGCTGTTTCTCGACAACCACGGTTCCGATCTAATTGAAACTTGCCAGGTATATTGCTGGGGCCCTGAGTATGTCCTTTTCAAGGTTTGATATTAATCGGACAAGTGGTTCCAAAATTATGGCCATTTATTACCAACCAATGACAGGACACGTTGCTGCGTAGGCGTGGCCGATGGGGAAGAGATCCTCAGTTACCAGGGGCATCAGGGTCTCAGACAAGGGGGGGGGGGGTTGACATTTTTGGCTTTGAGGCAAGGTGGGTGGGTGGCAATATACCACGAGGCGCCCAACAGTGCAAAGCCCATACGAGGGGGGGGGGGGTTGAAGGAGGGAGGAAGGTGGGGGGGGGTTGAGGGAGGAAGTGGGGGGGGGAGGAGTAAGGGTTTAGGGAGGGAGGGATGGTTGATGGAAGGAGGGGTTGAGTGAGGGGTACCAGCAGCTGAAGGGGGGGGGTTGCAACCCCCAAACCCCCCCCCTATATCTGCCACTGTTTACCAATGACAGGACACGTTGCTTGGATTTTGCACCCACAGTATCTATCTTCTATCCATCTATAATTCCAGCAATCTCTGTTTGTTTGCCTTTTCAAGGTTTGAAATTAATCGGGAACAAGTGGTTCCAAGTTATGCCAAGTTAGAGCGCGTTCCCATTACGGGTTAACGTACGGACTTCCGGATAGTGATGACTTGCTGTATTTCTAATAATTTCTCGATTTCTTATGCGCATTTATGATAAACACATGACACCAATCCAGTCGTCGTTATACGAGAGCGAAGAAAGCCTGTGTGTTGTTTGAAAGTTTTTTTTTGTTTTTTTCACTTACGGCCAGCACGTACGGCCACACGAGAGCGAAGGAACGGCCTGTGTTTGTTGTTTTCTGGCACGCGGTCTGAAGAGTTTTTATTTTTGCACGTACAGCCAACACACTGTACGGGCACGAACTAATACACACATACAACCATATACACACACACACACACACAACATATATTACACTAATACACACAACAATGCACACACATAATACACAACACAACACATAACACATACACACAACAACAAACATACACAACACTACACAGCCACCGAACACACATACAACACACACACCGAGGGGGGGGGGGGCATTTCTCTGCCAACCTTCTCGTTGCGTCCTCCACGCTTTCCATTACAATGATTATTATCATTATTGCTGCAGTGTCATTTGTTTTGTTTTATAAAGGAATTTAGCCCTAATTAATTTATAATTTTTAACAATTAATTCTTATTAAATTATTAAAAATTAATTGAAATATTCATTTGATGATAACTTTCCATAGCATTAATCTTCCGATTCCATGATTATATCATTTGTTCATAATAATACTAAATATTTTTATTAAAATAATTATAATTTAATTATTTTATATACGATTGTTTTATTTGATTTTAAAGGCGCGAACTTTGAATAACAACTTAATAAAATTTTGTTCATGCGAAACTGTAGGTTCGACATGCACATAGTGAGATGAAGATTACCAGCTAGAAAGCTTCCTGAAAATATTTAAAACGCTGACTCACAACTCAACATGTTTTATTATTTTGGAACATTTCAGAGCGCAGGAAGAGACAGAGACACAGACACAGACACAGACACAGACAACAGACACAGACACAGAGAGAGAGAGAGAGAGAGAGAAGAGAGAGAGAGAGAGAGAGAGAAGAGAAGAGAGAGAGAGAGAGAGAGAGAGAGGAGAGAGAGAGAGTGGTAGAGAGTTGAATACCATACTGGGCATTCCTTACCTGGAGGGAAAGGCTGTCCGAATGTTGTGGAACCAAAGCAGTCTTTAAACAAGTAACAACCTGAAGGGCGGGACAAAATAAATGGGGGTTGGTGGTGGTGGGGGGGGGGGGGCGGTGAATTAGAAGCGAGCTGCTTACGGTTGGGCCCCTATTTCAAAAGATAGAAAATATCCCAGACGTTTCAAAACTCCTCAGCACACGTCTTCCTTTAAGATACTTTTAATACAAGGCAAGGCTGCAGGATATCCTAGAGGGACACGACTCCTACAGCTAAACTGTCGAGCTTGGGTTCGAATCCCGACCCAGCTCTAGACTGCACCAGTCGGTTTGTTTCGCAGGCAGGGTGATTCATCAATGCGTCATCCCTCGGATGGACGTTCTGAGGCGTGCTCATCTGCCGGCATGAGGTGCTGGATGGCCATTGAAGATCCATTCGCGGGTGTGTCGTCATCTCAAGAGTGGCGAGCTCTCGCCGCAACATTAACAAATTCGAATACCACCAGGCACCACCTCCAGTCGAACGTGATGACTCACCAACCGGTTTCCACAAAGATTTCAGCAAGAAACAGTTTTCCGTCGTGGACCCCAACAAGAAGGTGGGAATGATGGGGTCGTCTTTAAAAAAAGAAAGAACAGGGTAGATTGAAAAGGGAAAATACATTTTAATAACCGAATCAAAATTCTGATACAGACATGTTAATCGCCGAGGAGAACTAGCATCCGTTGAAGACAAAGTCTTCGATATCCCCCGCCATAGTAAATGAGGATAACAAACTTATATTCCCTAAGCGTGTGCAATATGTATGTGAAGTTTCCCCTTGATCTGACCAGCCGTTCTGGAGAAGAAGATGTTTGAAGGTTTTAGGGTGAATTTCAATATGGCTGCCAAACCAGTGACCTATCAATTAGAAATTGCCAAATTCCTGAAAGGATGTCTTGGGGAAAGTGTATGTGAAATTTTGCCTCAATCTGTCAAGCCGTTCTGGAGAAGAAAGATTTTAAAAATTTATTAATTTCAATCCAAGATGGCTGACGAACCATGTGACCTATGACATCATAAAATTTAACATTCTGCCTCCAATCCTCCAGTGGAATACGTGTGTGAAGTTTCCCTGTTAATCGATGAGGTGTGTTTTTTTCCAAGATGGCCGCCAACCATGTGACTTGTGACATCATATTTTTTACTATGATGCAGACATGATGGAAGATGATAGTTGCAAATTTTCGCTTCGTTAGGTTATGTGATTCCAGAGAAAACATTATTTAATATTTTTTTGAATCCAACATGGCTGCCAACCATGTGACCTATCATTTAGAAAAATACAAAAAGGCACCAGTTCACCACTTGCTTGATATGTGTGACCAAATTTCGTAATGATATATCTTTGAGGGATTAGTAGTTAAGCTCCGGAAACGAAATGTGACAGACAAGGATGGACGGACGGATCGGACGGAACCCACTTTCTATATCCCGCCGCCAACATCTTCGTTGGTTGGCGGGGATAAAAAAAAAGTCAAGGTGAAGCGACGGGCATGTGTCCTTGTTAACTTATCTTGAATTTACATTCCAAGACAATGTGATGTGTCACTGAACCAATCCGGTTTTACGCGGTGGCTGTCCGTCTCCTTTTTCGACTTCTCTGGCCAAACCACTTGGCCAATTCGGCTGAAATTTGGCGAAACGTTCCTCTCCTGATAATTAGTTACAGGAATTGCAAAGCTCATTTCGGTAATATGACTTCAAGTAGGTCAAAATTTCCGACTTAGTAAATTTCTTCAAAAATCTTCTTCTCCAGACACACCCGTCAGAATGCTACCAAATTTGGATACAACATTGGGCCAAGCCCAGATAAGCTGCAGGTCCAGTGGTCCAAATTATTATCTTTTCTTTTTGTATATGTAGTTGAAGCTCACGGAAGAGCTAGTACTAGTATACTGAATGGATCAGCACACACCGGGACAAAAATAACCGTTGAGAGAGGGGGGACACCAACAGCCAGAGTAGAACACCAAGATAGAGGGAGATTGGATAAGCAATGGATGAGGGGAGGAATGGGATCAGGAGAGGATGCATGGGGGTGGACAAGATGGATACAGAAGAAAACTCTGAGGAGAGAAAACTGGAATTTTGTAAGAGGGGTTGGGATGGGGGTATGGGAAGGGGTTAACGGAGAGCAGAAAAGATCATTGTTTTGGATGGAGGATGATCTGAGATGGTGGTGAACAGATGTCTTGAAGACCTGGAAGGAAGAATGAGATTGAAGAGAATATGGAAGTTGGTTCCACAGATGGTTAAAAAAAAACAAAGGAACAAAGTGGAACGAATGAGTGGAGGTGAGCAGTGATCCTGGATTGAGGTAGTTCCACCAGAAGGGGGTTGATGGTCAACTGTGTGTGACCTGCAGAAACCTGAGGAGACAAAGCATGGAAAGAGCAAAGGGTGCAAGACCAGAAAGGAGAATTTTTAGGTAGTAGGTTGTAGACAGCAACCGCTCAGGGTAGTACTACTGTTCTGAATTAGGAGCGTTAAAGTAGTGCCCGGAACCATCTTACACTCTCCGTATCAGGATTACTGGTCTTACTTTCTGTCTCACTCAAACTAAAGCTACCGGGCTCGCTTTAATCTCTCTTTCTTGCAAACAAACATCACACACTTTTCAAACAAACATCACACATTTTTCTTACTCACTCATTTTCACTCCTCACTTTACATTCTCTCTTTTATCTCTCTTTATTTAAGGCCTGACCTCGATAAGGACTATTTAGTCCATGACTGGAGCCTTCAACATAAAATACAAAAGAAGACAATGAGAACACTGACCTGTCTGTGATGGTGACGTGATAAGCCAATAGACTCAGCTTCATCACAGGAGATACCAATAATTTTGAAGGTCTTGTTTCTATGGCACCAACCTGAGCAAGATGTGAGGTAGGAGAGCCAGCCCAGAGGGGAGAGCAGTACTCCATCAAGATGTAGACAAAAGCCTTGTAGGAGGGTAGGAGTTCAATTGTGCCCAGGAAGGACTTTATTCAACGGAGATGTCTAGTAGGCGTCTGGCTTTGGAGGCCAACTTTGAAATGTGGCTTGCCCAAGAGAGTTCATGGCTGAGAGTGAGACCCAAGAGTTAGAGTAACTGAACCTCTTTGAGACGGTTGTTGAGAAAGTAGATAAGAGGGTTTGCGGAATGGTTCTTTCGAACAGAGATCGTGAGAGTGAGAGAATTGTCAGGATTGAAAGACATATTCCAAGAGTTTCACCATCTTGGGATTTTTTTAAGGTCTGAAGAGAGAGAAGAGGTTGCAATCTCGCTGTCTGAAGGATGAGGGATGTCACGGCAGAGGGCGGAGTCATCAGGAAATAGATAAAGAGGATTTTCCACAGTCAGAGAGATCATTGATGAAGATCGTGATAGGACTGGGCCCAGAACACTTTCTTGGGGCACTCCAGCCTTGACAGAGAGAGAGGAGATGAAAGGATTCCGTTGATTGCCACACAATGGCTACAAGAGTAAAGGAAGTCAGTCAGCCAAGTGTGGAGTTGGCCTTGGATGCCGGAGGCAGAAAGTTTGGAGAATAAGGTGGGATGCCAGACTGAATCAAAAGCACAAGATATGGCCAGAGAGATGGCTCTGATCTCATGTCTAATATTGAGGGCCACCATCTATTGTTGGGCGAGTATAAGCAGCATGTCCAAGGTGGAGTGACCTGGTCTGAAACCAAATTGGTGATCTGAGATGAGGTTGTGGGAGAAAAGGAAGGATTTCATATCAACTGTGATGATGGATTCCATGACCTTGCTGATGATTCCAAAAGCAGGAGTGTTCTTTCTTGGTTCAGTGGCTCTATAGTATGACAAGTATCATGTGACACACCCCATACCATCAACTCATTTAGATATCCAGTGTTTGGGGTGATGCTAAACCGTAAGTAAATACAGTAAGTAAATCTCAGCAAACGTCTAGGAAAATCTTTCTGACATGCATCTGAAAACCACCACTTGTCATTTAGAAATCATAATCATCGCTTTACACAGAAAAGCCCAGCAGTAAGATAAAAAATAAATAAATAAATAAATAAAGATGACTGTGTTTGGGCACTAAAATGGTACCTATTAAAAAGAAAGCACTCTTCAAAATTCCCATAACTAAATAAAAAATAGCCCCGTGGGGGACTGACAGTTATTTTCCCAACAGGTGGGGTGAAAATGAGGGATTAGGGGGAAGTAGCCGAATTTGAGGCGAAACCCCCCTTTTCAGCCTCTTCTATAGGGCAAATCCAGATGGGAAGCACAACCTCATGAGACTTTACTGTTCTGATGTATCGTACCAAATTTGGTCCATAATCAGTCAGGTGGTTTTTGGGGAGAAGATGTTTTAGTCAAATGTTAACGGACGGACAGACGGACAAACGGCCACACACCGGGACCCATTCTATGAGCTTATTTTGGAGAAATAACCTAAAAATGGATGCATTCGTTCATTGATATTTTTTCATAACCAAATTAAAATTTTTAAATGGGTGTAAGGGGAGTCAGGATGGGGTGAGGGTAGGGACGGTGTGGTGGGGGTTGGAGGTATATTTCCACCATTCCAGTAAGGTTCAATCGACCAGCACTCACTGTGAACTGGTCGCAATGACTTTCTGAACGATTATTTCTCCTTAATGACCTTGATCTCCAAAATCGATTGATGGCGTTTTCATCGGCTAAGGTGAACCACTCCTTGCCTGTGGGATGTGCGTGATGCAAAATGGTGAGGGTTCTGTAAACTCTGCAAACACTAAATCTATAAAAATCCAGAAAATGAACATTCAAACAGAAGGTTCGTTTTGACATAACTTCCGCACGCCATCTCCATAGCAGGAATCCTTCATTGAGAATAGATTGAATGAATAAACATCTTCAAATTCAGGACACTACAATATAGATATTCAGCTGCAATATGCTCATAAATTCTGCACAAAACCATAATAGGTACACAGATACGATAAAAGGTACACACACACACACACACGGTGAGGGGGAGGCGGCACGCTTTGCCACCTCCCTCTCATCAGGGACAGGTTGGACCAAAGACAATGCCAAATATAACAGTGTAGTGACTGATGAATATTTCTTGTGTTTTCGCTGATATCAGGAAGAAAGCAAACCTGTGAACTTTATTCACCAATCAGTGAAGTCCTTTCAGAGAGCCAATAGACGTGGAGGACACAGAAAGATCCAGGGGCACGAGGAGAGCTCATCACCCTGACGCGATTAGGAGCTCAAAGCACACTTTTCCATGCAACTTTCTCATTATATTCACGAGTCACTCAACACGTCAATATTTAAGAGTGACTTTTGTTCTACACCACCAAGACCATTGAATGAAGTGGATTCCGTTTGTTTGGCTGAACAACCACGCCAACAACAGATGACTCCTTTCTGCCTCTTATATTATGCGCCATTTTTGAGGCTGTGGCAGCTTGGCATCAGGAAATCCTTTCTTCTTCACCATCAACAGCTGGAGAGATGATGTGAAGGATTAATCAACCAAACTTAATTTACAAGAAGTCATTGTGTTTTAAATGTGAGTGAGATTTAATTTGTCCTGGTTTAAATATCATTATCATCATCACCTGGTTTAAACACCATCATTATCAACCAGCAAATTGAAAAGAATTATCACAACAGCTTTGATGGGACCGAGGACCACGGATATGGCGCCCGGTATCACGCTGTTCAACATGCGTTTGTGACACAGCCTAACCCTGTAGCTTCCTCCTTCCAAAAAAGAGTTGCATTGAGCTTTAATGACTCTTACTGACTCCCCCCCACTAAAGACGAGTCGGACCAAAGACCGTGCCAAAAACAACAGCTTCAGTGGGACCAGGGACCACATTCGTGGTGTCCTCATTACCTCAGGAACTTCACGGTGTAGAGTGCACTCGTCCTGCAGTGCAATGCGTGCCTAAAGTGCTTGTGAGTTCACTTATCTTCTCCAGCAAGTTTGTTGAATAATCCCTGAGAAGCCTTCTCTCCACCCACTGCTTTACCCACAGCCGTTTCTTTCTCCTGGCACAGTCGGTGACAAACCAGCACTCATGCCAAAGCAGCAGTGCTCAGAGCTTTCACCCTTCTCATGCTCTTTCTGCATTCCTTCTTCATTGCCATTTTGTTTTTGGACAAGTGGCATCGACAGTTGTGTAGTGTGTGGCAGTCGACAACAAAGCGAGTTGGTGCAAGATTCATTGTCGATGGTCGTGTTGCGTCACGTCGTGAACATCAGCTAGTACACGTTGTGCTGGACCAAGCAAGTGAAACATCCATCAGGGGAGAAACAGCAGCTTTCTTGTATTTTCTCATCGTCCTCGTTCATTCCTTCTCCTCTGCTAAGATCTTCACTCCAGCTGTTTTGTGTCACACCAGAACATTTGAAGATCACCACGTCTTTCACACCTCAGGCCACCATGTAAATGTACTTTTAACTGGTGCAATAAATATTAATTCTAGCTCTGTTTCTCTAGCCCTGCTCATCTCAAGCCTCCGAAAGTTTGGATTTAAACAAACAATTCAGAAGTCCTCCGACGTTGGTTCACATTTTACGTCCAAAGGTGAACACATGACTCGAGGGGATGAAGATGAACAGACAAGAAGATAAAACCGACACAAGACTTCAGCACTGAAACATCACGATGGGTACATGACCTTTGTCATGTAAATTTAACTAAAATAAGGCAAATGTCTGTAGATCTGTATGTCCGTTCTTTATAGAATCGAAAACGGCTTGACTGACCTCCCACAAATTTTGCATCTGTGTTTAGAGTAGCCATGGTCAGGTCATAGGCATCAAATAATCACTTCCACCCTCCTCCCCTGCGACTCCTGGGAGTGTGGGGAGATGACTTGCGACCTTTGCCTGCGCATGTGCATGTGCAATTATGCAAGTGGTTGAACCACTTATCCCTGCCAGAGTAAGGGGGTATTGAGGCTGGGAAGACAATGTCAATTCATAAAATAAATCCTCTTGCTCTTTGAGGGAGTGGGTATTGACTAGTAATATTAAATTATTAAATGCAAGCTTGGCAGACATGGCATGCACTGCACAATTCTTCACCTCTTTCGCTCAGAACATGATAAAGAAAACTTATTCAACATGAATTGACTACCACAACTGGCTGCTGAGAACCTTCCAATGGCAATGAGGTGGTTACACCCATATGGAACATTGCTGGAATTTGTGCCGTGAGCGACATCTCGCTTTATTTTCAAATGTCTTGTTCAAGGTAAAGGTCAATGTACAGTTCAGTATAACCTTTGAATGTTTATACCCACTTTATCGTGTGAAACATGTACCTTGTGTCATTTGCGATAGTCAGCCAACACATCCCACAGGATGTATACCATAAATTGTGCACAATCACACATGTTTTATGACGTCACATTTTCAGAGAGTGATTTTGAGGGGAAGATAAATCCTTGTAAAGTCTCTCAATGTCTGTGGGCTGCTTTGTTATCCCCAAGAAAGTGTTGATCAATGAAAATAATCTTTACAAGTGGGACAAGTGGCTGGTATGTAATACTGGCAGGGGTACCCGGTGTTGCCCGCTGCTCTTCTAATCCTGTTGGCATTTTGAAGAAATCAAATTTTGTTTTGTTTTCTAGTTTTTTTTGTGGGGACTTAAAACACTTGCCTACACCCACTATGGAATGGGGTTGGGGATCATTTAATATTAGCTTTCACATAGCTACAAGAGCTGAGGCACTATAGAGCGACTAAAAAAAATCTAACTTAAAAAAACAAAGAATTCAATTTTTTGTTTTGTTTTTTGCCTAAAACACTCCCCTTAGTCCAGGAGCGAGGTGACTTTTATTCAACAAGGAAGGTGCAGATGTTTAAGGGTGCCAGTGGTGTAGAGTAGGGTTGGCAGATCCCAGAAACCCAATTCTTCCCTAGGTTCCGCCAATGTGGGGGTGTAGGTGCGCCACCCAAATCCATAGATGGCTGTTCCGATATAGGCTAAAACCAATATTGGCATACACAAATAATACTATGGTCCCGATTCCCATATCTGGATCATTTCCAGATAGTTTGTGGGTATGCCCAATCTAATGGAGAGGTGTTCATACATCCAAGGTCAATGATCAGATAATAAATCAATCATAGCTTTTTGGCCAATTTTATGCCTGTTTGATCTGACCCTTGATCAAGTCAAATCTGGTGACAGAATGGAGTTCCCCATACATGATTTCCTATTGTGCCTAATACTGTACTCATGCTTAAGCCTCAGATCAATTTAAAACATTACAGGGAACATTAAAAAAAGGGGGGGGGAGGGACCCAATTCCAGAAATGGAGAATTCCCCTTAGTCAAAAGTCAAATTCCATTATTTTGCACTAAGATTCTTATTTCCTCATAAAAACATTCCATTTGTTAGTTATACATGTTCTTGTACGTATGCATTATATTAACATTATTTCATGTTGAAGTCTTTAAAATGTTCGAAAATCTACCTATTTGTTGTTGCAAGTTGCTGGAACTCTGCATTACACTTGAATTGTCAGAAATTTGTCACATGACATAAGGGGTGATCCCCAAATCGATTTATAGGTCTACTTTAATAATGCCTTAATCTATTTAAATACTTGTCTGAGAGCGTTAGTATGTATTGGCACCAAATATCAATGTATGGGGAATCATTTCATGTCATCAGATTGACCTTGAATCAGGGTCAAGATCAAACAGGCATAAAATTGACCAAAAACTGGTGATATGACCTTTATTCATGACATTGACCTGGATATAATGACACCCTCTCCATTAGATTGGCATACCTCAAAACTCATCCAGAGCATACCAAATCATGAATCGGCCCAGTATTACTTGATGTATGACAATATGGTTAGCCTATAATCGAAACAGCCATCTTGGATTGTGGTGCGGCGCAACTTAAGAATTGGGTTTCTGGATCTGCCAACCCTACTGCTACACTACTGGCACCCTAAACTCTGCACCTTCCATGTTGAATAAAAGTCACCTCGCTCCTGCTCTACTACACTCAATGATGAACTTCTGAAGTTATGAATCCGTTTGGCTATCTCTGAGAAAAATGGCGACAGACAGACAGACAAACTTATACTCTTATCGTCGAGACAAGAAGAACCTGTGGTAAAATACCATGAATAGAAGAAAAAAGGAACAAGCCGGGAGCGACGATGTTTCGCGGGAATTATTGAGGAAGCCCGACCATAAAAACCTGTCTCTTCCGTCAAAATGACCAAATCAAATCGATTTTATATGTTGTACTACGGACATTTACGCACCAGCTTCTAGAAATGAAATTGCAAGAAAAAAATCGAGAAAAAAAATAAAATAAATAAAAAGTTCAAGTGGGCATGGCTCCGCCACAAGGCTGGGACGCCCCTCATACAAAAAGAACACAACTAGACCATGATATCCAGCTGTGTCCAAGTTTCATCAAGATCGCTATCAAAACGTCACGGAGCATCCTGAAGAGTCACAAACAGACAGACAAGCCGGTAGGCGACATGTGGTCGCGACATAGTTACTAGTCATATAGTTTGACGAATCGGGCTGAAAATTTTGACAAAGAGATTGATTATAGGCGCAAAAAAGCGCGGAAGCAGATTTTGATTTGAAAAAAAAATTCTTTAGGATTTCAAATTTTCAAAGTCCGTTGCTAGGCAACAGTGGTGTCCATAGCAACGGTGCTCAAAAGCATAGAACTAGATCCTGTATGAAACCTACCTGTCAAGTTCATCGAAATCGGTTGACTCCTCTGGCCTCCAGAGCTGTCCATTACAAACTACAGACAGACGGAAAACCTGAGAATAACGGTAGTCTAGCGACCACCCATTATCCTAGGACCTCACCCAACAGACAGACACACAACACAACGAAAATGAGTACTCGCTGATGCGCCCGCCAACCCAAAAACAAAGAGAGCCCTTACTGTTGTTGCAGAGCCTAAAAAATGGAGGTTAATATCTTCACAGGCCAAAAAAGAAAAAAAAAAAATTTGCGATGATCGTGGTAAGTAGTCTGTTTGCCTATAACACTGCCCAAGGTTCAATTTGTTTTTCTGTCTGAAAAAATTAAATTTCCACAGAGGGTGAATAATTGAAGCAACTTTACTTATAATTTCCCCGAGAGTGTTCCTTCGTGGAACAGACAGAACAGACAGACGAGAAACACGCATAAGCCTATATGATTAAACACAAAATGACAGCCTATGCACATATTCCTTCTCCTTCATCCACCACTTGGAAATGTTGAACCACTCAAGTGGAATGCAAGGATGGAGCAAGGGCTTATCACTCACGCTGAATCTCTTGACTGGATAACTGATAACTGCAGAAGGTCTTTTGAACCATTGGGACTTGGACATCCCTTAGGATGGCCAATCGACCCCCAGGACCAAAGCCTTGGTCCGGCCTCAGGACAACTTCTCACACTTTACATACGTGCCCACCTGGCATCCAAGTACGTATCAACACTTTCAGCCGTTAAACTCTACACAACTTGTTGGTTCAAGTTGAAATGGAGATATCTTTTGTCAGAATGTTTTTAAACTAAATGGAAGTAAAAATTTCAAAATCAAATCAATTCACAATGACTCACCAATTAAAATAACAAACCAATGTGCCAGCAAAATGGAATAAGAATGTTAATTTGGGAGTAGGGCCAGCAGTGATAAAGCTTACTATTCAGAAGTTGTTAGAGAAGAAGTCCTCAGGTTGCCATAAGGGTGATGGCATTCCAATGTAAGAGATAGAGGTCAAAGGTGCTCGCCTTCGTCCCCAGTTAAATGGCAAGGTCGGCATCTCGAAGCGAAGGCCACAGAGGTGATCGAACAAGTGGCGAGGGGATTTTCCTCCCACCCAACAGAGGGAGAAAGACCTCGAGCTGCATCATCAGGCAGTGAGCTAAGCCTTGGTTTCACGGTAAGCTTATCATCACACCCTCGGGAGGGGGAGGAGGATCTGGAGGTGGGATGGATTTGCACTCATCTCCTCCTGCTATGCAACCTCTTAGTGCTCCACTCCTGTACCTATGTCCGATTCAAGTACCACAGAACTGGGATCTCATCCTGTGCCGTTTTCCATCTCTCTTCGTCCGGTGGCCTGAATGATGTGGGTGGTCAAGCCGGTAGGTTGCTTGAAAAGCTCCTTGTAAGTTACGTCGGGTCAATGATCGTTAGGGTCTCAAGAAGAAATATTTCGTGATTTATAAAGAACAAGTATAGCCCCCCGGTACCCTGTGCACTTCTGCGCCCACCATTGGGTAATTGAATCCCTGGAGGTCGAAATCCTGTTATATATCAGTGTGATGCAATCACACAAAAACACAGAACTGAGTTCGTGTACCGCATCGAGATCAACAGCCATGACGTTGACCATCCCTGAGTTTAGCCTACACAAACTTCAAGAAGCAAACAGCTTGTTATCCACTCCAACCGATGTAAAATCAAACATCCAACGCGGTTATGGTATAGTGTACCGGCATTGTGAACGTAACATACCAGCATGCCTTAAATCACCCATAAGTAGAAAACTAAGACTGTATATCATTCCTGAAAACCTGCTTAAGTTTAAATTTTTTTCTGCCTTCGTACTTTAACAAGAATTGCATATATAAGTCGGTGTTAGGCAGTATGTACTCAGTACAAGGTAATGTGTCACCGATTCAACATGGAAGCATTATGGTTCGTCGCGGGGTCGGGTGAGTGGACCACTAGTGGGGGAAAGCTACTCGATCCCACCAGACCCACGGAATTGAGGCCGTCGCTCACGATGAATTCTGTGACGTGCGGGTCGCTTACGATCCGTTCCAAAACCAACCGCGTGACATATGGCCTCCCCATGTCGGGTTACCTTAATTAACCACGCAGTTAACCACCCTGGGAACCACGCCTCGATCCTTGTCCGAACGGATCACTTACCGATCGGACACCTTTCCGGACGGAATCAGCCGAGCGACACTGTCCAAGACGTACCGGCTAGAAAGGAAAGGACGTGGAATAAAGACCCGGCTAAAAACCTGGATAACCGAACCATGCTGACCAATGAGGGAAAAGACAAAGGCGACTTTGCGAACATTCTACAAAACAATATCTATTACAGCAAGCGAGGAAAAGCATGTGCACAAACAAAGGAGATTGGGTATGTAAAACAGGGAAAGAGGAGAGGGTGCGACAATACACAAGCAACTTATTAAAGCAGACGAGTGCAGACTGACGCGAATTAATCACAGTAAACAACCAGAAAAAATTCAACAGTTTACTTAAAAACAGGAATGCCAGCACACCAGACATACACACCACAGAAAAAGAAGAAAACCCAAAATGAAGATCTTGCAGCCAAGGAGGGAGGGGAGGAGTTTGTAGTTTTGGAATCTGGGTGTTTGGGGTGGGAATGCCCGGTGGTGCGGCAACCCGAACAAGAGCCATGCTGTGCCGGCCACAACCCGCGACGGGAGATGTGTTCCGAACAGGAGGAAACTTGAGCGGAAAGGAGGAGTCCAGAGAGGCAAGTAAGGAAGCAATCGGCAAGGAAGCATCGTCGAGATCAACTGGCGGAGACGAGACAGGAACACTAACTTCTCACAATTCTCAACACACTTCCCTCCCAAGTCCTCAAATTCCTAGTCCCATTCCTTCTTAACACGGAAGCTTGCTACCGTCTTATAAGAGCCAATTCGGAGGAGGGGCCATGCCGAATCCGACTCATTGCCGAGTCGGGCATTCCGCGATTGCTCTGACCCCTCACCGTTCCGTCCTTCCTGGGCCCCGGCTTCGCCAAGAAAGCCGGTAACACTCCACCCACCTGGGTGCTTAAGCGTAGGTGACTCAACCGCCATGTTCTGGGTTCTCGCCCGATAAAACGAAGGCTCGGGTGACGGTGGACGCTGTGGTAAGAGAACGAGGGACAAGCGAGCAGAAGGCTCCGTGGATCGCCACGCTAGTGTAAAGCGAGACGAGGGTAAGCGAGCAGATTACCTCAGGAGTGGAAAAGAGGAAGAGTGGGAAGTGGAATGGAGGGAAAAATATTTGAATAACCTAACTAATAGCCCATTCGCAACCACTCCCTGCTGGCCCACCGCCAAAAGTCAGGTAAACGTCTAAACACTACAATAATGGGATAACTAACTCGGGACAACTATTTGTTGTACTGCATGCGGTCCGAGAACCCCCCTCCCTTGCTTAGATCGACCGAGTCGTAGCATTGTGTGCATGCAGGTGTAAGGTTCCCTCGTACATTTACCTATCGATCCGCTGAGTGCGACATTTTGAATACAATGTCCCAAAAAAAATAAACCAGAGCGCGTGCGTAAACTAAACTAACAGACTCATCGGACAAATTTAGACTAACATGCCGGAACTAAACAAAAACAACAGGTGGCCAAGGATATAGTATTTCCCCAAAATTTACAACTAACCCATGGGCCAGGATCTGTGACTTAAGGAGACAGGCATAAGTGAGTCTAAAAAAATGAGCTAAAAAAAAACGATGCCGAGGCAAAAAATTTTTAAGGCCGGGTCGTGGGCCTGGCGGCCCCCGAACGCTAAAGGTTCCAGGTGTTCTCAACTGCATCTACTGCATTTCCTGGTCCCTTTAGAGGATGTGGTATAGTGTTGTCCTTGTTAACAGGGTAAAAGCACTGAAGACAATCATTGAAGACATGAAGATTCATCTTGCAAATTATTAATCAATGTGTAATAGTAGAATTGTTGTCAAAATCATGTACAAATCAAATCAATTCGTAGGAAAATAGTCTCATTGTCCCTTTATAGCAAATTAAACAAAGTTGCAATAATTTGATACCCAAAGTTGCATAATAAAGTTTGCATAAATAAGTTACAATAATGATAAAACAAAGTTGCCACTATATAAGTTGGCATAATAAGTTCACAATGGTAACTACTGTTGCATCCCCAGCTAGTGTTGAGTTATTGAGTCGATAAATTCGAACAGGCCCCTAACTCACGAACATTGTTCACTTCTTTGTCTTTTGTTCAGGTTGTGCTTTTTCCTGCTTGCACGTTGTGGAAAAGTCTTGCCTTCTTGCAGCCTCTCAACTTCAAGTCTCTTTGTCTTGCCGCTGGTCAACTACGAGAGCAACTCAGCCCACTCTCGCCTTCTTTCTCTCTATTTCCTCCTGTCCCAGTTCTGCCTTGAGGTTTGTAGGCCCCCCTCATGATTCTGCACAGTCTAAGGTCTAGGAACTGTGCAGTTGTCAGTCCTACTGTAGACTCCACGCACTTTCCTGATGACGAAGATGTACTGACACCGCATCACTGCCGCTGAGGTCTTCCATGTTTAGTCCGGGGTGATCTGACATCCAAGACATCTCCCATGAGATGAAGGGCACCCAACTGTGGCCCATGGAAGGCAGACAGCAGAAACCTTTCCTTCACCTCTTCTTGAGGAGAAGGGGGTACTTTCCAACCTTCAAAGACGCTGGTCCACCAGTCCGTCGATGCGAGCAGACCATCTCCTGAGCTGGGTGCAGGCTAGAGTCATCTGGAAACTCCGAACCTCCATCAAAAGCATGCACATTCCTCTGGTGCAGAAGGACATTTGTCAGCCAAGGTGGCAAACTTCAGGAGCTGCTGCCTGGCTGAACAGGTGCCCTCGCTGAGTGGATCAATTGCGAGCGCTTCTGAGACATGATTATGCAGGCAATTTTCTCGAGGTACTTTCCACATTCACATAGGCCTTCCACACCTGCAAGATTCATGCACTTCTCCATCTCCAACTACGGGCAGTGGACAATCTCAGACACACCAACTCCAAGAAACATCCTCTGTCACTTGTAGCAGTGGCTTTTCCTCATCCAGTGTCGAGGGTCTGAAAGTCTCGCCTGAGGATGCAGCTCTCACAGGTTTGACAAAGCAGGCCATGAACTCCGGAAAATGTTCCACCTGCGGCATTGACTTGTGATAGTGGGCCTTCACTCAAACAGGAAGACGTACTTCTTCAGGCAGCGGAAAACACTGATGTAAAGAACACAAATACAGTCTCATCAATTTCTCTGTGGAAGACTCGCCGCATAACGCCCTTTCGTGCCTTGCCATCTTTGTCAAATCTCTTCTCAAGAAACAATCATGGAATTGCGTAGTCCTCCTGGCTTTGTCTACGGCCGCGATGGTAAGACGTCCACCACCCGGACAAGTAGTGTCGCGATCAGCTTGAGAGAGGACAAAGAAAGACAACAAAGGCATCCCACAGCCGCAGAGTGCAACACGAAACATCATACACAGAGAGCCACCCTGTGACTGACATACCGCTCTGGCATGGATACCTGACCCAATCAGCCCACAGATCCTGCAAGAACTCTTAAGTCAGTGACCACTTGAAGTCAATTGGAAGATGTCAGAGCAGCGCTCTGCCGAAGTTGCGATGGGGTCCCATCAGCTTCTTGACGCATTGTGAGCAGGGTGAAGGAGTCGCCCATCTAATGCCAACATGGTTGGCATGTTTCCCAGGGGGGGGGGACAACTATTCGACGCCTGACCTTGGACCCCGCAACTTGAGCAGGAGTCCATGAGAATCGATGGAGATCAGCTTACCACGGTACTCATACTTCTCACAATCACCAGTCCTGGTGCAATGAGGCACGCCACTTGATCACAAAAGGGAATCTAAGATGCTGCACTATAACCTGCTTAGCAGTGGCGTAGTAAACTGGCCAGGACACAAAAGAACCCCTGATGGTTTGTGTTTGTTGACTCATCAATGTCAGAAAAGAGAATAAGTCCCTCGCAGTGGCTGATATCAAACTGTGTGTACTGGATCCTAGTCCAAAACTAAGCTGAGGAAGCAGATTCTGTCCATGTGAAGGCTGACCAAAAAAGGCCTTTGCAAATCCAGTTGAGTGCTTTTGGCCCAGGCTGATCAGTCAGGGCAAGGCTGAATGTAGGAATGCTGTGCGAGGAAGGCAAGGACATGGCCTTGAGCATGGATCCCTTCACTATTGGACATTGCATGTGCAATCGGTACAGGGGATGGGGCAAGTAAAAGCAGCAGGCAAGAGGTAGCAGAAGGAGAAACACCTGAGAAAAAGCAAAACCCAAAGCCAAATGCAGAGTAAAAAAAAAAAGCCAATCACCAGTTAATAATACGTGCTCAAGAAAGTGGAATACAGGACCGTACAGGGATTACACAAGCCTCAGACTATAGTCAATTGCCAGGTGCATTGGTGTACAAGATTTTGACCAATTGAGGTGGCTTGCTTGCCCAATTAACATAATTATTACTGTATTGAAAAGGCACCACACCACACTACACTACATTGACACGATAGATGTCTACTGGTGTACATGTACATCTGATAAACTGTACATGTATAAGCTCACCTCCAAAGGACTAATATTTACCAGGATAACAGTAATTGGAGCCCGGATCTCCTGAAAATCACGATGCTCTGCTCTCCCGCATGGGATCCAATGACGTACCCACGTCCTCCAATAAACAATCTCCTTTACCATGTGCCATACACCTTTTCCTGCTGGCGAATCTTTGAAGAAAGCCCCACAAGCCACCGTACCCTGCATGGCAAGAAATAGCGCTCCAGGCCATCCCAACCTCCCAGGAATTCTTGCAATCCTTGCACATTAGTGCAGCCAAACAAGCATCAACAGTAATTCCGACAGCCTCAGCTACTAAGCGGCCATGTTTAGAAGCGACCTGGCCTTGCACACATCGGAAAACAACCATGCCTCGAGCTCGATAATGCTGCTGGACAGTTAGAGTAAATGCGGCGAGTGGTCCGAATGTTATGTTAATTGAATCCTGGCAAAGGACGTCAGTGCAGAGTGCCGGGAAATCTGTATTAGGACCTTCGAATACCTTTTTATAAAGATCGTCCCGGCGGGCGTGAAATCACTGCCCCAACAATTGAACTTACCCCCCCCCCCCCAACCCCCTATTTTTCTCAACGGATTGTGTGCTTAATCAGAACGTTCCTGGTAATAAATTCCGCGAATGCCGCGAATAATCGCGGAATTTCCTCATGCCGGGAGATGAGCAAATAAAAGGCAAATTCAAGGATGAAGTGCAGCAGCAGGCAAATCCAGATCAGGGCAGCTTCAGGGCCCTCAATGGTCCGTTGCCTGTTTGGTTTTATTATTTAATTTGTCCTGCTGCTGGAGGCAATCAACCTAACACGGCAGGCCACAGACATCGCCATCTCAACAGTCCATTTGAACTGCCTTAACAATCAG